>JACBWW010000005.1:10330752-10471528 GCA_020086605.1 Lanius collurio | reverse complement strand
TTTAAACCCCATCTGCTTATTGAGAAATACATTTCTTGGTACTCCTTATTAAGAAGCTAAACGAAACAATAGTTTGCCTACTGTCAAGCTGGAGAGGAACAGGCTGGACAGGGTCTACCAGGCTTGAATTTTAAATTCTAACACTTAAGATACTGGAATGCAGTTGACATTCTCACCTAGTGGCTTTTCCAGGCTACTCACTGCAGTTTGTCTGTTACCCACAGCACTTCTGATTTATTGAATACTACACCATTTTGCCACCATCTGTGTCAAGAAGCTTCCTTTTAGACTTAAACAAAGGAATTTGAACATGCATGCACATGCTTTTTGTATGTAATATTTCTGCAGTTAATTTTGCAAAGTGTTTTATTACCTATGAGAGTCCTAACACAAGATGGTGTTACATTGGTACTAGAGAAGATTTGATGGCTGAGAGCGAACAAAACAGTGGAAAAAGCACAAGATCTAAACTCACATAAATTAGATTTGGGATTATGTTAAACTCATTAGGATTGATTTTATAGTCTTTTAGCATAGAGAGTTTGCCCATAGAATAGCTGCTGAATAAAATCTTTGAAATCTTTGGAAGTGCCTATAGCTTCTTTTTAGAATAAACCATGATCCTTGTTTGTACCTTGTTTGTACAGGTTAATGAAAAGTTCCTTTCTACAGGGATATTAGCCAGTGTCTTCATAACAGTTCTAGGGCTGCACACTTGCATGTGTTTTTCCATATCATGAATCATAAAGTAAAATTAATTTCTTGTAATAATTAAATGTCCTATACTGAAATAAAATAACTTAATAAAGGAATTCTGTATTTCCACAATTTATTTCAAGGTATGTTCTCAACAAAACACTAACTAGACACCAAATAAGTATGTAATTATTCTTAAGATTATCTTGTTGATTTCAGACACAGCTTGTCATATCTAAAACTCACCGTCCCCATAATTAAGACAAGCTCCACCCTTAATATTCTTGTAGTCAAGTCTGATTCTGCTCCTGAGTAGCCCTGTTGAAGTCATAACTACTATATCTGATGTAAATTTGAGTATTTGTGAGATTGAGATCTGTGCGGCTGGATTCCTGTCTTTTTAAAAATATATTTTCTTAAAATTCCTGGTGAGGTTTGTCATTTAGCATGAAGTTGTGTCACTTCAACTGACATGGAAATTGGAGAAATATCTATGGCGCCATAGCGTTAGTGTGTTCCTGCATTTCCCTAGGGAAGAATACTGAAGGTGGACTCTTAACTGCACCAATAGTCAAGATAGAGCAGCATGGCTGTGTGTGGACTGAGGTTTTCTTAGGCTTGGCTAACACTGCTATGCACAACTGCGCTGGAGTGAATTGTTCTGTAACACAGGGAACTTTTAAACAAGTTCTGTTTAGTATGTTTATTACCTCTTTTGTAAAACAGGTCTGTCTTTGCAATGGAAACCTAATCAGATTATTTGTCCTGCTTTGTCGTGGAAACAAATGTATAGTACCAGGGAGAGGAGGAGTGCATGTCCAGGTAACATCAGTGTGGTTGATTTGGGTTAAGTTTGACTGAGGCATACAAGTATCTTTACATCTTACATGAAAGAGAAACTGAAGAAATATCTTTAAATGTTGCTTTTGAATATACTGCGTAATACTGATTCCTGGATATAATTTCTTCTTGCATTCTCTTTGTCTTTGCTCACACAGATAAGGGAGATGAATTTCTATCCTTTTTTTCGCTGTTTGTTTGCTGCCTTCATTCTCTCTTGTATATACATTATCAGAGAAACAATTGTATAAATTGGATACAGGCTTCAGAACTTGTATCTGGCAGAACAGGCAGGTCAGATTTATTGTGAAAATATAGAAAACTCTGGAAGTACACACTACATGTAAGTAAAGATGAAGTAAATTGGAAGCTGCCAGAGTCTTTTAGCTCTTAAATTTGAAAGGTGATAAGAGAAAAACTTCCTTGTACAATTTTTGTAAAACATAAAAGGGTGGCTTCTTGTTTCCTTCCCCTGCACTTAAGACTTAAATTCATTAATAATTGGATCATACAAATTGTAATGTCAGCAATCTGATGGGCATAATCTTGAATTTTGAGCTTGTCTTTTGAAAAGCAATCTGTAGGAAATAACATGTTTATTTTTAACTTGCTGTTTGTATAATACACATCCATTATTTTGCTGGCCTGGGATCTTAAGCCATCCTTCTCTTCAGAAAACTGTGTAGTTCTGTGAGCACTGGAATTAAAGGAGTCTGTTTTTCTTCAGATTTGTTTCTCTTTTTGATGGCTACTCATACACAAGGTGTGAACCTTTCCTGTTGGGGAGGTGGTGTATAAATCCTCTGCATTATTAGATTACTGTTTTCAAGAAATGGTTGAATTTCTCAGTCATTAATTGCTTTGTTGTATCTAATGATGAACAGTCAAGGGTTTCAGAAGCTCCTGAAGAGGAGTAGAAGCGATGACATACAATCCCATAGGCATGGATCCACAGATATGTGAATTTGTATAACTGCAAAGCCCTGGTAGTTATATTTCAGTATTCTTTATGGGGGTTGCTCCTGTATCCTGTTGGATCCTTGTTTAGAAGTTACAGTTTTCAACATGTACCTTTCATTAACAAAAATTGAGAGCACTGTGAAAAGTTTCTTTTCTTGTGTTTGTAGGATACGAATTGGTGCACAGTTGAAACAACCATGGAGTCCATGCTGAATAAGCTGAAGAGCACTGTCACGAAGGTGACAGCTGATGTCACCAGTGCGGTCATGGGAAATCCGGTTACCCGGGAATTCGATGTCGGGCGACATATTGCCAGTGGAGGTAATGGTCTTGCTTGGAAGATATTTAATGGAACTAAAAAATCAACAAAGCAGGTGAGTTATCAAGTAAAGACTTAAGCTGATAAACATTAGATGACAGACTGATAGGTAGCAGTTGGTAAGTGGCAATTAAAATCCAACTGGACTAATGTTAAGGGTAGTGAAATGACACGAAGAACTCAGCACTGTTTAAGTATGTTTTTCTCTGCTGCATAAGTGATACTTGCTTTAAGCCTTCACTGTTGGAGAAAGGAGTGGTTCTGCATTCATAGCATACAATTTGGAACCAAGATCAAGGATTCCTCAGAGTTAAAAGTGATCTGACAAGAAGGAAGAAGTTTGCTTTAGCATGGGTTGTTTCCCCAGTTTTTTGCACCTTGCAGCTTTTTATTGGTAACAGTTCTTTTGCTTTTACAGTTTAAAATAATCATGAAGTATGTCATCATTTGTAGTCAGCAGAAGACACTGTAGTTTTTTGCTCAGCTACTATACAGAAATTGAGTGGTTAGAAATGTTGAGTCATGAGATTCTGTAACAGGAAGGCATGGGATAGAGGAGGAGGTTGTGAAGGAAGTTAGTTATACTTTCCCTGTGCTGCCTTCAAATCAGTTTTGTTCCCTTTTAGTTTCCTTAAAGTATTAGGATTTAGAGCACTAATGTACAAACTTTTGACTCATTTGAAGTCCCATGTATAAATGAACATGGGACTGTGACTTTGGAAGCAGGTTTGCCAAAAACAGAGTTTAAGAATTATTATTATAGCAAATTACTTTGTTACACTAGAGAGATGTTAAAAGTCTTTTTTTCAAAATTGGGGAGGAAATACAATTTTCAATTTGTAAATAGAAGTGCTAATATTATGGTCTTTAGTTAGACCTAATTCTGAAGTGATGTGAAGTCACTTAGACAATGTATCAACTTGCTGCACAAGTACCAAAAAGAAATGGGACACAAGGGAATAAATTCAGAAAACATTTATACAATCTGTTGGCAAATAAACAGTAGCAAATAGCTAAGAAATATAATACACAGAATAATATAATCTGCAAAGAATGTGTGATCTGATTCTGTGGGACAGAGTCTGAAAAATGTTTAATCAGGTACTTTTGCCATATTTTCAATCATCTTTTTAGCTGTTGCAGAGCTCTGTACATCTTTTATTTACTGAATTTACTCAATATACCAGTTGGTTATGGCTTTTTTTTGGTCTTACAAAGCAGTGATAGCATTGGAAGTATGGTAATTTTGATAGGTTTTATACAGTCTATGTGCCCACTAAGCATTTGACCTGTAGCAGGTACATCCTTAAAGACTTGTAGCAAGTTTCTTTCACTTGTTGGCTGAGGTTCCTGTTGATCATATTTTTCAAGCCTTGAATGGATGTTCTGACCAATTGCTTTACAGAGTTTTAGTTCAGGTGCTCCGTGTGGTCCTGCAATATCTCTGTAAGCCCTGACTAACAACTGTGCGGTTGTATGCCATCATTAGTAATTAAAAATGCAACAGCAGTTGTACTGCATGGAATTTTAGATGGCTGGTGTTTTGACATGCAGTTACCATTCATTATTAATATTACCAGTTAGGTAACATCATGTCAACATTCATTTTGCCATTGCAAAACAAAACTGTGCAGCAGTACAGTTCATGCTGTGTTGTGCAATGTATATGTTCTTTAACATTATTTTTTTGTTTCTTTCCCGTGTACCTTATGAATGTTCTTTGGTCTGGCTGTCATTTTTCAGGAGGTAGCAGTCACTTTTGTGAAGTGTTGCACATATTTGTTGTATTACAAGTATGTATATCTAACTTGAAGCTACAAGCTTTCTTTGCAGTTTGTGTTATAATCAGACAATCAGGATGTAAGGGCTTAATTACCCCTGTTGTTGTCACTTTACCACAACATGTAAGTCATTGTAGCCAGATAAAATAGCTAAATTTGTACACTTTAACATTACAGCAGTAGATCTCATCAGAAATCTTTGTTTCCAGGATTATTTTTGTTCCTGTTTTAAGTCAGTGGGCAGTTACAAATATTCCATTTCTGGTGACAGTAGATATCTATGATCTTACTCTTTTCAAATTCTTCCTGGTTCCTGCGTTGCTATTCTTCCAGGATTTCTGAATGTTTACTTTTTATTATTTTTTCAGTGTACCTTGCCTTTTCTTGCTTACTTTGTAGGTGACTGAGTAACAGCCTAACAGAATGTGAGGAAATTACTTACTTGTGTGTGTATGTTTATCTGGTATTATTTCATAGCTGATTTGCTGCCGTTTGTTTGAAAGATTTATGATTCACTCTGGTTATTGATAGGTGTATAATTTTACTGTATGTATTTCAGCTCATCTTGGATTTATTAACTTGGACTTCATGCACTTACGCTTTTTCTGGTATAATATGGCACTTGTCTCTCTGCTTAGAAAGTGCAATCATAAAAAGATAGGGTAAGGTCACAAAGTACTTGCCTGCTCAGTTGCAAAGCTAGCAGAATTCAGAAGGTAATGCCTTGCACTTCAAAACTACTGTAGTTGTGTTTGACTTTTATTGTGGTAGTACTAAATGGTAGATAGGTAAGTCAAGTTTCTGTTGCTTTGGCTGTGCATATAGTAACTTTCAACTTAAATCTTCCTGTTATTAAAACTTTGAAGGCTGATAAATTTTTGAAACGGAAATAATAGTTGCATTGTATACCTTATGACTGAGAGACTCATGGGAAAGTAAGGTTATGAGAAAACACTGGCAAGTTTATAAAAATAAAACCCCCAAAAGGGGGAGAAAAATCTTTTTCTGGCAAAAGACCAGAGTAATGCTGAAGTGCTTTCCAGTATTTTACTTCAGTGACTATTTTGCTTATTTCAGTGGGAGGCCATGGTAAAATATCATGTGTTTGCATATTGAGTTACATTTGATTTTTCATCTGAAATCTGCATGAGTGCCTATGGGTAAAATAGAGGACAAAAAAGAAAGGGAAAACAAACGGTTTCTAAAATCAAGCATTTTGACTGCTACCTTTAAATTTTCTTTGATTTTATGTTCATGGTTTAGTTTTTGACATGATTTTTTCCATGGGAGTGCTATATTAGTTCAATTCACAAGATAGATGGTGAACTGTATTTATTAATTTTTTTGTGGGGTTTGGATTTTTTTCTTCTTTTTTCCATGCTTAGTCTCTGTCATTATTTCTTCACCCTATTTAAAATGTTAGGATTTGAGTGTGTATAGTATTCACCACTATAGTGCTTGAATGTTTTACAGCTTTTGTTGACATAATTCTCAGTATCCAGTGAGATGAATAGGAAGAGGTACTGTTATTCCATTATCATTACATTTCCACGGCTTTTAGAGTGTTTACTTTAGAAATAATTTCTAGTTTGGTTTGTGTCTTTATTGAGACACAAATCCAGTGTGTTTTGAATGCTTGCCTTCCTCTTAGGGTCAGAAAAGAAAATGTGATATGCCGTGGTTCTCTGATTGCTTTTTTCCAGTTGGAAAAAAATTATTTCTCTATTTCCCCCTTTCAGCCTTTCCTTTTTTTAGGAGTTGCATTGGTTAAGATAGAAGCAGGATTTTTGCATTCTCTTTAGTTTATAAGATGTCTATGTGGGTAAATAAGGACACATATTTTAAACTGTCAACATGTGTTTCAAACTGGTGCATGTTGCATAAAAATTTCAGGATTGCAAATAATCTTCTGTGAGGATGTGGCAGGCTGACCCTGGCCAGCACCCACACAGCTCTTCACTCACTTCCCTATCCCTGACAGGCCGGGGGCAGAAAACAGAAAGAAGAAAAGCAAGAAAACTTGAGCTGCTGTGGGAGGGCAGCTGAGGGAACAGCTGTGTGAGGTGCCCTCAATTCCACCATCTGCTCAGCCTAGTGGAGGTGCTCAGACAGAGTAGGAAGATGAAAGTATTAGGAACTGTGAGAAAGAGATTGACTGGCGGAGGCACGCCCTGCCGTACCTCAGACAAGTGGACCCTGCTCCATGTCACAAGAAGCAGTGGATCCCCAGCTGTCTCACCACCAGGCAGAAGGAGAGGACCTTAGAGATGGAGGGGAGTGGAAATGGGTTTCTGCTCAGCGTGGCAGGCAATTCCCCTCCTGACCTACCTCACTCCCTTAGACAATAGGTGTGAGGCCTTGAAAACTGAGGACCGGGGATATGAGAACATGGATGAAGGTTCTTCCAGGATGGAGGAGTTGCCTAGGGCAGGGCAGCCTCCCACATCACAGCCAGTAGTCACTGGTGTCTCCCTTTTGAGAGGAATGGAGGGCTCGATATGCTGACTGGACCCAATCTGTAGAGAAGTGTGTTGGCTCCCAGGGGTCTGAGCCAGGGACATCATGAAGAAACTTCCCAGTCTGGTGCAGCCCACTGGTAATTACCCACTACTGGTTTTTCCAGGTGGGTATCTACAAAGTCCCAACAACAAGGCGACAGAGAGTCAAGAGGAACCCAATGGCCTTGAGTCAACTGGTTAAGGATCTGGAGCACAAATTGTGTTTTATTCTGCCAGTTGCAGGGAATGAGTTTAAACAAACCATGCAGGATTGCAGCAAGCACCAATAGAACTTACTTTGAGCCATCATAAAACATTCAAGCCATAGCTGATTTAAATACTCACTTTCTGGTTCTTTTCGTTTGTCATCAAACAGAAGTTTTTTCAGAAGTGCTGTCTTAGTTTGAAATTTTGTTATTGGTCAGGTACTGCTCCATGTATGTCTTCCATCCCCTGTTGTTCTTCTTCTCTGCCTTGTGCTAATCTTTGATCCATCACACTTAAGAGCCGGAGCAGGGAGCCAGTATGGATAGAAGCAGGAAAAGTGTACTTAGTTGAGTTAGTTATAAATATTCACCTGCTAACCAGCTTAATGAAAATAGCTAAAACCCATTTTTTTTATATATTGGACTGAATTTCATGTTTTGGATAGCCTATTTCTAGAAGCTTGTAGGAGTTTTCTTAATTAATAATGTAGCTATTCCTGTGAGATTTTAGTTACAGTAATGTTTATAAAATGTGCAGTAAAAGAGCATACAGTTTCTCTTGGGACTGAAAACTGTATTTTCATGTTATTTTCTACTGCTTTCCAACCTTTATTATTATTCATAATGCTGTTGTAGCAGCATATAAAAGTCTGTTTCATTGTAAAGTTTTTAATTCCTTTTTTCATCAGTTGATACAGTTCATGTTAATGACTTCCCAGATGGTGATGTAATCTAATTTTTTATTTTACATTTATCTCTGTAATTTCAATGTTTCATATAAATTTCTTAATTTTCTCCTGCTGCAGTTTCAGACATTGGAGAGACTTTCTCTGTTTTTAACATTTTTGTGACTTTTTTTTACACATCTTGAAGCATTACATAATTCTTAGCATTTTATCATATGAACGGTCTGATCAGATTGATAGATTGCAGTAACTATTTTGTCACATTGTACTGGTTTGGAGCAGAACACTGAGACAGGACCTGGTTTAATAAAGCTCCACTTGATATATATAATGCCTAGTGATCGCAAATATACTTATAATATTTTAACTGTTCATAATTGATATAAATGCTTCCATCTACTTAAAATCTAGCTGGTTTCTGACTGTGGATCTGCTGCTTTGTCACAGTGTAGGTAGGGGTTATAGTTTACACATTACTGTTTATACAATAAAGGACCTCTAGTACCTTAACTCTTAAAATATTTATTTCAGAGTTTTTATACAGTAACCTCTCCCATAACTGGGACTGAGTAAGAACAAGTTTCTTTGTTTGGTTATTGTATTAGAGGGATTGTACTGTTGATTCAAAACCACACGTTTGTATGTAATTGTGTATAGGCTTGGATTTTGGCTGTTATATAGTAAGTGAATTCTGTTGCTTATTTGCAGGAAGTGGCTGTTTTTGTCTTTGATAAGAAGCTGATAGACAAGTACCAAAAGTTTGAAAAAGATCAGATTATTGATTCTTTAAAACGAGGTGTTCAACAGCTGACTAGGCTACGGCATCCTCGATTACTTACTGTTCAACATCCGTTAGAAGAATCCAGGTAAGCTGTAGTAAAGTAGAGAACAGTTATTTTTAATCACTGTTTTGGTATTGGATGTAAACTATCTGGAACATTCAACACATGCATCTGATGAGATTCAAGTTTACTGAATTTATTCATATGACAGTAGTATTCACCTCGCCCTCATATTTACCCCCCTCCTTGCCATAGATTGCAGTTCTGATACAAAGCTAATTAATAATCTGTTGCTTGATCTTAGTCCAGTTGGAGCTGTAAGACTACACATGATCCTTACAGCATGAAAACTTGATAGTTTAATTAATTTTGATTTTATGGAACTCCCAAAAATTGTTTTCTTTCAAACAGTTATCCATACATTTTGTTCCATGTGTAAGATGTGTTTAGTACATGTGAGATTAGGGATTTTTGGTGAATTCTGTGTGTTGTAACTACATATGTGTTGGAAGGTCCTCAAATGGCAATCAAGGGAGACAAAATTCAGCATGTTCTTTTAGTACTTATTTGATTTATGAAAGGTTGTTCACTAGGCACAATAACTGGGTAATCTTACAGATGTATTGTTCAGCCATAGTGATAAAAGCACACTAAAATCTAACAAAGAAAATCAAGGGTTTGTGATAAAATAGGAAGCTGATCCTGATACTATGAAAGATGGTCATGAAGGTTTTAGGGATTTTTTCCAAAACTAGGAAGGGGGTTGGATGAGGTGATTTCCAGAAGTGCTTTCTAACCTCAGCGATTCTGTGATCCTAAACAGTAGCCTGATAAGGATTCATTATATAATGTCCTTCCTTTCTGTGTTATCTTGAATTTTTCCAGATGGCTTCTAGGAGGCGAGAATACTGTAGGAATGCTTCTCCATCTTTGATATGCCTGCTCTGAGACAGATTACTTGGATTAAATTGCACTTGCATATCTGTCTTTCCTCCAGTACTAAACAAATTTCCCATTAACAGGGGTTCAAAGCCGTCATTGTGCCTATGATTCAGTATGTCCCTTACAAAGGCCTAAGGAAGATTAATTAGGTAGTTGAAGAGGGCGCTCAGTGCTCTACAACAGTAAATAAACTGTTACATGCTAAATGGCCTAGGGTCATCTCGAGTTACAGTGTATGCAAGTGAATCCCAGAGAATACCTCCAGCTTCTTCCTAAAACTGTCCGTTTTCCAGCTGACTCATCAGCTTTTCCCCTGAACTTTGACCTTCAGAAGAAAAGGATTCATACCTTTAAGAAAGCTTTGATGTTGTTCTTGTGAAGCATTTAAGCCTTTTGAGTGAAATTAACAGTTACAGGTACATCAGAGTTCTTGTTTGTAAGCTTTTAGTACTGCCTTATGCATTTCTTCAGCTGTTTTTCATTCTATACTCAGCACACTCAGCTGCTGGTAGAAACACCAGAAGCACAAAACCTGTACAGTTGCTTGCTGTGCCAGAAACTGATGTAACAGTTTTTGGAGGAGATTAATAAAAGAAAGGTTTACATAGAATATTAGTGTGTGTGACCTTGTGCAAGCATGCTGTAAGATTGCTTTAGAATTTCAGGTTTTTCCAGAGAGCTTATTCTTGAAGAAATCTGTCGTAGGCTTCTGGCTAGACTGTACCTGTTCTCTTCTTTTCCCCCCTTTTTTTTTTTTTTTTTTTTGTTGTGTGTGTTTCCCCAAAGTAACATACAGTTGTAATGAGCTGCTTGCAGGTCACCAATTATTCCTCCTTTATGAGGCAAATGGTACTCAGTGTACCTGGAGGGCTGAAGTAGATGTGGACAGGAAGGCCGTACTTTTCTGATGCTAGTATACAGATAGTTTTTCCACTATTAATAGAATGTCTCTACTACAAGTTATTGGTATCCAACATAATTATTTTTAATATAAATATACATAATACATATAAAGATGTATACCTCTTGACAGGCATTTTTATATTGAGTAACTCCTTATTTATATTAAGTATTTAATATGAATATGTTTATTTACAAATGGTCTTAAATTCCATTAACAATGCTGGAAAGCAATATTAATTTATGTTTAACTCATTATTGAGGAAAAGGATAAAAAAACAAATTGAAAGTTAACTCATAATTCATTGCTAGCCTTTAAAAATAATAGTGGTGTGAATTGTCCCTGATCATTTACTAGGCATTGCGTTTGTCACATTGTTTTGCTGTAAAAAACATATGCATTTTTGGCCATCGCTTTTATTTTTAAAATGTTTTTATTTTATTACTCTGAATTTCATTTTGATATTATCCAGGAAGCTGTTAAAGCAGCTGCCCCGTATGGCAGACATCAGCTTCTGCAATTAGGGTTACTACATCCTTCCAATACTGTGGTTAGGCCCTTTTTTAATTAGCTCCTAAAGTGAAAAATAAACAGCCATTTTTTTATTCCCTCAAAACATCATTAATCAGAGAGTTTATGTTATGAAAACCACCGAATAACTTTTTCTTAGGTATTTTCTGTAATCTGTGCTTTAACCATTACTAAATAGATAAGCTCTATGGTAAAGTTGAAGTCAGACTGAAAATAAAGGACTTTTTCATTCTGTGTTCTGGTTTTCCCTTGTGACTATAACAGAAACAAGTTTTATAGCGCTAGTCATATTAACAGAAATATGAAAGGTGTGTGATTAACAGAATGGTAGGGAGGAACCCAAGCAAAGAATTTCTGTCAGATTGGCTGACACTTAGCATTCAATGTATTTTACTTTTCTGTTGTTTTTCCTTTAGGAGGCAGTAGATAACACTAAAATCTGGATGGATAGCAAGAGGTTTGCATGTTTCAGCAGCCTTATTTTACTTCAAAGGTCAAACTTGTTAAATATTGAAATACTTAAAAAATATGTAGTAGATTCATGCTGAGTCGTGTCTTCTGATATTTTTATGGAATGATCAAAAAGTTAGGCTCTGTCTTCCTGCATATAACTTTATATTCAAAAATGTATCTTTGTACTCAGTTTCTGTTTTCTGTGTTTATACTGATGCAATATTTAGTGTTCTCGTGAATTAATCACCCTTAAAGCAGGTATGTGTGCTACCATCCATGTAACGCTTTCTCAAAAAAATCCTTTAAAACAATTAAGGAGTGAGTTGCAATGGCTCTCCAGGGCCTCTACTGCTGTGCAGACCAGTATGAAGAAAGTGGATATAAATAATGACTCTGTCTGTGTTGCATGAAGTTTGTGAAATTGAGACATGTATTGGTTTCAGGACCAATTTTGAAATTTGAAATTTTGAAGCTCAGTGTTCCAACCAGTCCAAGTTATGTGTGGAAGTTTGCTTCGTCTGTGCTTTTCAAACACAAATGATACAAAGCTGCATAAACAAGACCATTACTTTTTCATGAAGAAAAAAAATCAGTAAAATAATTTGTAAAACATGCAAACTGCAGTTTATATAACAAGCATATTTGTATTTGCAGCTCTTCTCTATCAACTGGCAAAGTAAAAGAATATTCTGGTTCTCCCTTATGTTAAATTAGTTTCTGATCTTTGTCTGACCACATTAAGTATTGGTTCATGTTGGTTTTAGGCATAGGTAGAAGTCTGATTTTGCAAGTTTTAGCAGGAGTAAGAATTATTTGATCAAATTTTTCTGTGTCAGGACAAGAAAAGCATTGGTTTAAAAAAAAAATTTATGAAGCTTTATGTGAATCATTAGTAATTTATGTGAGTGTTAGAGAATAAAATAACTTAATTCTAGTATTTTTCTAAACTGCAGATATTTATGTGTTTCTCTTTAGTGTAGTGTTATAAGCATTCAAAACCTGAAATATAACATGACTTTCAGTATCACCAGGTGCTTTGGCAATGTATTATATGATGTTTGCATGGTTCTTTATTTGCAGTCAAGAGATATATTGCATTTATGTACAAGAAATTTTTTAATGCATTTCCTATGCAGGGATTGCTTGGCATTTTGTACAGAACCAGTCTGTGCAAGTTTAGCTAATGTTCTTGGCAGCTGGGACAACCTACCTTCTCCTTTACCATCAGACATTAAAGAATACAAACTTTATGATGTGGAGACCAAATATGGTTTGCTTCAGGTATGGTACAGGTTGTCTTTATAATTTTCTTCTACTTTTAGTATTAATGATTTTTTTTTTATAAAGTCTGTAAACTGCCAAAGTTTTGTCTGCCTATAGTAAATCAGATAATTGTGAGGCAGGAGATCATAGTGCCCTGATCACTCCAAGTGTAAGGATAAACACTGGAAGCTCTGAGCTGCTGCTCTTTTTGCTTGTTCTGATGTGTAAAGTAGAAAATTCAATTAATTTTTATTTTCCATGTAAATGTCTATGCTACAGCTGTCTCTTCCATATGTGAATCTTTTCTTTACATTCTATGGAGAACCATTAGCTCCCAGGTTTTGTTTGGTGAATATGCTGATCAACTTTTAAAGCATTTTTTTTCTTCTGAGATCATATTGTGGCCTGAGGGGAGAGAGGAATGCACCACTCCACTTATGCTGTGATGGTTAATTGACATTAGTTATCTCACCTGCTGATTACCCATCTGTATTTAATTTCCATCATGCATAATTTTTAAGGCATAGGCTAAAACAGTGATGAAAAATTGTTTCTTAGTTAACTTAGGAATTTAACTGTGACAACAGAAATTTTGTAAATGTGTTCTAGGATGTTTGGGGAAATATTGAACCTGAAATAATGATCTTTTATTAACAGGTTTCTGAAGGTTTGTCATTTTTGCATAGCAGTGTCAAAATGGTCCATGGAAATATTACTCCTGAAAATATAATTTTGAATAAGAGTGGAGCATGGAAAATTATGGGCTTTGATTTTTGTATCCAATCAACAAATCCATCTGAACAGGAGGTAATAACCTTTATGGTTATCATCATTCTATTTCAAATTCAGGTCTTTATCTGAAACCAGTTTCATGATCTTGCGTTCCAGTATAGAATCACTTGTTTAATATTCACCTCTGTGTTTTGTTGGCTGAAAGTTAGAGCATAATGACAAATGAAGTGCTGCATTTGATCATCTCAGAAAAAGAGCCTGAGTGGGCTCGGTGGAGTCACAGTAGACTAGTGACTGTTTCAAACAGAGGCTGGAGCCTGTGCCTCTTCTGCTCACCTTCGTGTTGGATGATGTGCAAACCTACCTAACTTAGTGTGTTGCATCTACTCAGTGCCTGGTTGCTACCCCATAAAATGAATTCCATCATAGCTCATGTTTCCTCATTACCAGCAGTGCTTTGATTTTACATTACACTTCCCAGCTCTAATATCCAGACATAACTGCATCAGCTAATCACTCTAAGCTACAGATAAAGATTCTTAACAGTTTTGCCTTACTCTGTTTCTGTTTGATTCATAATTGCATTTGAGAGGCCTAATTATTTTTTGCTGCTTGAGTTTCTTATTGAAAATGGTCTTTAAAAATCCTTGATAAATGTACTTTGTTTTACTTCTCATGCTTCTCTTGTAGCCAAAGTTCCCTTGTAAGGAATGGGATCCAAACTTGCCATCCTTGTGTCTTCCAAATCCTGAGTATCTGGCACCAGAATATATTCTCTCTGTGAGCTGTGAGACAGCCAGTGATATGTACTCTCTGGGAGCTGTAATGTATGCAGTGTTTAATAAAGGGAAACCAATTTTTGAGGTCAACAAGCAAGATATTTATAAAAGCTTTAGTAGACAGCTGGACCAGGTATTTGTTCGTTTTATGACTATTTGTTGATTTTCATTTTTAAAAGGTTATTATTGTAAAATAGGTTTAAATATTGAGAACACTACCAGTGTTCCAACATAAACTATCTGACAGTGGTATCTTACCTTGCATCCTGTTGTTACAACAAGGAAAAAAAATCGTTGCAAAATATGGGAAATAAAAATATGCCTAGCGGAGGTTACGTGTACCAACTTTGTAAACTAAAAATTGCATTTTTCACCTGATTTCTCTGTAAACCTATTGAATGCTGGTGCAGATTATTGCAGATAATGCTTATCTGTCGGGGTGAACAGTATGAAACACATGGCAGTGAATTACCTGTGTAGGACCACTGAGGAGGGCTGGGTTTAGAATGATATGATCACTTGGCATGGTAGTTGGTATTCACTTAGCTGTCACTATTTCACATTCTTTGTGGACTGTGAATATTAACAGAAAAGGCAGTGTCACAGTTAATTGGATCAGCTGACATAATGTCTGTTCATATGCAGGTTTCCTTTCTTGTAACTTCTTTGGGTGCCCATTGCCATAGTTGTATGTACTGTGTTTTAATGTGTGTAGGCAGCACCTCAGATCATGACTCTTCCCTGTTTAAAAACATCATGTTTATGTTCTCTGATAAACTGAGCTACAATGAGAAGTTGAAAAAAAAAGGGATGGGACCTAAAACAGGTAGGCTCTTAGAAAATGGAGGACTATGAGCAATCATCTATGAGGAGAAAAGGGAGGGATATCAAAAGCGTGGATAGAGAAACCATCAAGAGAACAAAGTATAGGCCTGTTCTATATTGGAAATAGTTATATGCAGGGTTTTCTGAACTCACGGTGTATATGCTTGGTTTACTTACACAGCTGAGCCGTTTAAGCTCCGGTACTCTTCAGAACATACCCGAGGAGGTGCGTGAGCACGTAAAGCTACTCCTAAATGTAGCTCCAGCAGTCAGACCAGATGCAGATCAAATGACTAAGGTCAGTCATCTTGCTTATAGATTTGCTTTGCTAAACAATTCTATTCTTTTGCTGTGGTGTTAAAAGATGGTATGCAGAGATAGAAATCAGTGTTTTAACTGTTGAAAGAAATAGTGGGTGAAGAAGGGAGAGGGAACAGGTGATGGTTTTGTCCACTGATATGCTGACAGATGGGAGTGAGGGAATGGCAGATATTTCTCCAGTATCAGCTCAGTTGTGTGGAGGACTACTGATGCCATGGAGATTTTCGCTTTTTATTTTATACCCCTTTAATGCCTTTTTGCAGCTTCTGTTCCTGATGCTTTTGCCTACATTCTTGGACTTGTTTGTTTGGTTAGGAGACTTAAACATTTTAGAAGCTTCATAGGTAGGGGTTAATGTGCCCCAGACCCCAAGGTCCTCTCCAGAACATTCTGTAAACTAAGACAGAACGATCCAGGAGAAGGTTCCTTGGGGAGGGTGGCCCACTCGAGCCTCTCATTGGGGAATTTTGATAAATATGCTAATTAGAAAGACCCATAGTGTTATACCAGATCTTTTTGGGGTGTGCATATGCAGGTGCACTTCAGTGCACCTGGCCTGGATGTGTGTACCTAAGGATCCTTAAAATAAATACCAAGGTAAATCCCTTTTTCCCCTCTTAACCATGTCTGACTCTTGATTTTAACACCAAAAAAGGCATCACTACAACAAATCTCTAAGTGGTTTTATCAAGCACTATAGTTTTATAAAGATGTTGAGTCTCTTTTACTATATCTACACTGCACACTGAATCATAGGGTAGAGGTATCAGAGCTTCCAGGGTTTTCTGGAGTTTCCAGGGGTGGGAGCCAGATGTGGATGACCTAGTAGGTAATCCTTTGTTGTAATATAAAGCAGCATGGTTCATTATTCCTAGGAGAATATTTATTCAAAGTTTTTATTTTTCATTACTTTTTTTTGTAAGCAACTTACTGTATATGAAATAATGTTCTAGCTTAGATACACATAACATGCATGAGTTTTTGAAAAATGCTAGGAAAGTTCCATCTTAATAATCAACCTGTTTCTGAATGTTGTACTACTGGATATGTAAAAATTTAATTTTTTAATTGTTAGTTGCAGACATGTCATTGTAAAGGCTTACTGTAGTGCATTGAAAAGGTAAAAAGATTATGATATTTTGGAATTATTGTAGCAGTGTCAATGTTGTCCCCCTCCAGATCACAACCTTTTAATCTTATTTTTAGATACCATTCTTCGATGATGTAGGAGCAATGACGCTTCAGTATTTTGATTCATTATTTCAAAGGGATAACCTGCAGAAATCACAGTTTTTTAAAGGACTTCCAAAAGTTCTGCCAAAACTACCTAAGGTATGTCTGAATGATGTCTTGAAAAAGCAAGTTTGAAAATATATCAGCATCTGTTAGTGTTTTGACTCTTGGTGTGCTGGACTTTCTGTTGTAGCATTGTACCATAATAGACTGCCATGAGACTGTCAGAATAGAGTAGAAGGAAATAAAGGGTGATTAGAACATACTTATTGCAGAAGTATTCCTCAGCAATCAATAATACTTTAAATGGAAAATGGCAAATAAGCCAAATAAGGAACCATCATTTGGGTGTCCTGTTGTAGTTCATCCCAGTTTGAAAGGGAGTTGTCTCCTCTCAACTTACAAGGCTTTTCCTGTGTTTCCAGATGCCATCATAGTTCTTTGAAGCCATTTTGCCACCTTTTCTTCCTATAAGGTTGCTTCAAGTTTTTCATAGCAAGGCGGTACTTAATGTGGAATGATGCAAAACTTCCTTCCCTCAGTAGACCAAGTGTTTTCTTGTGCTGGCAGTGCTCAGAAATCTCAAAAGCAAATGCCTGTCATTACATGTTTCTCCTGTGTAGTGCTAAACACTTTGTCTAGACTGGCTCCTTTTCCTTTTGTGGTATAATTTAGTTCACATAAACTGTACTGCATATGTGATAGAAAAATAGTATTTGTTTAATACATAATAGAATAACTGAGCTTCTCAACCAGTGCATTAAATGTCTTTAATTGTTTTGCACTACACAGTGCAACATTCAGACTCCATATTTAATATTTTGTTCTTTTAAATTTAGTAATTTTTTCCTTTGATTAGAAATGGTGGCTGCTTTGAATTTGGAAATAGGTGGCATGTATTTCACCTAACTTTAGACAGCCAGTGATTGACCTAATCATCTATAGGGTATTCTTTTTACTTTTTTTTCTGTCTTGAAAGTATATTTTATGAGGGAAATTACTACCTTTGAACCATGTATTTCTGTTTATTGACTTCAAAAGCGTTAAAGGATGTCTAATTCTGCAGTAGACATCCACAATTTCAATACCTATTTCATCAGCAGAATCCTACTTAGGGAATGTACCTGGAGCTTTACAGGGAGGTGTATAGTAGGATTATGTGTTTGTTCAGTGAATGATGGGGTACGAATAAAATTACTATTTTGGAGGGTTTATAGGGTCTTTTTAAGGGTCTTTTTAGGGTCTTTTCAAAGAAAGCATATAGAGTAAGGTTTTTGTAACTCGTGTGTGGCTGAAAGTCCTATTTTCTGGACAGTTAGTTGCTTTTTGTTCGTATTCACAGTTGCTAACATCTTCATTTATGTTTTGAGTGCAAACAGAGAAAAGTAAGCAGAGTAGCACAGTGTAAATTTGCTACAGTGTACTGTGCAAGTAAGAGATCAAAACTAAAAATGATCTGTCTGGTTTTTTGTAAATATCAGGCTGATGCAAAAGCTGCTGAACTGGCACAATGGTAACTTACTGCAGTGCAGTACATGATTCATACTTGGTTTTTTTTTTCCTTTTAGCGTGTTATAATTCAGCGAATTTTACCATGCTTGACTTCTGAATTTGTGAATCCTGATATGGTACCCTTTGTCTTGCCTAATGTTCTCCTAATTGCTGAGGAATGCACCAAAGAAGAATATATCAAGCTCATTCTGCCTGATCTTGGGCCTGTTTTTAAGCAGCAAGAACCAATCCAGGTATGTTAATATTACTCATTTTACAATTTTTCTCTTCGGTATTTTTTTCCCTGAATAAACGACTAATTGTTCTATTTCCATTTTCCAGCTTCACACACAATGCCCAACCTGCTCTGTAGTTGTCCATACAGTCTGTCTTGATTCATACAAAACAGATTTTTCCAGGAAATTCCCAAAGCCTCTACCTCCACTTCATTACATGGGTTTTCTAAGGGTATATTGTATTTATAGATGAGATTTGCAAAAAAAATTTAATTTACCTCTTGGTTTTGGTTGATTGTAGAAGATATATTTGTAGGCATTTTAACACTTATCTGGCCAATCTGAGCAGGGTTGTGCAGTACAATGTTTGCATCTATTCTACCAGTAAGTGAACCTGGGGTTTTTTGATTTGTTTTATTTTCTTGTATCCAGATTGGTGATGTTAGGATCATGGGGTGGAAAAACTGTAGGACACTCTCTTAGAAGTGCTATTTATTCATAATAAGAGTAGCATTTATTTGAGGACTGTGCAAAAATTTGTGAAATTAGTTTAGTTTGAACATTAATGTGTAAGTAAAATATGCTGGTTTTCCTGCTGTTTAAATGTATAGAAGTATTAAGACATAATTGTTACTGTCAAGGAGCATAAATTTACTTCCTTTTGCCATCACCATGTGCATGATGATTCCTGAGAAACCTGTCACAAAGCGAGCATTGTGCCTCCACAGATGAGAGACTGGTGTGCATTCCTTCTAGCTCATTCCTGTGTGCCATTATTTTTCTGCAGAGCATTTAAAGGGCAAGATAAACATAGGAATGAACAAGCAGATCTTTTATGTCTGGGTTTCAGAAAACTGGACCAGAGAACTGTCATTACACTGAGGAGGCAGGGAAGGCAGCGACTATATAGCTGAGAATACCTCAGGAAATTTGAACTGCTTAATGCTGTTTATACTTGGTACACTGAAGCTTTATGTTAGCTTTATTCTCTTGAAAAAAGTCAATGTTTAACCAACCAAAAGCCAGAGAACATCTCATTTGTGCTGGGTCATCCTAAAAGGTAACACTGTGTTTTGCTGCCTTTAATATTTGCTTTGTGACACAATCCTTGCTGCAAAAAGTTTGTAGCAAAGTTGCATCTGGAGCATAATGGATACAAATGCTGGTTTATGTCTTGAGAAATGAGGGGAGCAAAATACTTGGAGTCATCTCATAAAGATGGAGCTTTGCAAAATTTTTCTGTGACTATCTAGACACTATTAAATTCTTATGCTGGTATTTTTAATGTGAAGTGCTACCTGGCTTATTCAACTATTATTTCGGTGGTCTTTTTAGTATAGCAAAGTTTAGGTAATATAGATCATGTTTTCAAAGTTAATATATCAGGAATTCTGTAAAAAAAAAACAAAGGTTCGGAGTGCCTGAGGATGGAATTCCAGGTCTCACTACCTTTGTACAAGGCAAAAAATACCTGGGTTTTGTGTGTTTGTAGCTCCTGGAGAGGGGCATTCAGGGAAGATGCCAGTGTTTCTTCAAAACACTCTTTCAAGATGTTACAGATTTGTATGAGGGGCCTGTTGTTTGACTTTAATAGGATATTTAAATTAGGAAATGGATGTGTCATAGGAAAGCTGCTCTAAGTCAATATGAAGAAATTGTTAGCTAGTGTTCACAGTATCTTTTTGTGAGGGGAATTCATAATATGAAAATGATATATTTAGTTAAATTTACTCTTGGGGTTAGTGTGGAGTCATGTGTGCTGTAGATGAACATCCTAGCTTATCCCAGACAAACCCTTAATTTATATTTACAGGATTCCATACAGAGTTAGCATAGGAAGTGCTGTAAATTCCTTTTCTGATTCACTACACAGAAGTGTACCCTGACAAGTACTGGGCTCTGCATTAATGAATGCATTAATGAATGAAGTATTGTTACTTAGAGTGCGACTGCTGTTAATTGCTTATTAGATGGTGTGTGTAATTCTGTGACTGTACCATCTTAGTTTTTACCTAAATAAATAAAAGGTATCAAATATGATCCTAGAAGCTTAAAATAAAAGGTTTTCTTCGGAACAGTGTGTACTATGTTGTAGTTAAACACAGTTAAAGAGAGATCGGAAATTATGCAGCTTTATCTTAGTTAAAAAGCATTGATAGCCAGTGTAAAGAGCTGAACTGCTTCTGTGAAATCTAAATGATTGTATAGTACTTGGTTCTTACTTTAAAGGAGATTTTGTGGTTGTTAAATAACAGGTTTCATTCATGTCCATTTCAAATCTGCAAAAACAATCAAATTATATTTCTCCAAAACTATAGATTTAACTAACATAGAAACTGTAATTCCACAATATTATGGAGTTGCTAGAGAAGAACAGGTGTTAGGAGCACATGTAGGTTTCAAAAAGTCAAGTTTAGGCCAAACAAAGATTCTATATTGAAGAAAACTATAAAATCTATCTTCGAAACTGGTCTCATCCCTCTGGCGCTGATTGTCCCAAATATGGGGATATTGCATCAGAATCAATGTTTATGGAATGAATGAATGAATGAATGAATGAATGAATGAATGAATGAATGAATGAATGAATGAATGAAATTTTGTGTGTATGTGCAGTTTGGAAAATAATATATATCCAATAAGAAAACACATACTAGCTGGAGTATGAAAATCTGTTTTTCTTCTCTGTAAAGGAAAACAAATAAAAGGGGGAAAATTGTAATGTGGTCTGGGTGCATTTCAATTTCTACTCTTTGATGCTTCTTTTTATTTGACATACAAGCACTGATTGCCATGTATTTTTAGACAAAAATTTAAGTCTTCCTATAAAATACTTGGCTTTTTGTTATTAACGTGACAGTTTATCCACCTAGTTTAACTTGTTTTCTAAAAGGAGTCTTGATATCAACGGATGCTCAGTGTCCCCTCTAGTACCTGTCTGAGCTGAGCTATGAATCTTAGGAGTTACAGGGTGCTCTGTATTTGAGACTGAGCTGGTTGAGTGACTTAGAATAGTGGTTAACTTTAGATGGCTTAGCCTAAGCAAGATGGATCCCACTATGCATATGTGCTATTCTAGTGTTTTAAGTTAATGTGATACAAACATTTTGAGATTTTTTTATTTTATGATACACAATTTCCATGTTAAATAGAATAAAGGTGTTTTTTGCCCATCTAGTAGCTGTAATATTCTTTTTTTTATGTCCCTGTTTTGATTTTAGACACATGGAATACAGCTTGTATATGTGGAGTTTTGATCAAGTGCTTTGAGGACAGAATTTGAGTGGTAGTTTTTTGAAAGTTTAGCTTTTTCAGTAGTGATGTGTGTATAAAGGTTTTCTGTGGATGTATTAAATGACCATAAATAGAAACAGGAACTATTTACAAGATCTTGTAAATAGAAACAAGAATTCCTTACTGAGCCATTATGATTTATTATTTCAGAAGGGTCAGTCTAGAAGATGCTTTTTTTTTGATTTGTATTTACTGTTTTTAAAATGCAATAACATGTCAAAGTTTTTTTTGTCTTCCATGCCTTCAGGCAAGCAACATGGTAAGTGATCGCATTTACTGAGTTATAAGAAAACTTCTGAAGTTTTTTTTATATGATGCAACATACTTTAAATTGGAAATATATGCTTTGCAGTTAAAACTTTTGGCTTCTGAATTGTCCTTCTTTAATAGATATTGTTAATCTTCCTGCAAAAAATGGACTTGCTTCTAACCAAAACTCCACCAGATGAAATAAAGAACAGCGTTCTACCAATGGTTTATAGAGCCTTGGAAGCACCTTCAATTCAGATCCAGGTATAGTAGTTGCAGCCTTTATTTATAACTTCTTTTTTCCTCTTTCAGCTGGTGTGCCAGCTTTTTGTATACAAACTGTGTTTGTTTACTTGGAAGAAAAAAAAGATAAAGCTGTATAATATGTCTGAATGTTGAAAGAGATGAATGCTTTATTAAAGAACATTTGCTTCTGTTACAGTAAAATTTATTTCTCTTATTTTCGAGGAGGGTAACCACTTGGCTGTTGTTTTAATGCTCTTATCTTAAATTCTTACTAACCACCATAGCAGAAAGTAGGATATGCATTTTTATTTCACTGCCTGTGCAGCAGAAACTATGCAGGCATGAAGGGTTGTACCAGCCAGTGAGAGGTGGCTTATTCTGAGCTCCTACTGGTAAGAACATCTGTGCTGACAGTTACCTCAGGAGACCTGATGTGCTGTAAAGTCATATTAATGTACCCTCTGGTGACATTTTTTTGTATCATTTTTTTTTTCTCTTTATGCTTTCTCTCCCTTTCTAAGATTCTTCTGGGGATTTTTTTAATCATTCAACTGCAATTAACTTCCAAAAACATTTAAGAGTGGGAGATAAAGAAACAAAATATTTCTCAAAGGCGGTTTTGGATAATCAGATGTGACTTCTGCCTATGAAAAGCCTTTGTAATATTAGGGAGAAAGGTTTTTGTTTCTAAGTACCTGGCATGAGTTTTTTTCTGCATCAGTACTTTGGTTACTGAGGTGTTTACTTGCAACATATACTTAGTATTTCTGTCTCTTATTTTTGAGATTGGGCTGAAATTGTGTTTTATTTTTTCTCTGTTGCCTAAGTATGGTTAATCTTGATGTGATATTTTATCTCTCAGTCTATCATTATGCTGCAGTATTACTGATGATAGTCATTCAAATTTTCTTGATTTATGTAGGAGATTGATAGTTTGTAATAGTAAAAGCTAGGTTTTGTGTAAAGGTGTCTCATGAAAATACAGGATATTCTTGCTGTTTAAGTATGAATTTATGAATGCTCTTTTTTCTAAAATCCATTTTTGTAGGTTCTGTGTGTGTACCACGATGCTTTATTATTCTAGCTGTTTTTAAGTGAGTCTGATAGATTAACGTCAGCTTAGTTGAACATATTTCCTTAAATATTTCATTAAATGGAAAGCTTAAGAAGACATTTCAAACTAACTGATATTGAGTTATATCAGTTCTAATTTTATAATAAATATGCATTTTTCTTTTTAAACTTGTGTGGAATTTTTGTTTTGTAGGAGCTTTGCCTAAACATAATTCCCACGTTTGCCAATTTAATAGATTACCCATCAATGAAAAATTCATTAATTCCAAGAATTAAAAATGCATGTTTGCAAACTTCTTCTCTTGCTGTGAGTATCATAGTAATGTTCTCTAGTCTTCAGAAAATGTTGTAACCTTTAATTGCTTTGGGTTTACCATGTCGTGTCTTTAAAGAAAAGCCCATCGATGTGTTCTGATTTCTTACTGAAATTTTTTTTTAAATACTTACAAGTGCAAAAGCACCATTTACTTCTTTACTCTAACAATTTTTGAAGTTGTTAATAACTTACTGTGTTAATAATACTGTAAAAATTACTGAACTGGGTTCCACAGTAATGCACATTGACAGTGGTTGTCAATGCAGAAACGCCAAGTTTTTGTGAGCATAAAACCAAGTGTTTTTCTTTCATGATATAGAGGCATTTTTTTAACTTTTCTTGAATTTTTCAGTACAGAGGTTTTCTTATGAATTTTGTAAAGTTGTTGGGTATTTTTTATTTATAAATAAAGAGTTTGTTTAATTCTTATCATACTTTACAGGTCCGGGTAAACTCACTAGTGTGCTTGGGCAAGATTTTGGAGTACTTGGATAAATGGTTTGTGCTTGACGATATTTTACCTTTTCTACAACAAATTCCATCAAAGGAACCTGCGGTGCTCATGGGAATTTTAGGTAACTAATACTTCCAACTTTCTCTTTGTGGTTTGATATTGTAAATCTGAAAGCTTTCTGTGTTATCATTGAACATGTTTACATGGTGAATCCCTAAAATGACTTTTAAAAACTTCCTATTTCTGATTCTAGAGTTATATCCCTGTTCAGTTACCTTATATATGCCATCTGAGCACTTGTATATATCTTTTTAGTCTTCAGGGCCCAGTGCAGTTCTTGGGCTGTGACACATGAACTGCATGCTCCACAGTCAGAAAGGCAGAACAGTATCTGAACTGTAATCTTTCAGATGCTGAGCTCAGGGCTGGAGCTTTCCAGATGTTATTGTTGCCTTCTTCTACCACTCTTGCATGGCAGATGCTGTAAGTGATGGTGTACAAATCTGCTCCTCTTTGCTGCAGGTTTTGTTAGACTCATTTTGTTGGACGTTTAGGCACACAGTGGTGCCTGTGCACAGAAATGGAACACAGTCTGGGTGAGGTCTCACAAAATGACTAACAAAACCTAATGGCTTGTAACTTCTGGAATGGGAGACCTCACTCCCACTTGAGCTTTCCCACTGCCACTTGGTGCTTGCCTATCTCAGGGTGTGTGAGTTTAGCAAATTGGATGGGCTTAAGGAGTCCAGATGACCAGAGCCACTCCCAAGAAGGAGGTGTGACTGCTTGGCCAAGTCTGGAAGACCGTGACCATTTCTCTTACTGATACCAAAGTGGTGTAGGCCAACTGTAACAGCTGAGCTGCACTGCCAGTAACCCTCATTAAACACTGTACTAATATGTGATGGCAGCATTATTTTTATTTGCTCAAAAGCAGCAAAAAGGCATCTTAACTGTACTGATACAAAGCTGCCTGTTTCCCTTAATCCTTGCAGCTTTGACTTACATTTGCTATCTAAGAATAAGAGACACACTGTTTTTTGCTTTAGTTGTGTTAATCCTGAATTCTACTCAGATACACTGAGTAAGTGAATCCTAGGTTGGAAATGATGGGCTGAAATCAGTCTTATATATTCAGGCTCTCCCTTCTTCCATAATCATAATACCATCCTTTATCTTCTTTGTCTTGGTAACAGCTCTGTTCTACTACCATAGAAAATGAGGAAAGCTGCTGTGTCTTTTATGCTCATATGTTCAGTGTTTGCCACCAGAGCTGGATTATTTAAGCAGAGGACTCTTCCTGTCAGAAACGCCACAGAACGTGTGGGCTTGACACTGGGTCTCTCATGCCTGTCAGAAATCTTTTTTCAATGATTTTAAAACAGATAAAGATTATGCATAAGTTCTGATCCTACATGTAACACAGCCCCAGCCTTCTAGGTAACAGTGTAAACCACCATCAGAGAGCAGGATAATAGTTAATCCTAGCTACTTGTGGTGTGCCAGGAGAGAACACATCCTCAGTTAATGCAGCTTGGTTTCTCAAGTGGCAGCGTGTCAGTTTGTGGTAACTCATTACACATGATCTATCAAAGATGCATATTCTCAGATAATTGGCCAGAACAATACATTTACTAATACTAGGTTTCACAACTGCAAAATATGACTTTGGACATCCTCTTGTTCTGAAATGTCGCAAACCCTCTTGCTGTTCTTTGTTGATCAGTACTTAGCCTTTCTGATTCTCTTGGTCATGTTTGTCCCTGCTTGCACACAAACACAGTGATTGTTCAGATGATCAATACATATATGAGTGTGCTACTTCAAGTTTGTTCACATTGTGTACTAAACAATTTTTGCTATTTTGATGTTATGTGTTAGGTATTTACAAATGTACATTTACTCACAAGAAGTTGGGAATTACCAAAGAACAGCTTGCAGGAAAAGTGTTGCCGCATCTGATTCCTCTTAGTATTGAGAACAATCTTAATCTCAATCAGGTAGGAACATGACTGTTTTTCATGCTTTTACTTAACAGTTATCAGAGAATAAATTTAAACTGTTGTCATAAAAAATTCATATATTACTGCATGTCTATCTCTGTTGTAAAAACAAACCCACTACAGTACTGTTTTTTTTTACAAAAGACACAGACATACCAAAACCCTTCCCAGCTTTACTGTATTTGTGTGTTTGAAGCTTGTTATTTTTCAGTGTATTTACCTTATCTGGTGTAAAATTTCAAAATTAATACTGTCACCTTCCAAATATCCTGCAAAAGCAGTTATCAACTGACGTAATAAATATTCGAATAAAATGCTGTGTTGCTATGAAATATTGGAAAAGGGAAAAATAGTAGGTTGGTTTGTTTATTTGAAAATTAATTGGTAATACTCATATGTGGGGGGGTTTGTCTGCATTGCCACATTTCAGTTATTTTTAGTGGCCTGTATTTTTCCCTGTTTCAGTGTGCACTCTGCTTGTAGTTTGGTATCTAATGTACGATAATGAAGGTTGATTATAAATTATTTAAAAATCTGCTCTTTATCTGACATTATGTGTTGTGGGTTTATGAGGTATTGCCTGCTAAGTTACACCTATCTAAATTCCATCGCTGCAAAACCCAAACTTCTTACATATTTCTTTTCCAGTTCAATTCTTTTATTTGTGTTATAAAAGATATGCTCAATAGATTGGAATCAGAGCATAAAACGAAACTTGAGCAACTTCATGTCATGCAAGAGCAACAGAAGTAAGTCTTAATGTTTATATTGGAGAAGTAGTAATTTTTTGGCAAATGTTAGAAAACTCTAGCCATAGCAATAAAAAAATGAGGTTATTCTAAGTTCAGTAGTTGAGAATTACCTCAAATAAGCACAGTTGTCAGAAGATTTGCTACTGTGTGCTAAATTGCTTTCCCGTAGTTGCTGAAAAATTATACATACCAGAGAAACATAAACATTGCAGCCGTTTAGCAGGCTGTGGTTTTTTAAAGTATTTGGAGCTATTTTATGGAGTTTGGTATGAGGTGAGATTTCTGAGACAAAACAATTTGGGATATCTGAAGTCTGGGTCACCGTGCTCAAAGGGAGAAGCAAAGACCATGGGAAACTATTAGGAGGCATCTGCTATTTCTCGTAGGAACATTTGCCAGTCTCCTGAAGGCATTATATAAAAGTGGTGGTGCTCTCATAATGCAATTTTTTGGTATTATTTAAATGCAGAAGAATGCTCTGCATTGTTGATCAGTGCTGTGGATGTGATTACAAAGTTGTCTTTTTGTAATATACTCTGCACTATGTAGAACCTTGGACATAGCCAACCAAATGAGTGGCTCTGAAGAGGCAAGATCTAGTGGTACAGGCAATCAGGTAAGCAGTAATATGTAAATTACAATAGAACATTAAAATTTAAAATTATGTAGTTGATATTTACATAGCCGTAAATGACACTATTTCAAGTAATGAAAGTTTTTTTTCTTTGAACTTAAATAGATTGACAAGGTATTTAATAATGGAACTGACCTTCTAACTAGTGGATCTGATAGTAAAGAGAATGAGATGTCATCAATACAGAGAAAGGTGTGCTTTATTTATTTTATAATTCTTTTTTGTCTGTCTGTCTAATATGAGGCTGATAGGGTTGCAGAAAAAGAATGCATGTAAATATGTACCATATTTAAAGCTTTAGTAGAAAAACTAACTGCTTTTATATAGCACACCACTACACATAGTCACATGAGAACGTCTATGAAAAACATTCAAATCATATAGTTTGATTTTTATGTGAGCCTTTCCTTGAAAATCGCTTTGTACAAAGTAGGCAGCAATTAGGATTATAAATTTGTGGTCATTTTCTTTCTCTTTCATTATAGATTTAAATGAAACTAAAACTTCACCACTGGATTTAGTGGAAAAGCAAAATAGGGATCCTTATGATAAAATGACAAAGAGAAATGAAGATAAAATGTAGAATTTTAAGTTGTAGCAGAGACTAACTTTTACTGTACCTTTCACTGTTAAGTGAAAACAGTCAATTTGGGGTTAAATACAAAAAGCAAAGGAAAAACACAGCATAACATAGAATACAGGCTTTAACTATTGTGAAATTCTTTTCATACTAATAACTATGGAAATGGTTCCCCAGAATCTACATATTTTATCATTTCTCTTTCTAGTTATCTGAATCCCCTCAGTAATTTTAGACTAAGGGGGAATGATTAAATTATTGTATCCTTCATTATTATCAAAAATAGAGTTAAAATCCTCAAAAGACTCTTGAGCAGTTTTAAATTAAAATTCCCTTTTCAACTCCATGGTAAATTGCATTTCTGTATCAAGTTAGTAACCATATAAAAACAAAAACTGTGAAGAACTCATTTTCTTATTCACAATATTAAGGAAAGAAAGCTAAAGTGGTTTTGTTGATATATCTCTTCTATTTGAGATCTGCCCAAATTTCTCATTATGCTACTTTTAGTATTGTATTTATTTGCTTTAAGTACTTTCTAGCAATATGGTAAATACTATAATAGATTTCACTGATTGGCTTTCTCTTTTGTGTAAATAATTGTACTGTTTACCACATATTATTGAAGCACAAGTGCTGTTACAAAATAAAAATATGAATGTGCAAAATACGTTTGAAATAATAATCATTTTGTGCAACTTATTATCTGTACTTTCCCTTCTAAAGGCCTCACTCACACTAGAAGAGAAGCAAAAGCTAGCTAAAGAACAGGAACAGGCGCAGAAACTGAAAAGCCAGCAACCTCTAAAGCCCCAAACAACTACAGTAACACCTCCAGTGAAGCAGGTGAGAGAAAACAAACAACTGCACTGTTTTCATTGGAACTCTGATACTTTTTCAAGGGCTATATGCATTTAGCTTTTTTTCCTCCTGTGAGTCACTTATGTTTTCTCTGGTGGTACAGTGGCACAGCTGAGAAAAGCTAAATGAAGTTTTCATGTGCCTTCCATTTACATCATTAGCACTATTCCCCACTTTTAAAACTAGAGTTTCCAAGGGTGTCATTATTATCAGAGGGTCATCATTCTACATAAGGGAAAAGGACATATTAAGAAAGGTTTTTCTCTGAAGAATTTATTAAGTAAATAAATTAATGATTTGGGGACAGGAATGGGGCATTTAAGCAAATAGTCACAGTAGTACTTTTTGTGTAGTCTTAGATGTCAAATTAAAGCTGCGTAACAATTAGTTCTAAGTAGCAAAGCACAAAAATAATCCAATTTCTCTTGTGTATTATTACATTCCGTGCCCAATTCCATGCAGTGAATTCTAATTTCTGAAAACCTAATGCCAGGTCTGCAGGGATAATGATAAAATACTGTTGCTAGAATGTCTGTGCAGGAAAAACATTTAACTGCATTTTATGTGTTTTGCAGACAAAAGACTTGACAGATACCTTGATAGACAATATGTCATCTTTGACTAGCCGTCCTATCAACCAAGCTCAAGTTGCATCTTCAAACAGCTTCTCTTCTGTTCCTTCTATGGGTGTTGGGATGGGATTTTCATCACCCATTGACAACACAAAGCGAAATGTGACAAATGGACTAAACACAAATATGGGTTTTCAGACTGCTGGATTCACTATGGGAGCAGGTCTTGCCACTCAGAATTTCTTCAGTGGTCCAAGTGCAACCGGAGCAACCAAGATGAACATTGTACCACCTGCCAATATGCCAAATTACAGTCCTATGAATGCTGCATCTGCAATCTCTCCACTGACACAACAAAACAGACCCCCAGATATGTCTGCTTTAGATAATCTCTTTGGTCCTCAAAAACCCAAAGTTAGCATGAAACAGTTGGCTCAGCAGAAATCAAGCCAGTGGGTTAATCAGTTTGTGGCACCACCAGGGTCCCCGAACACGAGCAATGCAGCCTTGGGACCTCAGATGAACATGATAGGACAGCCGGGCTTTGGCATACAGGGTAATCCTTTCTTTTCTCCTCAGAACTTCGCACAACCAGCAAACACAATGACAAACAGCAGCTCAGCTAGCAATGACTTAAAAGATCTTTTTGGGTAAAATGTTTTGTTTTCTTCTTTCAAAGGTTGGTGAAATTTGGATCATGGGTAAGCTGATTAACATCTTATTTTGATTAGTAAAAGCATGACTTGGGGAAACTTTCAACCCAGCAAAGTAATGACTTTTGGACAGGAAAAAAGGCTGATGTTGCATTCGCCTGGTACTGCAGTGAAATTGTGTGAGTGCAAAGTCATCTTACATGCTAAAGATCTTTTGTCTCTTTACCAACATGAGAGTGCTGAAGGTAGGATGCATATATTCAACTGAAAAAGAAGTATATCAAAATTACTCATAAGTGAATTCTGTCAACTCCTGTGAAAATTCCTACAAAGTTTTGTTTCTTAAGTGAAAATGCTGAGGGGATAATTACACTAGTGGATGCAAACCTGGAGAATTATTCATATTGCCTGGATTTGAAACAAGCTGTCATTTTGCCCTTTTCTTGCAAAAAGAAAATTCTTATGCTGGCCCAAAAATTTTCATAGCCAAATTATACATAGAGAACTCTAACCGATAAGTGGAGGCAAGACTAAGAAGGGAGCATATTTTGACTTCCCTCTCTCATGTAAGCTAATGTAATGAATGTGGTAGTAAATTGTAACAAGATTCATCAGGCGTAAGAAGTTGTTCTAAAATGTGGTTCTGGTTTGGAACAGAGTAAGAACATTGCTTCAAAGTTCATGCTGGATTACAATCTCTTTTATAATGCCAGATCCTTGTTATAGGCCCCTTAGCAAAAGCAACATACCACTTAAACCGGATTTTAAAATACATGTGGTGATTTCATCACATTTACTATATATTCCATGGTTTTGGCTAATACGATACTGCTTCTAACTGATGTGTAAAAAGAATAATTGTAGTTACGAAACTTCACAAAATGAACGTAAATGTAAAATTCACATGTTGACTGCCCCAGTGTGTAACTAAACACACATTATATAGTTATACAGAAATATCTGGAATTAATTAATAATTTTTGGCTCAATTGAGAAGATTAAAAAGGATCGCCTTATACAAGTTGCACAGGGTTATGTGAAAGAGAGGAGTGCCATAAACTGCCTTGACTAGAGTGAACTCTTTCATTTTAATTTTGTTTTAAATCAAGTCCTTATGAAGGATAGATTGACATGAAGTGATTTCTCAAATACAGATTTGTAAGCTCTAGAAAATATGATAAATACACAGGTATTTCAGATCCTTTTTATTGTATTACTCTAAATTCAATAAAGGTCTCCAGAAATCCAAGTGGTAGTTTCTTCTACTTCCCAGGAGGTGTATGTTCAGCTTGCCCATGATGGAATCTCTGCTCTGTCAGATACTACTGTTGGGTTTTAACTTTTTTTTTCCTAAGAACTTCGAGAGCTTTCTTACCTAATATTTTGAAGACTATAAATGGTTATTTTGAGAAGGAAAGAACTAGTTACCTTTTTTATGGAAAGCCTACTTGCTTTATTTTTCAAAGCCTTTCACTGAAGAAACTCTTCTTTCATTTGCTGCTTAAGAAACCAAAGGGCCTTATGCTGTAAATATGACTTGTATTTTGTTATACTTCCACAGTTCTAAGCAGCTATAACATTAAGCATATTTCTTAAAGAATCCTTTATGTATTATAGCTGCTGTGTTAGTCCTATTATTTTAAAATACTTGGGACCAATTAATTTGTGGTCTAGAAAACAATACCTAACATATTGTGATGCTTATGTGCTGTTAATATTCGTGGTAAGCATTGTAGGTTATGTTCAAATATTCATGTAAATTTAAATACTAGAACTGTTGAACTATTTAAGTTTGTTTATGGTTGCTGGCACTCTATACTCTCAATCACCCTAATACTGTCTTTTATGTCAACTCCTGAAAGCTGTGTTTTGCTTGGGTAACCTAAGGCAAGCCTTTGAAGAATTACTTGAATCTGTATTCCTCTAAATTTTTTGGAAAATGAGTTTATATTAAAAGCAACATCTCATAGGACTCTACAATGTATTAAATTAATGCATCTATGGCACAGGCAGTTGTAAAAGTCAGTGTCCTCATCTGGGGTTTCAGTCACTGGTCCCTGTGGACTGGGGGCTTTTCAGAACTGGATTTAGTTTAACGTATTGCAGGGAAAGTCAAGTGAAAAAAATTGATCTGATTTCATATACTAGACCTCCTAAACTGTGTGGTTTGGGGCATGGGCCATATGAGAATGTAATCTTATTTAGTAAGAACAGGGTGAAAAAAAAACCCTAGAGATTCAAATTAAAAGTGGCTCTTTGATGAAGTGGTAATGCAATGGAATAAGCTCTTTATCTGACTCAAGCAATAGACTTTTTTTTCCATTTATATTAGAGAACATAATTTTGATTTCTCTTGTTTACTGCAATTTTCAGAATGCCCAGAGTAGAAGAACAACAAAGAAAACTGAAAAGGGTGCTTATAAAACCTCTTAACAAAATCTTCCAGGTTTTTAAAAATTAAAAAACCCCAAACTGTAGTTAAAATGAGCAAGTCCAGTCCCCCTTCCACGTTGATGCTTCCTGCTTAGTGTGTCAGGAAACTCAGTGTGTGTGAAGTTCTCTAATTATTTCTACTTAACTTAAAGGAAAGAGGACTTGAAAGAGGTAAGTCACCATGGCCACGTGCCACTTGGCTCCTGCTACAATAGTTTTTCTTTATGAAGCCTTGTCTGATTGAGCTCTCTTATAAGTCATCCTTGTGAGGCCCTGCAAGAGGCTGGAAGACTTGTGTTGTGGCCAGAGTGAATTGTTGGAGAGCAGCAATTGTGCTTCACATCCAAGTTGTTTTGGGGGAAGGGACAGTGTTACAAAATGTGGGTGTTGCAGGAGCCTCCTGTGTCTGAGCTTGGTGGAAAGCAATGTTACACCTAGCTTGGCCTGAAGCAGAGGGTCTCATGCAAAGTAAAATGGAGAACACAGCTTTGAAATTGGTACCTGATTAGGAAACTACAAATGCTGTTAATGAAATAGTAACCTGGTAAAAAATAAGTTGTTCTTTACAATGCCTTGAGCAAGACTGTAAATGACACTAAATTTCTGCCCTTCATATTCAGCCTAATTTAAAGGAAAATGTGGGAGCCTGTCGGGTTATATCATCACAGCACCCACTGTGCTCACCCACTGTTGAGCATATCTTCATTCTACTGTGGAAATAAGAACAGGGTCTGCGCTGAAGTGCCCAGCCCACCTAGTTTACATTCATTTGTAAAGGGGAGGTAAAGGGAAGAGAGTAAGTTCCTATTCTTTAAGTGATTTATCTATACTAAATTCACTACAAGAGGAGAAGCTAAGTGAAAATAGCTGCACATCTTACATACATCAGTTGTGCTTTGGCTGCTCTGCTGTATGCTAAATGAACATGACTGCACCAAGACAGCAGTGTTTTCCATGTTAGACCTCTTGGTTCCATTTGGGTTAAAGTAGGAAAGCTGCTGAAGTATCTTCTCAAAACTCAGTTACAGAAAGCTAACTAATCCTGTTAAGAGGGAAGGATTGTATTAGAGGCTTGAAAAACCTCTGTTTGGGCTGATGGAGAACCTTAAAACTATCGAGTTTCAGATTATCTTAGAAACCCCTAATTCTGACTCTTGAGAGAAACTGGGAGTGAAATGGCACAGGTGTCACTGAAGGAACGAACCAATCTTCTGTTCCTTTTCATCACAGGTGGTGTGAGTAAGGAACAGAACAGGCCTTGGAACCTGCTTATGCAGGAGGGCAGCAGTACCAGGGGAATCTTTTGAAATGTAATGGAATCCACCGATTATTTGGTAGATGGGGAGAGAAATTTTACTGGGAACATAGGTAGAGTTCCCTAGTTTGTTTCATGAAGATACAGTGTTCTCCTCACTGTGAATAAGAAATGTTGTGGGGAAGTTGTAGCCTTACACAGATGTTGAGTACCCCCAAGTAAAAGGCTGAATTTTTGGATGTGTAGGTGCGCAACATTTCGAGCCTTAGTCTTTAGAACTTTCCTTTTCTGTTTTGTCTTTTTAGCTGCAACTGGTTCACATTTATGTGAAACCTTAACAAATACCCTGATGGCCTTTTCAAGAAAAATGTATGTTGACTTTTGTATTATAGCCTCTGTTGTAATGTTAGCTGTATCTGTAGATACATAAGTGTGGCTATATTATAAATTATAGGATTTTTTGACTTTTCAGTTCAACTGCACCAAAAAGACAGAGACTAAATGAGAAGTTAGATTTGAATCAAAATCCATAAAACTTCCACGCAGGCTAAGAATTATATGATACTTGTGCTATCTGTTATACATGCTTAGTCTGCCTGCATCTGTGTGACTTGAGCAGAAAAGGAAAGTTTTTAAAACATAAGTTTATGAACACTGGATCTTGCATTACAGTAAAGTTTTTGGACTTTAGAGTGACCCTTGATTAGGGGGTTTTTATTGAAGTTGGGTGGGATATTGCTGATTTGTGCCATTTCCAAAGAAAGAAGAGTAGGGAGGGGCAGTACAGGAAAAAAAAGTACCCTGTTGTATATGTAACTCCTTTTTTTCTTTGTTAAGAGATATGCTGCATTTTATATATTCATTGTGAACTTTTCCTTTGACATAGCTGTCAAAGATAGGAAACCTATCTGGAGAATTTCAGATGAGTTAGCTGATTTTCAAGTGAGGTTCTGACTTGTACCTTACCTTCCATTAGGTTTTGATTGCTTTGCAAGGAAATTACACAAGGCAGTAAAACCTTGGATTCATACACCAAATCCTCTTGCCATTAAGGCCTCACCCTTGTATCAACATAACAAACAAGCTGGAAGTTGTATTGTCTTTAGGTTCTCTGAAACAGGTCTAACTGCTGTACAGATTTCTGAGATGAAGCTGTAAATCAAAATGTGTTATAGTGAACTCAGGCCTTGAGCAAAATATTTAATACTTGTTTATTTGTCTAATTGTACAGTCTCTGTACTAGTGGCAGTTTTATGTTCTGATTGTAAAACATTAAAATTCTCATGAGATTTATAAAATGATATTGTTGTGTCAGCCGTGATTCATAAATAGAACTGTCATAGCATGGCGTCAGTGTATATCGGGTTTATTGGACAGCTCTTCAAAGCCAAAATTATTCTTGTATCAACTTCTAGATCAGTTACTTTGAAGCTATGTAAAAGTGACAGTTTTGAGAAATACACATCACTTTATTTTCTGAAGTAGGTTGCCTATGGAAATAAATGAACTTTTCATATTTTCACATTGGAAGATATTTTTATTGAAAATTTTTATTAAATTAACTAATAGTAACTTCTGTAGAAAACTTTTTCCCTGTACATTTTGTTTGAAATACATTTTATCCTACGTACTTTTAAGTTCATTTCTTAGAGATTGCTGTCCAGACATTTGTAAAATGTCATCACATATTGCCTTCATGCTATGGATAAAAGTTCTGAGGAAAAGCTGCCACACTCGATGCCTCTAAAATTAGCATTTACTTTTTCTAAGCCCACGCTGGGATTCTGATGACACATAGTGATCTCAATTTGCATTTTCACAGCTCATTGACCTAGAAACCAACCGTTTCTCTAAACCTGATTTTCAAGATACGCTGCTTTGTAAGGTTAGAGTTTTCCAGCACTCCGAAGGAATGTAGTTCTCAGCTTTTTGTATGGTATAAATTCTTCAAGTACGAGACATCTGGCTTCTGATCTGCTTAGAGGCATCATTGTTGGCCGGAGATGGTGTGGGAGAAGAGAGTAGAAGAACAAAAAGATAGATTCAGTGAAAATGGAAAGGTAGCATCGGGTGGCTTCAGTTCCTTCCACAGCTGTACCCATCAAGTGAACACAGTCCTGTCATATGCCAGCCCCCTGCTGAGAAAATGCCTATCTTAATCTGCTCAGCTAATCACAGTCCTGATCTGACTGCTATGTCCTTCACCTTGGTAATATTCTCTTTGTCTCTTCATGTCTGGGTATTGATAGGATCCACAACTTCTACCCATTTCTTAAGCAAGAAGGTTTCAAGTGCTGAAATCCAGATGTTCTGGGTTGGTTTGTTGTAGTGTAAAGTTGAAGTTTTTATAAACTCTTTCATTAATTCAGACAGCCTAAATCTTCAGGGAAAGCTGGAGATTTTTGCAGTTGGTTTTTCTTTGCCTGGAATCCTTTGATTTTGGCAGCTAATTGTGTTTAATCACTTAAACATCTCTAGTCCGAACTTGGATTTGTTATGCACCAGAGTTTTAGGTTAGTCTTGTTTATATCAGCATTTGTAAAGCTGTGTTACCAGCTGGAGACCACTGCACTGGCTCAGTAGGTTGGAAAATAGCTCATAGGGTAACAAGGTGGATTCTGATTTCATGTGCCAAACTGACAAAGCAGGAATTCAGTTCATACTCCTATCCATGCACAAACCCAAGAGCTGCTAAATAATAATAAATACTAGTTATTCAAGCTCTAAAGTAATTTACTAATAATTCTAGACATAAAATTTAAACTCTAGACTTTAAAAAAAAAGTCATTTTTTCCTCTGTAGGACACCTGCCTATGAACTGTAGTGTTAGCCTCTATTGCAGTTTCTTCCTGCAAATTAAGACAGTTGTGGATGTGAAATGATTGGAAACTTAGAAATAGTAGAAGTTTAATGACCTACCTATACTTACATACCAATTTTTTTTTTTACTCACCTTTTGCTTTTGCCTTAATTATTATTTGGCCTTTTTTCATGGAATTTCTTAAAATGCTTCACTTTTTGCTCAACATTCAAAAGACTAGGTACACTTTCCTGCAATAATCATCTAAGGATAATCAAAGAACAACCTCCATTTCTAACAATATCAATGAAAATATTGTTATCTTTTACCTGAGAACCAAGAGGTTTGGGAGCTGAAGTTACGACACAGGCAAAGGCATGTAGGTTTTAATTTTTTAATTTATAGATTGTAAGAGATTTGACAGATTTAGTCACACCTGTTAGAACTTAAAACACTAATTTTAAACAAATATTTTGCTCATAGAAGAAAAGTTTATTTATAATTTTAAGCTGTCTATATGTCATAATTTTTAAACAAGAAAAGGTTCCATGAAAGGTATTCTGGAGTTTATTTTCTAACATAACTGCAGTTATATTAGCTGCAGTTCAGCATAAACACAACTCTCCCTTCAAGTCAACTAGAGCATATGTAGATTTTCATCTCTGTTTTTAAGATTAATGTGACTGCTCAGTCATCCTTCTCCCTCATTCTTTCTCAGCCCTTTGCAACTTCAAACCTGTTGCCCACTTTCAACCCTTGTTTGATGGAAGCATTATTAAAATACCAAAGATAAAGAATTAATGTAAGTTTTATGGTAACTGTTGCCTCGTTAGAGGGACCAACTTTGCACTTCAGGTGAGGGAAGGGCTGTAGACAGAGCTAGCTCTGGTTAGACACTAGAAAATTCACTTAAGGGAGAGCCTCCAGGAAGGCAGGTTTTATGAATTCTGATCTTCATGTAGTAGTGAGTTCTGTTTTCATATCCCACAGTTTTGGTTTCCAACAGTATTTAAAAGGAAAGAATTTTTTCGTTCCCTTCTATCATGATGTTTTCTTTTAAAGAGTTCAGATCTAGGATCAGAGAAACACGATGAGCTACATGCTATAATTTGGTGAATCAATCAAGTAAGAGACTATTCACGATTGGCTATCACCACAGGTAGTTATTAATAGTATGTTATAAGTGTACTGCCTGGCATAGATTATCTGTTAAACATGGAAAGAAGACAATACCAAAGACCATTCTCCTTTAAAATGTATTTTTCTAGTAAGAAGAAAAGAGAAAACACAAATTGGAAGATGTGGAATGATCTTTTGAAAAACTTGAAACAAAAAGATTTCTGAAAACATCAAAGCAGTTCCTTACTGATAGTGACAGGCTGTAAAAGGTTATGAGATGTTAATTTCAGAATTATTTGTAAGATACAATAAAACTGCCATAAGGTGTCACTGTAACCCAAGGAACTTTCATATAAATTTCAAACATTATATAAATGTTCTTGCCCAGCTACAAGACTTGCCTTATACAGCTTTATGAAAGTAAAAATGGACTTATTTTTAATTAACAAATTATTCCTGTAGGCACAGAAATCATCATCAAGTGTATCTATATTAGTACAACGGTGTAGAAGCTCTTGTCTTTTTTCTTTTTGCGGAGAAACAGACATACTTCACATTGGAACTTTCCATATAGAAATGCTTTAAAAGCCCTCTTACAGTCTAAGGTAAGAAATGAGTACTTAGCAGTTTTCAATAAGGAAAATTATAAATTAGATTTCTTATTTCCATTATTATTTTATATGTTACTAGCATGCTAAGAGCCACTATTTTTATTTTGTGTCCAACAGTGATCAAATGTCTTTCCTTCTGCCTATCTGATCAGGCAGCAGAAAAAATTAATTTTTGTAACCATTTGGAATTAGTGCTGGCTTTGCTGCAGTTATCAGCAAAACAAAACACAACATCTGAAAATTTGATTTGGGCTGACTCAACACAAAGCGTTTTAGCCTGGCAGGAAAGCACTCAGTTCTCATATGTGATAAAATAGAAATCAGGATTCTGAAGTCTTTGTGTCCATCTTCATTTATGGCAGAAAATTGTAGGTGTAAAGCCATAGGTTTCAAAATCTGAAGGACCAGATTGATCATTTACTCTAAACCCTTGTATAACATGGGATCCCAGGTCACCTCTTTTATCTTTGACGTCAGATGCTGTGGATCTTGAAGGCTGAATTCCTACAGTACCCTCTTTTTTAATTTAATGTTGCAATGACTTTCACAGGTGCCAGTACAAAAGGGGTCTCCAGTACACCAGACACTACACAAATACAAAGGAAGAATTGGCTTCAGTCCGAAGTTTCATGCCTAACAATAAAATGTGCTTATCATCTGAGTGGACGTCTTAGGCACCCCTTAAGGACATAGGTTTAGTGGTGGACTTGGCATTGGTGGGTTAACAGATGGATTCAATGATCCTAAAGGTCTTTTCCTGAAAGAATGATTTCATGATTCAATGAAAGCTACCAGACAACTTTTACCAAGGCCTTGTTCTTGGGCAAAGCATTGTCAAACTTACAGTGCTGTAAACATTAAAAGCTGTAAACTAAGACCTATCTGCAGATGAATCCAGTATCCATTATCTCTGCTTAATTACTTTGCTCCATTTGGAAGAAATGGAGGTGTTTAAAACTTTCAAAGAGACTTAATTTTGAAACATCAAAATGTTTTAATTGAATTTAATCTTAAGAAATCTTCAGTTAGGAAGAGAGGTCACTCAGGTTTTTCTAGCTTTTGAGCTCTTGGTGAGAGCTAAATAGGCAAAGTTCTCCCACGTTAATTGAAGAAGGTTCCTCCAGATAACAAAAGCAAGCTGTGGTCCAAAAATCATCTCACAAAGCACGAGGGATATGATCACATGGCCTTGAACTGAAAAGAAACTGATTAAAAATTGACAGAGTTATTCTTGCGTATTTCCACTGGAAGACCCCAGCAGCTTTTGGTTATTGTTAAGGCTGATTGCTCAGCACAAAGTGAAACATCTTTGTATTAATTCAGCAGAGACATCAAAAGGTTAAATTGACTTTCCCAGGATGTTAGTGTCAGGGTGTCAATTACTGTGATAATTAAACCTTTGTAAAGAGTTCAAAATTTTGTATTTTACAAGCATTAGAAGTGGCTGCTTGCAAGAAAATTGGCACATAAAATGTGTATGCTATCCAGTCTGCACCAAAACCAGCAGCAAAAATCTCTCTTAAATGTGGCAGAGTTTACCCCATCCATTATGTTGAGGAATCATTGGTAGGAGTAGCATAAAGATGTTTTTTCAAGGCTTTTCAAGAAAATAAATAACAAAAAAATTAGATAGCCTCTAGGTGTACATTTACTTGTACCTGTAGAAACTACTCTTCCACATAAGTTATGTGTATTGCTAGTTCTGATGTTTGCATGCTTGGTTTTCTTGCTCTGAGTCAAGCCCTGTGTCTGCAATGCACAGCTATGGTGAGGAAGGCACATCTTCTGTATGTGCACTGGATCCATTTCAAGTTTTCTTGCAACTCACTTTACTCTTGAACACCTGAGGTAATGATGGTATATGAGCCCCCAGGACTGGCTGTCTGCATGCTGGTTTAAATCTATATTGGGTCTAAAATACAGTTTTAACACACTTACTTGTGGTCTTTGGGGATAGGAGTCTGTAGTTTCAGTAGTATCTATGAGTTATGTGAGCCTATATAGTTATAATTTTGCAAAATATTTCTTTGCAAGTGCAGGCAAATGCTGTGTCTTAGACTTAGCCTCCAGCTTGCAAGCAGCAGACTTACAATGAAATGATGTAATTCCCTGTGTTTTGAAAAGGTCTGAGATAGCAAAAGGAGGATCACAATGTGGTATAATTTCTGAAAAAGAAAATTAGAGCATAGAGTTAAATCAGGAAAGAAAAAAGTAGGAACAATGACAGCTGGGTCCAAAAGGCCTATCATATTAGGTCTTATCAAAGAAGAAGAAGTTCCTCAACTGGTGCTCCAAAATGTGTGCTGGGATTAGTCACATAGGTATTGCCATGGCCTCACCCAGCACATTCTTGTTGGGAACTGGGTAGTGCCCCTGTGGATGATGCTCCAGCAAAGCTGCTGTGACAGTCCCTGCAGCAGTGTTTTGTAATCCAGGCACTTTGCCACTCTGAGTGCCTGGGGAGGAGGAAAGAGAGAAGCAGCACTGCTCCTGTCAAGCTGCCTTCCCACAGAGATGCACGAGCAACACGCTTTCTTTGGACCTTAGAGAAAGGGTCAGTGAATTTCAAAAGGGGCTACTGCTGCAGCACTGCAGAAGTGCAAGCAGTGAATGATTGTGAAGGGTAAAGAGGAGGGAGAGAGGAAACCTGCTGTGAGAAATGTGTAATTCTGTTAATGGTGAGGCAGGTGGTACTGCTAACGAGAGACACCTACACCCATGAGGGCAAAGTAGCCTGCCAAAGGCCAGCCAGGATATATCTCTGAGGGGGCTACTTGAATCAGTCCCAAATGAATGAAGGACTGATATCTGTGCTAAATGCAGCTAGAGAGTATGTGGATAAGTGAACAAAGCGCTAAATTTTAAGCATAACCCCTTTCTTGTGTCTGCTCTGTGCTCTCTTTATCCAAACCAGGACCAGAAGCCCAGAAAGAATGGCAAGATAAAACCCTTTTTTCCCACAGCTGCTGGGAGATATGGGTTTTGAATACCATTTTCCAACCTGAGTTTCAGTCTTCCAAAGTGAATTCCTTGCACTGGAGTTTCCACCATTTCCAGTTTGGAGCTGGGTTCTTCCACAGTTTCAGGTGTTCAGCTGCCATAAGAGCATTCAGAAAACTATCTCAAATGCCAGCAAACACAGATTTGTTTAAATAGGAGACCATTTCAGGATGTAGTTTCACATGTATGTATTCCTAAACTCCTACATACCTCTCGTGTCTGGCAGTTGGCCTGCTGGGGTTCATTTTCTGTATGCCTGGTAAAAATTGGAGTGTGCTTTAATGCACACATGTGATTGTGTTGGGCCTTTTCACTGTGGTGACCTTGCTGCTTCGCCTGTCCAGTGGTAAACCAGGGCTAGGGGTCTGGAGTGAGACACCAGGAGGAATTTCTTCCCTTTGCTCAGTTTGGAGATGGCCAGATTCAAGCCTGAGCAGTGTGAGAAGGAGGAGGCAGAGGAGGTGCAGTTGTTCCCAGGGCAGCAGGACAAGCTGCAGGGAGAGTTACTGGTCAGTCCTTGATTTGGCAGTGAGAGCAATTGCTGTTCAACCCCACTAGACAGAAATACACCCAGTGAAGCCCTGCTAGAGGTATGTGGGTAGGTAGTGCTGGGATCTGGAGGTACCCATGTTCTAAATGCTTGCTATGGAAGGACTGTTCTGCAAGGACAGATGTGTTGGCCGTGCCGAGCCAATACTTCTCTACATCACATGAATTATTCAAAGAGGATAAAGAAACTCTAACCAGACTTCAACAAAAGAGCAAAGCCAAACTCTCAGCTCCTAAGTATGCTCCCTCCTCCCTCTCTTCTCCCCTCCTAGTTCCCACTAGGAATAAAGGATTTCAGTGAAAGGTGTTTGCCTGCCTCACATAACCCTGGGGAAGTGTATTTTCCAACATTGCGTTCCTCAAAGTGGAGCTGGGACAATCCAGACGTTTGGTGTTTGTATTAAGGAGACTTCTAAAACCCAGAGACTGGGGGCCCATGCAAGGAGCCAGGAGAGGAATGTAGTGCTGGATGGATAATCCTTGCACTGCTTTGGCCCAGATTTACATCCCACTCAAACCTACTCACTCAGTTCCAACACCCAAATGAGGAGTTTGTAAGTGAAAAGAACTCAGGTCCAATTCATGTCTCCGGAGGAATTGTTTTCTGGCTTTCTTTTTTTCTCCTCCCTGTAGAGTCTGGATAGACCAAGCCCTGGCCAGAAGTAAGGGAGAAAGTGTGGCCTGAAAGGATAAGGACAGTGTAGGACAGGAGGGAGGGACCAGAGCCATGGCCACTGGCTCAGGGACAGCAGGTGGCCTGTGGCAGAACAGGAGCTGGGGCTGGTGGGTGGGCAGCTGCCTGCCGTCCACATGGCAACTCTCAGCTGGGGACTTCCAAGGGAAATCAATTCTTGTTAATGCTGGTGGCCTGATGAGGCACTCACATGTTCTTAGTTTAACTGTCCTTGTAGGAGTGAGGTAATGTGCCAAATACAAAGCTCTCAATTTTTCTCACCATCTACAAGGTTTCTGCCTTCCCCCTCACCTAAAGGGAGGGGCTGATTGAGAAGGGAATATGTTAAATTTTGGGGGTTTTTTTGTTTGGTTGTTTGGTTGTTTTTCTTTGTTTATTGTGTTTTGTTTTTTCATTTTTTTTTCACTTGTTGTCCATAACCCAAATCCAATATCTGAGGCCTTGCCAAAAGCAGAAATTCTTCATTTGACTCCAGCCAATGTGTAGGCATGATGAGTGGAGTGGTGGGCTGCATTTCCACAAGAGTTTTCATTAAGTTCTTTCTGCCACGCTAGGAGAAGTGTGTTGTTATCTTGAAGTCAAGATGGAATGTTTCACCTCTTTGACCCTCTCTGTGTCTCGGAAATGCAATGGATTTAATTTATGGCTGTTCTTCCACTGCTTATTCAAACAGCATCACACCAATGCACCTCCACGTCCATCTGCCCAGGGGCCCAGCAGCATCAATAATAAATGACCAGACAGGGGAAGGCAGCGTTGGGTTCAAACCAGCAAGTGCGCTGGGGTAGGGGGCCTCCCCTGGGCAGAGGGTACACAGTGAGTGGGAACTACTCGCAGTAATTCCCTCTCTGCAGAAAGGATTCATAAATATTTAATAAACTTCTGACCCGTGCCATAGATGAGGTCTTATTAGCGAGCTGGAGTGGCTTGAGGACAGGTATTGTGTCTGTTACTATAGCACCACCTTGCACAGGATCTCGGTGTGAAAGAGGCAGGGGAGGGAGGGAAGGAGGGAGGGAGGGATGCACTGAGGATGAGCCCCAGCGAAGCAGCCTGAGGTTCGCCTGTGGAGCAGGCAGCACGTCCTGCCCAGGGACGCTGGCCCTCAGCAGCACCTGCAGCTCGCCGGCCGCAGCCCCGGACATCTGCCCCCGCACAGGCACCGGCCAGAGCCGAGTCCCTGAGTGCTTCGCAGGGGGCTTCGCTCCACAGCTTCTCCCTTCTGGCTTTGCAAGAGCTGACTTTTTAAAATTTTTTAATTTTTTCCCCCCCTCTCCTTTCTTGAGCAACTGGTTGTTGTTGCAGAGGTCACCGAGGGGACTGGTGGAGGCTCCCGACTCTGGCATTGGGAAATATGACAGCAGAAGCGAATACTTGTTAACATAAGGGACTTACTGAAGAAGGACAAAATGCCTTTCAAAGGGCTCGGTTCACTGAAAGAAAGATTTTTTAACCCAGGAAAGGAAGAGGTGAAGAACACCATTAGTGACTCGCTGGGGAATCTGAGAAGGTAAAACCCAACAGAAAATTCCCAGACAGGTCCATTGATTCAATTTATTACGAGAAATGCAGTATAGAAAAAATGTATAAACACAGAACAGAGTTGCAAAATTAATATCCGAGTTCAGAGAGTGAGACACCTTGCTGTAAGACAGAAGATGTAAAAGGAGCAGTTGCAACAGCACAGGACTATAGATCATAGACCATTTATATTAAACAAAAAAGATGAAAATAAATTATGAAATAATGCTCTAATATTAAAAAAGAGCTTGGAAAAGTGTTTATTAAAAAATTTAAATAATTTAATATGAATAATTCTGTGGTTTACTTTGCATGAGAAAATGCAATAATTTAATGGGAATTAACACTCCCAATTATGCCACTCTTGAAATTATATTTAATGTTCCTAAATTACAGGTTTGGAGTTTTTAAAAATTTGTTCCAAATTAGTAAGAGAAAATGTAATAAATAGAGATGTGTATGTGTGTGTTTACTGAGACTAGCAAATTAGAGAGAGAATAAGGAGAAGCAGCTGTTTGCTAGCAAAAGCAGAAAAAAGATTAAAGATTTTCATCTTAACCCAACAATTTTATGAACCAAGAAATGGAAGATTTTTATTTTTAGAGAAATTAAAATCTTATGTAACAAATGACCAATTTCATAAAGGGAAAGATATTTCTCATTTAAATAGAAGAATATTTCTGTTGGTAATGGCTACTGACTACACTTATTTGTGTAATCAATAGATGAGAGCCAGAGGGGTTAGTGGCATTTCTTTCATGCTTGATGTTGATGTTGTATTTTAAATCTTTGTGTGTATCAGGCCAACATTTTAACTGAAGGTGTTTCTAGTGAATGAATTGTATTTGCTTTCGTGTCCATCCCTTTCCCTTCTATTGGGAATGCTATTTTGAGTCAAGAAATAGTTCTTTCCATATCTAAACAAGCCTTTGATCATGAGAAAATGTGTAAGAATTTACACATATCATACTACAGTATACACTTCTGAAAGATTCATAACAAACGCTCGTAGATTGCAGTTACTTTATTTCTGTATCATGTGAACAGAGTATCTGTGTTCTATGCAGTTTCAACTTACCTATTTTTTTATTTACAGTATTATCAATGAAGCTTGATGTTTTGCTGTTTTTACTTTTACAATAGTCTACAGCAATTCCAGGGAATCTGTTTATCTTTTCAAACATTGATTTAAGTCATTTATTCAATGACAAATTCTGTTTGCTGTGGGCTCTGCTGGCCAATTTGAGCAAATCTATGCAAGGTTTGGATCTAGTGAATATGTGATGTGGCAGTACACTGGGCTCACTTTAGATTATCCAGACTGCTCTCCTCTTGTAGCCGTGGATCAAAGATTTCATGCTGGTTCTACACAATTGATAGTACAGGCAACCAACTTCAGCAACACTGCTCCTGAATCAAATTAACCCAAATATCACTTGAGATATAACAAAGTTTGCTGAACTTAATTTTTTTTTGTTTCAAACGTAAGTATCCCAGAGCCTTTCTTAGATGTACCAATCAGCAGAGGAAATATCTTGAAATCAGAGGAAATATCAGAGGAAAATCTATGAAATCTCTTTAGTATGTTTGCAGTCAGATGTGAGTAGGAATTGCTGCAACTTGAGCAGTCTTGTAGGAAATATGCAGCCGTATTTGAAAGTTTCTGTAAATGAATGAAACATGCATATTTTTAATTTGAACTTCATTTTTTACAGCTTAGTCTACAAATAAGATCGTACACTTGTGTCTTTACATGATTGTACATGTACCTATATACCAGCTGCAACCTCGACTTTGCTCTTCATCCAATCCAATTGGTTTTAATGTGGTATTAATCAGCGAAGAATTTGGTTTATCTTTTAGCATTTGGTTGACGATGAATTGTATTCATGCACATCCTTGAATAGGCCTCCAAATGTGATTTCACTGACTGTGATGTGTTGATGTCAAAACTGGCAAGGTGGGCAGAAAAATAAAAAGCTAAAGAGTAACAGACATCCTGCCATATTTCCTCTGTCATGCAAACAACAGAGCTGACCCAGAAGCTGATGCCTGGCAAGAGCAGCTGGTCCATAGCAATTGTCCACAGTCCAGCTCAGGTGCTGAAGCACAAGCAGCATAAGGCATCTTTCTGCCTCCTCACAGATGGGCTTATTTGGTGGGTGCTGCAAAATAAAGAGTCTGCTCACAGGAGGTGACTTTAGGGTGTCTGGATCCTGGAAGGGAGGCAGGGGGGATTGAACTGGGACACCCAAGAGCAATCCTTTCTTTAGGTTGTTGGCAGCTGTTTATTTTGTGAGACTTAGAAGGTGTGCAGCACCTGGGACATGCAGTCCCTTGGTGTCCGAGACTTGCCACAGCTTTCATGTAAATACCATGCAGAAACCAGCAAGAGAGGTCCCATGCCCTGAGTAACCTAAGGAAGTTTGCATGTCTGTACTGGATTTGGTATCAATGCATCACATACAGGATTTAGTGTGGAAAAATTATCACCTGGACAAATCCCTGAAGAGTAAATAGGATCTCAGGAGATTGTACCTGCTCTTGGATTAATGGTGTTTTTCAATAATCAGTGTATAGGTTTCGGAAGTTTCACAGGGATCATTGTAATTACTGGATTTGTAGGTGTGAGGTATGAATGTTGTGTATGATTTTGCTCCAGCTGTCTATGAAAGACTGCAACATCTGATGAAATCCATTCTAGAATGTGTTTTAACACATGAAAAATATTAACATTTGCCTGTTACTGTAGAATCAATGAGTTTTTAAACAAATGAAATTAAATTCTAGTACACCTAATTCATCATTTAAAGAAAGAACTAATTCCTCTGATAAAGCCCCCTTAAAATGCAGAGTGCTGAACATATTTGTACTCTAGGGACTTTATTTATTATTGAAAGGAATTTAAAAAATTTCTTTCATTCTTTCAAAATTCTGTATGTGCTGGAGTAGGCATTCAATAAAAGAGAGAAATTTTTCATACAGGTATTATGACATTTGGGCACAGAATCTGGATGCAGATACCTTCAAGTAACTTAGCTCTTCTTACTTGTCAAGTGTTGTGCATTTGCTGAAAAAAGGAGAAACACATCTAAGGACTGAACATTTCCTGTGCAGGAAAATGCACTCCTGAATCTTCTGCATGAGGCAGATAATTAGAGGAGAGCACTGGCCCTGAAGTAGTTTTCTTCTAAGTCACTGATCTACAATTAGTAAAAATTCTCACTGACACTACCAAAATATACTGATTAATTGGAAGATAAATTTCTCGTAATTTCATGGAGTTGCCATATCTTCATTATGTACCTGTTCAGTAACATAAAACAAAAAATCCAGGGCAGACACTGGCTCTGTGAATGTCTGAACTGCTCTAATACCTGTGGTTTTGGACTGCTACTGAAAAATAGTTTGCTCCAAGACAAACCTTGTATAGAGACATTAACATTAATCTCTGGGGATAGGAAATAAACTCTGTGGATTTGGGGTCATGGATCAGTCCTCAACTTGCTTCTTCTACTTAGTGAAATACAATAGCAGAATATTTCTCTGCAGAGGCAATATTGGTCCATAGTTCTAGTCCTACCTCACCACTGAATTTGGAGCAGAAGGATGTTGTCATGCCTATCGGAATTGACAGCCAGCTGAAAACATCCAGATGTTTTGGTTTTGCATGAAGTGTCTAATCTTTGCCAGTTGCCTAAAAAAATGCACCCACTGAAGTCTAACATTTCTCTTATAAATAGAGCCTGGGAAATGTACAAAAATTTGAAAAATTGTTAATTGATATAATTTCATCAATATTTTAGATTATGTTAGAAGAAAAAAAAATTATTTCTTTTGGCTTATTAATAACGCTTGTTAATAACTGACAACTGTTCTAAAAAAGAATTATTGAATTGTTTTTTCATTTCCTGAGGTCTTTATTTATGATATCTCATTCTGTTTACACCTGCCTCTACTAAGACACGGAATGGAATGGACATACATGGAATATACAGTGCCTGACTGAACGAGTCTCTGTGCTCCCATTTCACTAACAAATGTTGTTTCCCTGCAGGTGAATCATAAGATCTCAATCACCCCCAATAACACCACAGTAAGATCATGTTTTCTCTGTTACCTTGCTTTAATGGAAAGTCTTTGCTCCAGTCTGACAATGAGCTAAGTATCTAACTTAGCATTGAGCATGGATTTGAGAAAGGAATTAAATAAAATAACCCCAGGAGCTCCCTTCTGGCCCAAAACACTCTGATTCTAGTGTTTCCTGAAAATGTGAGCTGATGGATGGTAGAATGCTTATTTTCTTTTTGCTAAGACTATGGCTGAAATAATGGCTTTATGTAGTGGTGTTAAAAGGAGGAATATAGTAAATGATGCACCAGTTAGCTGTAAAGCCTAAAAATTATGAGATTTTTCAGTAGAATTTTATATTGGAAAGATATATTTAAGTGCATGAGAACTCATACTTGCCACCTGTATCTACAAACTTTCTAGTGTAGAGTACTGTCTCTTAGATTATGGGTAGTACATTAGAATTACAGCAACTGGAGACAGTTGTGATTAAACCAACACTGTCCAAAAAACCCAACCCAGACAGATGTAGCCCATCCATGTGTGCTCTGTCAGCATTTACAGTAGATTTTCATACAGAAAACTGAGGTGCATCGGATTTTAAGTACACTCAGCCAGATATATTCCTTATCAGAAAAGAGTGAATGAAACAATTTCATCATTTTACATGGCAAGCTGGGCTTCCTCTAGATTTTTGCAGTACTCCATGTAACTCCATGGCAGACACAAAACCAGCTGGATCCTGAGCTCACTGCTTCAGAGTGTTGCCAAAACTGAAAGGCTGCTGATCAAGGCCTCTCTTAGTAAAGGCTTAACTTTAAGCTCATGGGTGGTGTTCAGAGGGCTAATCATGTATTCACAGCTAGCCATGTCCTTAAGTGTTTCAGCATGTTGGTTGGAAAAACCATACTTTTAAATAAATGCATGAAAAGGTGATGTTTGGAAAGGAATTATCTAGCTCTGGTCTGGTGGGCGTGTCCACTTCTTTCTTACCTCACCTTTTCTACCAGAGACTTTTCCTGGTCCTGCAGCATGATGTTAATAGCCCTAATCAGATTGAGAGATCGAATTAATTTTTAATTGCACTATCATGCAATTCCAGATTGCAGGGAAGCACCATTTTGTTTAATAAGAATCTCTCAGCTAGACTGCCTGTAGGAAAAGGAAAGGCTGGATATGCAAAGCCTGAGGAGCTGCACTCCTGTGTTAGTTGGTGGTAGCTGATGGGCAGCTTCTCACAGGCTGATATGACTGGGTGCCATTTGCTCCTATTCAAGCTCCATCCCTGGCACCTTTCCTCTCAGTTCTTCCCAACTACACTTCAGTTGCCACACTAAATTTGATCCCAGGCAAAGCCCTTCAGCCTCTGCTGCTGAGGAATTGTCAATCAGCTGCCCAGAAAGTCCCTGTCTGCCTTCAGATCTCAGTTCATAGTAAGTATTTTACACAAAGGGCAACATGTTCCACAGTAGGATTTGCAGGGGTTTACATTGGAGCAGATGAAGTCCTTGTAGTGGCAGGATATTGCAGAGAAGAGGGAATGAAAACGTGACTTCAAATGCTTCCTGCAAATAAAGTCTGGGCCTGTCTCTTTTACGTCTTTAGTAGGGGCTCTGATGCCAGAGACATTTTTCCTCTGCAATACAGTCCTGATTTTTGTCTCTCAGGAGAAAACAAATTCCAGGAAGTTTGGGGCTGAGTGAAACCATGCTTTGTGTTGTATTTGCCCTTTTCTTGAAATCTACTGGCAGCTCTGCTTAGTAGATCTAGTTAGAAATTATGGTTAATTTAACCATGTGTAAATTTTCCTGTGAATCAATGGAATTTATCACAACAGACCTCCAGTTAGGTCTCACAGATGTGCTCATGAATAGCCTGTGGACATTTTTGCAGCTGGCTGTCTGGCTAGACAGCTCAGATGTGCAAACTTCTAGAGGTCATTCAGGAAAAAGTGTAGTCTCTGCTAAACTTTCACAGCTTGCCCATCATTAACTCACCTCACTATCAGGACACAAGTACCTCACGACAGGAGTTAGCAGGTGACCGGAGCACAGAACTGTCCATCCATGTTTCAGCAAATTTTACTGAGAGGAGAGGGCATCTTCATTTTTCCTTTCTTCATCTTTTTAGGAAGATTGATGGCACCAACGTGGAGGAGGAGCCCCTTGAGCTGACAGCAGAGGGGCGGCCCGTGCTGGCGAGCAGCCGCCGGCCGGCGCTGTGCGAGTGCTACTGCTGCGGCCTGCCCAAGCGCTACATCATCGCCATCATGAGCGGCCTGGGCTTCTGCATCTCCTTCGGCATCAGGTGCAACCTGGGCGTGGCCATCGTGGAGATGGTCAACAATAACACTGTCTACATTCATGGAAAGCCAGAGCTGCAGGTAAGAAAACAGCTTTCTGTCACTCTTCTGAGCAGCTCCCGTTGCAAAATCACCCAAGTGCCACATAGCAAACTCCTCTGTAAACATGGATTAAAAAACTGGAGGAGGGAGACACACCAGTCTTGATGCACGCAGATGTGCAGGCACTTAGTTCCTATTTATGTGGTGAAGTCACAGGAAAAGTCTGTAAGATCTGAGGATTTGCACTGTCATAAAGAGGATGTAAGTACCAGAAATGAGAACTGAATTAGTTTGCATGTCTACCAAGTCCCTGATCTGTCAGTTGTAGACAGATTTTGCTGTGGTGGCAGAAGCTTTTGCTTCTTACTATCTCTCGGGGAAATGTGCTCTGATTATGCTACAGAAGGAATCATCAATTATTTTGTGCAGGGCTGCAGCCACTCTATTCATATCAGTGGAGTTTTCAAGATCTTAAAGCAGTCACTGGCAATAAGGCATCAGGTTTTTGACAATGTGGACTGTTGTCTGGAGCTATTAAGAGCTAGTTGCCAAGTTATTTTCAAATTTGCAGTAGATGACATGTGGCCCACAGAAGATCCTACACAGCTTTATCAATGCACCCAAGCAGGTTCAATCCATACCTCAGCATTGCCCATCCTGCCTCTGTATTTAGCTGTGATGTCGAGTGTCCCTTTATGGATCTTATGAACTTGAATCTCTACTTTTGCTCTACTTGTTGATTTATTTTTTAATATCTTTTGAATGTTTTGGTCCTAAAAAATTCACAGGAATCTTTACTATTGAATGAAATGCCATGCAATCATTCATCAGCTTTTCTCCTAGATATTTTAACTTTTGGTAAAGAGTGCAGAAAATGTCTCTATTGTGACTTTCCAATGTTAAAAGTATGCCAGTCTCCACGACTCATGATCATAGGAGCCATGCTTAGACTTCCTGCTGAATGTGTATTTATTCAGTCCAATCCCTTCTCCCTGTGGTCCTGCTGGGAATTCCAGGTTCTGTACTTAAGCAAGAGAAAGTATGTGCCTGCATAGGTTGGGAAGCTCAGAAGAGGTAATTTCAGGAAATGAGAATAAATTCCTTCCACAAATCTAAACTCATAACGTTTGGGCATGAGCATCTCCTGGATCAGGAACTTTTTCTATATCTCATGGTGTTTCTGCCTTCAGAAATTAACACTACCTACAAACTCAGCTGGAAAATGCTAGTAGAAAATTAGATGTTTAAATAGAAGTGTTTCAGCACAAGAAAGTGGGACACATCAAAATACATATTGATGGGGAGGGAAACCCTTTAGGCCTTTGTAAACATGTCTGGTTAATTAATGCCATCTCCCTGCAGGTCAAACAATATGCTTCTTTGTGAGCAAAAAAATCATTGTAGTGGGAAAACTGTTCTTCTTTTTACATGCAGAAAATAATATTGAAAAAAGAGATGTAGTTGCCAATTCTCTGTGGTATTTTAGTGACAGTTTTAATTCTTATTTTGAAAGACATCTGTGCTGCTTCCTCACAGAATGCTTAGCCACCTTTCCCAGACATGTGATTAGCACGAAAACGGTCATAAAACACAGCACTGTGGTTTCTTATTGCTCCAGAAGCATTCTTCAGAGCTGAGGGTTCATGGAGAAAAAGTTGACATTGACCTTACAATAGTGTTTATACTGATTCAGGCCCAGAACAGAGGGTGGAAAGGCACCTTGGATCTCCCTCTCTTTGCTTTAGTTTCTCTGTTTTGCCCTGGGCTTTGGCTATCTATCTTCTGAACAAGGTATGTCTAAAAATGTCATCAGAAAATAGAAAAGTCCTTGTTCAGGAAGAAATTCGGGAAAACTGAAACTGCATGGTATTCAAAGATGAAGTACATGGTAAAAACATTTCTTTTGGCTGCAGGGGTTTTTGACTTGGAACCACCTATGACCACCCCGTGGCTGTCCTTGTGTATCCAAATCCAGCCCTACAACAGGCATCACTTCTGATAAAAGATACACTAATCACTGGCTAGTGTTACCTAGTTTAATTTTCATATTGCTTTGTCTTCAAATGTTGTCCTTGCCCCCAACTGTTTTCTGCTCCCATGCCATTTAATGGTGACAGTAGATGGTCAGAGTTTGGCCCTGACAGGGAGAACCATGAATAAATCTAACCAGGAAGTGAATCAACCCAAAGGACTTAAGCAACCTTGGTAATCTTGGGGGAATGGATATGTCCATTGAAAGGCATCAGGTCCTTCTTATAACTCTGAGCAGTGTTGAAAACAAAGGCTTCAAGTTTAAGGAGCCCAGGGGGAAGCAGTGGCAAGTGGCAAAGTTGAAGGTCCAGTATCAGCTACTTCATGGCTGAAATATTTCCCCCTGCGCTTGACTGAGAGCTAAGAGCAAAAGCAGTAATCTCACATGGGAATTCAACATCCTTTTGCCTTAACTGGGGGCTTTCAGGCTCAGCAGTCCTGAGCAGACAGTGTAAGGAGGCTTGATTTGGAGCATGAGGGGCCTTCTGTGTGACTTCTAAGCAATAGTTACCTTCAATGAGTATGCTTCATTGACAGCATGTGTCCTATTTCCTTTACAGACAGCCCAATTCAACTGGGATCCAGAGACTGTAGGACTCATTCATGGCTCTTTTTTCTGGGGTTACATTGTAACACAAATTCCAGGAGGGTTCATCTCAAACAAATTGGCTGCTAACAGGTAAGAGAATAATAACCAAAAGAATTAAGCTTAGAGCCTGACAACTGTTTTACACTGTGTAAATGATGATTACTAAAATAGTGAATTGATGTGTTTAAATAGTGAATTGATGTGTTTCAGAAATGCACATCTAAAACTGAACATTCAGTATTTATATCTGTAATCAAAAACTGGGACAAGATTTCCATTATGGGTCTATTTCTGATTCTTTCTTTTGATTTGTTCATCTCAAATATCTACACATTTCTTCTCTAAACAATAATGTTTTCTGGAGAGTTCTGGGAAAATCACACCTAATGCTTCCAACCATGGTTGAAGCATTTGTCTTTAAGAAGTTGCCTTAATGCTTTTTAGCTCAACACCAATTTTCCATCAGAGTTTGACCTTTCTCCTTTAAAAATTCCCAGTGGACTGAACCTGGGCATAAAGGAATTACAGAACTATTTATGTTCTGAAGTCACAAATCCATCCTCACGCACACAAATATCCTTGTCATGGCTGGATACAGTACTGACTGTAATTAAGATTTCACAGAACTTCTGTGATCCTCCTGATTACTGCTTAGTGAACTCTGAGAGTCTGTACAGATTTTTTTTATGATCAATGTGTTTGCCAGCCATTTTTTTTTTTTTTAATTCAACTGCTTCTGAAAATGGGAATAGGAAAAGTAGCTAACTTTGTCAATGTTGAATTTGGCTTTGTTCTTTATTTCAAAAGGTCTTTAGAACTTTAAACATGATGGCAAGAGAGAGGGAGGTTGTCTGAAGACAGCTAGTTGTGAATGAACTCATGAGATGTGCACATTATGGGTATTTGGGATCTTCAGCCAAAAAACCCCCAGATGGCTGGTACTAACTTCATTCTCTGCAAACAAGATGTGACTTATCTACAAATTCTGTCAGAATTGGAAAAGGTCTTTAAGACCAGTTATATATTGTACTTTGCCCCAAATCAATGTACTTTATTTTCTACATTCTGCAAAGAGCTATATGGGTTACAAGACTGCCTGAATGTTCTTCCCATCCATATGCCCTTGTGGAAATTCCTCCAGAGCAGAGTCATCCCACAGAATTGCCCAGATTTTTCAGTCCCAACTCTCTCCTGTCCATAACCAAAAGTTACTCAGAGTTTGGTTTGCACTGCTTCTTCAGCACTGTTAGCATCCTCAATTATTAATTTCTCTACCACGTAGCAGTGCCTAGGCAGAATATTTTTCCATCTGCTGAGTAAGACAAGTCAAATTAGCTAAGCTTAATCACTTCTCCAGCCTTTCTAGTCTTGCCACCAGCTTTTGCAGCAGAAGGGCTCCAAAACACAGATGTGCACACTGTTGGCTGAGTAATTCAGGATATTATTAGTTTACCTTTTGTTTCCTTAATTTACTTGCAAACAGTAAAATCAACCCTGTTTATACTGTAACTTGATGTATTCTGTCAGCAGACAGCTTCCTTAAGTACAGGCTGTGCACAAGCACAGAAAGCTCTGTATTTATCCCTGTGAGACTTTCCAACTCAATCTAATGCTACACCACAACATCACATTATGGATTTGACCATCATAACCGGGTTTAGGAAGAGAATTTTCTGAGGAATAAAAATAGCTGAGCTCAGAGAGAATTTCTATTTGCAGTAATAGGATTCACTGAGTCCATGTTTTTCCTTTATTCCTTGTTTACCCAACCAATTTCTGCTTAGGTAGGTTCACCAGTGGTGCCAAGTTTCAGTTTCAGAGGGGTTATTTACTAAGACACAGAACAGGAAACCAGGGGTTCTGTGGCCAATGCACCCACCAGCCCTTTTGTCCCAGCTGCACTCTGGAAATGAGATTCTATCCTATTACTGACCTTACAGATTTAGGCAAAGACTCTTTTGCCACCTGTTTAAATTGTGCAACCTTGAACATACATATGGATGATCCACCCCAGGCACTTCTCTAATGCACATAATTATCTGTAACAATATGGGATTCAAATGGATCTCATAATGGCTGAAAATATCGAGTACTTTAGGGTTTGCACCAAAACCCTCTAACACTATGTAATTCACTCTATATATTCATCCAAACTGGTGCATTCCACCAAAAAGTTCATGAACGATTTAATGACATCATCCCTTAACTTGCTGCTTACCTTCAAACACACATCTAAATGTGATTTCAGCATTGTTTGGTGGATAGATGAAACATGAGGCACTTCTTGATATCAGTTTTCAGTAAGAGCACTCTGCTGGGCAGAGGAGTCTGTAGCTGGAGGAATCTGTAGCTGAAGGAGTCTTTTTTGATCCCAAAGTGTCAGCTGCCCAGGGATCATGGTAGAGAGGACAGAAGGATATGTGAATGAACTGAAAAAAAATGGAATATTTCTTGTCAAGATGAAGACCAACTTCTTTGGAATAAATGGCAGGGAACTGATGAAAAGACGCTGCCTCTGTGGAAACAATACTCAACCCTTTAAATAGAAGCAGAAGAATGTCTGGTTCTAATTCAGTATAAATCATGCATTTATAACCTAGGCATATTAATAGTTGGCAGTAAAAGAAGTAGCAGAGATTGGAAACTCAGTCTTTAGAGACAGCTGTTTGGATAATTAAACATGTTCTCTTTATTACAGTTTCTTCTTTCACATGTTTACTAATTCACATGGTTTGCTGTAGTTCCCTGAGTCAATAGTGTTATGATAACAAATCTGATATTTCTATAAGTGGTAAGAAAGAAAAAGGCAAAAGTCTTCTCTTCAGGGATCACAACAGAGAGATAAGTAATACTTATTTCTCAGTGAAATGTTTACTTGGCTTTGAAAGCAGTCTCCTAAATGTCAAGATATGACTCTGGGCTTTGTGTTCTAGTTCATATTTTCAGAGTGTTTTCTATATAAATCAGTTCCTTTGTCACTTCTCTCTGCCAGCCTACTCAGCTTCTTTGCTTTGCGCTCATCCATTTAGTGTTTTTTTGTCACTCAGATAATGAGCTGTCTAAGCATGGGCTGTTGCTTTTGTCAATAGGTGCAGGGAATTTAGATGAAACAATGTTATTCTCTGACTGTAAATTTTTCATGCTGTAACACAATCATTAATTCTACTGGGAATAGTAAGACCAGACACAAAAATGAAGTCACATATATTTCCTGTGAATAAGTTTTCAGAGACTGAAATGCAAACAATTGAAATACTTATTTAAAAAAAAAAAAGAAAGAATTGTAACAAAATATTTGAAAATAAGTTTTCAAATATTTTGAAGTGGAGCATGGAAACACTCCTGACAAATAGATAATAACTGTATTCCCTCTTTTATGTTACTTTTGTCTAATAGGGTATTTGGGGCAGCTATCTTTCTAACATCTACACTGAACATGATTATCCCTTCTGCAGCAAGAGTGCATTATGGCTGTGTGATGTTTGTAAGGATTCTTCAAGGTTTGGTGGAGGTAGGAGCACATGTCATTTTGGTCCTTTCAAACAGAGTTTGATTTTGAGGTTTTGTTCTAAAAGTCGTAAGATCTCTTGATTAGGGTTTCTGATCTATAGATATACGGTTTTACTTGCTGCTCATTTTCAGATGATATTTTTTTAATTATACTGATTTATATTTCTAAGTTTACTTAAAAGTAAAGAAAAATTTATGTTTCTAGTGCTGCAGTTTGAGCCATTTTAGTTTTCTTGAGCTATCGACTGGATATGCTAAACAGTATTTTTACCTCAGAACATACTCCAATCCGAGTAGTAAATAATCCAGATTAGTTTGACATCTTCATGCTTAAACAATAGAACTCTTCCAGACTCACCTAACCCTTCCTACATCATTCCATGGTGACAAACAGCTAGGCAGCAGGGATAGTATCAGCAACTACTTCAAGTGGACTGCAGTGAAAGCAAATCATGTGATGTGTGAAATGTCTGCCAGGGTGTCACGTACCCAGCCTGCCACGGGATGTGGAGTAAGTGGGCTCCGCCGCTGGAGAGAAGCAGGTTGGCTACCACATCATTCTGTGGTGAGTTGATGGGCTTGTATGGTTTATGGAAGCACATATTCCTCTTAGATTTATTTTATTAATTTCATTATTTGAAAGAGATGCGCAAACCCTCTGTCCTTTGCTACAATCAGCTTGTTCCCTATGCTTAGGAAGTTGTGAGTCCTTTTTGATTTAATATGTCATCATTCTATCATTTGAAACCAACACTTAGTATGACTCTCATAATAAACTGAGTCTAGAGATTCTCATGAGAGAAATTATATTGTATTTTCTAATTTGCTTCATCCCTAGGGATTCCATTTATTATACATACTCAATGGATGCTCCTAAACAAACACACTTAAAAATTGTCTTAAAAGGACTTCAGTACTTTAGGTTGACTGCTCAATATACTGCAGTGGATGTGATGTGACTTCTTACCAGCAGCTCTTCTGCTTCATTCTGTTTTGAGTTATAATCAGACATGTTCTTTGCTCTCTTCTCTGGGTCCCTTCCCAATGCTGACAGCTGAAGATGAATGTCTGTAGGAGAAAATGTTTAGTAGAAAATGTAAAAGTTGCAGGAAAAAAAATTCTGTCCATCAGCAGTAGAGTTGTATGACTGGGGAAAATACAGCACTAAAAAACAAGATAAAGAATAAAAGGAGGAGTGAAGCAGGTGGAAAATGTTTGCATATTATGGGAATTTTATTTTTGCTAGAGATGACTTCAGGTTTTAGTGATTATTTTTCAATTGCTATAGGAAAAATTAATGACAAGAAGATGAGGGAGAAGGATTACTCTGAATCATTGCAGACAAATATTTTCTAATGAGTTAACATTAACAAATGTTTATTAACAAAACACGTACTACTCTCAAAACCACAAGTATCTCATTTCCTAGAATAATAGCAACACTCTTCACATGAAAAGCCATTGGCAATGTCTTGCACTGTCTTGCACTGAAACCTAATGTCTAAATTGCACATTAATACTCATCTTTACATAAGACACTTAGAAATATATTTCACCAGTGTTATGTATTTCCCAATCAGAAACTTTGGTACAGACCATGTTTTTATCCTTTTTTATCCCCATGTCAACATTTTCCTATTTATTCCAGCTGTTTGTTTATGGTGTTGATATGAATTAAATATGGTTTCACAGACTCAGGGGCTGATTTGAACACCATCTCTGCTACCAGTGCTTGTGTGAGCATGGGTCTAGGGCCATGACAAGAGCCTCTCAACATTTTTGCAGTCAGCAGGATTCCTGAACACTATGAAGGCTTCTGGAATTTGCACCATTAGCTTCTCCAAAACCCACCTCATACATCACAGTGCCAGGAGGGATTTCCCACTCAAGTGCACACATATACCTTATGCCTCTGTGGTGGATTTTGTCATCAGTTTTGGATTGCAAATCCTGTTTACCTACAGGGCACAACTCTGCAAAACGAGACTGGTGACCCATGAGGGGTCAGTGCTTCCTGTCACCCTAATCAAAATTTTGGAGCTTCCATCCCATTTTCCATGTTCATAACAAATCAGCTAAATATATCCCTCCAGTTCTGCTCTCATGAGCACCTGTCTGGATCATCTGCTCTGAAAGCTGGGCACACCTGTCACAGCTGACATATTTTACTAATCTGTTTTCTCTTCAGGGTCTTATGCAGGTGCAGTGGTGGCCATGCCCCTGGCAGGTGTGCTGGTACAGTACATAGGATGGTCATCAGTCTTCTATATTTACGGTGAGTTGCTTACCCTGAAGGACCTCTGCCACTAGATCAGTACTGCCAGTTGTTTACTAAAACCAGTCTAACAAGATTGGATCAAAGTTGTTTTGATGAATGAAGAGGTTGCAAATGGGTACTCCAATTTATTCTCTAATTATTGCAGATTCTAAGAGTTTTTATTTCATAATCATCTATTACAAAATGTTGTAAAATTGCAATAAGTAATGAAGCTGCAACTCATGGTCACCCAGTGGCAGGGTTGGATGTGGTTGCAAAAGTTCCTCTGCAGCACAAACACTTGTGTGAGACCTGCCCCACAAGTGGGAGTGTATGCTAAGAGTGAATGCTACAGCAAATGCTGCTGATAGGGAGCCAAATGGACCTGAAAACTTCTGCCCTGAGAAATCTTCCCCATGCTGCCCATCTTTAATAAAGCAGCGCCACTTTTACAAAGTGGTCCCATGGGGATGGCCTTGTGGCTGATCTGTGGTGTCTAATTCTTTCCCTCAAAGTGTGGCAGAGGTGGCTCCAACCCAGCCTTGCACATCAGCAGCCCAGTTAAGAAGGGTTTTCTCTGTCATCTCTGGAGATTCAGAACACACCATAAGATTTGCCATTGCCATCTTATGGTGGAGTCCCTTCATGCAGATCGTGACCACATTATGGCCTGTCTGCTTTTTCCTGTCCCAGCTTCTACAGAGAGCTTTTTTCCTGCCTTTTTGCCCCATGCATAATGCAATAAAAGCAACAAAAGACTCAATTGCTTTGCAAGCAGGCATACAATATACACAGAGTCAGTTGCCATATTCTGTTACTTCCCTGGGCATAATTTCTATGCAGGTTTGGTTTAACCAGCATTTGAAAAAAACTTCAAGGCTTGCAGATACTGAAGTGCAGCTTTTATGGCTTTTAAAACGAAGTTGCTTTTCCTGCCCCTTCAGGAATGTTTGGGATTGTTTGGTACATATTTTGGCTGCTTCACGCCTATGAGAGCCCTGCTGCGCATCCAACAATAACCAATGAAGAAAGGATATATATAGAAACAAGTATAGGAGAAGGAGCCTGCCTAGCTAATGCAAGTGTAAGTAAAATCTGCTTTTCTTGTCATCTGTGAGCACTTTGCACAAGGTGAGCATGTGACTAGATGGATACTGTTAGCTGTATAAAAATGGTGGAAGTAGGAGCTTTTGCTTTCATGAAAATTACAGTCAGGCTCTTGCAGCTGGACAGGATGAGTACAGGAAAACATGTAATGCTGTTTAAGATCTTGGCTTCTCTGATCTAGGGAGGGAAGGGGTGGGTTGGGAGGGGGAACCACACATTCTGATCTCCTGCACTTGAGTAACTGTCATGTTTGTTCTAAAAAATATTAATGGACTTAGCTAAATAAGAATCTGACTGCAGATGTTAAAATATCCATCTGCCTTTTGAATTCCTATTAAGGATGATTGCAAATCTAATCTCAGTTTAAGGAGAGTTTCTGCCCTGCTCACTCTCACAGCAGCTCAGGTCCTTTAAGAGTTCTCATCCTCTCTCTGAGAAGATCCTGGAAACTTTGAGTTAAAATCTATTTTCCCATCAAACTTCCCTCTGTTCCCTTAGGTAATTTTTTTGCTGGTAGTGAGAAACAAAGGTGTTTCTTGATAAACCATTCATTCTTAGCTTTCAGTTTTGAACATTCTGGAACAAAGTAACTTCAGTTACAAAGTAACATCCTCTACATGTTTTGGGTAATAGCCTTGCTAGGAGTGTAAAATACCAGACTATCCTCTTGAGCATGCTTCTGAAATTTGGCTGAAGTCACACAGGTCTTGGCTGGAGACCCACACACTTGTTCCAGGTCATGGATTTTCCTTGCAGTACGGTGGTTTTACTGCAGAGGAAATTAGTACCACCTTCATGGGTACACACACAACCACAGGCATACAGTGGCCTGTAGAACTCACTTAACATTTTTTTCAAAAAAAGGAGAATATCAATGTGTATTGCCATAGCTACAGATTTCAGTTTCTGATTGGAATTCTATTACAAATAAATAGGTCTCTGAAGTATGTTTCCTGCTCTGTGGAGTATGGGAGCAAAAATAGTATTGAAATTGCCGAAAAAGCAAGTTACAGAAATTAAATTCTGTATGACAAACCTTTTTTTTCTGAATTAAATTTATTAGGTTGAAGGAGATGGCTGCTTGTTGCTGTGCTACTGCATGTCTCTTAGCTTGGACAACCCTTTTTTCACACTCCTTTCAATAGAATGTCTCAAACTGTATCATGTCAAAAAGTGGGGAATAGCACAAGGTTTTCTCTAGTTTCCTTTGATTCTTTTACTGATGCTGTTATCCCAACAGCAGGAGTCCAGAAGACCTCATGTAATTTCAGTAAGCAGGGCAATAGTAGTGCAGTATTCATCTTAAAAATCCTAACATTTCTAAGAAAATTTCTCTACCTATTTTTTGCCACTAATTCAAGAGATATATTTCACTTGCATTCTGAGTTATCCTTGATATAGGAATGTACCCAACAGGCTTGATAATAAAAGATACTGGTTCTTTGTTTTGCTTCTGTGTGCCCAACTTTGTGGTTTTTTTCCCTCTAGAAATTTAGTACTCCCTGGAAGAGATTTTTCACTTCAATGCCAGTTTATGCAATCATTGTGGCAAACTTCTGCAGAAGCTGGACCTTCTATTTGCTCCTTATAAGTCAACCTGCTTACTTTGAAGAAGTCTTTGGATTTGCAATAAGCAAGGTAAAGGTCTGAGATGAAGCAGTGACCTTCAGACCTCACCCTAAGAGATGCACCAGGGGAGGTTCGGGTTGAAGATGAGGAAGAATTTCTTCACTGAAAGGGTGGTTAAATATTGGAATGGTCTGCCCAGAGAGGAGATGAACAGCATCCCTGGAGATGTTCAAGAAATAACTGGATGTGGCACTTAGTGCTATGGTTTAGTTGTTCTAGGAAAAACCAGATAGACCTGGAATCATTACAGAAGGTTATTCCCAGTATTTGGAATGACATACTTCTTCTGACCTAATAGAAATAAAAGTATGTGGGCATCAAATTACTAGCAAAAGGAAAGAATGGAGAAGTTATTTTGGGAAATAGTTGATTAAAAGCCACCACATATCATGAAAAATGACAAAGTAAGTAAATAAATAGAAATGCACATTTTGTTTGGTGTTGACTGTTTAGCATTTAACCAGGTAATTTTTATCCTCTTCTTAGTTTTTATGACTTTTCATTAACAACAAAAATCAAATTTTTTACAGATTTATATTCTCTGCCATGGCCATTTCATTAAAATCTCAATTGTTGCGCTCCCTCTTTGGAGAATGAATGAGGAATACAGGATAATTTTCTGAGAAAAGTTTTAAAACTCTTTCCTTTAGCATACACACTTGTTACGTGGTAATTATTTCCAAGCAAGTCTAAGGCCAATTACAAGGAACATCATTATTGATTTTGGGAGCACTGTTTTCCCAGGTTCTGCAAGAGTAGCAATGGTTATGGCATGGTAGCAATTGCACTCTAAATGGCCAAGTACAGCATGGAGATGAAGAACAGGGATATTAAAAAAAATCATGCGTGTTTATTTTGAGCTGCTTTTCATTAATGCTAGAGTAGTATCTCTGTGAACCTCACTAATTTAAAACCAGGGTAAAACCCACTGTCAATGTAATGACCTTCCACACCCCAGAAAGTAAACTCAAACTTCTTACTGAAGTACTGCTTCAGAGAAAAGCTTCTAGAAGATGACATACTGATGACTAAAACTCTACCTCAGGGGTCATCTTGAGTCTGGTCCTATTTGACATCTTCATTAAGGACCTGGATGATGCAACAGAGCATACCCTCATCAGGTTTGCAGATGACACAAAACTAGGAGTAGTGGCTGATACACTATGGGGTTGTACTGCTGTACAGAGGAACTCTGGCAGGCTGGAGAAGTGGGCTGACAGGAGCCTCATGAGGAAATGTGTAAATAAGGAAAAGTGTAAAGTTCTGCACCTGGGGAGGAACAAGCCCATGCACCAGTGGGTGTTGGGATTTGCCCATCTGGAAAGCAGCTTGGCAAAAAAAGAACCTGGACACCAGGCTGGACATGAGCCAGCAGTGTCCCTGTAGTAGAGACTAATGGTATCCTGGGCTGTGTTATGCAAAGGCCAGCAGGTAAAAGGAGATGATCTTTCCCCTCTGCACAGCACTGGTGAGGGCACACCTCAAGTACTGTGTCTGGTTCTGAGCTCCACAGTAAAAGAGAGACATGGACATACTGGACAGAGTCTAATAAAGGGCCATGAAGGTAACTAAGGAATGGAAATATTTCTCCTATGAGGAAAGGCTGAGAGAGCTGGGACTGTTTAGCCTGGAGAAGAGAAGGCTCAGCAGGGTTCTCATCCATATGTACAAATATCTGAAGGGACAGTGTGAAGAAGACAAAAATAGGCTCTTTTCAGTGGTTACTTAAGAACAAACTGAAACACGGGTGGTTCATTCTGGACATGAGGAAATACTTTATTACTATTAGAATGACTGTATTCTGAAACAGGTTCCCCAGAATGTTTGTGGAATCTCCATCCTTGGAGATATACAGAAGCTGCCTGGACATATTTTTGGGCAACCTTCTCAAGGTGATCTGACTTGAGCAGAAGGAAACTCCTTCCAATCTCAACCATTCTAGGATTCTGGGATTCTGTGAAAATGAAAAGAAAATGAACATCAATTTGTAGGCTGTAATCCCACAAGAATAAAAATAAATCCATGTCTTTACATATAAGCTTATTTAATAATTTATAAATTATATCATAGTGTCAAGTTTTATGCTATATGGTCTTCAGTCCATATGCAAATGTGCAGGTTTGTCCTTCACACAGAGGTATTTAACAGGGATAGATTTGTTATTCAGTAAGGAGCTTCTTGAGAACATAGAGAACAAAAATACATAAAAACAGTTGAAAACCAAGATAGAGCACTCCAATATCAGGCCATATCAGACAGAACTTTGTGATGTCTATGGCAGAATTTTATACAAAATCTTCAGTGCAGCTGTTTAGAATAACCATGAGTAGTAGGAATATTACATGGCATTTCTAAGGTGAGATTCTCACTTGTGCTCTGGTTTCCCCTCCTGGACCACAAAGAGATGTGTCTTCCCTCACCCAGTTTTGAGCATCTGCTCTAATCAAATAAAATGTCGGATGCAGGAGAAATGAGGTGAAGAAATGTTACAGTTCCTGTTCTCTTGGCCCTAAATCTTGAAGAAGAAATGACAGTAAGCACTCATTTGTCTAATTGCAGGTTGGCCTTTTGTCGGCAGTTCCTCACATGGTCATGACGATCATTGTGCCCATCGGAGGGCAATTAGCTGACTTCTTACGGAGCAGGAAGATCTTAACTACTACCACTGTAAGGAAGGTCATGAACTGTGGAGGTACTATTGGATTCTGAAAATATGACATTTCAATTGTTTGCTGCAGTTGATCCAAGCATCATAGTTTAGTCCATGTTTGATTGTAACAAGAGACAATTTACTCAAGATTCCATTTACAGCTGGTTAATCTGAAGCATTAAATGCAGAGCTGTGCCTCATGGCATAAATCCTTACTCATACGAGCATGCTTTTAAAAAGGGAAGAGACAAGAAGCCTGGTTAATAATTGAATGTGGAATAGAGTGGCACGATCAAATAGGCCCTCAAGCTCAGGGATGTCCTGCTGTGTTGGTAGCACACTTGTATGTAAAACTCCTTTTTGTTCCATTTACCAAGAATATCTTGCATCACTACAACCATGAGAAATCAAAGGCATTTTTCTCCTTTCCCTATAATGTTTGTGGGCTTGTGATTTTTTTCTACCTTTTGCTCAGAGTCACTTTCTTGTTGTTTTCCTTTATTGCTCAGTGAATTGACTTCACCAACTGCTTGGGTCATTTATACAGCAGTGAATGAGGAGAAAAAAGGGTACATTCTCTAACAGCAAATGCACAAAGCTCCCAAGCATGTTCAAGAATAGCTAAAAGATACAAAAGAATTTTCTCTGATTTTAAGCTGCAATTTTGGATGCTCCTTGTTTGTATTTTCATGTCCAATAATAATTTAAATGTAATTCATTCCCATGTGTTTCATTCGAAGGCTTTGGTATGGAAGCAACCTTGCTTTTGGTGGTTGGTTATTCTCACACAAAAGGTGTGGCTATTTCCTTTCTGGTTTTAGCAGTAGGCTTCAGTGGCTTTGCAATTTCAGGTAAGAGTTAATCTTATTCCTGCTTTTACTATTCATTACAAAAGTGATGCTGTTATCCTCACTGTTTTTACTGTCATAATTTCTATTATTATGTTTGCTCTTAATGTGGGTACTAATGGGGTGTTCTATGTTTCTTCCCATATCAGAAATAATTTACTTCAGTATCTATGAAACATGTTGTACACAGGACGTGAAGATTTAAAAAGAACCTGCTCTTTATTGATTCCAGTTTACATCAGCTTTCTGCTGTTATTTTCTAATAGACATTTGCAATGTCTGTCACCTTTTCATCCTGTTTAAGCCGTGTCTCTAAAAGGAGAGAGAGGGGCAGAGAGAGGGGAAAAGAGGTATCGAGAGAGAGAGAGAGAGTGAGAGAGAGAGAGAGAAAGAGGGAGAATTACTCTGCAATGAATAGTTGCACAAGGGCTATCAGTTGCAATCCTGCCCCCAATGCTAGCACCTTGTTTCTGCTATGTTAGCCCTCCCTCTGTTGCATCCTACAAGCAGCCCTTCTCCAGAAGAGCTGTTTCTAACACTTTCATGGGTCTCACCCACATTTTGTAGTCTCAGGCTGTTTTGTACCACCATCAGTACCAGCATTACTGAAAAACAACCCCTTTTGTTACAAAGAGTGAAGATTTTGTTATGAAGACTGAAGATCTCCCAAGAAGACTGCCAAGAATATGGGTCTATTGAACAAAATTGATCAGCAAAATAACTGCTGATCCTCAGTTGTTCCAGGATTTTGCAGATGGGAAGTGGTTTTGCTGCTCAGTTACAAGGTCCTTGCATAGCTGGCTATTTTTACAAATGAATTTATATTGCAGGATATTCCCAGTAGTCTGCTTCTTACTTTATTTATTACTATGCACTTGGAATTCATTGTCACTTCTTGTGACAATCAGCTACAATTAATGTGACTAATTTTCATTACCTAAGGAATGATAATTATCTGAGCTGACATTTATCATTTGTTTTATTTCTTAATAAAATATGTACTCAGAAGACACACTATAGTAAGGGTAATTATTTTTCCTACTGGTTTATATTCTATTTTTTTTATCATGTTGCTAAACTGCTACTTAAACCACTGAAAGAAATGAATAAAAAAACTCTACTATGTAAGTAAAAAGAAGACTAATTTGAGGCATTGTTTCCTTAATTAAAAATATTTGCCAAGTGCACTGTTTTAGTATGAGAAAATGGAAAGTACAGACACTTTAAATAGAGCCAAACTAAACTTTATTTTCTGTACAACATAATCTTCAGAGGTGTAACAGCAACGTTGCTACCTTTTTCAGGCTCCTTCAGCCAGAATGGCTGTAGAAAGCCCTGTTGGCCTGGTAGTGCAGTGCTGTATAGCTGACTGCTGTCTCTCATTTTCTGTAGGATTCAATGTGAATCACTTGGACATAGCCCCTCGTTATGCCAGCATTCTGATGGGGATCTCCAATGGTGTGGGGACGCTGTCAGGAATGGTGTGCCCACTCATTGTTGGTGCAATGACAAAACATAAGGTAACATTTCTCCATGCTTTCTAGGAATAGGGTTAGGTAATGGAACAAAAGTTAAGGCATTTTGAAGATTCCTGGGGATTCCATTTCATCACTGGTCTCTGCAGCTGCTTTCTGTTTAACATGCACTTTTTTAATACCACCTTGGCCTGATTCTCAGGTATTATAAACTAAATATCTGTGCAGGGAGGTTTTATTTTATAACATTTGAGCCCGAGTCTCTGCAATATCTCCATATAACTGTGCAATGCTTATATGACTTGGAAAACTCCTCTACAACGCACCCCCATGGTAGGGTTCCTAAGCAATCATTGATCTAAAATAATATTGATGTAGTTAGAGAAATCCCTGCATTTACAACTCCATTAATATTTGACAGGCAGGAGAGAAACTTCACTGGGAGGGAAAAACCCAACAAAGAAACACAAGTTTTAATATATTTGCTGTAGTTATAAAAATAAAAAAAATCTTTGCAATGATTCTCATAAATTGTTCAATCTTCAGCATCAGGAATCAAACAGTGATCACAGTCATTCCTCAATATGTGCTAATTCATGGTGTAATTCAGAGAGTAGTATTTCTTATTACTAGAAATTTATTGAGACCTGCACCGTTCTTTCAGACCCGTGAAGAATGGCAGAACGTCTTTCTGATCGCAGCCCTGGTGCATTACAGTGGCGTGATATTCTACGCTATCTTTGCTTCGGGGGAGAAGCAGGAATGGGCTGACCCCGAAAACCTCAGTGAAGAGAAATGTGGCATAATTGATCAGGACGAACTGGCCGAAGAAACAGAGATGAACAATGAAACTTTTGTAAGTCCAAAGAAAACATACGGTGCTACCAATCAAAATAGTGAAGTACAGAGAAGGGAATGGAGGAAGCAAAAGCAAGTAACTCAAGACATGGAGGAACAGACTTCTTACCATTATGAAAATGGAAATTTTCAAGACTTGTCTTAATACTCAAAACTGTAAGATTTGTATAGTAGCTATTCCCATGATTCCTTCTGCCTAGCTGCCCCAAATCATCAAATATCCATATTTACTGTCATATTCAATCTGGCCTTATGACTAGATTTGAGGGGTGATAGTTCCCACCTAATGGTGTGTAAGAGTGCTAATGGCAATGAGACTGGGATAAGTGATCCTAAATCCTCTCCCAGCCATTGTATGACCTTGGGAGAGTGTCTGTGACAGATGACCAGCCCTGGCAGGACTCCTGCCTGATGCAAGCTGTAGAACTGACTGTAGGAGCAAGGAGTTCCCTCATCTGAACAGAGAAAGGACATCAGATGGTGTATTCACAGTGGTCTGTGTAAGCCCTGGATCACCAGTGGTGTCACAGTCTGTAGTGAGCCGCCCTGCTTTGCCTTTTGAGGATTCCTGTAGGGTGGCATTTGAACTGCTTAATCCATGTCAAACCACGAGCTCACGCTAGAAGATCAGAGCAAAGGGAAAAGCAGATTTATGACAGTAAGCTGTAATTAATTACTAATGGCCACTCAACAAGGGGAAGAGGAACATGTAGAGGTGGCACAGGATTGCTTCAACAGTTCCTACAAATTAATTTACAGATATCTTTATATACACAGCCCACAAAGTGTGAATAAGACAATTAAATGGATATTTGAAAAATTTCTCCTCCTCCCAAGATTTTGTGCTAGCATGAAATAATTTTGAATACAAAATCATCGTTAGTGATGCAATATTATTAATCCTTATGAAAGGAAATCTTAGCCCTGCTTTGATTAGAATTCTCACTGAATTCATTATTATGAAGTAATTTGAATATATTTTTCTAGTATTATACTGATAGAGTTCCTGGTCTCAACACCAAGAGTCCTCATTTAGGTGAAACCTAACTTACAGGAGTAAAGTCTTTAGTTCTGGATCTGTAACTTTTCAATGCCTCAGTCTTGTTCTTGCTGTGAATAAAGCACTGTACCATTTAAGAGTTAAGAGAGTTCCTATGTATAAAAGTAATTCTCCTCTGTCATTGGTATATAAGTATAAAGTGGCTTTAGCCTTTTTCTACCATTTTTAGAATAAACCAATGGAGCATGCTATATCATCTCAAACAGTGACCTGCAACTCACTCATTGTGGCATTAATACTCTTTTCAGAATGGATAATTTCAGTAAAGCTGTGATTTAATTTGTCTCTCATTATGACTACTGCCTCATTAAACTCAAGTGAAAGCTATCTTGTCTAGCCTAGGCTGTGCTTTGTGATGTTCCAGTATTATTGTTCTCATGTACCATATGCAGCCACTGTGATGCACAAGAGATTTGAACATTTCTCAGATGAATTTTGCTATTATACTGAAGCACAATTGAATAGTATGAGAGCAATTACACTTGTACATTCATTTGAATCCATGGATGATTTACCTTCCCTACAAACAGGTATATTGGGAAGTTAGCTAATTCTCTGTTCATGTCTCTTGTTTCCCTTCTACTCAGCAAAATCCAATCTGCAACTGTATATGAATAAGAAGGAAAGTGAGTTGAATGCATACATGCCTAATTTGACTACAGTTAAGACTTTTAATTGGTATGAGCAGATAATTTAATGAAAGGGGTAGTTTTATGGTACAGCTCAACTCTGCTTTAAAAACCATCAATTTATTAATCAGCTACTTCAAAAAAATCTTGTCACTTTATTCTGTTAAGTCAGAAAAGAATATTTTTTTGAAATTCAAAACTTCAATTTAGACTGCAATTGCTTATTTCACTGCTGAGATTTAGGTATAAGAGGTATAAGAAAATACCTTATTTCTTGCAGGTTATAGTCAGCATCTGCGGATTTAATTGTCAGGAACTTGAGTCAAATGTTCTTATCAGTCTATCACAATAGCAGGACCAGCTGCTGTCAAACTATTTTGCAACATCCACCACAATTTACAAAAGAATGAGGGCCACTGCTTTGCATATGTGCAAAGCAAATAGCTTCTTCCTCCCTCTCCAATAGTGTAGCATTCATATGGTTGCTACAGGAAGTCTCATAGGGAAAACAATACTATGAAAGGATTTAATATAAGAATCTGTGTAAGTATAATCTGACCGAGAAAAGAGAAATCAGACAAAGGATTATTCTAGAAACATTAACATTTGCTTAGAAACAGCATCACTTTTCCAGTAAGGATGAAGGGTAACTTTCCTGCCATTCAGAGGAACATAAAGGAAGCAAATGTTATGACAAAGAGCTACAAACATCCCAACATTTCAGGAAATGGCCAAGCTGGCCCATGAGAGCTCGGTTGCCTCTCTAGTGAGTGTAGCTGCTATTTTTTTACTGTTGCAGATGTGCCACAGCTGTCACAAGTGAAAAACCACAGCTCAGTTTAGCAAGATCATTTTGTATCCACAAACAGACTGCCCTGATTTAGTTCAGTGGAAGTTTGACTTCAATGGACATTTGAGCGTTATTTAATATCCTGAAAGAAATGGCTTAAAAACATCTGAACAGCTTTTGCATTTTAAACCCCCCTTTCTTTCTTTTCTAAATTTAAGTGTTCCCATTAACCCAATATATCAACCCTTACCAGTTCAAGTTACATACATGCCATAGTGCTTTTCCAGGCACTCAATCAGATGTTTGACTTGTCTTTCTCACTTTCCTTTTCATCTGTTTAAATATTTCAGGTGTATTGCATGAAGTGTAAACATCAGCACTGGTTGGAAACTATTTTTTTTCCTGGAAATCTCTGTACTTAATCAACTCTTTGATTTACACAGTGGCTTCCACAATCCTGTATGACAAAGAATAAAGACAACCTATTGAGACTAAACTGACTTTGTAGCTCCAGTTTTGCTGGATGTTTCTAATTGCAACGTGCTCTAATAAAAATTTCTTGTGGAGTCTAAGAAAGTACAGACAAAGAGGGTGTTTCTCCTACAAAGTGACTTCTTAAAATCTGTTAGAATTTGGAGCATTTAAACAGTATGGGAAATTGGCATATCCCACGCAGACTTCTAAAAAGTTGTGTTGCTAATGGTAGTGGATGTGAATAACCCAAATGATATTTTCTATGAAGAATAGCTTGATTAAACTTCATTTACCACATTGTTTAAATATTTTTCTGTCTCCATGTCCAAAATAACTTCTGCATATTTTCATATATGACATTACTCATACAAGTCAGAGTTTGATTTGAAAATGGATTTCTAATTGTAGAAGGAAACAAAATTCACACTGGAATATACATCTTAAGCAAGCCAGAGGAAGATCCAGCTCTCCATAAGTTGAAATGTTAGGATAGTCCACAGAATATGAATTCAAGTCTGAGGAGAGAAAAAGCAGTACAGCACGTTTCAGAAATATGTGTTTCAGTGTTATTATCTACTGATCTTTCTTAAAAGAAAGCTGTAGCTTTTATTTCTTTGATGGTTTATATTTTTTAGGCACTACTAGCAGAAGTTTAGTGATAATTAATACTTCTCTTATATTCTTGTAAGAGTTAAACAAAATGTTCCTTGTAGTGAGAAAGGACAAATTAATGACAGAAATGATGAAAAATTCACCTGAGTAGGAACTTCTCCAGGCAAATAATCACATAGTCCAAAAGAATGTACAGACTTAGGGGTGAAATATATAACAAGGGCATCCAGATGTTAGCAAAGTGCCAGGAGGACTCTCATGTGAAAACATAATTAACTGAAAGCAAGAAGGTAAAAATTAACTTAAGGTCATGCAAAATGTGTTAAGGCTTCACATGTATGTTTCCAACTGACTTCTTTTGACAGTTTCAGAGATCTGTAAGTTTAGTCATCATTTTAAGGAAAGGTTTGTAAAAAACAAGATTTGTTATCTTATTTTTCTTTTTATTTTCCATTGAAGATCTTAATTTTAGACTGCTATTTAATTATTCATATCTTAAGAGAGAGGAGCTTTTCTTGTGATTTAAAAAATAGAAAGGGGAATAGAGAAAAAAAAAAGCAAATTGCAGCCACAAGGCAATGCAGACACAGGGCTGAGGATGGATAAGAAATCAATTTTCAAATCTTGGAAACATAACTTGAAGTTCTCTAGATTTTTGAATTAAAAAAACTACAGGATGTGCCAAGATCTAATATTCTGTATCATCCTAGGGTCCAGGGAATTCACTCAGGTCTCATGTCAAAGCATAACTCTCAAGAAATCAGGAAAAAAAGGAGAGATTAAAAACTCCTCATTCTTATGTCTTCCAAATGTTTATGTTGGATTAGATAGCACTGCTGGAAAGGTAACACTACTAATACTATTGCAGCTCTATATGTACATGTAGGAGACAGTCTGGCAGGCTTCTTAGTAAAAATGCTTTCAACACTTACATACTGGTACCAGTTGTTTCCTAACTTCCATTTGATAACAGCTTTGACATAAAAAATTCTCCCTTTTTATCTCAACATTTTTTGGTTTTGTGCTTATACTGCTTATCATTTTCACAGCTCCTATGCACGAAAAATTACATAAGTAAAGAAGGAAATTTATGTAAGAAATGTAGTAAGATTGTACTTCTTTGTGCAGAACTATCTATAGCATAAAAAGAGCCAACACATTTTTTCCACAGAATATTTGGGTAATTTAAGTCTTGGTCACAATAAAAACTTGACCCATTTAATTCGTTGTCCCCATCCTGTGTTGTTGTGTACTTCCCCTCCATTTAATGACTGTATTGGATATCTGCAGCAGCTAACAGACTACATTTGTTTATCTACAATCATATTTATCTGCTCAATAAAGTCAGTGCTCAGACACTTGCTGTACAAACTTTTGATAACTATTTCACTCCTTGTTTTAGACTTAGTTCTACCTGCATGACAAATTCAGAACTCCTCTGAGCAGGTCATGGCTGTTTTGTTAAATATGTGTCTGGAAATCACTGGGACTCATGAAAAATACATCTCCATTGGCTCAGAGTTTTGGTTGCCCAGAGGTGTCTGATAAATCTTCAAAGCACCAACCAGGAGGTCAACAGTTGTAAACCAGGAAGTATTTATCCAATAAAGATACCTCTGCTCTCTGGAGCTGGCAGCCATCACCAGAAGCTACATGCCAGGTGCTTTCTCTCGTCTGGGAGTAACTGTAATGAACAGCAGGGGAATTAGTGGGAGAAACTTACTGTCACAGTGCTTAAGATAAGGGAAATGGGATTTTCTCTTCTTTTAGGGAGGGGACTTTGATCCCATCTGCTTGTTCCCTACCCCCTCTCTCGTGTGTAATCAAAAGGTCTGCAGGTCCCGAGAGACTGCATTTATTTCTTGGCAATGGTCAGTAGTACAGTTTGTACTGGTACAAGTCTGCAGGAGGCTGGAAGTGGCTTATGGGCCCTTGCTGATGTATGTTGGGTGAGGGAGAAATCATAGTACTAACATGAAACTTGAATTTAGGTGTGAAAGAGATTAACATTAAGGACAAACAGGGGAGGACAATCAGTATGAATGGATATAATGTTACTTCTGTGGAATAATGCTGCTGTGTGAGGCAGACACGGGCAAATGGGAGTAACCCCAGCAGGTAGGTTTTCCCTCAGCAAGGGAGTGTAATGGAATTACCTCTCTCCTGCACTGTTCACTTCCCATTTCCCAGTCCCCATACTGGCTGCATGTTTACCTGTTACAATGCTTGGACAGAGTGCAGAAAAATGCCGCAGTCACACCAGACCCCTATCTTTACCTTGTATTTTCTTGTTTTCATGAGTGGCTTCCCCTGACCCTTGCCAACTGATGGAATGGTGCACAAGACACCAGGGCAACCCAGAGTCAAAACTAGCAAGGGTTTACTTTTTAGCATACTCCTTATTTTATTTTAATTTTTTATTTTTCCTAGGAAGTGGCAAATTTTGTGCCAAGGTTCCTGGCAGCAGCAGCTGGATCCGTGGGTCTATGGTGGGCAGCTGAAATGTTACCCTGGCTGGCCAAAGGTCAAGGCCACACTGGCCTGTGCTGCTCCCTCTGCTCTGCCAGAGCACACAGCGAACTGTCACGCTTGTAGGGGGCTGAAGGGCAAAGCTGCTGACAAAGCTGGGAGGGGAACCGCAGTCAGGATCTCTGTCTCCTACCCTTGCTGGCCACCTGGGCCCAGGAACTGTAAGACCTGAGAGACATCTGGTGTTTCCAAGTAATTTCCTGCGTTTCTCATATGCAATCTTATTATTCCCAAGGAACCACCTCTATTCCAGTCTCATGGAAAACTGTGAGCAGATTAAAATGCCCCCTGTCAACTGGCATCTTCTGCTGTTGTATTTACCTGGGACAAGGAGTAGCCTCACATCTAATTCTTTTTCTCTCTCCCAAGATGTCTTCCAAGCAAGGATTCCATTATGCATCAGTGCTCCCAGTCCAACCCTCCTTCACTGCCCTTAAGCTGTACCTTTGGTCAATGCCCCCCTCTGGCCCCCTTCTTCTTTCCCAGAGCAGTGGTAGGTGCCCTAGCCTGGGAAACATTCAAGGTCAGGGTGAACAGGGCTCTGAGAAACCTTGTCTAGTTGAACATGTCCCTGCTCATAGCGAGGAGTTGGACTAGGTTATCTTTAAAAGGTGCATTCCAAACCAAACTATCCTATGATTCTATGATTCTTGGGCAATTTTATGTCTTTCAGAGAAGATATGGCGCTGACTCATGCTGACTCAGTTATTGGGAAAGACTTACTTCAAAAGAATCTGCCTCTTCAAAAGGGCACATAGAAGAAGTTTGCTAACAGGTTGTTCTCTGTTTGTGTCAATGGCTGGAATTGGTTTCAGAGGACACAGACACAAATTAATTTGAAAAAAAATCACAGGATGTTTTCTTGAGCCATCAAATTACTACAAGACCCGAAGATCTGCAAGAGCCCCAGCCCAACACACCACACATGCAGATTTCCTCATCAGGAATGCCTTGAACGAACCCTACTAGGAGGAAAAGCATTTCCTTCAGTAATATTTTCATTAGTGCTTCCTCCAAGAAACTATGAAATATCTAAGGAGGAGCAACTAAAGTCCACCAAACTTGTGTAGAGTTTGAGTTTCCATATCTGGTGTTCTCTCCAAATTGTGGGTAGGCTTAATATTTTAATTTATTTAGTTATGCTATATTTTCTTTGGAGAGATAGATTTCTGTAGCTAGTGTCTTAGTGAAAGATGCCCAGTCAATTTGGTTACTCCACAGAGCTACTTCTCCCCAACTGCAGGACTTGAATTTCCCTTTGTTGAAGTTCATAGGATTCCTGTTAGGCAATTTCTGCAACCTGTCAAGGTCTTTCTGAGTGGCAGCATGATGAGCTATTGTAACAAGTGTTCCTGCCACTTTTGCATCATCTGCAAAACTGTTGAGGGTGTGCTCTGTCCCATCCTACAAGTCATTAATGACTGTATGCTGGTCTCAGAATTCAGCCCTGGGATATACCACAAATCACTGCCTCTAGCTGGGATTCATGCTGCTGATCCTAAACCTTTGAGACAAACAGTTTAGCCAGTTTCAAACTGAACTCACTGCGTACTTACCTACTATGTGCTTTATGATTTTGTCAATGAAGACAGTGCTGAAAGCCTTGTTAACTTCAAGCTCTGCACTTGTTCACTGAGCCTGTCTTCTCCTTGTAGAAGACCATCAGGTTCCTTCCCTCCTTCTTAAAGACCAGAGTGATGTTTGATTTTTTCCCAGTTATCAGGAATCTCTCCCAGTAGTTATGACCCTTCAAATGCAACTGAAAATGGCCTTAAAGTGGCATCAGCAGCTCCATCAACACTCCTACTACATTCCATCAGGACCCATAGACCTACGCATGTCCAGTCAGTGTAGATGCTCCTTAAACTGCTTCTACTCTATGGAGGGGAAGTCTTTCTTGTTCTGGACTTTTACACAGGTTTACAGAATTTCTGGAGGACACTCTTATCAGTGAAGAGTGGGGCAAAGGCAGCATTGTATACCTTAGCTTTCTCTATGTTTGTCAGCTAGTCCCCTGTCCCATTCTGGAGCAAGCCCAAAATTTCCCTGTTTCCTTCTGCTGCTGATACACCGGTAAAAGTCTCTCTTGTTGCCTTTCTCATCTCTTGCCATGTGCAATGAGGTGGGTTTTACCTTTCCTAAAAATATCTCTTCATGCTTTGCATGCTCTGTATTCCTCCTGGACCATGTAACACTGCTTCTGCCACTTCTACGCTGCTTTTTCTATGTTTGATTTTAGTTAGAAACTCCTTGTTCTTCCATGCGGGCCACCTGATGACTCTGCTTGATTTGTGCTTTACAGATGGACTGTTCTTTAACTTGGAGGAGGTGATTTTTAAATGATAGCCAGCTCTTCTGGGCCTCTCTTCTCTCCAGAGACATATCCCTTGATATTCTTCCAAATAATTCCTTGACATGCTGTCGTATGCAGAGTTATGATCCACCATCTAAAGACAAAGAATGGAGACACCCCAAATTTTTAATTAATTTCTAAAACTCTGGACTGGGAAGTAGATTGCTAAAATACTGTTGAATTGTGAAATTAAGTGGAGGGATCAAGCATAGGTATGGGAAAAGAGTGCTTTTCCATACCTCAGTTATTGCCTTGAAATAATCCAAGGTCAAAGGCAGTGAAGGTCTCATTTCATTTTAGCACATGCTGGCTGACGTTCCTATCAGAAAAATCTTGCATCTCTGTCCGCTTTTACTGCTAATCTCAAAAAACTGTGTTCTGGCAATTGTGGATCAAGATTTTCCACCTGAAGAAGCAAGGAGCGATATATTAACAGAAAAGAGATTTATTACATTCAAGAAACCTAAAATATCTGGTTAATTATAGTTAATTACTGGAAAAAATTGATGGTATCCCAAACAAGATTTTATCAGCTTCTTTGCAATACAGTCCATTTTACTGGCATGCTGTTCAAAGGTTTCTATTGCAACTCATATTTAGGAGAGTTACATAAAACTTGATGTAGGAATAAGTGACAAAGGTTTTGTTTATTTCATATTATTATCTGTTGACTTTAAAAGACCTGAGTAACAAGACAAGTTAAGCAACAAGTCAATGATTAAACGGATAAAATGAGTATCAGCCCTGCTAGTTTGAAAGATATTTAGAAAGTATGAAGATAAAAAACCACTTCTCTGAGTTGTAAGAAAATTGAAGAACTAAATTTTTTCTGTTCTGCTTATTTAAAGTCTCAGACATTTATTAATTATCCTCTTTCTCAGGCAATTAATTTTTGTATAATTTTAAATGCTTGAGGAGAGGCATATTTTTGGCAAATTCCAGTTTTAGATCAACTTTACTATACAACAAGGTTATATTTTGTCAGTTTTCCAAAAAGATTTAAGACTTGGTATTTCTTCAGAGCAATTATTTTTGATTATACACAGTATCATGCTATAGCAGTGACATAAAGGTCTTGCAGAGGTTAAGGTTATAGTTCATCACCTATTTAAACAGCAGTTCTGTCACTGGGAAAATAGCAATTCCCTCACATTTTCTAACTTTGACTTACATCCCTCAGACTAAATTAAAAGTGGTAAGAGCTAAGCATATTCTTCCTTTGCTCTCCCTGAAATGAACTGGGTGTAGAGAAAAAAGGAATGCAGTTCCAGGGTTTATGTACATTTCCAGATTGATATCACATATCCAGGAGAATAATGTTTTCTGTTTTGAAAAACTAATGTTGCTACATGCATTTTCTCCTCCTCTATTAATATTTTATTTGGCAGTATGCATGTTTAGTGACTGCACATTAGCGAGACACAATCTGAAACAGAATCATCTGCTGGTATCTGGGTAATTTTAATGCATACAGGAAGGAAGCCCTTTTGTTGTGTTTACATGAGGATGACTTTCTGGAAGTATACATTACATATTGGAAGTAATCGGTTTATTAATATTAGAACAGGATTAGTCGCATCTAATAATCCCACTATTGTTCCAATATTTAGTACCTTTGATATTTCCATCAGCTTCTGCTGCTGAGTTTATCAGCAGTAGCTTTTATGGGAAAAGTCTACTGGAAAAAGAATAGGGCATGACTTTTGCCCCTCTGTTGTTGGTGATGTTAATTTAATCACATGTAGAGATTCTGTTTCCTTTAAGTAGAAACAACAGCACTTACACATGGACACGTATGTGCTTCTCCCCAAAAAAATTCATGCGTAATTTGCTGCATCTAAGACTTAGCTGTAGTCCTCATGACAACCAGAATAGCAGCTCTCATTATTGGTGCTATCTCATTTCAATTTTTCACTCAAATTTAATAGATCAGAAACTGGAGCTGTATTCTCCATGCTAGATGGTGGCTGGTTTGTGTGGGCTGGGGATGTTTTTGTTAAGAAGTTCTGTACATCAAAGAGGTTGGTAGAAGGGCTCCTGATTAATGCTGGAGCCCAGTCCTTTGCTAGTTCCTGCCAGACAAAAAAGTTAACAACAAGACTGGCTGCTCGATCCAGTCACTTCTCTGAAGAAGTTCCTAGCTGGTATTTTTGTAATGATAGAACCTTCCTTTCCCCATTTGCCATTGTGGTAACCAGTTTTTATGTCTAAGAAATAAAAATATGGCTGAAATTGACTGTGATGTGTAGGTGTGAATTTTTATGTCTAAGAAATAAAAATATGGCTTAAATTGGCTGTGATGTGTAGGTGTGAATCCCACAGGCTTGCACAGAGTTATTCTGCCATGGATCAGCAGCTGAGAAAGGACCATCTCCTTATGAGCACAGCACATTCTCTGAGTAGGCAACTCCATTGACCAAGGGAAGTACAAGTTTTGGTTGAAGGCTAGTAAATTCAGAGAGCAGTAGACATAGTCCCACACTAACTTGACGCAATTTTGAGGAAACCTCAAGGGAAAGGCTGGCAACATCTAATTTGGCTCCATATTTGTGAGGAGCCAGTGTAGAGGGAGGAACAGTGGCTTCAGTTGCTGAGTGAGTTGCTGAGTAGGTAAGCTACCATGCTTTGAATTGACTTTTTTTCCCTTCTCCTCATAAATTGTCTTATCCTACACACCTATTTAGAGAAACAGTTAATGCCTAAAATTCACAGATTTGTAAGATTCCCTCCCTTGTGAAAGGTTTGCAGGAGGGGGTCACAAAAGATGAGAAACAGAACTAGCTAAACTTCCCATGCATACAATCTCCTCTAGATAACCTGGTTTTGTTGTATGTTTGTGTTTTGGGATGAGATGGGGAGATGAATTACATCAGCCAAGTGATATTTGAGATAAATAAGGGATCTGCCAATGCAAATGATCCCATATTTTGGGATGAGACCCAATTTTGGACAAAAATGGTATTCAGATTACATATTGATAAATGAAGCTTTTGTTCAGATTGAGCCCAAGCTAATATTGTTATGAGATAAGTAACCTCTCAATTTCCCGATATGTGTTGTTTAATAAACTTTATACCACATTTAGTTTCTTTCTTCTAAAAAGGGACATAATTTGTTTTCAGAATGCAATGATGTCAACTGAAGATTAGGAAAGAAAGGAAAATAAACTAATTCTTCGAAGACCTATTGTTCAATATCCCCATAACTTTCCCTTCAATGACCACACTTCCTTGACCTCCAAATCCCTTTCTTTCCTCGGCACCAACTCTTTACTAGGTGGAAAGTTAAAGGACAATCAGATTTACCTGGGCCCTAGTACATGAAATGGTTTTTCTGAGTTTGGAAATAACTCAGATATGTCCAGGACCCAATATTATCTGATTTTCAGCTCCTTTCATCTCTTCTTAGCTGGGTGGAGTCATGAGTACTCTTCATCTAAACTTGTGGCATCTCTTAGTATTTTCTATGCAAGTTGAATGTTGAAGGTCTAGCCCTGCTGCTACTCGTCTTGCCGGCCACAAGTGATCATAACCATGTTCATAATTTGTCTAAATTCTGTTAGGGAGCAAGGAAGAGTTAACAAATCTTTGAGAGCTGCCCTACATTAGAGTCCTGAGGCTTTAAAAGGCCTGATCAGCCTCATCTGGAGCCTCCCACATGCCTTGCCTGGATTTTGAGGATGCTGTTGAAGCTCAAGCCTGGCTTTCTAATCCTGGTTTGTGAAGAGATTGTGGAATTGTGTTTGGTATTGTCTCCTCATCTCCTGGCTCATGAGTGGATTGAGTCCTGATGGACTAAACTGTAGCTGGCACCTGCATTATCTCCAGTCCTGTTTCTGCTCTCCTTGTGGAAGGACCTTGGGCTGATGCTGCAAGCAGTGTGTCTCCAGGCCTCCATCTGGCCCTACCTCTTCTTTCTGCTTTTGATTGATCGCTGGATGGCCCCTCATCCTCCTTTACCATGTTGCCTCCCCTGGGCCTGTTGCTGTCAGCACACTGGCTCCTCAGGTACTGTGGAGCTATCCTTAACTCCAGTTTTATCCCCTCATGGAACAGCCCCACTCCTGCTCCTGCTCCTTCCTGATGTACGAGTGTCTGCCTTGCCAAAGGAAGAAGGCAGCTTCTCCCAAACTGAGCACTGCATTATTACTTGTAGTGGAATCAGACGTTCCCTTTTCTCTTGGATATGAGGAAAGATGTAATGAGATCCCCATCAGCTGCTGAGTGTGCAATATTCCTATTTTTCCCTAGTTGTCATGGACTTCTTGAGATAGGATGGGGAGATTCCCCCAGGCTTTGCCCCACGTACCTGTTGGGCATCTGCTGCTGGCTCTGCAGCCCTCTCAATGAACAGTGAAAGCAGTCATCTGCCTGCAATGTTTGAGGCATGGTAGAGCCTCCTCTAGAACAATAATCTATAGAACTGAGGGTTTAAGAGGTTAACAGTGACTCTGGCTTGCCAGATAACATTAGCAGAGCTCCTCCTGCGCCTCCAATGATTTACACTGTCCATTCATATGTCTAGTCTACGCTTCCTCTTCCATCCATAAAGAAATGGTTTCTTGCTAGCTACTGAAACTGGTCCTTTTAAACATCTTTTTTGCCTTGACACTATACAAAGTATGAGAAAAAAGTAGAGGTTTAGAAGTTTGCAGAATGAATTTACTTAAAGTGATTATTTTAACTATTCAAAACCTCATCTAAAAATATCCTAATATTTATTTATTAATAATACTTCACTTGTCACCTTTGACATTTAGTTTAAAAGAACTACTTATTAATGAAAGGACAGTGCTTTCATTTACTGGAATAGATCAACATTTCTTAACAGTTTTATCTCTCCAAATATTTACATAAATGAAGGCTAACCCTTATTGAACTCAATCACTATCCCACTGTAAAACATCAAAATGTCAAGAGAAAAAAAGTTGTAAGAATAGAGTATATATTTAGTCCAAGGACTCTAGGAGAACTTCTTATCAGCTAATACTGTACCAACATGTTTAACTTAGAGCTGTGATTTCTTTAGGAACTTGTAAACTTGTAACAGGGGTAGAGGTGGGGACGAACATGTAATATCAGTGTCTCAATTACAATTTAAAATAATGAGAGATAATCTAATGTGGAATACCAGAACTTATTAAGAGAAAAACACATCCTAAATTTCAGTTAAGTCAGCTACAGGGAAGTAGTCCAAGTTTCCCCTACTGAAACTTAGCTTTTGATGCTGTAGCTGAGGCCACGTATATTCAGCTCTCCTCTTGCACCCAGGCAGCTGTAAGAGGGTATCTTGCATATATGCTCTTGCTAGACCACATTGGCTAACAATTAACTGCCTGCCACTAGGGAGGAATTCTCCCTCATAGGACAGATTGTTCTGTGGTCTTTTTACCCTTCATGACATTCCACTTAAAGCATGGGAGTGACAAAGACAGATTATTTCATCAGGGCAAAATATAAGATTATTGAATAAATTTTGCCCTGCTCAGACACTGAATAATCAGAGAGAAAATTAAAATGAGGAGGCTCTGATTAATGAAGGACTTATTCAACAAACTAACCTAATCTTAAAAACAATTATTCCTCCACTTTTGAAATGCAGGAGGAAAAAAAAAAACAAAAAAAAAAGGTTAACAGACACTAGAGTTAACTTATTGAAATTTTGCACCCATTCCTTACCAATTTTTTAACCTGTGCAGAAACAGCCATATCTATTAAGATTTCTTAATTATCTTCAGATGATAAAATTTATTGTATGCTTTTTATAAGCTTGAACATCTTTCCAGAAATGAAAAGCTGAGGGTGTCTGAGAGTAAGAAATGGCTGGTTTGAGGAGACAGACCATGGCCCAAAGTGGTGTACATGATTTGTAACCTCTGTGTAACAATAACAAATTAGGGATGCTGCAGGGATGAAAGAAGAGCTGAGGGTGACTTCTGTTAGTGGCAACTTTTATGATCATGTTGTGAACACTTTCTGAGCTGAAAATGATGGTTTGTACTGAGGCACAGTTTAGTTCACATGATCTCTCAGGTGCCTGCAGTACAATTCATTCTGGGAGCTGTAAGAATAGGGAAAAAGAAGTCCTTGAGCACAAGTAGATCTCAGTCAAGCTGTGTTCCTTGGCCTATGAAACAAACACAGGTGCAGGGTATCTCACTCATTGTGACTGCTGCAAATTTTGTCAGAAATGACCAGGTGTTTTCAGGGTATTGACAGCTCCAACGCCAGTCAGAAATGCTGATTTATCTTTCAGCCAAACCAGATCTACTCCTTCTTGCAATTCCCACCTGCCCCAAGATGTTCCCAGGAATCCCTAGGCCAAGAAGATACGTTTTCCCACTGGCAAGACAGGAGGTTTCTCCCTTTGCATCTTGGGGAACAGAGAAATTAATCCATTGGCAGAGATCTCTCAAGGCTTTAGCTCCTTGTCCTCACCTTCCCTGTGGTAATGACTGTCTAATGCAGGAAGGAAATGGCCTCCAGTTGTGCCAGGGGTGGTTTAGGTTGAATATTAGAAAAACTTTCTTTACCAACAGAGTTGTCAAGCATTGGCACAATCTTCCCAGGAAAGTGGCTGAGTCACCATCCCTGGAGGTGCTTAGAAGGCGTGTAGATGTGGCACTTAAGGACATGGTTTACTGGTGGACTTGGCAGTGCTAGGTTAATGGTTGAACTGAACGACCTTAGGGGTTTTCTTCAACCTGAACAGTTCTACTGTTGTCACAGGTACAGTGTTCTTGCAGCTTCAGAAAACTGGCTGTGAGTAGTCAGAAAGCTTTTCAGCTGCTGGAAAAATTTTCTGAGCACAGAGGAGCAGGTACTGCTCATTTGTGAGTGCATTATTTTCATAATTTTTTTAATGTGTGATGATGCCTTCACCCAGTTATGAAGAGAAGGAAATGTTGAAGGTGAACGTCCTGCCTACTTTTTCTTCTTTTCCCCTATCTCTTTCTGTACTAGATTTTTCCCATCCACAATTTTGATGGCAAACTACTTTGTTGCCAGGATTTTTTTTTGCCTTTCCATGACCCAGGCCATGGAGCTGCCTTGTCAGTGAAAGAGTGGAATGGCAATTATTTCAGTGGAGAAAAGACAGAGTAGCAGGAGGAGGAGCAAATGAGCTATGGCAAACACCCCCATTCTTTCATGGAGTGTGAAGTTAATGAAGTGGTATTTTCTAGACAGACAGATTTCTAGCTCTAAATGTTCTCTATATCCCTGGTTTTGTTGCTGAACATGTAATTGGACTGGTAATGGCATAAATGTACTGTAGAACACATGCTCTTTGACAATTACAGAAGTAATGTTTCTACTGTCTAGAGACACTTCAGGATGTCAGATAATATTCTGAGATTTTAAAAATTATAGAATGCAGTGCTATCTTAGGAAAGATATTCCATTTATAAATATCTGTGTTTGAATACTTTCTTATTCTCTTCTCTCCTGAGATGCTGTGTATGTAATCTCTTGAAACTCTACAGAAGATATATTTGATTTGCTCCAATTCCTTTCTCTTCAATTCTCATTTGCACATGAACCACAATAAATACGAACACCTGGCTTTAACCAGTAATGCCACATGTCATTGCTACAGGCAACATTTCCTCTTTTGATCATGTGGATTATTTCTTTGCTGTTTCCAGTAATATCTTGAATGCATTGATTAGTCAACAAAGGACTATTTTGGCACTTGCCTCTTTATTATTGTAAGGAAAGAAAAAAATGTTTTAATGCAACAAATATGTTGGTGAATAGGGGGATTAAATTCCATTTCCTTTGTGCTAAGCTACTCGCTGTATGACAAACAACATCCACACACCGGAAAATGCTTTTTTGGGAAAGAATATTTATTGGTAGTTAGTCTCTAGGGGCTTCTAAAAAGCAATTTCTCTGTGCCACCAACTACATCAGACCAGTGCTGGGGAAAGTTGAAAGATGGAAAAGAGATTTCAGATCTTTGGAACTTGCCAAGAGACAGAAAGCTTCCTGAGACATAATATGATATTTTTTGGACTTCTTGGCTCCATTTCTGCTTTTTTTCCTGGTGTGGGACAAAACTCATCACTGGCCTCAGGATGGCCAAAGAAATTGTTTTTTTGGCATGTGTTTTCTAGGCACCACTGGAGTCAACACACAGTGGAAAATGTCAGATGGGCTGTTGGCATGCTTGGTTGAAGACACTGTCTGTCTCCTCTGGGTAGGGTAACTTTGGAGGAATTCCCTTACTTGAAAGCACTTTGTCAATTTTGCTAAACATGAATTTGTCAAACAGAAACATCATTGTTTACAGAAGTAAGATGGTGTTCAGAGAGTCAGAAATGAGGACTGAGAGAGTTGTAGTCTTAAATATACTTATCATATGGCCAGTGCCTGCTGGAATGAGCTGTAGGCATAACTCCCTGAAAACAGTAACCCCTTGGGAGTTAGTGTCCAGTAACAGCCTTATAGCATCATTTTCCCACTGTTCTCTTCAGAAATCTGTCATACCATGAGTGTTTGGCTGGCTACCAGGTGAATTTGCAAGGGACAGAAGACATAAAAGGGACTCTTTATTAATATAAAGTATAGAGAATTTATAGAGAACTAGAGTTTCTCTGATAAAAGCTTGAGGTTGATTATATCTTTAAAAAGTCTTATTTTTTTCTCTTAAAATGAGGTAAAGTGAAGGAATTTTATTCTTTGTAATTTTAGGGCCAGCAGCTGTCACCTTTCACATAGAAAGGACTGTGTTGGCTGCCCAATTCCTCTCTTTGCTCAAGTAGGAGGCACAGCCTGTTTCTCTGTGTATTCAGTCTTTCTCAGACAGTGCAAATGCATAGGGAAGGATGGAGATCATATACAGTGTGGCAATCATGAAAGCACTATGAGTGATGCTGTCAGTGGTCTCCTCTGACTGAAATTTATCTCAGTACCACCGCCAGATCAACTCATGCCCACTGGATATGTTTAGCAATGCAAACCAGGGAATTATTATGCTTCCTGTGTAGGTGGGATGTTGAAATAAAACAGCCTCAATCCATTCCACTTCACTTTAATTTCCTCTGCTGGGTAAATGGAGATGTAATAGTTCAAAGACCCCTTTCTGACAGTGACAACACAACAGCATTTTCAGATACAGTGCAGCTCACTCAAGGATGTGGTTTTTCATCTAGAGGTACCAGTTTCTTTCCCCTGTGCACAACTAGTGCATGAATCTAATAGATTTAAAATTAGGGGCCTCAGTTTCTTGTCTAAATCTTTATGCGATGAGCCCAAATCAAAATGATGCAATTTTTTAGAGATTCTTGCAGATACAGGAATTAAACTTTAATGTCCTCACGTCCCTGTGATGCTGTAATTTATAGCCTGTTTTTCTTCAGTACTCAGTGTCATGCTCAGTCTCACTAAAAAGGGTGAAAAATAACAGAAATACTTAGAAATCAAGTTTATGTCTAGGAATGACACCTGGGCTCTTTGGATGGGAAAGACAAGGAGGCTGAGAATGTCATGAAAATATACATCTGCAAGGAAAGGGTTATAATGAGCAACAAAGCGCTATCACCCCACTGTTTAACTTCCCCTCTGCACTCGACCAGAGTATTAACAAGTATCTTAAATCTCTGCGCTGATGGTCAAGTTGGAATTCACAACATTTTAATACAGCCCATGTTTGGAGAGTTTCGCAAAGAAAGAATTGTTAATGAGTAATCCTTGTCCATTAGGGCACTGAGCCAATAAACCCAAGCTTTGATTCATTGTGTTATCACTACAGGCTTCTGCTAAACATGAAAGCAAAACAAAACAAAAATGTTCCTATGTGAGAATCATTAGGATACTGAACTGAGAGCAGAACTGTCTTACAACTTGCCATCTGCAGTCTTCCAAAAAGAACAGTAAGTAATAATTCCTTAAACTGATAGCTCTTGCTGTTGTGTAGCATGAAAGTAATTTTATCACCTGAATTATTTAGTGGATGTTAATGGATTTTTGATCAGAAAAAAAAAATTCAAGTGAAGAATAATGTAAGAAGTCATTTCATCCACAAAACTGTCTCAACAGTAGGAATTCCCCTTGGGAAAAACGGTAAAGTAGAAAACAAGGTCATGTTGAAATTTGTCTTTAGAAAGCTGGTTTCTGTGTGTCACTGGAACAGAAGGTGTAAGTTTGATATTGAGACTTTCTTGTAACAGTACTAACTAGTTAATTGTGTACATTAGCTCTAAAATTATATTTGTTGGTTTTTTTATCCTCTTAGAAACAGAAAATGTTATCAATGTGATTAATGGGAAAACAGAGAGCAATCCAGAAAGAAAAAATTATATTTGTTTCATGTAGTTTTTTTCTTTGACAGTTCTGTGTACAGATTCCAAATGCATCTTCCAAAGTTGAAGACTTTAGCACATATTTTACATAACTGGGAAGAGTAAAAGGGGGTTTCCAATTTCAAGTGATTCCCATTTGAATCCAACACTAGTTTTTAAGAAAATTTATTTCTATTCTGAATGTTCCTGCTACTCATTTATCTTCAGAAAACTTTAATTGTGGCAGAACACATTTCACTTTTGTTATTTTTATTGCTATTGCTTGTGTTACAGAGAACCTAGAGATAGGGAATTAAAGTGGAATTCCACTAGTCTAAATGGCAGTCCAAAAACGAGTTAGAAATGGAGGGCTTGCAGTTTTATCAGGTGAGACATGAAAAAGATGCTGGAGAAAGCAAGACACACAGAAATGGTGTTTAGAAGGTAATCCCAGGGACAGTCAGAAGCTGCCCCCACTCTTTGAAGTTACTTACCTGCTTACAAAAATGCCATTGATGCTTCTCATAGAGTTTTCTGTTCTGTGTGGGGCTCAGATACCTGGATTTGCTACAGAATTAAGCAAGAATGTTCAATTTTTTTTTTCCTTATGTCCAGTGTCTCTTTCTTGCTCTTATTTTAAACAGCATATTAAGAAATCTAACAGAAAATTTCAAATAAACACAGTAACACTAGTCCTGCCTCTGGCTCTCAAACTTGCTCATATGGTTGCTTGCATTTTGCATCAGTTGCTGTGTAGTTGCCTGTAGTGCTGTGCTTGCCAAAATGACCTGAGAGCAACAGGCTGGAAACAGAGAGCATAAATCTCCCTAATGTTTTCAGGTCTCTTTGATACACTTTAAAATAAACAGGTAAGCAAATAAAATAGCTTCTCAAATAACTGAGGCACTGCATTAAATATTCTACAAAAAGGCTATGAGGCCACATCAAAAGCCTGTGAATGAAATGGGAATCTATCTTCCCATTGATATTAACAATGTCTGGATTGGGCTATAGATTAATTATGTTACTGAAATTTCTCTTTGAGCAATAAGGAGTCAGATGTGTGAAGAATAGGAAAATATTATGGCAAAGATGGAAAGAAATGTACTTCACTAATATTTGTGAAAAGTGCTTTGATACATCTTCCTCTGTTGAGTAATTGAAATAGATTCAATCATTCTTCTGAAGGTAAATGACAATTGGACTGTCATGGAGCTTTTCTGGTGATCAAACGTATTTTTACATTACTTGAAATTGTGGGGCCATGATCCTTTTTTTTTCAGTGAGCTCAGTTGATTTAACTGTAATTATTTCACTAAGAGACTTGGCTTTGCTTACACAGAAGCAAGGGAGAGCTTTACTATTGACCATAGCAAGGTCAGAGGTGGTGCACAGATAAGAGCCCACAATAAATCTGAAACCTAGAGTTCAGTGGTAAGCCCAATAGTGTATACATACATACATATTTGTATACCTCATTGAACATATATCCCATAAGAAATCTGAATAAACATGTATATGCACCCATACAGTGGAAAAACAAGCCCCATATATAATAATATACATGTAAATTTTCTTAGTCAAACATAAAATGTGTAAACGAGTATAAATTGACTGTTCTGAAGTATGTTAAAATGTAAAAAAAATTTATATAATTCAGAGCTCTTAACATGTAATTGAAGACAATAATCTCAAGAAGTTCAGCACATATTCTACTTTATACATACTCATCTCTTTTTTGCTGTATATTTTGGCCTATGAAAATAATCTCCAAAGGTGGTAGAGTAAATAGGTTTACTTAAAAAGTTAACTAAAAAAATTACTTGGAAAAAGAAGCTTTCTAATTTGTCACATGCCTCTTCTTTTCTCTTGAAGGGCGCTTACTTTGGAGAGCAATATTGATTTCCTGTGTTTCTATTGCTTTTATTTCAGCTTTTACATATCAGATGCTCTTTTTTGTTGTTGCTACACCTCAGAATGGAGTATCCGTCCAATATAGTGACCTATATTATTTCCCAGAACTGAACAGTGTGTAGAATAAGTGTAGCTTAAGTGGTCTGTACTGTGTACTTAGTGTAGGTGTTAGAGTTGGAAATCAGCATCTGTGGCTTTTAAATGCACGTAAAATTAATTATATGCGTAAATCTAATATAGTTTAGATAGATCACAACAGGCTGGACTCAGGAGAAAATCAAAGTCAAACATCAATCTGTATGTAATGATGAGTTTGGTGTCTGGTGAAATTTACAGTAGCAAAGCTACATACCATGGAAAATATATATCCAGCCTTTTTTATGGTGATCTTGTACCTTGCAGAAATCTCAAGAAGATAGGAGTAATCTCTTTCATGAAATCTAGTAAACGGTTTACATCAGATAGATATATTTAAGAAAATGAACTATTAAAATTCTGGGAGCTTTAAATCACCATGAACATTTGGCTTGAACTGTATCCATCCAGACCAAAATTTACGTGGCAGGAGGCTTAGAGTTACAAAACCTGGAACATCCTACAATAGCACAGATTCTTACAAATGTGTCCTCAAGATTCTTACTATAAGCAAGGCAGTATTAATAACATGAGGGGTGGATCTTTTTGTGTGTGTATGTAAAGAATAATAGAGTCTAAGGAGTCCATCTTGAGGTTAAAAACCGGCATTATACAATGATGTTAGAAAATGGAATGGACTCAATGAAGCAAGAAAGACGTTTATAGACATATCAAAGAGGCTGTAAAAACACAAACACTTTATAAGCATTTAAAAACATAGCTTGCATGCTTTCCTCTTTATTTGCAGAACATACTAGAAGGATGCAGAATATAAACCTTAGAAGCTAAGAAGTTATTCACTAAAAGTCTGAGTGTATATTTGCAGTCCTGACTGTGCTGCTGTCTTCTTCCAGAACACTTGTAATGCACTGTAAGAGGAATTGCATGCCTAGAGTTTGTCACGGGTATACAATGAGAAAACTGTCTGTCAGGAATTTTAAGACCTTAGAGCTATGTGGGTAGCCCCACCTCTTGATTTCAGCAGATAACTTCCCCAGCAACGGAGGCAGCAAGGCAGTGAAACGGCTGGAAGTAAACGTGGACCTAGTGGGGTGGCTGGGCTGATTGCCAAACTCCATCCAAGATACATGGAGTTTTTCTGCTGTTGCAAAACTGTTTCTCTGCTAGATTTGAGACTCTGTGTTTACATGTTATTTGCCACAAGAATTCTATCTGTTCTGCGATACAAGTAGCTTTTGACATTTCTAAGTAAACTGTTTAAATTATCTGTGGGCAGATATTTAAAATGCATCTGTCTAATTAGAGGGCCTTCTGTTTATGTTAAGAAAGAATTTAATGAATCCTTACGTACAAATCTGAATATAATTACAGAGTGTGCTTGCCACTCTCACAAGCTACTTCCCAGTGTGCTCAGCACTGTGGCCTCCTGCAGCATTCACGTTTTTGTCAGATGACTTCATTTCAGCTCAAGAAACATGCTGAGACCTCACTAGGAAGCAGACTGGGTTATAACTCTCAAATGTATTCAGTAAGTGGAAATGCAGTCCCAGGGACAGTCCCACGGTAGTAAAACCAGATAAAGAATTAAGACTACGAAACAAAGGAAAACAGATTGCTGTCAGCTTTATGCAGAATCCTCTTGGTGTCTGTATAAGCCCCTGAAACCTCTCCTTGGAGCTCTGTATGCCCCTGTTGGTCCTGTCTCAAACGCAATCTGGAGTTGGCCCACTCCACCCACATGAGCTGGGCAAGGGAGCCCCTCTCACGCCTCCCCCAGCCTCCCCAGGTGAGAGAGAGTTGTGTGGCTGCTTGAGACCACCGAGAGAGCGGATGGGCGAGCCTGGTTACCAGAGCAAGGCTTGGCTCTCTGTGTTCACCACCGTTTATCTCGTACAGCAATCACTGAAGGCAAGATAAAGAGCTGGTGCCTGGAAATTAAACTCAAGTTTCCTGCCTGTGTTCTTCTGATCTAACCATAAACTTGGTCTTTTTCAGTAAGTGAAAGCAATGAAATGATGAAAGGGTGGTGAAAAATAATGCAAACAATTGATATTGCATGGAAGGGGGGCTGGGCAGCATGCCCTCAGGAGGTCAGGCCAGTGCTTCACTCTGAATATTTGAATAAATTTGGGCATAAACCTCCATTAATTTAAAATAAACAGAAAAAGGGTAAATAAAACATGCCACATCCAGGAAAAACCAAACAGGCTGGATGTAGCATTTTATTTAAAGGCTGAATTAGGTATTGTAACTTCAAGACAATGTTTGTTACAGCAAATATTGAACCAGCCTCCTGCATCCTGCCTTACACTAGGTACACAAAAGTTAGTTATCTTGTTCTAAATATTCTTTTTGCTTCATATGTTTCAGAGTCTCTTTTCAACCTCCTTTTTAATCAGCCTATTCCTCCTGAACTGAAGAATAAATGGGATCTGAAATGAATTTAATAGGACATCATCAGCTAGCCACGGCTGATGGATTTCCTCTTGCTGAAGGTCCTCATTTGTTTGGTAAGTCACCAAATTAGGTTGAAATAGCATGCTGTCCTTTACTCAGAAACCTAGAGGAAAATGCACTGAAATTTCAAGTCAAGGACACGTGACTGAAACGTGACAACCTTCTTGAATCTTCAATACTTATGAAAGGAATAACAATACATCTGTGGTGTTAATGTAATCTTGCACACTATTTCTTTCATCACTGCTCTTAGCAGAACCTATAAGTTGTTTTTGTGACACTCTTTTAGTACTGGAGACCATTTGGCAAAGACAGACTTTTGTATGTAGGCTGGATGTTACCTTCATGTGGGTCAGTTAAATCAAGCTGAGCAGATATATTTCCTGTAAATCTGTAATAAAGTTATACTGCAATGTATTTGCATTGCCATGTTATGCAAATTTATGAAAGTAATTTCACCTAAATTAAATTTTTTGTTTTATTAAGACCATTAAAAACTTATCCTATTAACTTCAGTGCACAAGAAAATTAATAAAGCAGGCTGGACAATTCTCCTTGCTCCAGTTCCATTGAATTTTTCAAGGCTAAGCATGAGTTTGTTAAAGAGTGAAAAATTCTTGGTCAATATTTTATAAGCATGGGTAAGCTCTTTTCTGATATATGTACTCCTAAGAGGAAAAAAAGGAGAATAATACATGACAGCAGAGTGGGTCCTTGATTGAGTAAGTTATGCTACATTGAGGGACTTACAATACAGACCCCCCCAAAATCTGCAATGCTTTGGAAGTCCAAATAACACCAGAATTCTGCCTTTTTGAGTGCTGGAAAAACTGAACCCATTCCAGTTTCATCTGTCTGAAACAAGAGTAGTTCCTGGGACATGGGAAGAAGAGCTCTGACACCCAGAGCTGCTCCAGCTGCAGAGCTCCTAGAAGTCAGGAACATCTCTGCAAGTCAGATCACTTGCAGTGTCCTGGCTCCATTCAGCATGATCACTAATGATAAGCAGAACCCACTCCTCTATTGTGTGTTACTGGGTTTTATCCCTCTTTGTTTTGGGGTTTGGTGGGAGAAATGTTTTGGAGTTGTTAAAAAATAATATGCTAACAGCAAAACAACTTCTTTGCTACCTTTTAGTTCCAACGTCAGGCCATGATATACAGAGAGGAGAATAATGTTCAAATCCAGGATGCCAAATTTTATATCCGGTCATCTTTTAAAACTACTGCAAATCCGAGCTACTTCAGATTTTTGTTGAGAAATTTGACCCAATATCTATTTTTAAATTAATTATTTAATTATTTTTAAGGAGTAATTATAAGGTATCTTGAAAACACAAGGGAGAATGTTAATGTAAAATACTTGCCCTCCACAGGGTAATCTTACTTACAAATTGTGATGCTTTCAGAAGAGGGATTGTGTCTCTCATTATAGGTGTTCAGAGCTTAGCACAATGGAGATTTAATTCAAACTGACATTTCTGTAACAGAAAGAAATAATGTATTAAAGAGTTGAATCAGGAGTCCAACTAGGAAGAAAACCTAGCACTCCTGTGGTGTTTCACTTAAGCTGACTTTTGTTTTGTGGGGTGTCACTCTAATGTGGTGTCTTTTTTGCTGTTATAGCTGGAAAAAAGTCTATCAGAAATAATATGCAACTGAGTCCACAGGGAAAGTTACTCATTGTGAAAATATGACTCTATCTCTTCAAAACACTTGTAGAAAATGGTTTTGTCTCTCAATTTTTTATCTTTGTAAATTACTTGCCTTTTTTGGACATTCAGTTTTGGCAGGAAGTGACTTCTGAACCCCAGAAAACAGGAAGAAAGCTTTTCTTTTAGATGGTCCTTATAATGTACATTTCTTTTAGGTCTTCTCATACATTGTAGCTCACAAGTTAAAAATTGCTGCTTACAAACATTAGTCTTTATACAAACCAATCTCCTTAATTCAAAGATGCATGCTTGCATTCTGTAAAAAATCCCTGTAAATATATTTTCTTTTCATTATGCTTAATTCAGTCTACAGGGAGAGTGTTCTTAGACCTTCAAAAACAAATCTAATTGCATCTCCAAACCTCAACTCCAGGTTCAGGTCTTTCAAAAGAAATGTTGTCAATTCTGAGTTGCTTGTGCTTTGAGCCTCACCACCGTGGTGATTCCAAGGCACTTCTACATACTTAGCCTCAAGACTTCTAGTTGCAGCAGGTTTGAGAAAAAAAAAGGTTTTCTACCTTTCAGTAGTTGAAAATTGTATGAAAATTTTAAGAGTGTATGTCTAAGGTAAATTATCTCTATATTTCTTTGGAGTTAGTGTGCTTTAACTATGATTTTTCACTTCTGCAGTTATAAATTCCTGGGAATAGGGCCTCAAAATGCAAACAAGGAAGGATCTTTGGCCTAGTAAAAGTGAAGGTACTTCCCTTCCACCCAGTCCTCCTGAAAAACTGCTTTTCTTTTTCCAGCTCCCTACTCAGGTGATTTAGAAATATCCCAGATCTTTTTGCAGGAAATATATCTTTGAAGAAGTGTCCAAAACCAAGTATATAAAATGATACAGTCTCTATAGTATCTGCACACAAAATCAACTTTATCTTTCTTGCAGCTCTGGTTTCCCCGGTGAGGAAAAGAGATTATTGATAATGAGAAATCCCACAGATGTGTGGGTCTCCATAAGACCTGTCCTTCAGATTCTTCCCTTTCTCAGTCAAATCCTGTTTTCATTTCACAAGTCCCATTGTACTGAACAGGGCTGGCTCATCCAGTTTCATATCCTGACCTAAGAGAAAGTGGCACACCTGTCAACCTTGCTTTTTTAACCTCTGTAATTTAGGACTGAAATCCTATTCTCCTTTAAAATCTTTGAAAGCTTTGTAGTTCACCTTGGAGCCATGAATTTATTCTGTGGGCACTTCTACCATGACAAACATAGACTGATCTGAGCTCCTCCACTTTGCCCCAAATTGTCATACACAAGCTGTGACCTAGAACATGCTGAGGTGCATTAGCACTGTGACAAGCCTTGCTCTAAGGCTTGGCAATTCAGCAGGACTGTTGCAAAAAGGTATTTGATAACATCTTTCAATTGCCTTTGAAACTTTTTCATATTAGAGACAATACATTATTTCCATTAACTTATTTCCCTCAATGGTCTTCATTTGTCTTCTGTAAAAGGGACTGGATGAATTTTCAGACACCAGAAAAATCTGTCCTTCAAATCTTATATGTGCAGGGTAGGGTTATATATTTGTGTGGTACCTGAAATATGTACAGCATGTGATTCAAACTGCCATTTCTATGATAAGTAACTGGTATCTACCTTATATAGAAGTTAATATGCAAGATATCAAGTGTGAAACTTCAGATAACAGAAATTAAATTATTTCTAAGAACCTGAAAAGATAATTCAGTAATATTGCATGCTTGGTTTGAATGAAGACCTATTTTAAGTATTTTTGATGGCCTGAAAATGTTTTCTTGTAAGGTGACATTAAAATATAACAAGACAAGAAATGCTACCCTCATTTTACATGTCCCTAGCTGGGAAAGAATTTTTAGGGGGAATGAGCACTCTTAAAAGCTGTATTGAAAAGGATGAGGAAGAATAAGAAAAAAATGACATGTAACCAAGGGGAAAAAAAGCAATATATCGAAACTTCTTAATGAAAGAACTACAAATGCCATTGAAAACTGTTGTAGACATAGAGCAATGCCTAAGAGGAACTTAAAAATTTGACTCCTTTTAGGTAAATCTGCATTTTTTTTTTTCTGGTTTGAGGTTTGGTTTTTTCTTCTTAATAAATAATAGTAATAAAAAAGGTAGTAGGGTCAAGTGTCCAAACTGATTAAACAGCTTTAAGATCATAAGATATGTTAAATAACTACTTGTCTGTAGCACCACCTGGCAGTTGATGCAACATCTGGCTTCATCCCTGCAGAGAAGATAATTAGGCTCATAACTGACCCCCAAATCAAGAGGAAACAAACCAACACAAATTAAAACAGAAAATCTTGGATGCATAATAATTATGAAGAGAGTCAAACCAAACAAAGTGGCAATGTGAGTAAAAAATTTAATGAGAAGGACAGCTTGGATGTGGCTTTGAGCAACCTGTTAAAGAGGAAAGTGTCCCTGCCTATTTCAGGGGGGTTTAGAACTAGGTGATCTTTTAGGTCCCTTCCAACCCAAACCATTCTATCTTTTCATACAAATCTGTCCAGTAGGGTCTGAGCACTTTGGCCTTGTTTTGAGAATGCAACATTTCTGCGCTTAAAAAACCTGTTTCCCGTGATACTGAAGTGGTTAATCTATTGCACAGAACCACCTGACCTTACCAAACGTTTATTGATACAACATTTTGTTGTAACTAACCCACAATAGGTACAAAAATACAATGGCTAGGCTACTTGGAGACATCCCCTTAACTGGTAACCAAATTTGATCCAGGTAAATCCACACTTGGAACAGACATTGTTTCCGGCATTTACCAACAAGTTTCTCGTAATGAAGTTAATTAGTAAACTATACAACCTCTGGTCTGTGTCACTCCTTTCTAATCTTAAAGAAAGTTCTCACAGTAAAGTTAACAGGACACAGACAAAGCAGAATTAAGAAGTTTTATGTATATATAGACTTTAGGAGGTTTAAAGGGGAAAAGAGAGGGAAAGGAAGACTGAGGCACCTTAAGGAGAGTATTTTTCATCAAGAAATGGTCAGACTGAACACAGCCTGAGGTAGGATATTGCCACATTCTCACTTGGATATTTTTGCTATCTATTCTTGCACTCTTCTTTGAAATTGTAGGATGCTAGTAGGTTTTTTAAACCAAGTGATCTTTAAAAGATACACAAATAATTTGTTTGGAATTAAAGTATGTATTTAGTTAATGTCTATGCCATGGTTTTCCAATTACCTAATTCCGAATATTGTTATTTTATTATGTTCCTTCATGAAAAACAAAGGAGAGACAGGGGCTCATATTTTAAACCTGCTTATAATTTAATTCTCTTTGTTTAGCTTTATATGAGTGGAACAATAACTTTTAGATTAAAAAGTCACCTCATTGTAATTTCTGTAATATTCTGCATAAAATCCTCTTTAGCTTACACAAAACATCAGTATAGCTCTGCAAACTGAAAATAGTCTATTTTTTCAAGGGAAATTGTCTGTTGTTTCTACATGTCAAATATTTTTTTCAAGTTTCACGTAAAATATTCTGTGTAAAATTTAAAGTAACAAAAGTAAAACTCTCTGATAAATTTCAGTTGCAAGTAGAAAAAATATTTTTAAAATATTGATCACATGTCTGTGAAGGTTTCACTTTGCTTTTAGTAAGCTTTCCATATTTTTGTAAAAGGTTTTCATTGAAAAACACTTGCAAAATATAAGACTGGCAAGTTGAAAAAATCTGCAGCTATAAGTAGCATAACACTTGTGTGTACTTAAATAGTTGTTCCTTAAAAATCTGAAAAGTATGCTTCCAAAAGGAAAAACCAGATAAATGTTACAAAATATTTAAGACCACTCAAAATGTTGGTGTAGTCCAGTGAGCTCATTTTTGATTTCACTTTCACTGCTTATACTATTGCAACTTCAATGATTTTACCAGGCTGCTCGTGCTTTAGTTACATGAAACCAGTCCATCCCAGATTTCTACAAATATATATCTGGAGAAAAGCTTATGAACATTCTGCTTGGTAAGATAAGATTACTTTTCTTTTGTGATAAGAAATTATTTGGTCTAGACTCTCGTGCAAGTCTACTGGTACATCATGCCCAGGTCTACTTAAACCAATCCAAAACCAAATAAAAAAACATTAGAACTTCAAGCTACAAGGGGAAAACCTACATAATTGCAACCTAATTATCTTTAAAATCCATGCTGGTCCTTGAGCACTTCCCAGAGCTTTAGTTGTAATTCTGTTTTACATAAAACAAGACCATATTCTCTCAGTCTCTCTCAACTTTGTCTGTTCTTCCTTTTTCTTTCCACTGACCTGAGCATGGACTCAGTTCAGCTAAATGGTTTAAATCTTGGTCTGATACAGAAGGATAAAGGACATTATATGGGCTGTTTGGCTTTTTCTCCTGTATTTAACTTAACTAATTCAGACTCTTTTTTTTGTTTGTTTCCTTTGGAAGCAGAGTAGAATTAATGGTTGGGAAGATTTTTCTAAATGTAGTTGTAACCTAAATGGCTCTACAGTTGTTTAAATAAACCCCCAGTATTGTCTCAGGATGAGCTACAGCTCTTTAGTAGCTCTGAGTTTTTAACAAACCCTGAGAATTTTTTTTCTGTGGAAGGAATGTTGCCTTCTCTTCTTGCTCGTTCAGAGGTTGAAACAGTTCAGGAGGCTGGTACACAGCTTTTGTGGAGTTTCCTGTGGATGGCAGAAAGCTAAAAATCAACAGTTTCTTGTTTTTCATTTTGGGATTGTCCCACTTTCCTTTAGCAAACTCAATTAACTAATTACTAACTAGCAAATGAAAACTTAGGTTTCCATGATGAACATATTCCTTTCCAAAGAGAGACTAAATGAGTGTGTATCCCACAATTAACTCCAGCTTTTGTACCTAAAGTACCTTGACCAGTCTTCATGAGCAGTGGCCCTGACAAGTGGTAAATATAGCTAAAGACCCATTAAAGACTCATTAAACCTATACTGGATATCAAATCATTGTTGTCCTCCCTCTTTACTTGCTTTGTCACCACTGTGGCTGGCAGGTATCAGTGACAGTTTGCATCTGATGCATGAAGCTGTAATTTCACTTGCAGGCTCTTTCACAGAGTCCCCAGATACCCTCTGTATGTCTGTACTCTAGGTTTCAATGCCATAACCTTGGGTTTGGGGAGTGCCTTCTGCTACTCTGCTCTTCCAGTGTAGCACTTGGTGTCCTGGCCTCTTCCAGGGCAATGAAATGCAACCATAATTAAACTAATTGCCAGTATCAAAGGGCACAATTACTCTCATTCAGTTTTGTGTCACATTTTTCGAGTCATAGATCATGTGCTTATTCTGGAGCTGGGACCTCAACACTTGCTGTTAGCAAAGATGTGCTGTGGGCAACAATAGAGCAGCCACACAAACCCATGGCTTCTGCAGCATGGTAAAGTAGGAAGGGCAGAAAGCTGCAGAGCAAGAGTGTGAGACCTTGAAAGTAAAATGTAGGTGTAATTAAAAGGTTAGTTTGTGGGTGAGCAAAAGGAGAGGAGGGAAAGATCACCCACTACAGATTTTAATTATTTTTGTCATTATGAATGTTCCCTCCTCTTGTTGGCAATTCTTTGTTGTTTCTGATTCCTCGCAAAAGGACACTTGCCTGGGACCAATTTTGTGTCAGCAAAAAGTTCTTCTGAAGCACTGTTAAGTGATGGTCACCAACGAACATTAATCTATGATTTCCTCGTAAATACTGCTGTTGACTCAAATAAAAGTGGACTGGTCATCTGCCTGGAAATACGCACTATTTTTCTCAGACTCTCTTCTTAGAACTGTTGAAGGAATTGAGTCAGTGTTTTAATGAAACAGCAAGATGTGGCTCTCTCCAACAGAAAATAAGAAATAGTTCTCAAATAACTTTTCAATTCAGATTTTCAGTTGTTTGATGTGGGCTTGATTTTAACTACACCATCCAGGGACTGCTAGATGTTGTAGTGTCTGGAGTGCAGAAAAGAAATGAGAGTTCAGTTGTTTGCAATTTTAAATATGCTATTTAACGACCAAGATTAAGGTAGCCTCCAGATACCATGTTGATGCTGACAGGAGATGTTGCCACTCCTTGTGCCCCTGCCAGGCCTGTTGCTGGCTCAGAGGTGACTGATGCTGGCTTAGAGAGGTGTTTCTTATGAGAACTGCACAGCTGCCCTGAACAGCACAGGCTTGTAGGGGCTGGGGACCAGGCTGTAGAGGCTGGCTGGCCACTGGAGGCTGGATGGTGAGAAGGTTGCATTTCACCTCTTACATTAGGAATATCTTTCTTGTTCTTTCCTGGTAACCTCACTTTCCTATTTCAGGCTCTTCTTGTATGTTTATTTCATTTTCTTAGTCTTCTAATTAAGCTTCACCCTTGTCATTCTTCCCCAGTGCAGTTTTTGTCTGTCATGATGTATTCATTCAGAATTAAATACAAATTAACATGGAGTCTTGATATAGCTTTTGCCAGTGCCATGGGGTTTTAGCCATTTGTTTGGACTTGTTCCATTCTGCTTTAAAGGCTTATTTGGGCTGTTAGCTTCCCTGGGGTGTGGATCACTCTTTCCTGTAAACCGAACAATTATACACAATTAGCTGCACAATATTTTTCAATTTTTTTTTTATGTAACTGCCAGTGCCGGACATTTCCACCAATTATAAAGGAGGGTCAGAGAAGGAATAAATTATTTTTAAAACTTCTTGCAGTGTATTTGTGTAGCAAATCTGAGTTTAGATAATGCTATCTTTATGCTTGTGCCTGATTTTTGAGATAAACATCTAGAAGTGGAAGCTTCTCTGATAATTACAGTTTCATGGTAGTAATAGAAATTGGTTTTGCATTACTATTTTCCAGGTGTCCTTTCAGAACCAATGAGCTCTCCAGTGCAAGAAGCAGATGTGTCACCTTATGCACAGTACAACAATGTGCCATTTCCCCAAGTTCAGCCTCAGATCTCATCGCCACCTTACTACTCCAACTTAGGCTTCTACCCTCCGCAGCATGAGGAATGGTATTCCCCTGGGATGTATGAACTCAGGAGGCTACCCTCAGACACCTTTTTCACAAGGGAGACAGAGATAATGGATATCCCTGCAGCCAAAAAGCCTAGACTGGGTCACTCTGCGGGAAGAGTGAAAGGAGAAGAGCTCTGTGTGGTCTGCGGTGACAAAGCCTCTGGGTACCACTACAATGCCCTTACTTGTGAAGGATGCAAAGGTAAGATGAAATCAATTCAGCTAATAGGCACAGTAGCTTCTCAGGTTTTTTGGGTTTGGATGTTGGTTTGTTTGTTTGTTTGGGGTATTTTGGGGTTTTTGTATTTTTTTTATAATTTATTTTCTTGGTAATTTTATCCAAATCATTAAACATATTAGAGATTTACGTTTGGATCCCGTGTAACCTATCTTCCTCAAGACAGACTGGCCGAGTCTTCTACGATTGTCCTGTGGTTATACAGCATAGTAGGCCAACCTATGGCTCTTGAGCACCATTAGCTTTTGGTAGACTGAAGGACAGCTTCTCTGTGGCAGCCTGACTCTGCCCTCAATGGAAGCTGTTCATGCTATTCTCTGCCTGAGGAAGGAACACGCCCATGGAGGCCCCTGGGAGCTGAGTGCTAGGCTGCTCTAGAAAACAGCTAAAACCAGCCCAAGTGCCTCATGTAGTGAGCATTGACGGGAAGTGAAAGCTGTCAGCCCCCACCTGCGGGCTGGTCCCAGGGAATCTCTTTCCCCCAGCTCCCGAAGGATATGATGGGTGTCTTCAGGTCTGTGAAATGAAAGGGTTTCTAGTTCTATACTTTCTTCTAAAGATGATCCCTATCCCTGAGGAGGGACCTTCTTCAGGAAGAAGGTTGTATCTGTAGGACAGATACCTTGCCTCTTAGAAGAATATTATTCAAATGTTATATCAAGATAAATGTGGTGTAGAAAACCATTGCCATTATGGTAAACGTGATTGCCAGATATTTTACCAGAGAGGGACAAGAGGTTATGTCAATTATTATACCTGAAGAGGTATAACATATCTGTGACAGGGCTGAGGTACATTATGGCCAGAAGAATAGTGCCAGGGTTTTTCATTCTGCTCTCTGAAGGTTTCATTACCATTCCTGTTTCATGTATAAAGACCAAAGCATGGTCACTACCGAATTACTGAAGTATCTTAATGTGGAATTCACTGTCATAGAGAGTGGACCTTGACCTAATTTGGGGCTTTTGCTTTATCTATCACAAAATCACTTGTGAGGAAAAAACAGATCACACTAGTCAAGCACTCTAAACATGAATAGAGTCAAGGCTCATACAGTTTTTCTCAACAATTCCAATAAATAACAGGTTCATTTCTTTCTGCTGTCTGAGTGAATACTCTTCATGTCAAAAACTATGAATTAACTCATATTAATGCTGTCATCATAAACCAGGTTAAACTCAATTTTGATGTGATGATTCTAAATAATGATATATTTATTCTGTTAGTAACCTGATCCTACTCTTTATTAACTTCAGTATTAAATATATTAGGAACATTTCAAAGATTTAATATTACAAACTTTGGAATTTTTACGGAATGTTTCTATAAGAGAGGTTAAAGCCATCAAGTAAATATCCAGACTAAAACCCATGGTGAAAGGAAACGTGTCCACTGCCCTACCAATTCATTTTGAATCACTCTATGTAACCAGAATTTTACTGCTTTATTGGGACAATCTACTTGATGTTTTTGTTCTGTTTCATGACTGCAACATCAATTACAAAGAATAGTACCCTTGATCAAACATAGTAAAAGTTGAATTACTTAAAGATAATGGATTCTGTTTCTACAATAAACTTTAGGGGTGACTAAAGTACCAGCTGATTCAGTAAAGAGATGTGCTGAGGACAGTAATTCTGTCTGATGAAGTAAAGCAGAAGCTATATTTTCTAGATCTCTTGATCGCTCTTTTTATCTGTGGAATATTTCACATGGGTATGCATTACCTTCAAAGAATGGAGACCAAAATTAGGCTCGGTACTTCAGTTGTGCTCTTATCAGTGCAGTGGAATAACTACCTCACGTGTCTGTGTCTTGCACCCTAGTATGAGATTATCCCTTCTTGGCAACAAGACTGTTAATTCATGCTCAGTGTGTGTCCAAAATAATACACGGGTCCCTTTCTGTTGGACTAGTACTCACCTTGCAGCACCCCTGCTCCATTGATGCAGGGGATGTTCTTATTCAAAGGAAGACGCTTTGCACATATTTTTATGGGATTCAATCCTCTGAGATGAATGTTAATTTTTTTTTTAAATTTTTTTTTCTTGAGTAATGCATTCAGCAACATCTTCCATTCTTTTCAGTTTTCTTTCTTGGGCAGATGGAACAATATTAGGATTTTATCTCTTGTCCCTCACAAGAATATTAATCTGAAGATGCAGCAGTATACACTGCTATGTGTGTATATATATATTTCTTAATACATTACCATCCATTAACAAATATGTATGAACCATTTTATTAATATTTTACAAAACATTTACAGCACAAGGAGCAAGACACTATGTTTAAACTTGCTACTGTGGAGACCATTTCTGAAACAATCTTTGCAGGCAGACATCAAAGACATTCTGGTACAGCCTCAGCCTGGATAGTGATACTGGATTTAAAGGACCCTTGCCAGATGTTACAGAACAAGTGTGACATATTGCTGTGCTTGTTTAATAAAGCCACAGAAGAAGTTCTGCTGAAACAAAAAGCCCCTTTGTGTTTTTGGATCTTTGAGATCCATTTCAACCCAAACCATTCTATGACTCTATGAAAAGTTAAATACACATCCCCTCCATGCAGGCTTGCAGTAGGAGTTTTTGCAGCACTCCTGTACTGCTTGATGTGTCTCACACCAGACTATAAATCTTCTTGCAAAGAAAGGTCGTGCTTCAATCCTCTCCTCACACTAACACCCACCATGGGCATGGGGCAAAGGAAAGACGGAAGATGTCTTGACAGTCTGACAGAGCAGAGTGGATGCTTTGTTAGCAATTGTGAACTTCAAAAACTTTCAAATGTAAAACCCATCAGGATGTCAAACAGCGATATTTCCAAAGCTTTCATCTACTCTTTTTACAACTGCCCTCCTACAACTTTCATAATTTCCATAAGAAAAAATCAGCATCAATAATATTGGAGCAGCTCTACTATAATTAATCATATTCATGACTATATGAGAACAAAGCAAATTTAACATTTCCAGCCAACATGAGCTTTTTGTAATCTGGCAAGATCAGAGGAAAGTTAGATTGTGCCAGAAAAAACCTTCAGCTTTTGGGGTTACTAATCCTTTTTTACTTTAACATGGGCTGTTTCTAACTCACCTTTGAATTTTAATAAAACTCGTCCTGTTACAGAAAGTCACATAGTCACAAAGTATTTCTGGCAGTATAAGTTCATTTTGAATTAGTAGTGAATAATATATACAAAAATTTCATTCATACAGAAAGCTAATTTCAAAATTAATTATGAAGAAGTCTGTTCAAGAAGAGTCACTTTACAAAAAAAATGCAGCAATAATAGGATTAAAACTACTTTTTGAAAAAAATAATTATTTTGCTTTTCATTTTAAATAGTTTCACTTTTTCAAAACCTTTGTTTTGAAGAGCAAGTATTTGACTGCTTGAATCTTGTTGGTTCCTAGCTTTTGCATCCATGTTTTTGCCTTTTTCTTTTCTGCCTATCTTAAAAAATTCATTTACTAAAGTTCTTTTTCTTTCTTCCTCCATGAAGAAGTAAATGCACATATTGTGGATAGGTTGAGTGATCATCAATCAGTCTTAGCATGTTATAAATATTTGCGCAGAGCTTTTCAGTGCTTACTGCTAATTAATGCATCATAAGCTATAGGATTTAAATTTAACAAATAAAATTATAATTTATATAAAGCAGACGCAGTTGCCTTTAACTGACAGTGAGAACTTACAGCTTAAATCCAGGCTTTTTTTCCCTTCCGTGTCCAGTAAATGGTAATGTATTAAAACCATGTGAGTGATGAATAAAAATAATGCCTGGAGCTTCTGGAGGTTCTAAGTAATCTGCATTTCAAAAGAGACTGATGCCAGTCAACTGTATTTGTTTGAAGAGCAGCCAATAAAACAGACAGTATGGAAGAGATTTCAAGCAGGAATTACTGAAGATTCAGAGAAATACCAGATTTTTTTGTGACCAGGTGGTGGAATTGTTTTACTGGTTGCTACACACTGGTGCTTGGAAGAGATTAGGTGACTATAAAACCATGGGTCAAATTCGGGAAATTGTCATCTGACTGCACAATTCTGCAAACACACAGACAGTCCTTTAGATTCACTACTGAATTTCCTCTATGATCTGAATATGGGAGACTGGGTCTTATCTGCTCCCTCTTTTAATGCATCAGAGTGCTAGGTTGGAAAACAATAGCTTTATTGTGCCAGGCAGTGGTGATAAGAAAGCAAAAGCTTTTTGAATAGCTCCGGTTAATATAAATGCACACAGAGCTCTAGTTTGAAGCACAGTATAAGTCAGTAATGTGCCAGCAGAATCTCCCAGGAGTTTATTTCAGAAATCTGCCTTCACATGGGGAAGAAATCCACTGTAGCTGAGGCTAAATAGTCTCTGCCATATGAAGGGCAATGTAAGATTATAATTGCAGAGTGAGTAACACTAAAAATTCAGGAAACATTGACAGCAAAGATTCTGTTGCTTTGTGATGACTCTTATTCAATCACATTTAGTATCTTGTGCACCCCATCTTTTTGCCCACAGTTGCACTCTCACAGATGTGTTAGGCAGCAGCCAAATAGGAGATTTGGACAGATTTAGGAAGGGTTGTCTCAATTTCTTTTATCAGTTGCTGTTTGCAGTACTCACCGTGCAATTTTTGAGTGAATCCAGTGATGATACCAGTAGAACTGCCTGTGTAGGTGAAATTACATGACTACTTAACTTGTCAAGTGGACAATACTTAGTGAATAAGGCTGGAGAGTCTTGTAAAAAGGGGTGGAGAACACATGTACCATAGGCAGATAGAATGCAGCTTCCTTATTAAACTTGGGAGTGGGTAAGAAGACTAGTATGTGGAGCTTTTGTTGCTCCCAGGAGCTGGGGGAAGTATGATGGATTACCCAGGTGTCTTTCTGCACATTCCTAAAGAGACTTAACAGACTCATTTTTTTTCCACTGGCTATTTGTATGGCATCACCCTATGGCTCTAGTGCTGGTACTCAGCCTGCACGTTTCAGATTTGGGTCTGAATTTTCCCAACATACACAATTCAAGGACTTTACTTTTGACCAATGTCTAGTGCGTGGGTTCATTTATTAAATTATTAGATATGACTTGGATACTGTGTTAGTACAAGTATTAAGAATGTAGCCATCCAGGCACTGAGAGAAACTGATGGTCAGGCAGAACATGTGTCATTTAGAAAAACAAATGCAGATGGAGGTGCTCTTCAACTTGATGACTTTGCTTCTGAGTGCTTTTTTTCATCTACATCACTGCTGTTTTGTGCAGGATTCTTCAGAAGAAGCATCACAAAAAATGCAGTATACAAGTGTAAAAATGGAGGCAACTGTGAGATGGACATGTACATGAGGAGAAAGTGCCAGGAGTGCCGTCTAAGGAAATGCAAGCAAATGGGCATGTTGGCTGAATGTATGTATACAGGTATTTGCATCATCTAGTCAGAGCATGTATTAAATATTGTATTTGTTTGGGTGGTCTGTTTCTAATAATAAAGTTATAAATGATGTCATTTGGCAGGTTGAAGGTGTATTAAAGAAGATACTGTGCCTATGCATCAAATCCTGTTGAAAGACAAATGCACTTTTAAGCAATGGGATTTCATTGGTGGTCAGGGATGCAAGGACATAGGAGCTGAGCAAATGGTGAAGGAAGGTCAGTCCTGCACTGGATGACAGCTATTAGTCTGCTTGAGTTGGAAGTGAGTCTATGGGAGACTCCCCAGGAGGGAGGATTTTACAGTGCTATGGAGGCCAGAGTAGGGAAGTCCTGGTGCTTCTCTTTCCTACTCTTTCTGGGGCTCCCCCTGTCAACTTCTTGCTAGCCAAGTCCAGGTTTTGGCACATAAACAATGCCATTTTCAGAAAAAGAGCAGGAATGTTGCTACCAGGAAGCTGACAGGGGGACTGGCCTTGCCAAGTGTATGTTCCCAGACCTCACCCAGCAATCAGGCAAAGCCTGGTAAGAGCTGGCCCTTTTTTATAGTCTCATTAGCTTTTCTCATGGAGATATAGATTTTCCTTGCATATAGGCACATGGGGCTGGCCCTTTTTTATAGTCTCATTCACTTTTCTCATGGAGACAGAGATTTTCCTGCCTTGCATATAGGCATATAGGTAGAACTCATAGACACACAGGTCTCCAGAAATGAACTCAACAGATTTTAATAGTGTTTCATATTAAAACAAATATTCTATTTAGACTGACAGTTTATAAACTTTATTGAGCTTCAAAGTGGATAACTTAGAACAATGGGATATTAGAGTACAACTTTGAACACGTTTAAAGCTCCTCTTTGAGTTATTGCGTTGTTTTTGTAAACTTGCTCCTGGAAACACTGTAAACATCTGCTCTTCTGCCTTCCATGAATAGGACTACAATTTATTTTTCTTGATGGCTCCAGTCACTTTAGCATACACATATGTGTGAAACCAATTTAGGTTCAAACAGGAAATTAATCTACTTGGAATTTTTAATATATTTCTATCCTTCAATCTGATCAGAAGATACTATAGTAACTGTTGGTTATATGAGAAACAATAAGCTCCATCAATAGTTCGATGGTGTTGCCAGCATAATGTAATTAATCTTTCATTCTGCAAATTGAACAGGCTGCAGAGATCCTGAGATATTACATATTCTCATGCAATACATAAATATATGAGCAGACCCCATTCTGATGGAAGAACTCAATGCATCCTGCATTGTCAGAGGAAAATAACTCCCCTGTGAGCTCACCCCTGATCCACTGCTTCAAAATTTTAAGGATTCAAAACATCTTGAGTCACTCAGTGCAGCAAAAATCCAACAACTCACTGCTGAAAAATAAAACCAGGTCAGCGTAAATAATACTGACTGGGACCACATGAAACTTTTATACTGGCCTATCATTTTCACAAGCTGGCATACAGGAAATAAAAGCCAGTGGGTGCCACTGCCACTTGACTCTCTCTCTGCAATGGAAACACGGGGTATCTTGTGTTGCTCATGACTTAACCATAAGTGTGCTCTAATGCACTGCAATGAGGATGTTTGGCAAGGCACTACTTAATGGCTTTAAAGCAGGAGTGTGTTGTATAATTGCATTTAGTTCAAGGCAATCTAGGACAGTAAAACATGAAACTTCTAGTAGTATAGGGCATTTATTTGAAAAAATATGACTAGGAAATAAAAGGTTACCTTGAACTTTGTTTCACTTAGGCATTTTGTAGGATTGTAATTTCAGGTTCTGTGGATTCTTTTTTCCCTCTGAATAAGGGGGTAAAGTATTATAAATATTTATGATGCAGCTACTCAACAATCTTTCTCCTGCCCTTTATGTGTGAACTACAGACAGATCAAAATTACTACCCATCAATTTCAGTCATTTGCTGTCATTTTGATCTAAATTGCAAGTTTCTTAGGTGAAATGTCTAGCTAGGGAAGACCCAGGTTCTTCCACTCTTCCTGGAATTTAATACTCATTGAAACCTAGCTATCTCTGAGGTAAAAAGTGAAGTCCTGTCTCACACACGAGTTTTTCAGCTGATTTAAATGGAGCCAGAATAAGATATCAAGGTAACACTCAGTAGAAGGAAGCATGAGAAAAATCTTTCTTAATGCTTAAGGCAAATGTAAAGCAAATTTTCCCTAGGAAGGCAATAGACCAGATCCTAAGCTGGTGGAAAACAGAACAAGACCATTAACAGAACCAAAGAATGTACTGAATAATTCAGAAAAAGAAATTTATGGTGTTGTGTGGCACCACAAATTACATGGCTTGATACCAATTATTATCTCCATCATCCCTATTCCGTTCTTTCAAGGTATTCTTTGCAGGTCTTATTTTAATCATGTAAATTTCCTCTTCTCTCAGCAGTTCAGGTAGGTCATTCTATATAGGGCTTAAACAGGAAATTAAAAACATTCACAATGAGATTCACTGGTTTCATGGTATCTTCCTCTATATCATATACTCGCTGAATGAGCCTCTTTTCCTGCTCTGCATTTTTAAAGGTGAAGAATGGGAAGAATACTTGAATGAAGGAAAGAAAGAGAGAAAGAGAGAAAGAGAGAAAGAGAGAGAGAGAGAGAGAGAAAGAAAGAAAGAAAGAAAGAAAGAAAGAAAGAAAGAAAGAGAGAGAGAGAGAGAGAAAGAAAGAAAGAAAGAAAGAAAGAAAGAAAGAAAGAAAGAAAGAAAGAAAGAAAGAAAGAAAGAAAGAAAGAAAGAAAGAAAGAAAGAAAGAAAGAAAGAGAAAAAAGAAAAGAAAAGAAAGTCCCGTGCTGATAGGTTTATTTTTAGATGAATACTTAGGTGCTTACTTTTTCTTTTGTGATTTCTGACTGCCTTCCACAGATCGTGTAGGGTACCTATTGTTCCTTTCTTTTGTTAGCACAAGACAATTGACAGTTTTTATGACATCCACAAGAAGATGCTCCCTGGTTCAAGGTACTGAAATGTAGTCTAGAACAAAAGCACCTAAACAAAAAATCCCAAACCACCAATGCAAAACTCCTTTTATTAGGGCAAGTTAAACTCTATAATAAAAACAGGGCTTTATACAATCCTCTAATAAAAAGAAAAGCAAAATAACAAGACCAACTGGGTAACTTCTTATATGAATATATTTTAAAGGTAGTACTGCCAGTCTGAGTTAGTTCTGAGTCTACGTTTTCAGCTGTTGGTCTACCTGTGTAGAGCCACAGTAACAGCTAAAGCCCCGGAATCCTCTCTTCTGAGTGAGCTTTCTTTCCAAAGATTCTGCACAACAGACCTAATATTGCATAAAGGTTATTGAAAATATCCAATGCTCTTTGTATAAGAGCAGCTGCACCTCAGTCACTCTTCTGGATCAGAGCAAAAGAGCATTATTTTGATGACAGCTTTCCAGTTGTTCCTTTTTATTGCACTTTGGTTTAGGTCTTGGGGCCCAGGAAAGGCTTTTCTCTTGTGTAAAACTGAACCAAAGGCACAATCCAGCATTCTCCCATCACTAATGGGTTTTTTGCCTGTAAGAATAGATTAGAGCTGGTCCAAAGGAAGAACCCTGACATGCTCAGCGTGTGGAAGCTGGGTTAGCAGAACCAACTACATTGCTCTGCAGATGAGCTCCATGTGGGCTAGTCTGGTCATTGTGTGTACCTAGCTTGTCTCATGAGACTCACATCCAAAGATAATGACATGTTCAGGAGATGATCTGCACAGGTAAGCAGGGTTGTTAGTGTAAAGGGCATTCATGGGCATGTTTATGTACCTCTTCAATGCTTCAGGCATATATAAGTTCATATTTAAATTCTTTGTGTTGCATTGTGTGTCCTAGGTCTCCTAACAGAGATACAGTGCAAGTCCAAAAGGCTACGGAAAAATGTGAAGCAGCCCCCAGATCACACAGTCAGTGAAGACAACGAAGGCCATGATGTGAAACAAGTAACATCTACAACTAAAATATATAGGGTGAGAGAATTCTTGTAATAGTTCATACAGTAGTGGTGATGTTTGATTTTTATCAAATGCATCTAGTACAGTGAATAGAGAGTATTGAAAACTCTCTGGAGCTACCCGTATTAATTAAAAATCCATCTCCCACCAAGTCAAGGAAATACTTTGAGTGTAGAAGTAGTTCTAATAAATTTTTAGTCAAAACTCTGTAAAGCATGTGTAAGATCCATGCAGTATTTCTTCTGTGGTACAGATATCACATAGAGTGAGGTATGATATTAAAACTCTAACATACCTAGTTATTTGCTAAACATTTCCTTATTTCTGATAATTAACCACACAAACCAACTTAGTTTAAAAATATTATACACCTCTCTTCTGTACACTTCTATAAAAACCTCAGTAACAAGCAAACATCTTATCTCCTTGGTCTCCAAATGGTGAAAAATAGAGGTATAGATCTTACCTAAAGCAAGAGATGCTACATCATTACTATGACTGCATTTCATGATGGGCTTTTTTTTTTTTTTTTTGCCAGTATAGGAGAAGGTAGAATTTACCTCAGAACAGCAGAAACTTCTTAATTATATTATGGATTCATACAGTAAACAAAAAATACCACAGGAGGTGTCAAAAAAACTAGTAAGTATATTGACAAATTCATTTTTGAAAAACTGATAATGAAGCTGAGGACTACACAGCAAGAAATATTTTTAGTCAGTATAAGTAGGTAAAGTAGAGCAAATTATGGGTAAATCTTACAGTTAAAGTATGCTGAAAGTGGGTCAGAATCTCTCCCATTCAGTCAACAGTTAGACCACATCTTTACCTATCAAACTTAAATCTTAAGAAAAAGCTTTCAGCTCTAGAATAAGAGATCAAATCTTTTATGATCAAATCTAACCTCTGCTGATTTGGAGCTTTGTTTTTCCATTGTCAGTATGGGCAGTGATTTCAGTTTGACTTGCTGTCAATCTTCCTTCCTATAAAGACACCAGCCTAGAAGCTTGAAAATAATTTCTAGAGTAAAAGGTACCGTCTACTTCTTATGTTGCCTTCCAAAATACTTGGTTTTGCCAACATTGGAGACAAATTACAGTATTTGGTGGAAGTCTTCCCTGGTCCAGTCTAATAGTTCCTGTATTCTATGCTCTTAAATGTGAAATGTCAGTGAAAATTAACCAATTTTGTTTGGTTTAATTTTTAACAGTTAAACGAGGAATTCAGTGCTGAAGGAAATTTTCTGATTTTAACAGAAATGGCTACCAGTCATGTGCAGGTTCTTGTGGAATTCACTAAAAAACTACCAGGTATATCCAGTGTGTTGGGGCAAATTTTGTTATTGCAAGGTTTACATGCCTTTCTGTTGCCTTTTGGCAATTGTTGTGTATATTTTGAAGACTATAAAACAATGCCTACTCCTTCTACACATTGCTTAGATACAAAGCACAATGGTGATTTGTTCTCAGAAGAATAGTAGGTTGAACAATCCAAACTCTGCCACTCCAAGACGCAGCACCCTTTAGCTACTGACAAACAAAATGCTCGGAGAAGGGATTGTGTCTGTAGAGAGATTTTATTTCTATATATTGCTACAATGCCAAATTGTCTGCCTCTAAATTACCACTAACACCTGCTAGACTACTTCATGCCCTTTGCTGCCTTTCTAGCAATGCTTCTAGGTTGTAACATCCACTGAATTGTGAGTCCCATGCAAGAACTTCCTCTAGCTGGTGGCACCAGTATTTATGGTCCTGGCACGATGTGTTATGGACAAGTGCTGAAAATCTGAGTTTACTAGTATTTTTTCAACTAGTATTTTTTCAGCTCTCAAGTTGAAAAAATGTTACCTCAGGACTGAATACTGGGCATATGGTAGAGGTCTCCTTTAACTAAGGAAGGTGCATTGTAATACTGAAAGCAACATGGCACTGGGAAAGGCAAGTAGAGAGCTCTGGTGGAAACATGACAGAAGATATTATGGAGCTAGACAAAATTCTCACTATTGGTTATGCTACACCACATTTTGCTTATCCTCTCAAAGTACTATGAACATTGAAACACACGTGGAATCCTCATAAACTTTGGAGAGGTTCAAATCAGTGTCATTTTCTGAAGTCCAGGTATCAATTTCTGCAGCACTTGGCAAACCTACTGAAACCAGCATCAAGGTTATGCAGATGTGTGGCACCCCACGTGCAGGAATTTCAGGACAGAAAGAAGTGGGAACTTCTACCGCCTGACTTGTCTCTAATGTCTCCTCAGGCTTCCAAACCCTTGATCATGAAGACCAGATTGCTTTGCTGAAGGGCTCAGCAGTAGAAGCAATGTTCCTCCGTTCAGCTGAGATCTTCAGCAGGAAACTTCCTACAGGACATACTGTCCTTTTAGAAGAAAGGATTCGCAATAGTGGTAGGTATCTCGTTTATTGAGGCAAAACCAAACCACACCATTGAACTTCTGTGTCAGTATTTGGCCCCTGGAAAGCTAGAGTAAGATTGTTTAGTAGCATTGAGACAGATTTATCTGCATGTTGTTCTTTATGTTAACTAGAACAAACCTAACTCAGCCTTGAGTCTAAAGTTCATTAGGTAAAGGTTTCTTTACAAGTACATTGCAAATATTATGAATAATGCTACATCAAATAAAACTGGTGCATGTCTCCAATGATAAGCATGAAAGAATGATGAAGAAGAAATATTACCATTTCAAATTGTTCACATAAAGTATTGGTAATTATGCTTTCAAAGGCAATCCCTATAAGAAGAAAAGAAAAAAAAGATTTTAGGATGTTACTAGAGATGACTGAAAGCAAGCACCTATTGTTAGGGATGCTTTTAGTAAAATTGAATCACACTGCACAAGGTGCATGGAAGAATTATAAATAAAGCATGTTCTCAGTATGTTTTCTGCTTCTTAAAGTCAATCAAAAGCTCAGTGACTGATAAATTCCACTGGTCCTAGACATATATATCAATAATTATGAAAAGTCAAATGGGGCTAGATATTGATTATTCCTTAAGAGCAGGCAAAGTTCTGCTTTGCATTATTATGCATTCTTTGTGCTCCACCAATACAATACTGAATGTTTTGCCTTTTTCTGTATTGATTACCAAGCTTTATCCAACCCTCAGCTACCTATCACTGAATATTCAAAGGAATCAATGATTCTGAATCAGAGAGTCAGTCTGTAGATTCTGGCTTCTGACTTTCCTTTTTAAGGATCAGAAGAAGAGACAGAAGAACATGCAACCTCAATATTATTCATGGAAATGGACTTGAATTCAGTTCAGAAAGTTCTACTGATATAAGCAAAATTAAGCCAGTGTTTATATATTTAATGCAATGAAAAGGAGTCTGAAAACTTGAGAATAAATCACTAGCTGAACACATGTATTTATTTTGGCTTAGCACACTCATTTCTAAGTTTATAATTAGTAGTTTTTCATATTTCTTTCATCTGATGGATTATAAGAGGTTACTCTTTGATGGACTGGAAACAGTGACTTCCAGAGTGATATGAGCTTCTGGTCCAAGTTCTGCAGGCAGAGAAGTATGCCAAGAAGGCCAGATATATTTCCTGGAAACTGTAATGAGTTGTCATGGAACCAAATGTCTTCATTAAGAAATTTTTGTACTGGATTATAACCCTCATTTTTGATAAAAATAAGTTTTAGAGAAAGGAATCCATATGGCAACATGATTACTGAAATCTTCTCTAATCTGTACAGTGAATATCAAGCTTCTTTGTTTGGGGTATCAACTGTTCATTAAAAAAACCCAGAAGCAAGAAATACTTGAACACAAAACATAGCATAAGTCATTATGTCATACCAATAATTTTTCCATAGTAATAATTTTAAAATATTCTGTTAATTCTCTGCAACTATTGAAACCAGATGAAATGCAATATTATTTTTTGCAAGTTTGTACTAGATTAATGACAACACAACTGGCTGGAATATTACATTGTATCCTGCCTTAGTATTATTTACCTGTCATGTTGCAAATTTAAAAAAAAAAAAAACATTTTGTAGAACAAAATTTCAAGACAAGTAACAATTTCAAATGTATTGTTTATTCCAAAGGAAGAGTTTTTCTGTGGAGAAAAAAAACTTCAGTGTAAATTCAAAGCAAATTCTTAGACCAAAAAACAGGGCTAAGTAGTTCCCAGGAAATGAAACACAATAACTTTTTATATGCATGTATAAATACAGATGTGTATCTTCTCACTCTTGGAAAGGCTTTCTAAAACATCTTCCCTCAAGCCAGGATCAAGTTGAAGACATAAGAGGAAATACTGATATTAGAACTTCTCCCTCCCTGTATTACAGGAGGATAATGTATTATCCAGCTCACTGCTGCTGACTCCATTCTTTCCTTCTATTAATAGCCAGAATACAAAATAAAATAACCTTTCCCTTATATTTTATTTCTCTACTTGCTGCAAATTCAAGCCTACTTTAAAAGATTTTCCTTTCCTGCATTTAATGGGGCTGTGACAATAAATAACAAAAGCAGCTTGTAAATCTTTGCATTTGTAGTTTAATTACTGCTACTGGACCTATTTAACTTTTAAATAAATAAAACTTTGAAATAGTTTTAAAATGTCTACTATGGAAATAGCTTATTTTTGTGGCTTAAATCCTCATTATTTTCATGTGTCCAAGTTTAAACAAAATGAAAAGAAGGCATCCAAATTCTTCTGTTATCATTGTTTACACATACAGTTTTCAATGTTATTTTAATAATGTGTAATATAAATTAGAGTAAAATAAAAATACTACAAATATTTAATACCAAAAAAATCAAATATTATGCAGTTCTCACCCCTGCATGTCACAGGACTCAACACCAGGGCTCTAGGTTTCATACTAGCCTGTACCAAATGTGGCCTTAGAGTAGAAATGTAAGAAGTCTTTTCCAGTCTTAACCAGTAACAACAAACACTAATAAAAGCTGCAGCTGCCCATTATCATGTTATAGACTGGTCCAAGAGACAAGACTGGCCAGAAGAGATTATACCCTCTTTTCACATACACCTCACTGGAAAACAAACAAAAAAACTAAAAAAACCAAACACACAAACAAAAAACGCTAAATGCAGCAAACTGAAACCTGCAAAGACAATAGAGAGCATCAGAAGTTCAGTGATGGCTGAGTGGGAGTTTAAAAATCAAATTTATAGGTAATAAATGAAAAAACAGCACAGGATTACTTATGGCTCCTAGTGAGGTCCTAAACCTTTTCATGCCGTCAGCCATAAATTGTTGCTGTTAGTCAGAACTCCTGTCAGTATATTTTTAGGTACAGACTAATGTTTGAATATCACATAAGTTCTATTGTCAAGCTTTGATGCCTGTATCCATAAAATCAGGGAGGGTGGTGGTGATCCTGCCCAAAAGTCACAAGCTGTCCAGACTTCTGTCACCTGCCACCATGTCCACCTTGAAGCTGCTCTGATCTATTAATATTTATGCCTTCTCCAGTCTGATTGTATGGAATGTTGGGGGCTTTTTTCTGATAAGGAAGTCAGAGATCTGGTGTTGATGACCTTTGAGCGTTATCAGCATTCATTTTCATTCTCATGCTGATGAGGTGTACTTTTATTTCTCAGCTTGTGCATATTGCTCAAGTCCTGCTGCACCTCAGAGACTGCCTTTGTTTGTGCACTGATGGTCTTTCTCCATAAGCCATAATGAAAATTCTTGCATCAGCTGCTTGTATGACTGAAATCCTCTCCTATGCACTCTGAGACTTAATGAGAAATACAGACATTTTATTTAATGTTACTGAGATTTAGTGCCATTTACGCATCCTATTTGATGCTCCACTATGCATATACTATATTGTGATTGACTCACTTGGTAAAAGTGTGACATTACAGTAATTTAATGCTTAGTGTTCTTCTGATATTTTAAAAGCAAATTCTCCCCATTATTGAGCAGTACAGTATTTTTAAAAAACAGAGCTGAGATAGAGAAATTTTTCTCTGTGAGCATTTGTAGTTTGTTTTGCTAAAGATACCAGGTTTTAGTGGTCATCAAAAGACAGAGATTTTTATTTCATCATTTTACTCTACAGAGCAGTTCTAGGAATTTGACAATTGAGAAATAAAATACTACCTGGAATTGACAGAAAGGGAAGAATCTGGATCCAAATTTTAAGTTGGCAGCAGGACATGTGACATTGTGAAAGACACTGTTGTCTTTCCTGGATGGGTTACAGGTGCTAAAGTACACTCAGATCCAAGGAAAAAAAAAAAAAGGTACACTTTCAAAGCATTGGCAAGAGGCCACCTTTTGCCATTGAATGTGGGATACAAAGTTCCCATTGATTGGATGAGAGGCTCCGGCAACTTAAAGCAGTTTGTTATTGGAACATGGATACCTAATAATTTCCATTGCCTTTGTCTTTTACCATTTGGTTATTAGTTCTGAGCAAGGGTGGTGCTTCAAGACCCCACTGTGCTGAGGTTTGTGCAGAGAAATGAAATGATCTTCACTGACGTGTCCAAAGTGTCTAGCTCTCCAAATAGTCATGTGCACCCTCGTGGAAGGAGACACATCATCCTGTGACTCAAGGCAAAACTGGCACACTGCCCAAAACATTTAGAAATGTGAACCACTTTAAAAGGCAAAATATAGGAAAGAGTTTTCTGTTCACACACCTTTCCTGCACAATCTACCACATCAACTCTTCCAGTGCTGGGTTCCTGAGCTATAAATAAAGTTGCTAAAACTCTTTAAATCATATCTACAGACTAGATCTGTACCATGAAAGCAAGAATAGATGTCAGGGACCCAATCTCTTTTCTTCTGCATAAGTGTGCTTCTTCAGGCCAAAAACTTTTTTAGACTCTGCCTATGAAGTCAGTGCAGATGCTGCTAACTGTGTGCCAGTCCACATTTCTCTCCTGACTGCAGGCACTCAGGCCACTGCCAAAGGAGGGTATGTGGCAAGGTCATTTGCACCCTCCTTGCAGGCTTGCTTTGTTGTTTGGATTTTTTTAAGCTAAGGTTTCTTTGCTTGCAATTATGACTTACCAGAGGTCCTATGGACTGCTTTAAAGAAGATGGGGGTTTGCTACTTGGTTGTGAGTTCTGCACCACACATGCTACCTTCTCATTTAAGTTGGCTGTTTAACCCCTGCAAGATAATGACAGACAGAAGAGCGTGTGCCCATGCTCTGGTGTGTCTTCTCTCCTGGCTAGATTTTCCCCTATCTGGCACCCAGCATCAAGGGGGTGAATTTGGTCAGTGTTTAAAGGATCACTGATGCATTTGAATAGCTCAGAAGGGAGAGCTAATAAGCAGCATGAAAAGCAATTCTGGTGGATAGAACAATATGAAAGATAAAATGTAAGTTTGTGAGTAATTAGAATTTTATTTGCATAAAGCAACTACTAATATACCCGTGGTTTCATATTCACTAATACCTCAGTCTTTATCAAGAAAAAACGATCTCTATCTATATTAATAACTCAGTGCTAGTTACTGTTAATTAGCATTTACTCTCAAGCTTTCTTCTTGCAATAGATTAAATATTCAGTTTTACAAAATGGAAAAATAGAAGACAGAATGCTGTCTCAAAAAGCTGGCAATAACAACTTGATAGCACAGTAAAAACACCTATTCCAGGATTATGCAGATAATTATTCACGGCCTGAAACTGCAAACTTTGTGAAAGTATCAGTCATCTTACCTTTACAGAGAAATCATAGCAACAAAACTGTAAAAAAGGCAAGGCCTAAAGTAATGCTGTCTTCAGCTACAGATGGGGATGAAGTAGTGCAAGGAATGGGTGTTCAGTGAATAATGTTCATGGGTTTAAATCTGTTCTAGTCTGATGCTGCAAAGCTGCACTCAGTAAAGCTTTTATTTCCCACTGACCATGCTTGGGTTTACAACCAGACATGCATGAACATAAAGAAATAATCAAATGACCTGCCACTGACAGAGCTGGGCTGGTGGTTACACAGGGATCCGTGTAATGTGGAAAGAGGCCCAAGGACATATGAAGGATGAGCATGTTCTTACTGCCATAATGATGCATGAAACAAGGGTTCATGGGTTTGAAACCCTTCTGAAAAAAGTTAGGAGGGAGGCACTGTTATCAGTAACCAGGAAGTTCTGCCTGCCTGACAGCACTGTGCAGGGCTCTCATCTGATCTAAATATACAGGGTTAGGCGGAACTAACTTTTCTGTTCTCAGTGAGGCCAGAAATATTTCATCTATTTGATTTTTTTTTTTCACTTTTGGGCTATAACTTGTACTAATGATATTGGGAAAATCACATAACTCATTTCTTCTCTAGCCTTTCCAGTTACAAGCACCAAATTACCTTTAATTCTTGTTCTGATAATCTGAACTGAAGTGATAACATCTCATACAGTAGCTAGGAAAAAAAGTAAGAACTATAAACATCTGTTTCCTGTGCTTCCTGCTTTTTTTTCTTTCTGTTGGAGCTTATTAAATCCAAACCGAAGTGTTTACAATCACATCAGAAAACAGCCCCCTCTTGTGACGGAAAAGCAATTTGTGTAACGTCCATATAGGAAGATGAAATAGTAACAGGGAAACTCCAGCATAGGTGGGACGACAGCAAAACTACTAACCAAGAAAAGATTCCACTATCCTAGATTCGCAATTGTTGATTTTTAATTTTTTTTTCATTATTGCCTTGTGACATATATATACATTTAAAGATTTTGAACTTCTGTTCTCCTTAGGAAAAGTGGTAAAACACTTGAATTGCTGGAACAACCTGTTCTACTCCCTCCCATCTCTACAGTTTTATTTCTCTGTTTGCAATACACTAATGCAGAGTTCTCTGCAGTAATTTAATTTTCTTCCATATCTATACTCATTTTTTCTTCACCCATCCATACTTCACTTTCTTAAGATTAGCTTATAAGCTTTCTGGGCAGGTATTGTTTTACTACATTCTTAGGCATTGTTTGGACCAGTGAGGACCTGAATTAGTTTTTCCACATCCTGTTTGCCAGCAATATTTTCATCCTACTTCTGCTATATTGATAACAGTATTTGAGGAGTTTGGGATCACCAAAAGCAATTAATTCATCCAGCTGAAAGCTAACATGACCTTCAAAAAAAAAAAAAAGGTCAAATTATGAATATGAGAAACAAATGATGGGAGTCATAGTCACAGCCCACTTCCTACCATTTCTTGTTTCCTGTGAAGATGATTGTGCCCAGAGGCACAACACCTTGCACAGAGACTTATAAAAATATCAAGTTTGTCTTGGACTTTTCTCATATTGTTGCTGAGGTACTCATGTCCATGAAAGGAATTCATTTGCTCTGCTGTAGGACCCAGCTTTTTACTTTTTTTTGTTTCTAGTTTCATGCAAACTGTGCCCTATATATGTGCTACTTACATACTATAAGGAACCTTGGCATTTAAAACCACCCAAGGGAGAGACAGGTGGTTCCCGAAAAGTTAGCAATAACAAGTATTCAAAATTTTAAGTAGTTAAGGCTGATGACTAACAACATAAGCCTTGCAGCACATTACATGCTATGACTACTGTTTGCTCTGTAAGAAGGTCCAGCTGTGTTACTAACTTCTACAGGATGGACTGACCTGCATCATGTATATCTGCTTAATTGACCTAGACTCAATAGTATTGAACTCATCACAAAAACAGGATTTGTGGCTTGTATTCTGAAGCGAACATAGGTTGCTCAAGTCATATGTTTAAACACATGACTCAGCCATAAAATAAACCCCACCCTGCAAGACCATTCTTTCACTGTTGGGACGCATAACTATCCTGCTGCTTGAAGTAAATTCACTGTCACAGCAAAATGTGACTGTTTCATACTTAAGTCAAGTGACTTCATGTTTCCTTTCTTTGAGTTCTACCTGCTGAGTTTCAGTTTGAATTTCCCCTACTGCAGGCATTCCAAATCTTCCTAGTCCTGGACTCCAGCTTCGTGTTGTATACAACACACAAAACCACATTATTTCATGTGGTTTCCAAGGCAAGTTATAAAGACTTCTCCTAGAACAGCTCAAAATTAAGATTAAATCTACAAGAGATGGTATGGTCCTCATCTGTGGGAACTGAGGAGGTTTCCAGACTTTCAGCCAAGGAAGTCCAAAAGGCTCTTGCTGCAGAACCACTGGTTTGGATGTCTACACTGCTTGAGAGCTGCAAGCAGCTGCAGTCAATAGTCTAGTGTCTGCTCTGAGTGACTCACATATCATTTAAAAAAAGAACAATTTTAATGTCACAGGACTTACTTCTCTTTTACACCAAAGAGCAGGATGGAGTACATCTGTAATTTAAGGCTAACTAAGAATACTGTGACCTGATGACAAAATCAGCAAGAAGAAGCCCCATTGGCATGCCTTAGTTTGGAAACCCCAAAGCCTTTCGCTGATGCTGAGAGAATCACATGATCCCATTGTTAAATAGGCTTGGATTTTAACTATTTTTGGCTCTGTATTTTATAATAATAAAATAATATTTTAATAATTATTTTATGCTTTAAGGTAATAGTAGTTGCAAGCAAGTTGATCTTGGACTACAGGTAATCCTAGACCTAACAAGAGTTTCAGGCTACATAAAAGGAGTAATTAAGCATCTTTATGGAGACAACTGAAGCAACTGCCCAAGGCAGTTAGCTGCAGAGTAGAGCTGGGCTGGAATTAAACCATATGCCCTGAGAGGTTTCCATATAACTAATGCAGAGACAGGGAACACAGGGACTGCTTCGCAAAGAGGATTATCAGCAGACAACGAGGAAAACACGTATGAGACTTGTCCTGAAGAGCCAGATGGACAAACCTGCAGAGTGAAATAAATTGTTTGAAAGATAGGCTTTGAAACCATGCAAAAAGAAATTGCCAGTGCTTGCCTGTGTCTAGCTTGCTCTGGAAAACAAGGATGTGCTTGCACTTTTGTAACTAATTGTCTTGCATCATGATTTCTGCAGTAGATTTCTCCCATAAGACAGTTAATACAAAATATGAAATAATTGCTGTGTAGCAATAAACCAAAGTTCTTCAATATTAAAGACATACTATAACTATTTTTTCTCTCTCACAGGTATCTCAGATGAATTCATAACTCCCATGTTTAATTTTTATAAAAGCATTGGAGAGCTGAAGATGACACAGGAAGAATATGCACTGCTCACAGCCATAGTTATCCTGTCTCCAGGTATCTTCTCATCCAGAATTAAATATTAGTGATTTTGGAAAGAAAGCATGAGAAGCATGACATGAGATTTGTAAAAATTTATATTCTACATGGAGTAGGAGAGCGTGCATGCTCATTCTGTTATATTTAAAACAGAAAACAAGCACATAAACTCCAAATGTCCTGCTACACCATTTGGTTTTGCATACAATGAAAAAACTGCTTAAATAATCTGCTTTAAAGAATTACTGGTATCTCTTCACTGCTTAGCAAAACAGGCTTCCTCCTTCACAAAACCCCAGATGTATCTACATGCACATCACCACTGATCACTGTGGAATGCCACATTTTTTAGAGGGAATTTGGGAAACCCTATAGCTTAGAATAGAGTATGACAATGAAGGTCTTCAGCTTTTATTGGGAGGTTTCCAAATCGGGTTTCATGAAGGATGGGAAGGTGAAGCATTTCCATCACTTTTTGAGTCAATGCGTATCAGGAAATTTTTTTACACCAAAAATCCCATTCTCCTCTTTCCCTCCCAATCCAAGTATCCAAACACACGCTTCCATACTAACAAAATAAAAAGACAAGTATTTTCCAACAAAGAAATTTAATCTGAGGATGAAGATGCTTGATTTTGCCCTGGTGACCCGCTTGTATGCTCTTCTCAACTGGCTAAATTCCCCAGGAGTACTACAACCCCAAGAACTTAGGGTGTTGCTCAGTTTTTGCAATGCATTGCAAGATATACTCTGGTGCAGAACCACATGTAAAGATGCAGATAGAACTCCAGCAAAACATTGTGGAGTTAAAACACTTTGGGTTTTGAGAAGGTTAAATATTTTCTCTGGCTAGAAGTGGGAAGCTTACATGAAAGCCCTAAAGCAAAAATACAGCATTAAACATTTTTATTTCATCTTAATTTCAAAATAAATATTCTTTGTAGGTGTGATCACCAGTGGTCAGTGTAAATATTTGAATATTTTTATATTAACTTACCAGTGTAAATATTTGCAATGTATCAGAGAATACATTTGCTAATTACTTCTTTTCTTTAAAACCATAATCAGATCGACAATACATAAAGGACAGAGATTCTGTGGAAAGGCTTCAAGAACCACTACTGGATATTCTACAAAAAGTCTGCAAACTTCACCACCCAGATAACCCTCAACACTTTGCATGTCTTCTGGGTCGTCTCACAGAACTACGGACATTTAACCATCATCACGCAGAGATGTTGATGTCATGGAGAGTGAACGATCACAAATTCACACCTCTTCTCTGTGAGATCTGGGATGTGCAGTGATGGATACTTTTTTTTTTTTTTTTGAGAAATATCTTTTTAAAGGACCACATAGCATTTATTTTCATAGAAAATTATCCCACAGTGCATTATATTTTCTTTACTGCATTTTTATAGAAACATGCCGTGGATTCATAGAAGTTGCTTTGTTCACTATGCACAGAATATTGTATAGCAATCAGATCCTAACACATGAGTATAACTTTTTCTGTATTTATACCCTCTGATCAGAAAGAGCCCACCAGCTCTTCAGAGGGACCCAATTAATTCCGGCTGCAATTAAGCTGTTTGCAGTTACAGTTCCTCTATAAAGAAACGGGAAAATGTAAGTTTCCATTAATAATTTTTCATTGCAGGGTTTTTTTTGTTCTTTACGACTGTCAAAGAATACATTCCAGATAGTTACAGTAATAAACCAGGTGAAATGGTTAATGCCATGGTCATTTGCTGTTATACTCTGAAATGTGTTCATGTGAGGTGTGCAAGGTGTTATTTCTTCACAAGATGAAAAATTATGTAATGGAGAAAAAACACACACACACAAAATCTCTTTTCATGATACAACATGTAACTTCAATTGCACTATTATTTCAAAGTAAAAATTATAGAGTATCTCTACTTTGTGGAAGTGCGTCACAGGTTATTTTGCTTTATGACTTTGATTGCTGGTGATTAATGGCTCTGAAAAATACCATCAGCAGCATCCCTGGAACCGGTAACTGCATTGATGCCGTGCGTGGCGGTGCGGACTCTGCTGCCGCCGGGTCTGCAGGCAGGGTGAGGGGTTTCCTTGTACCGGGGTCCGCTCCCAGCGACCCGGACGGCGGGGCAGCGCTGTGCCGAGCGCTGCGCGGCGGAAGGCTCCGGGCGCACAACGCCGGCCAGGGGCCCCTTCGGCTCTCATCTCCCGCGGGTGCAGCAGAGCCATCCATGTCGCAGCCCGGGGGCGGTGTCCCAGCCCGCGACCGCAGAGCCGGGAGCGGGGCGGTGCCGCGGCTCCGGGCCAGGTGCGGCGGGCACGGCCCCGCCCCCCGGCGCCCATTGGCGCTTTCGAAAGGAGCGGCCGGCGCGGGCCGGGGCGGCGGCGTTCGATGCGCCGTGAGGGCACGGCGGAGCACGGCACGGCACGGCACGGCACGGCACGGCACGGCACGGCACGGCACGGCACGGCGGTGAGTGCCACGGCGGGTGTCACGGCAGCCCGTACCGGGGGGTGGTGGTATCCCGGCCCGCGGGGGAGGTGCGGGGCGGCCGAGGGGCAGCGGGTCCGGTGTCGGCGCTGCGGCGGAGCCCCGCTCGCTTCCGTGCCCCGGGCGCGCAGCTCCGGAGCGGCGGCGCTCGCGGAGTCCCGCCTGTCTGCAGGGGCAGCGTGGGAACGCGTTGGGCGTCCCGCCTGTCGGTGAGCCCCGGGCAGAGCCCGGTGTTGGGCTGCCCCGGTCGCTCCTCCAGCGGCAGCAGTTCCCATCCGGCGTCCCTGTCACGGATGTCGGAAGGGAAGTGCCTCGAAACTTAGCCTGGGGAAGGGAGAGGGGGAGTTTTTGCATAACAGCCTTCAAACCAGTCTCTCCTGTGCCCCACGCAGGCGTTTGAGGATGCAGTGCTGTTTCTGTAGGAAATTTGCCCCAGTGCTCTTGGCTAAAACACTCATATTGCTTAATAAGCCGAAAAGTGTCTGGCTCCTTTCTTTGCCCAAAAGCTGGCCGTGTTCCAGGGATGCTGTGTGTCACCTTTGGCATAGTATCAGATCAAGACATGGGAAAAACTACATGTATTCCTTTAGGAGCTATAAGGCCTAACTAGCCTATGCAATTGAAATTGTACTGGGTGGATTTTTCAGAATAATACACGATTTTATATTTAAGTCATAATAAACTCCTCCTGTCTGTGGACAGCCAGCATCCTGCTGAACGGGCATCAAAAAATGCTCCCGTCCGTGTTGCTTTGCTGGAAGAAGTGTGGGGAAGAAATAGGAGGGAGAGAAGAGCTTGTCTGTGAACGTGAGCGAGAAGCTGGAGTGGTGTGTCTGGTGTTAACCAGCCTCTGCCCAAACTGGATGCTCCTGTGGGAAAGCAGCCGTCTGCATGTCTCCTGCAGAGATGCCAGCTGTTGAGACCAAGCGCTCCTCCCTGATTTCAAGTGGGTTTCTCTGCCCTGACAGGTGTATCCAGGGCCTTTGTTGCCATTTGGAAAGGGAGAGCACGCTCACTTCCTCCGCTTGCGCGTACTTCATGGGGAGGTGTGGAAAGTCAGTCTCTGAGGAGAGCAGTCAGCGTGTCTTAATGTAAGGATTTGGTTGCCACCTTAAAGCCCATCAGCTTGGACTGACTAGTCTGGTTCTTTCTCTTTTGTGCCTCTGAGGCCTCCCCATGGAAGCAGAGCTCCTGCTGACTCAGTAATGAAACAAAAAGGCTCTGTAATTGGTGTAGTGATGGAGGGAGTAGTGCTCCGTTCAGTGGATGTCTCTTGTGCCTACCTCTTTTCTTCTGCATGTTAGTGGATGTATCCATAAAAAAACTTGACTATCCTTGACTATCTGTTTCAACAGATACTGACATGACAGCTTCTTTCATTTTGTTGTGTTTATAAACATATGTTTCAGTAGGTACTGTCAAGACTAATCCAGCTGCTCTGGGTTAGACTGTTGTGACTGCCTTTGGGTGATGATGGAATAGAAGATGATGTTATATATTTTAAATATAGGGTGAAGAGGTAAAAGTGTTTCTACCCATGGATTTTTTTTTTAATGAGTCTATTAACCAGAGGCAGTTTAATGAGCCTCCTGTGAATCCCTTTAAATTCCACTTAAGCTAGGTCAATGGCTGCTTCATCAATGTTTTAGCCATCTGTAGGGTTGTGGAGTTTGTTTGTTTGTTTGTTTATTTGTAAACTATTCAGTCAAGTAAAATGGGAATTGGACTCAGTTCGTCTTGTGCTACAGAATGGGTTGTAATTAGTGTAGCATGTCTTGCTGGTTGGGCCCCAGTGAGTGATCTATAAATCCTGATACAACTGATCCTAAGCAGGCTATCTCATGTAGCATCTAAGAGCATGTGTTAACGCCCTGAAGTATGTGTGTAAAGTGCTTTAGTATTTGCTGACTCTGCTGTTTCTCAGATTGTGGCAAAGTGCTGGGCATCTCTGTGGAGAGCAGAGGCACGCTGTGGTCTCACAAGACTGTGTCCGGGGTCTGTCTGCGCCACCTTTCCCGAGGAATGCCTGTCCTTATGCCACGTGTCAATAGATAGGGATGTTTTTCTCATCTCTCTTACCTAGTGCTGATCCATAGCATTGGTCCTTCCCTAGAGGTTTGGCACTCAGCCAGCCAAAGGCAGTTCTTGCCTCTCCTAATGTATCATTTGGGGCTGACCACCTGTCTCCCAGTAAATCAGTGTCTCTGTATTGGTCCAGCTGTAAGGTGTGGCTAGGTGACATCTCCTCTCCTTCCATCCCACAGAAGTACCAGGAGAAATGAGGTGTTACCTGAGAGGGGAGTTGGTGGTGGGGGACCTCTATGCTTGCTGAGCTTGGAACTGGACTGGTTGTCCCCTGGTTGGGAAATACTTGCAAGTTTCTGCTGTTTTCCTTGTTATTAGGGGTGAAGCAGGGATGGGAAAACGGGGAGGAAACAACACCAGAAAGAAGAAGGGGAAGAATTATTAAAAATATTGTTTCTGCTGTGATGGGATGATTAAGTCTTTTGTCCCAAGGGACCTTGAGGGTATCAAGGTCTGCCTGGAAATGAGAATGGCATGGCCTAAAGCTATGCGGAAACATGTTACAGTGTGCGTTTATTCTGAGGTCTTTTCTTCCACAAACCTCAGTGCCTGAACATCAAATGGCTGATGAATGAGAGTTGGTAAAACTGGCATGTGTAGGAACTGATACAGTTCTGTCTGGAGCTGCTAAAATTCAGTATCAAATACTTACTTCATTCATTATGTACAGCTTTTTGATGCAGGGAACCCAACTGGTTTTAGAAGAAGCCAGATTTGGTTATGACTCTGCCTGGTACTGCAATATTCACCTCACCACAGCACCTTCTGCACATTTGCAGGCTGACTACTTGAAGGTGGCAGATCTGGATCTTCTCATCCAATGCCTCTCACAGTAAGTGATAATGCTACTTTAATCTGTATTCTCTGCAATCTCTGATCTGAACTCTTCAGCATCTAAAAATGGGTAATTGTTAGTTACTATATTACTTTTTCAACTCAAAATTCATGCACTGTAGCCTGCATCATCAGAGGGGGGTTTTGTTAAGTGTTTTTCAGATGCCCTGCTAATAAGTGAAGCCATTTGACTTTCTAGGGAACTCTGACATATGCGCTTACAAAATAACTTGTTTTAGAAGAGCAGGCCCTTGAAGTTCAAGTGCCACAATTTTCCTCAATCTCCTCCTTTTTTTTTTCTTGGCAAGACTAATTTTTGTTAGGCATGCCACGAAACTGCAGATGCTGAGCATTCCTGTGATAGCTGCAGTGTGAATATTTTGCTTTGTTCATGTTTTGAGTGCTCCCTGTGAATTAGGCTGCCTTTTGTTTTCCCTTGGCAGTTAATATGCTAGAGCTCTTGTTAGGCTATATGGAACTCCTTATTTTAATGAGACCAACTTCTCTACTGGCTGTTCTGCTGTTGTTTAATTTATTTTTTTTAATCAATGAAGCCTCTTACTGAGCTTCTCTTAGGACAATAGCTTTCTTATGCCAAAGGAAAATGTATTCCCCTGGACAAAGCTGTGGGAAGCATAACATGCTCATTAGTAATGCTTGGTATATACCCTTTCCTTCCCTTGTTCATTCATAGCAGGAAAAATGACATCAAGGAGAGGATGTCTCTCTTTCTGTTTTTTTTTTTTCCTTCCCTAGAAATAAAAGGAAGGGGAAAGATACCACTTGGAGTGTCTCTGGTAAGATCTGAGAAGTGCTAGCAGTCCTAGTACAAGGAGTTGGCTTCACCTGAAACCAAACTGGTTGCTAATTTGCCAGTTGTAGAGGTAAGTTGTTTGAAATGCCTGATACGTGTGGTCCTACATAGTGTGTGAGATTTAAGGCAGTGGGAAAGAACAAGGAGGAGAAAATGACACCATTGTGCTTTTTATGTAGGATGAAAGGGTGAGAATTTCTATAAGAATTGTGTTTTCTATGATGAGCTATTCAGCCTTTTGTCATAGGAAGGTCAGGTTGTTCAGGAGAGAATGCTGTCTACATACAAGGCTTAAATATCTGGGACGGGAGAGGAAAGTTACTTATTTTTTAAATGAAAACATATGAGTTAAAAATGTCTGAAAATGTCTGCAATCTGGTTTTCAGTTTAATCAGTAGCATGAAATTTTATTGCAGCTAGTAAGTAACAGAGCAAATAAGTTGTTTTTAACAGGCTTCAAGACACAGATGGGAACTTTTTGACATTGGAAAGTACCACTGTGGAAAATTATTATGGAGAAATACCTTCTGTACACATGCATGCAGCCAACCTGGCAATGCTGTACATCTCTAGACCTGGAGCCTCCAGGGAAAGATTTACTAACCCTCAGCCCAGTATAGAACTTGTGCTGGATTTTCCCATGGTTGAAAGCATTGCTGGAAAATACAGTGTTGGCTTTGGGAGAGAAAGCATTGACCAGAATGTCCCTAAAACTTTCCTTAATGTTAGTTTTGCCAGGGATTTGTCCTGATAACTATATTGCTGGAATAGTTTGCAGCTTTCTGTTGAAAACTTAGTGTATGCTGCCTGCAATGTCACAATTCCAACAGAGGCTAATAAAAATATTGATTTCTCTCATGTATCTGTGTAATAACTCGATGATCTTTAAGGTCCCTTCCAACCCACAAGATTCTATGAGAAAATCTTATTCTTCAAAATTATTTCTTTGCTTTAAGATTTTCATGATCTTCCAAGTATTTAATGTGAACTCAGAGTGTGCACACATGTACAAGATACAGTTGTGATAACCTAAAAAGAAAAATCAGTGCCAACGGTGTTAAATCCAAGAACAGCTTGAAGTATGTGTATTGGTCTTTGGCAAAATAAGTGCCATACAGCTCCTAGAAATCTTGCCAGCTTTGGAGTATTGTTTGTGCATACAGAGTTAGTTGCTACTTTGTGCTGTAATAACTACACTTTTACTTAAGGTCAGAGAGCTGAAGTGTTCTGAATACTGGATCAAAACCTTAGCTGCTAAGATATTTCCCTCTTTCCCCTTCCCTACCTATAAGACTTGTTCTTTTTATGTCCAAAACAGCACTGATGGGTTTTTCTCAGGATTTTCATGAAAGCAGGAGAGACTGTATTAAAAATCTCATATTTTTCCCCAGGAGAAGAAACTAATGTAAAGCAAGTGACCATGCAGAATGCAGTTCAGGTAAATGTCTTTTTGTCTTTTGAAGTGTTTCTGAATCCTGTATACATCTATAATACTTTTTTTTTTTTTTTTTTTTTTTTTAAGTGCAAAAGTCTACTCTGGAGCAGATGAAATACTAGATTCTCTAGTTACCTCTGATTAGAACGAAAAGTAATAATTTTCTCTTTTACAAGGAGCAATGTGACAAGATGGATAACCCACTGTTGTTATGAGATAGGGGACCCTTTCACTTCTTAGTGCTGTTAGCTAAGAAGGTTTTGAAGTCAAAGGCTGAGATTATTGAAAAATTTCCATGATGATTAAGAGGTTTTTTTAAAAACCTTATGTTCTATTTAATCACTTAAGTATAAATAAATAAAATAAATGTCTTTTGTATGCACACTGAACTGAAGGAAAATAGTTAAGAATACTGGAAGGACTCTATCTTTGGAAATTTTTCTTCATGAAATTTCACTGTGGTCCTTTTCGTGGCGTGTAAATTACCACTCATTTAGAAAATATGCAGTCTTGAAGAGAAATGCTAAATATTTGTGTTCAGTAAATATGTTTTGTCTTTGTATGGGAGTATTTCCTCTTTCAATATTACAGTTTTTAATGATTTAAGCACAAAATGCCTCTGAAATGTTTTATCAAGAAATCAGTAGTCTGTAGTAAATTATATGATAATTTGCAGATTTCTTAACTTAAAATGTACTGAGTTAAAAAAACCCCAAGCATGTTCTCTTTATTCTATATTCAGGAAAGTATGTACTTTTAAATCCAAAGAAGTCATCAGAATGAGTGCAGTAGTATTTTGACACAGGAGTTACTAACAAGAGCAGAACCATTTGATTGCTGTGTTGGTTTGCTGTATCTGCAGAAAGGGAAATGAATACTTACTCTTCGAATAATAGTTCTTCAGTGTAATTCAGAACCACAAGTTTTTGCCATCTGACTGCAAATATTAGAGTCTTCAGCTTACTGAAATCTTTTGCAGGTGTGGTTTGGAGAGGACCTTCCCCTGAGTCCCCGCAGCCCTCTGACTCCGAGGCACGGGCCGGGTTTGGCAGATGTGTGCCTGTATGACCAATGGATCTCTGTGCGCCATGAAGCCACTCTGGTGCCTATGCAAGAAGATCTCTCAATTTGGCTGTCTGGCTTGCTGGGTGAGCATAAAAATAAATCACTATTGAATGAATTTCAAAGCACTTCCAATATTCTAGTCAGCTTAATAGACACTTAATATCTATAGTGCAATTAAGATCTTGTGTATTTGAGTTTGAATGGCTGGGAGAATTGCATTAAAGTGCAAGCTTTGATTTCAGTTTTATTAGCTGCCACACCTCTTAAGGGTTGCACAATTAATAATTGTTATTTATATTTCTGAATCTTGTTAAGTCTAATTAAAATCTAATTAAAGGAATATTTTATTTTGTTTTACTTGCATATTTCTACTGACTTTCTATTTTTAACACTGGAATGCTGTTTGAGTTGCCTGTAAGTTCATGTGAAACTTCTTTACCTTTTGTGGAGTGATTCTAATATTGACCTTCTTTTTCTTAAAGGAATGGAAGTCAAAGCAGAACAACTGCTAGAAGAACTTGATAATGGGGTACTGCTTTGCCAATTGATTGGTGTTCTTCAAAACACAGTTAAGAAATGTTGTAGCACAAATAACTTAAGGGTGAGTCATATAATGATTTTTAAAATACATATATGAAGTCCTAAATTTTGAGTAGTAGTTATAGGGAAAGCAGGTGAATGAGTCTTCCCAAAGAAGTGTTTTGGACTGATTAACAATAAAGTGGCTCTTAAGGTTGATAAACTCATGCAACAAATTACTTGCTTTGTTAATCACATCCTAAGGTCTTTACTAGGTTTTTAGTTTGATTTCAGTAGACATCTTGCCAGAGGAAGGTCTAGTCCAAGTCTGGAGTTTGTTCCCCTGACATCAGTGTGGGTTGTTAATAAGATATCCGTTGGCACTTAATAATATGTTTTATGGCAGAAAGTGGTGGCTGAACTCAAGTGTACAGGTCAGCCATAAAAATATCCAAACCTGGAGATGGGCTTCAGTGTTTTCACTGAGAACCAATGCTTAGTTGAAATGTGAATCTCAAGCAAGTCTCTGTTACTTTGGAGTACAAAGGCTGCAGAACTAAGGATTGTTCACTGAGTGAGTGTTCACAATTAAAAGGTAGAATGCCTTCTATATTAGTGTAGCTTTTTTGATGGAATGCATAGCGAGGTGAACACAAAATAGTTACAACTGTTTCTGTACTCTGAACTTAGGGTGTATTTTCCTTTGCAAGTGTGTTTTGACATCTGTTGGCAACGTTGATGTGCACAATGTACTTTTTGTTTTCTTCCCTTGCCAGAATTTTCCTATGAGAAAAGTTCCATGTAAGAAGGATGCTCCATCGGGATCTTTTTTTGCCAGAGATAATACAGCCAACTTTCTTAACTGGTGTAGGGCCATTGGAGTTGATGAGACTTATCTCTTTGAATCTGAAGGTTTAGGTAACTCTCTTTTTGTAAGATCTTTTATCTCTATGTGGATAACTACCTGGTCAGTGGCATGCCTTGTGTATAGACTTTTGAACCTTTTCTCTTGACTCTGTATGTCTCATGCAAGCTATTAATGCTCTTATTTATCTTAAGGAAGTGGCCAAGTGAAAAAAAAATCAGTTCAGTGACTGCTATAACTTGCATGATGCTTTTTCAGACTTCTGAAAGTTGCTGTGTGGGTTGAAGCAAGGACTGAGAGCCATGCAACAAGATACTATGTTTTTTCTTCAGTGAAAAGAACCACTGAGAAACAGAGGAGAAAAGTGTGGTTTCTCTTTCTGTGTGTGGGAAGACCACAGGGCTGTGGAGTCAACTCACAATGAGATCCTTTATTTGGTATTAGAGCTCGTTCTTGTTGCAAAAATCCTTCAGAATACTACATTGATGATGGTTAAATTTGGTAACAACATCAGAGCGTTGTGTCTGAAATGGCAACAGCCTGTTGGTAATTAACATTTACTTCAGGACCCACTTAACATGACTCTAAACCATTTGTCTTTTCCCATTTAATAAGATAGTTATGAAAATAAATATTGCCAACTCTGACTATGCCTGCCCCAGTGCACAATTGGTGCCTTATAACAAACAGCTTCTAGACTGATACAGATGGAATAAAATTTTTTTGCCTGCTAGTTAAGAGGATTGTACTTCCATCACATGGTAAATAAGGAAATGCTCTTCCACCAGCTATTATGTCAGTAAAAATTAATTAATACAAAACTTTCTGTGGCAAACTTTCTGGTTTTGTTTTTGGCTTTTTTTTTTTTTTTTTTTAATAAGCAAAATATCTGCCTGTCAGCAGAATAGCAAAAAAATGGATAATTACCTTTGTTTTCATTAATCAAATGAACTTGTCACCATATTTACTGGATTTTGAGGTCTTTGTGCCACTTACGTGCTTGTACTGCCCATGCATCTCTATGGGATAAGTCATCTTTTAAAATAGTCAAGAAAACACCATCATTTATACCTGTCTCATTTTGATTAACTACTGAGTGTATCATTTTCCAGTGCCAGGAAATACAGATAAGTAGAACTGAGCTACAAGAATATTTTAATTTTTTTTTTTAGTTCCTTGTATGAATTGTATTGCTTAAACATATTAGTTCCTGTAAGTGGATGGGTAACTAGAACCTGTTCAGCTTCCCTGAGATAAGCAGACAGGATTTCCTAGTGCTGTGGCTTTCACTCATAGCAAAGAATTGTTTTGAAGTCTGTAACTCTTGACACAAGCTTGCTTTGTGGCATAAATATCTTCTGTGAGCCTTTTTGGCAGTTGAAATGAGCAGACTTGCAGCCTCCTAGATGAAACATTCTTTCCACTGATGTTTTCCATCAGACTTTCAAGCCATGCTTCATGAATGAAATAGGGGAAGGATAAGTTGACAATTGTCTTTTTCCCATCAGGTACATATAGCAGCACCTCCTGAAAAGTGTAGATGACCGGGAAGGAAATAAATCAAGAGGCTCTTGAGACAGCAGAAAGGAAGAGTAGGCATCGTGGGGTGCCCTTTGACATCAAGCTAAAACAAATGTCTTGATCTCAGGGGTATATTTGGATTTTTCCCTTTTGGATTCAGGCAAATGAAAACATTTCTGTTACATCTGGCAAATACACATATGCACACACACAAAAAGATGAATTGATCTCTAGTAGCTTTTAGATTATAGCTGTGAAAACTTTCTCTTCTGGATTTACCCTTCATAGATCTTTTAAAAAGCAAACTTACAAACTGGAGTAGATGACAAAACCAAGAAAATCTGACTTCATATTTGGCTTACACTGTAGGGAACACATTTAAAGCAAAGGCATTTTAAATATCACATTGAACATCAGAAAGATGTTGGATTTCATCTGTAAATATAGAGCTGGAAGTTTTGAAGTGGTGATAAGAAAAAAGATCTGTTGGTCACTAACTGGTAACAGTCACCTAAATTGTTCTTTCCCAGCCAAGGTTTAAAACCACTCAGGCTGACTGGCTGTGTAGCCATCCCCTTGTGAGCTAGGGCCCTTGCAGTGTATCCTCCTGCAGATGGTAACCCCAGAGTGCACGTACCTAGCTGTGTCTGTAGGCGTGAGCATGAAAACACATGGCTGTACTTTCCTATTTGTAGCTGTTAAACTCTTCATCTCTAAGACCACAATATTGCATCTGGGGGTAGGGAAGGGAAAGCATTGACATCTTTCTTTGCTGTTCTCATCAAGAAGGAAGATCATAAAACATATTTCTCTTGGGAGGAAGAGTGGTTTCAGGAGTGCCAGGATGGGTCCTATTTATGGAATAGAAAATTAGAGTTGTAAAGCTTGTAGTGCTTTATCAATGATAATGTACCATGCCTCTAGGTAGGATGATGGGAAATTTATAGTCATGGATACCTTATCTTCCCTTCTCTTGGCTGTACCTAATTGCATAGGCCTCCTGCAATAAATATGAGCTATAACTCCTCTTTATTCGCTTCCCTTTTAGTGTTGCACAAGGATCCAAGACAAGTGTATCTTTGTCTGCTGGAAATTGGGCGCATTGTGTCTGGGTATGTGATCCACAGGTGCTCCTAACAAGAGATGGAGGATGCATCCTACTAAGTAAAAGCTAAGACATTATCTGCAGTTGTTAAGTGCAATGCAGTGGATATTAATTCTGTGCAAAAAGTAATGAGTAGCTTTTCTAGGACCATCAGACAATACAAATATTTTTTCAAATATTTGTCAGACTTTCCATGGAGAGGTGCTGTTCCATGCTGTATTCTACAGCTGTGTGTTTAAATTTTATGTTCAGTTTATAGATATATGTATCTCTTGGAAGAACTCACTGAGCATTAAATATGATTTTAAGCATTTAAAATTTTTCAGCTTTTTGGAAGGTGTCTCTTTATTCTCTAAATATAGGCTTTTAATTTACTTCAAGTGCAGAGCTGGAAGCTTTAAGATAGTCTGTCTATATTGGATGTGACCTCAATAATGTAGTATTGGCAATATTTTTACTGCATCCTCTGGTTACACCAAGGCTACCTTAGGAAGGAATGGCTTCTGCTCGAAACTCAGAGATACTCCTCCTCTTTGGATTATCAAGGGAATGACTCCTCTGACTGATTCAGATATCCCTGTCTTTCAAGCCCCTTATAATCTTGCAAGTTTTTTATCATCAGTTTCTTTTTGTTTTCTTTAGTAAATTAGTAATTAAACTCTCTGCTTTGGTATTTAAGGTATGGAGTTGAACCTCCTGTACTTGTAAAACTAGAGAAGGAAATTGAGCTAGAAGAAACCCTGCTCATGACCTCTGGGCCACCATCACCCATTAGCACACCAAAGTCATGTTGTCACCACGGGGAGCTACACGAGGCAGTAAGTGCTAATTGCTTAGTGTGATATGGGCTTTAAATTAAGCTCTTAAGTTTCATGCTTGTATGATCTGACTTGGTAAGCACAGGCTGGTTTTCATCCATTGTGTGTGAGCCCTCCTCAAACAGAAAACAGAAGGGTATGCAACTCTTTTTAGCAATTTGTTTTGTTTTGAAAATGTAAATAAAATACTCTTCTATATATTTTGGAGTGCATATGACCTTCATTGATTTCCTTTCCTCTTTTCCTTTTTGTTGCTTCTTTGAGTATAAGAAATGCTTTCATTCAGTTTTTCTGGTATGTCAATATTCTACAACTGCAATGGATGTTTCTTTTCAATTTGATTTTTTCATAAATCTTCATCAAATGTTAAAGTAGGCTTTGATGAAAAACTTTTGAAAAAAGATTTTAAATCAAACCTCTGTAGCAGTACCATTGGAAATGAATATGTATGAAGAAAAGGAAATTATTTGTACAGCTTGTGAACTGGTCCAAAGGAAATTATGAACTATTTTCCTATTCTGTTTGAAAATTTGTTTTTAAAGGTCCTCTGTGTTTTAATGTAAAAATTTTGTTTCTTTGGGAATGTCAGCCACCAGATCCTTGCTCTCTCTGAAAACTCATTATTTGTCCTTCTTGGAAATATTCTCGACCTTCCAATTTGTTACATTTCTAAGGGGCAGATCTTCTCTAACCAAGCACTTACTTGGGGACTCCCTTTCTCCTTTTATTCAGTGATTTTCTTCTTGGATCTTCCTTCTTAATAGAAAATTGACTGAAAGATGGTTAAATTCATGCTTCTGTCAAAATACTAACAAATGCTTTCAATTTTAATAACTAGGTAAAACATATAGCAGAAGATCCTCCCTGCAGTTGTTCCCATAGATTTTCAATTGAATATTTATCAGAGGGACGTTATAGGCTGGGAGATAAAATACTCTTCATACGAGTAAGTAATATTTTAGAACTCCAATTTGTATTTATACTGGGGAGAGAAATGCTTTTAAGTGAAATACGTCATTTTTATGGAGTTGTTTTAGAATTACAGAATTATTTAGGTTGGGACAACTTGTCATGCAACCCCTATTCTAAATAGCTGTAGTTACTCCATTCTTTAGATCTTTGATCTACAAACGTTGAATTTAAAACCACACTAAACTTAGTTAATGCTTATCTGTGGTGTCTCTAAAATTTCAGTAATGGCTTGCAATATAAATAAGGGTAATACCATAGAATATCCTGAGAACATTGCTTGTTCAAAACCTGGACTCTTGGGGTTTATAATTTGTGGGGTAGTTGAGTACTCTGATCAGCAGTCATAAGAGTTTGTGTTACAAGGACATCTGTAATTTAAATTAAACCCATGTCCAGAACTCTGTATACTAAACAAAGATTCTTACAGAATGGTTGAAATGTCTTCTGTAAAGATGCTTCCATTATTTCCTGACACACAATTACTGTCTCTGCAGGAGAAGCTACCTAATAAAATTATTGGGAAGCATAAACCTTGTTTATCACATAATTTCTCTGTAAGAAAGGGGGTGTTATTTTTAGTTGATTTCAATAGGTGGTAATGTAAGATGAAGAAAAATAAAACAAGATAAAAATTTCTCTTGTTCTTCTGCTCCCACCCCTTCTTCCCCCATTCTCAGATGTTACATGGCAAGCATGTGATGGTACGTGTTGGTGGAGGCTGGGACACTCTTCAAGGTTTTCTTCTCAAATATGATCCATGCCGAGTGCTTCAGTTTGCAACTCTGGAACAAAAAATCCTGGCCTTTCAGAAAGGGGTCACCAGTGACAGTGTCCCCAGCTTGTCAGCTAGAAATCAGGAGCCTCCTGTTATGAATCCAATGTCAGCTGTCAATATGTTTCAAAAGCAGCCATCAAAACCTCCTGCTCCTGTTTTAGGTCTTGGGGCCAGTACCAAGAAGGCTTTATCTAAATGCCCTCAGTCTCCTGCCCTGGCATCACCAAGAGTGCCAGTGACCCCATCTTCCACTGCCAAGTCATCAACAGTCAGGTCCAAATTACAAGGGTCTTCAGCGACAGGTGTGCAGTCTCCTTTCAAACCATTAGCTGGAACCTCAGAGAAACTGGAGTCTCCTGCATGCAACTCACCAGCTTCTGCTCCTTCACAGGCTGGAAGCAAAAGTTCTTCATGTGCAGGAAAAAGAACAGCTCTTGTTCCCTCTGAAACATTGCGCAAACGTATTCAGTCCCCCGATGCTACCAAGGTGAAATTTGCCCCGCCTCGGGGCTCCCCAGTACCAGCAATCCACCCTGCCCTCTCACCCTCTAAAAAACAACCATCTCTCTTGTCTGGGACAGCTGGATCAACGACTTCAAAACAGAAGTGTGTCTCTGCTAAATGCAAACCTGTATCTGTCACTAAAACCAAAGCAAATTCAGTGGCTCCCAGGGCTGCTCGGCTGCCAGTTACCAATCTGGGCACTGTTGCCAAGTTTGCACATTCTCAGCAACTCCTTGCAAAACCTCCTGAAAATGATATTCAGATCTCAGGTGCTGGGTCTCAGCATCCTCAAAAAGCCCCACAAACAACTTCTCACCTTGCAAGGAACTTGAAAACTGCTTCAGACCTAAAACTTTCTGCTTCTGCACCTTCCCTCGCAGTTAGCAAAGCATCAAAGTCACCATCATCATTGTTACCCACAAGCAAAAATGTGTCATCAGCTGGTAGTAAGCAGCCAAATGCCAGTAACCCCCCCCAGGCTGGACCCTCTTTATCCAAACCTGCTGAACGCACACCTTTATCTGTTGTACGGCTTCCTCAAACTTCAGCCAAAGCAGCAGTGGCCAAAAAGCCAACACAGCCTTCCACAAAAGGTCAGCATTCAACCAAAAACTTGCAAACAAACAAAAGCTCAGCCCCAGCAGCCAAGAAGCCACTCCCAAAGGAGCAGGTGTACAACAAAGGAACACCTGGTGTGTCAAAAGTTCCTCTTCTGAAGAGCAGGCAAGATGATCACTATTTTGTTATGACAGGGAGTAAAAAGCCCAGAAAGTAACCTAATTTGTTACTTTCTGTGGAAGTCTCTGTTATGTTCAAAGGGGCCTCTTGTAACTGCTTCACTGAGGGCAAGGAAAAAAGATAAATAACACTACATTTAATAAGAAATTTTGGTATAACCTGCCTTTTGCTGCCTAACTTACTATAAGAACTGTGCTTGTTTTGTGGTTTGGAAACTTCTATTTGGACATGTTTAGAAGTGAGCCTACTTGCTCTGTAGCACTGTGGAATAGCAAATACCCTTGACCTGCTGTAGAAAAGTGTGGGAGAGGAAAGGGGAGTTAAGGCTGCTGCTTTTGCTGCTGCTCATTTTCAAGGGAGTGAAGCCTTCCCGAGAAACATCTACCCAAGGCAGAGCCTGGGTGACTCTGGTGGTTCTGGCACATCTACATTGAGGTGTGTGGCAAGCAACAGAGCTGTGCACAAGCTGTAAAATTTCTAATACCTCAAACAAAACTGTGGATTTTAGTTAATTGGTATCTCAGAACCCAAATCTGGGTCACAGATTTGTTCTGTTTTGATTTGACAGATGCTGTTACCAGTGTTCATTGTGCTCCCTCATATGCCTTAAAGTGGATTCTACTCTCTTGGAAGTGGAGCTTGGTTTGTTTTAAAATGTAATCATGGCCTTGATTGCTCACTCTCATTGTGCCTTAGCCTCTCAAATTCAGGACAGAACTCTTCAGTGAGCAATATTGCCTTTAAAACCCAGGGCAGATAACCTTGCTTAGTCCATGTTCAAATCTGACTGAAAGTGAGCTCAGGCTTTCCTAGAAAGCTCTTGCTGCATGGAGAGATGCTCCTGAGTTCCTGGGAAGACAATTTCCCCTGGGCTAGCGCCCCACACCAGCTTCTGCTCCTGGGCTGGAGCCCCAAAACAGCTCCTGCTGGGGCAACACTGAGCTGCAAGCACTGACCTGCTCTAGCAGAGCTTTACTGCTCTGCAGGGGTGGCCTTTGCATTTAAGACTGAATTGCTAAATACTTTTCTCAGTGCTGCAGGTTAATTTTTGTGAGCACTCTAGTCTGCAGTGGCCTTTCTCGTTTTATTTAGGTAGACCTCTTTCCTACCTCTCCTCTATCACTCTCTGGAGGTGAGAAGGAGTTTCCTCAAACAGGAATGTAGGACTGCATTTGCCTTTAAGCATCTTAAAGTGCCAGAAAGCTATGCACTGTTTACACTCAGCTCCTGAAATCTTTCAGTGGCTTAAACGTCTGTGATGCTCACCACCTTTACCCTGAAGAGAAGTGAGCTTCATGGTAAATTAAAAACTACTGTCTTTGGGACTAATGCTGTTTGGGTTATTTTGGGTTTAATGAACAGTTGTCCCTACAGACACTGAGGAGCTCTGAAGGTCTGTGAAGAGACACTGATGGTTTCCACAGACCATCACTTCTGCCCTCCCTTCCCAGTCTATTTATGGGCAGGAGTGGATGTGACTGCCATAGGGGCTCCTGGGTGGTGGGACAGGGATGTCTTTTAAAGGGAGAAGAGTTCCATGGAATATGTAATTTCCGTTGTTGTGGGGTGTTATTTTTGGTTTTTTTTTTCCTCTGGAACTAGAGTAAACAAGCTTCGTAAACTGCGTTCTCACGCGCTGTGGCAGAGTCACAAAGCTGCCTTTCTGAGCACCTTGTTAGCTTATTTAATTTATGATTCTATTTATGTATATCTACTGTACCATACTGCTCACAACCTGCTGGGAGTAAGCAGTAGATGCCAGTATCCAAACTGTAGAAGGAAAACAGATCAGTTTTGATAACATGGACACAAGTCCCACAAGATCACACACAAAGTTGTGTGTTTGGGGAAGGCCTTGGGCTTGCTTGTTTTTTAAGTACACTGGTCAAAGCCTCTTCTCACTGTCAGGCAGAGTATTGGCTATAGTTGATTGCTGTCAGGTTTGATCAATCTGGCACAGGGTTTCATATGCTGAAAGCATTTTACAGTAGATGACTTGCTTTTGTCTTTTGGGCTTCCAAATGGTGAGTTACATGCAATATATCTCATGCAGATTAATAGCTGATTCTTGGGGTTTCTTTCTGTAACGGTCTGGAAGAGATGGAGTTACCTTTCTTCACAGTGTTGCATATGGGGCTGTGTCTCTAGATTTAAAATCTAAACCAATAACCCACTGATGTTTTGGCTGTTGCTGAACAGCCCCTGCCAGGGGGGGCCTGTCAAGTCCTTCTTTTTCCTGCTCTGCCCCTACAGTGAGTAGGCAAGAGATTGGGAGTGACATGGCTGGGAACTGGCCAACTTGGACGGGCCGAAGGGCTATTCCATAGAATAGATCATCACCACAACAATAAAAAGAAGGAACAGGCAGAGAAAGAAGGGGATGCAGGTTGTGTGGCTTCTAAGGTGGCTGTTTGCCAGCTTGCTGGGCATCAGTCTGTCTGTGGGAGGTAGTGAGGGATTGCATCACTTGGTGGTTTACTTTTCATATCTTTCCTTCATTCATTAAACTCTATCTCAGCCACCGAGTTTTGCTTTTGCTCCTCCTCTCTCCTTATCTTGCGGGGGATGGAGGAAAGATAAGGAGAGTGAGTGGCACTTGGCTGCTGGGTGGGGTCAACCCACAGCACCTTTTAAACCATTTACAAGGTTTTTAGCAGCAATTTAAAGACTGAGGCTCTTGGATCTCAATGTAGGGCAACTTCAACATCTGCCTTTTTGAACTACGGAGAAAATGAAGCAAATGAGTTCATCTTTGTGATTTATTATGTCATGCAATAGACTGAATTTTAAAGTTCAAAATGAAATAAAAATGCATAAGCTGTTACAGTTGAAACCTTAATCAGCTAATCTAAAGATCTCACCTGTTACACATGGGTAGACTTGGTTTGGTTTTATCATAAAAAGTAGTATATTTCAGCGTGATCCAACTTCTGTGAAAATTGTAGTCACCAACTGCATAGTCACATTCTGTGTCATGGAACATGAGGTGAGCCAGGAATAAGGTCTAACAAAGTATATATTTCCTAATGGAAATACATACTATTTTTGCAATGTTTATGTTGCCAAATAGCAAGTCTAATCTTCATGTTTTATTACTTCTTGTGAGGGAAAGATAATTTGGAGCAAGAATCTGACTGAATTCTCCATGTGCTATCCGTATCCTCTGTATGAGTACTTATTTAAAATAAACATACACTGCACCTTTTAATGTGCACACATTTTTTCTCCTGATGTCTTTTTGTGGGGAGGTAAAGAGGATGCATTTCAGAAAGCTCACATTTTTCTCTCTACGACCACACAAACAGTAGCTTCCATCTCAGGCATAAATAGCTGTGTCTAACCCGTTGCTTTGTTTGGAGTTCAAGACATTTTTACTCTGATCCTGGTCTCTGTGACTGATTGTGTAGAAGGGGCTTCCTACTCTTTCCTAGCTGACAGTGAGCTGAACTGTTTCTGATACACCTCTGAAAGTTGTATTTGCAGCTCTACTTGAAATATTAAGCACTTTCATGCTGATATTTGTCATGCTTTTATCTTGTCAACAAACTTAAGACCGATCTCTGTCTGTTGCCATTAATGACAGAAATTTAATTAGTTTTGTTGAGAGGAGAATTGAGTGTTCTCACTGGAGCCACCTAATTAACTTTTTTTTTTCCCTTCCCTATTTTGATTTTTTAAACTCTTTTAATGCCTACCTTTCTGTGCCTGTTGCCAAGTGTCTTCAGTTCCTGCCGGTCTGATGCTAGTGCCCAATCAAATAGATGGACTTACCCTTCCACTGCAGCTCTGTCTACTAAGCATGTTCTTGTGGCATCTACCATCCTTGTTCCTACAGGACTCAGCTCTGCAGAGATGTTGCAGCTTTTTTTTTAAGAGATGCTGGTCAATAAAATGCAAAGGCAGTCCAAGATTTTCTCAGGTAAGTATCCTAACCCTTTTTAAAATACTCTTATCATATATATATTAAAAAAAAAAAAAATATAT
>JACBWW010000005.1:10122434-10330665 GCA_020086605.1 Lanius collurio | reverse complement strand
TACTCCGCAGTTAATATATATATATATGGACAGTTTTCCTTCTAAAATTTCAAGCAGCGATAGCTTTGAACATCAAACTATCCAGCTCCTTCTCTTTGTCCCTACAGGGAAACTGAAATCAGTTTGTTAGATGACTGAGTGCTGTGGGGCCATCTGGTGTCTATTAATTTTATAGAGACTACTCTGCAAAGTGAACACCTTAACTTCTCTAGAAATGCACAGGCAAAACTTTCCTCTTAGATTCAAATAAAACTTTTAGCTAGCAAAATCCAGACTTGGCATGAAATAAATAATGCAAGACATTTTTAATGCTATAAGACCCTTTCATTTAATGCAAACACATTCTTGAAAAACTCCTTTTCATTATTTTCATTTTTTAAGAGCCAAGGTTGAAGATCACTGCCTTCCTAAAAGTTTTGAAAAATAAATTGTGTGAAATGTAAATAAGCTCAATTCTTATACATTTCAGATGTCTTAATAAAAAGTGAAACATTCACATATTTGGGGATTGAGATCTGCCCACAGTTCAGATCTAGCTAGCCTGTAATCCCCATTAACTGAGAAATGAATTGTCAGGTGTGTCACCTGGTGGGAATGCCAGCAGTGGATGGCTTTCTGCTTGGGGAGGGGTACTGATATCTAAATCAATGCTATTATGGCATTTTGTGTGAAGTATTTTATTCCAGATGGAAGAAAAACCTTACAGGATGGGAGCAGCTGGCTGATTCTCCAAGGAATGTAGCTAGGCAGAAAGTATTGACAGATTAGTTGTGCTAAGAGTTTTTAGAAGGTAGGATTGCAGTATAGAACTTTTGTTGGAAAATTGGCCTTTAGTGCTGAGTCAGAAAGTACTGTGCAAAGCTGAGGTTCTACTAAACAAAGTCAAACTTGCATGCTCCCTCAAATAAAGGCCCTGTTTGGATATTCACTCAGGAAAAGTGGAACACTTTAGTGTTTGTCAAAATGTTCAGATATGGCACCTAATAAGAACCATATTAAAGCCAGTTACATTCATCTTTACAGTGAAAGCATATCCTGTACCTCTTGCATTTTAAGAGAAAAGTAATTGTTGAAATTCAGGTTCATAATCCTCTAATTTGCTGATCTTTCATATAAGCTTTATTATTATTATTTACTTTTCTGAACCACTGCTGCTGTAACAAAAAGTGCCTTGTACTGGAACCTATATTCCCAGAAGAACAGAAATAATTACTGTGATGTGTCATCCAGATGAACAATATGCTGCTTCACAGCTTTTTTTTTTTTCCTTTTTTTGCTGAGTCCACTACTCTATAGACACCTGTGAAACAAAACCATAATAAATTACTTTTATTGTGTACACATTGCAGCACTGGCCCTTGAAGTACCGTGTTGTTATTTATTGCTGCATCCAAATGAAAGAGCAGCAGAATGAGTTTATTTAAAAATCAAACTAAATATACATGTCTGGGTCTATAGCCCTGGAATTAGGCTCCTGTATAATATATTAGATTTGGGAGATTTTTGTGACTACACGGTTGTATAGTCTGCATTTCAAAAAACCCTTAGCTGTAGTAGGATATTTTGCTAGGTCAAAATATTTAGAAATTATGTAAGAAGCATTTTTGGTGATTACATTACAATGGCCTTAGGAATGTCTGCTAGATTATGGATGAGTTTCATTGTTTAAAGAAAAAGTTTCTTTGTGATTTCCTGCTTAAAATCCCATGAGTTTCCCCAAAACTTGGGTCCCTAAGTCACATTCCATTCACACTGGTGTGTAAAAGTAACATGCTAGGACTGTAAAGTCAGACATTCACAGTTCAGAGAATCCTGTAATTCAGATGGTGAAGTGCAACTGTTTCACTGGCATAAATGAAGTACTTGGAGTGCTGTGTTCAGCTCTGGGGCCTCAGCATGAGAAAGACATGGACCTGCTGGAACAAGTCCTAAGGAGGTCCATGAAGATGATCAGAGGGATGGAGCACCTTATCTGTGAAGACAGCCTGAGAGAGTTGGGGTTGTTTAGCCTGGAGAAGAGAAGGCTCTGGGGAGACCTTATTGCACCCTTTCAGTACCTAAAGAGGGCCTTCAGGAAAGCTGAAGAGAGGCTTTTCATGGGGGCATGCAGTGAGTGATAGGACAAGGAGCAACGGCTTTAAACTGAAAGAAGGTAGGTTTAGATTGGATGTCAGGAAGGAATTCTTCACTGAGAGTGGTGAGGTGCTGGCACAGGTTGCTCAGAGATGTTGTGGATGCCTTGTCTGAGAAGTGTTCAAGGCCAGGCTGAATGGAGCTTTGAGCTGCCTGGTCTACTGGAAGGTATCCCTGCCTGTGATAGGGGCATGGGAATTATGGAACTAGATGATCTATAAGGTCCTTTCTAACCCAAACCATTCTATGATTCTATAGTTTTGACACACATGTCCCTTGTAAATTATGATTTCACCAGAATGCTGTTTCACTCAGCCTGTAGAAGAGACAGCTCTGACTGCATAAGCAGTTGTTCAATATTGGGGATTCTCTCTGTACATCAGTGTGTGGCCCCTTGCCTTATTTTCTAGCCTGCACTGAAGGCAGTGAATCATTTTCATGTGAGTATTTGCAGGATCTCATCACCAGCACCTGAGTGTTTCTTGAGGCTTATCTCCTTAAAATTGAGGAAAGTCAGCGCTGAAAGTCACTGTGATTAAAGTATCCATTCAGTTGAGTCAATTAACTTGAGATGAGTTGCACTTCAAAGTAGTTAGTGTGATAGTGTGATACTGGAAAGAATAACTTTGAAATTTTAGGTGACTTTGCTTTATAGCTTGGGAGTGTTTAGCATCATTGCAAATTTGACTAATGGGCTTAAGTCAGACACTCCTTTAATGAGAAAGTAAAGTAGCCCTTTGTGAAAGGGTGGGATTATCTCATTTGTCTAATATGTGGAGAGGTAGAAAGAAAAAAAAGGAAATAAAAAAGTCTTAGAGACAGAAATTTGGGAGATTTTTGTGACTACATAGTTGTATAGTCTGCATTTCAAAAAACCCTTAGCTGTAGTAGGATAAATCATGTCTCTTTCCTTTATTCCTTCAATATGTTCCCCATCTATCTCTCCCAAGAATGCAGAACCAATCTTCAGGAATTTGCAGCTCATCTCATCTTAAATGCATGAAAGGGATCTGAGTTCAGGAGCTACAAGCCATTCTGACCAATTTAGTTCTGTTATTTCCTAAACTTATAATATCTGCCTCCAAAATTATCTATTTTGTATATTGCTCTGTAGAATGAAACCTGAAGTGTCTGTTCCACAAGTTCTGGGTTACACTGTAAGTATCATGGAACTAGATGATTGGCATAAATCCATTACAATTTAGCTATTCTATTCCTTGTCACTGCACAAGTGTTCCTGTTCAAAACAAGCAAAAATGAGTGTTTATACTAGTGAAAATACAGCTAGATTCAGACTGTTTGAGTTATTCAGCTGGGTTTGGGCTATAAACTAACAGTATAGTGCCAAAGGTGAAGGAAAGACAACAACAAAGAATAGCTGCTTACAACATACAGCTGATGCTTGGCTATTTACCATTTTGTATTATTTATCTTCTTAGCCAGTCACTACCAACTTGTCAACAAATTTCTTGTGAAAATCCTTATGGAAACAGGTGCCCAGAGAACTGCAGTTTGGGAGAGAGTATTGCTCTTGCTGTAACTGCACCAAAAGGCATTGTGTGATTGGTTTTCCAAGAATTGGGTTAAGCCAGTTTTATAAAGCTTAAAAAAAAAGCATATAATCTTATTTTAGGTCTTTAACTGCTTCCCCCTCCCTCAGTAACACAATTATATTAAGCAGCCATGAAGTCATACCTATGGTTTCAAAAAGCTTTGTTGAAGTTTCTACAACAGCATTGTTCAGGCCTTGCCTTCTCCCTCTTTGCCCCCAGATCTCTGGTCACAACCTACAACCACCTCAACCACACACTTTGCTCTGCTCCCTGGGACAGGCAGCATTGTTACCCTTGGGAGACTAAAAAGCTGTATCTATCTCTCAAAAGCCAAAATAGTAAACTAAGAAATTTTGACCAAGAACAACGTGGTGACTTGGTGACTGCCAGTGGGTTGGATGAGAAGAATGTTGCCTTTGGGGATGCTTCAGTAAGATCTCTCTAAAGCAAAGTTTGCAGGTGAGCTAACTCTTGTTCTCAGCTCAGCTTTTTACTTCTCTGCGAATGTTCTTCTTGGGAAATTCTCATCACCAGATGTTCTTGTAGATAATGAATTACGATAGTGTTTGGCTTAGTTTGCCTTCCACTTGACACACAGATAAACACAAAGGAGTTTTTAAAACCAAATTAGAAATGTAGGTTTGGGAAAATATTGCAGTGTCTGTAAAAACAATAAAGAGGTATTGTGACAGTAAAGTGTTTGGTTTTAGCTGAACAAGTACTGCTCTCTGTAAAATCTGATTTTGCATAGGCAGGCTAATAAAAATTCAAGAGCATGTTCTGTTACACTGCCTGAGTCTTGACAGATTTCTGCAGTTCATGAAGTACAAGACGAACATGAGATGTAATGATGTCTCTCAATGCAAGGTGAGTCCAGTGTTTTAAGAGGAGATGGATATGCAGTGGTGTTTTGAGACGCTCCTTGGAAACAAGGCTCTCTGTCTGCATGCTTTATTCCTAAATAGCAGGAATTCTCAAGCTGTACTCAGAACAATGAGATCCTAAAGCTAAGCTCAAGAAGTTGCAAAAATGTACCTTAATGAGCAACCTCATAAAATGCAGTGAAAACCTATGCTTACCATTCAATTCAACAAGTGAAATTCAGTAATAGCAAATGAGAGTTTGTTAAATTGAAAACAGTTATTTTTGTACCCGTTCTTTTGCTCATAATCCTGTCACAAGAACTAGAAAACAATCCTGTGATTATTTTTTTTAACAATGAAAACTGCCTATGACTCAGTTATTAAGGGCTAAACAATGAAATAATAGGACAGAAATATGTGTTTTGAAATAAAGTAAAAACATCATGTGTGGCTATGTGCTGAAGTCAGGAGTGGGACAAAAAGCAAAATAGTCAATCGAATTTCATTGAAATTTTCGCTAAGACGACATTATTCAGTGACAATGAAAACAAAGCTGCTCCATTCACTACCTATCGAATTGTTCATTTTGTTCTGACAAACCTGCTTGTCACCTGATGGAGCCCGCTGCATTCAGAGGGTGCCAGAGGTTACCCTACATTGCAGTGTCAGCATCTGCAAAGGTGGGGCAGATACACCTGAGCCTTCTGGGACTTTGGAGACAGAGAGTCTGGAGCTTGTGGAGGTCTGTGTGGAGTCTGTGCAAGACAGGAAATTGGTAAAAGTTGCAGAGCAGAGGAGAGGATTTGTTCTACTTGGCGCAATGGGAAGGCTTTATTCAATCTGCTTTGCTTGCAGAGCATGGGTCTCTCTTAAAAGGCTTAACTTGTACTTCAGTCTCTTGTATCCTGTATGAGGAAACCTTGCTGTGGAATTCAAAGCCCCTCTGTGTCACTGAGTGTGCACACTTTCAGGCAGAGGTGAGACCTACAGTGCCAAAGCTCTTAGGACAGGACCTGTTTGGGGAATGATGATGTTAGGTTATGTATTTCAGGCAGCTGGCACTCTGCATCTAAGTCTTCACCCCTGTTGACTGAATGTTTGAGTTAGGAAGAGACGTTCATAACTTGCATCTAATAAAGACTGAGGTTTTCCAAATAGATTGTGATTGATGTTCTCAATTATTTTTTTCAAGGTCTGTAGCAAACCCTGTGTTATCCATTTGTCAGCACTTGAAACAAAGTTGATTTCTGAACACAGTTCTCCTTATTAGATATGAAAATTCAGTTAAATAGAGAGGACTGAGTGAACTCCATGCTGTTGTGAAGTCTGATCTTTTATTTTCCACTTCCATAGTAAAAATTAAAGCTTTAAGGACTTACTTAATTTTTATGCAGCTTATCACAGTTATTGATGGGAAGAGAAGCTGTTAAGCTTAAAGACTTCTTCCTGAATAGGCTGTAGAATGCAGCAAGCCAGTGTCTTCTCGAACTTCTTGTCTTTTCATTAAAATGCCAATTTATTTTACCAGTATGTGTTTTCTAAAAAATAAATTAATAGAAATTACTAAAATTTTATAGTGCATTACCGGGAAAGAGGACAGATAATAACTCCCCATCTTGGGTCATCTAGGTTCCACACTCTGAATATTTTCTGCTAGAGTCTGACCTTCAGTGCCTTGCTCCAAGCTTTTTCAGGGAAGATGTTTATAATGATTATTCTCCTGGGCTTTTTCTGCAGTGGGGATTTTTAATGATGTTTCAGTCCCTAGTGTAAATCTAAATTATTGTTGTAAATTAAATCTGTTTCCCATGCAGTATGCTCCAACTCTCCCCAGCCCCTCTGCTATGGTATGTCTATAGCAGTGATTTGAAGTGCCCCTACCTCATCTTGTGTAGCTAAATACACCATCCAAAAAAAAATCCCTCCTGTAAACCACACCACTGATGAAGTGCACATCCATAACAGTCTATTTTATTGCTCTAACCTGAAAAGGCTCAGCAAGGCCTCTCAATCAAGTTGAAGTTATCTGACAGATAAGCAGTCTGAGGTAATCAGCTGAAGATCAAGGCTTTTGTTAGTGACAGAGATCCTTCTGTGTGTAACCAGAGCAAGAGGTTTTCTTGTTGTTTTCTTTTAGCTATTTCCAGAGCTGCTATTTACTCTCCCTCCTTGCACAGGAAGCAGTCTCAAAATCCTTTGGTAAGAAGACAAGGAAACCTTTTGCAATTTTTAGCTCCTTGTGTTTTCTGGCTCTGACAGGTATTCTACTCACTGCTCTACAGTGAGACAGGTGGAAACAACACCTTGAACTTAGCAACTCATTATTTTTGCCTTGACCTGTAGAGAGCCAGTGTGATCTCTGTCATCTGCCTATGATTTGCAATCTTTCCTGACCTTGATGCATCCCCTATGCAGAGGATGACAAGCTGTGAGAGTGGAGCCTGGTCCAGCTCTTTCCCACAGAACTAGACAGTGTACCTGTGGATTTGGCTCTCCAGAACAAACTCTTAAGTGCTTATTGAATCCAGAAAAAAAAATGGAATGATACCGGATGACAAAATTAATCCAGTAGGTCGTGGTTTACACTTGCTATCTTCAGGAAACTAACTTGGCCAGCAAAATTAGGTAGCTAGTTTCCTTGCACTGTATCTTTACTTAATGGTAAGTAAGAGTAAGGCTCTTATCAAGAATTATTCACAGACTAGAGTTTTGATCTTACTACAGATTACTCCAGTTGATCCTTCTCTCTTCATTTATAGGAGAAACTCATGGAGGCTTACCTCCTACAGCAGCTAAGTGAAGCTAAGCAGTGAGAATGTGCCCTTCTGCTGTATGACACAGTTTGCTGTGCATCTTTTCTGTGGCTGAGGGCAAAACTCCTTTGATGTGTATCCACAGTCTTGACATGAACCAAAGGAAATTACTCACATGTCAGTAGATGCAATGTGAGTACACATTGCACATAATACTTTCATGTATACATTCATTAACTTTCTACCAAATGTTCATGTAAATATCACTTCTTGTCTAATCCAGATGTGAATTAATAACAGCCATAGGAGATCTGTCTCACCCTTGGCAGCTCATCTCCTCCAAGGAGAGGGAGCTAAAGGATAATTGCCTTTCTAAAGGGGAAAAGATAGAGTGTAAGATAAGATGTAAAATACTTTAGTTATGTCAAATCACTGTTAATATAACTTGCTCTTTTTATCTAGTTATGTATTAGCCAGTCTACCAGCTAACACCAGTATTTGAAAGCTGGACAAGGAGAAGTTAAGCTGAAAAGTTTGAATTGGGGCACATATAGATGATAAAAAGCTAAAAGCTGTTTTTCTGCTTAACCTAAACTTTGAAAAAATCCCACGTATGCACTTTCAGTTTTATGCTGTGTGCAAATGTCAAATATGCTTAGCTGGAATAGAATTTCTTGAAAGTAATTATTGTTGGACTGTTTGGCTAAATATACTTATAAACATAGCAGAAGTATGCAAGACTAAAAAATGCTGATATATACTTAATAGTTTGGGGAGGAGGGAGGGGTTGTTTAAGAACTGGTATCCTTAATCTGTTACTTTGAATATTTTAGCAATGTTAGCTATATGTCATCTATCCCCAATATGTATCTTTCCAGTAGAAAGAAATTAATAATGTGGTTTATTCAGACCAAATTATTTCAAAAAAGGAAACAAAATTTGGGAATGAGATGTCTCAAACCTTTAACTGCTTAGAAGGGTCAGAGAATTTAGAGAACCTTTTTCAGAGCAGGTAGCCCTAGGCAGTGTTTCAGGTCAGATGAGCAAGCAGAGCAAGTGGCAAGGCAAGCTCTGATGCCAGGATTGGTCCTGTCTCTCTTCCTGCACTGCAGAACTTTTAACCAGACGCCTGGGATAAAAAAAGCAGTTGATAGAGCTTGGGGAGTTTTACCCCAGGAGAAAAGGGGTGTCCTTTGCCTCCAGAGGGCATTGAGACATTTCATTGTTGTTACAGGGGTTAAAATGGGATGGTCTGGGAACAGGCTTGAGGAGTTTCCAGCAAGTTGCACTCTGGCCACCCACAGCTTAATCTTTTGGAGGCAAGTGTCAGGGTGTGCGACTAGGGTGGCCACAGCCTGCCTCCCATGGCATCGATGAAGGACAGGAGCTGGCTGAGTACTGAGCTGCAGTAAACCTCAGGCTGAGATAATCTGTTGGGCTTTCTGCCTCCTGCCCTGCAGTAGGTGGGGTGGGAGAGGATCTCAGGTGGAAATGTAGCAGTGAAACTTGCCACTCAATTCTCGTGGACTTGGACTTGTTTTGTTATAGTGTGTGTATTTCTCCCCATACAAACACCTCCCTTAGTGTACCATGTTTTGTGCAGATATAGTTGGCCCACCCTGCAGCAGCCTCATTTCTCTATGCCAGGGGCTGTGTCTGGTTTCCCACCACGGCTCAGGGAGGGTTTAGCAGCGAGAAGGAGTTAAATGAAAAAATATATGTGTGTTTTTGCAAATCCTCCCAAGTGTGATGGTACCTTTTTCTGTTCCCACCTCCCTAAGAGAGATTGTTCCCCTATGGAGCAGCCTGACTGGAGCAGCAGCCTTGAAAGAACAGCAGCCCCTGCTCCACCCCTGCTGCAGGAAGGGAAAGGTGTGCCTGATTGCAAAGATCAGGATTAACTGGAGAAGTGGGAGAAGACAGGAGAGGAGGGAGGGGAAAAGGAAAGAAAAAAACCCCAACCCTTTGAATGGCAAGACTGCACTTCTAACATGTGGCCAGCATGTGCCATACAGGCTTCAGGAGGCAGCAGGAGCACAGGTGAGAGGCTTTGGCTGGGCAGCAGCAGAAAGGAGCATCGTAGCAGGATGGGAGATTCCAGGACACCAGGAAACAGGAGAGGTCTGGAGGTTCACAGGCCACGACAGACAGCCTGCTGTCACTCTGCAGCAAACTCAGCCTGCAGCCCAGGTAGGGCAAATGCATGGACCCTGCAAGGTATGTTATTTTTCTCATCTCTCTTAGTTTTGGCTTTTTGTAAGGCAAAAGCAGGAGTCTACTGAGCTCTGTGCTTGTTACATAGCATTACTGCATTTATGGGGTAAGATGAGCATTAGGAGATTTTTTTTGAGTATTACTGCTTCAGGAGGATATAAAATTTTAGGTTTCCAGGGAGAATTTTTGAGCATGGTGTTGTCTGTGAGAGAACAAGGCTGGGGACAATCCTGCAGAGAGAAAATTCAGATGCAAATCAACCACTTCAGGGAAAACTGCAGAGAGAAAGGGAAATGTCTAACAGTGAAACAAGTGCATAAAAAGTGGATGCTTGACAGGAAGACCTGGGGGACCAGGGTAGCCAGGTTTGTATTCATTTTCAAGCTTTAAGGCTTACTCTTCAGGGCATTGCATCTGCAGTGCTCTGAGGGACTGTCAAGCCCCTTTCAGTCCTCTTCACTTGGAAAAATGATTTCAAGATATACAATTGAATTTAATTTCTATATTGCTAATAGAGGGTGCATGTGCTTGTTTGTCTGCAAAGCTTAGTTATATCTAAACACCTGGGAATGGCATTAAGCTTGTGGCTGGAACATTGCCTGTGGATTCATAATTGTCCTCTTGTTTCCAACAACAAATTCTATTAGGCTGCTAAATAGTCTCCTTCAGCATATTCCAGGCAACCCTTTCCCTGCCTTGATATTGTGAAGTCCTGTTGAGAGCCATATACTGCTTTCCTTTGCTTTTATAATATTGACATTTTTGGCACAACTTAAAAAGTATGTAACCACTGCAAAAGTCTCTTTTTTGGATTCTTCTGTTTCAGCTGCTGGCTTGCTGCCAGGCTGTTTCTGCCTGAAAAAGCAGGCAGAAACAGCCTGTGCATGGATCATGCAGTTAAACACATCTGTCTGTACTGCTGCAGGGTTAGCCAGCATTCCATGCATTTCGCGATGATCCCTGGTGTTGCACTTACCTTGAAAAACATGTCTTTTGAACTCTGATAACTTTTTCAAGTGTTTTGTTGTTGTTTTTTTTTTGGTTTTTTTTGTTTGTTTGTTTCAAGTGAAAATTTTTCAGGGAGCTTTTTCCTCCCTTCTGAAAAACTCCAACTGAAACTAAAATTTTTTGCAAACAAAACAGTTCTGGCTTTGCAATTCAAGAATTTAAAACTACTGAATACACTTTCATGGGTATGTGTGTGTATATATATATATTCATATCTAGGTACACTTATATATATATATATCATTGATAAATACACATTTCTATATGTGTTGCTTTAATTAGACATTTGTTTTAGTGTGGCTACAAGAAGTAGTTATGGTGAAAGCTGTTGCTGACTGCTGTGACTAAGGAGATTAAACAAAGTCAAAAACTTGGATAGCTTGTCTTCACTCAGGAGTGCTGACTAGTTCTATTTATGAACTTTTTATAGTCCAGCTTACTTTTTCAGTATCAGGTTCTGTGTGTAATATACTTACAGCTACAGCATATGCTCTCTTACAGATAAAAATGAAAATTAAGATGATGGATTTAGTATAGACAAAATGGCCTTGCAGTGGTGAACAGATATATAAGACAACTAATAGTCTCTTTAGTGTGATGTATCTGTGTTGTTTGTGTTTTGGGGTTTTTTTCCCTCAGAAATGATCAATTACATGTACTTGCAAGTGAGTTTATGGAATGACTCTTGACTCTTTATTGGTAAAATTGAAAATCAATGTTTACAGGGAATTATACTGGACAAAGGAGTGACTGCAAGTGTATTTTAAAAATACGAACATAAATCTTTATGGATTTTGCATTAATATATTAACAGTTAAAAACAGCCATAAATTTCGTGTCCTGTATACACAGGTATTTTAATGCTCCCATTTTCCTGAGCCTTCATGGTAAAGCAGTCAAGCACTATGAGATAATTACAGTCTTTAGTCTGTGGGTACCTGTATTAAAATAAACACAAATTACAACTAGGAAAGCTGACTAAAACACGTGTCCTTTTAAGTTATCCAGGCAAAGCTCCATGTTCAGTACTATTGATGGTCTCAAATGTGTTGAATGTTTGCAAGAGAAATAGAACAATACATTGGCAGCTAACTATCTAGAAAATCCACCAATTTCATGTTAAAAAAAAAAAACCCATGAGTCAAAATTTTGTATAAAAGAAAAAAGATGAAAATAAGGAGGATGGAAGTTTTTGTTAAAAGTGATGTCTACTGCAATGCTGGATAGTATTGAACATTATTTTACTACAGTTCACTGAACTTTCTGCAGTACCTATGAGCTCTTTCTCTGGAGTGGACCCACTAGGAAGTCCTTGATGTATTGGTCTGCCTGTCTAGTGGGAAACTCAAATAGCTCTGAGGGCACACACACTTAGTTAAAGAGGTTTATTTCCTAACTCCTAGAGGCTCCTCTTCTGAGACAACTGATGAAAATTTTCTGTTCTTTTGTTCCCTTTTAAGGGATCTACCATTAGACAACTGCTGCTCTTCAGGTGCTTAATTTGATGCTTAGTTAACAGTAAGTGACAGAAATGCGGTGAGATCAACTGAAATAACTCTTACATTAGATAGATACTCTCATGAGCCAGTTCTGTGAGTAAATAGTTCCACTCAGACATGCTCTAGTTACACACTTGGTTTTCTGCAGATGAATTCAGGAATTCATTGCACAATTGTGTCTGAGGTCTAAGTTGCTGCATTGCATTTCAGTGCTTGTTTGATGCAGCAGCACTTGTAGTCTTGTAGTGACTGTTGCAATAATAGCCTGAGGATGCTCGTATGACCATCACAGGTTTGATTTGTTTGCATTTGAGAGTCCAGTTTTGTGGATGGGAAGTCTTCTATCCAGATGCTCCCAGTCTTGCAAGTATCATAAACATGAGAGTTAAAAACTAAGAAACTACTCACAGGAGAGACATGTAGAAGTCCCCTTAATTTGCAGTTATAGATAATCAATACTCCAAAGGTGATGCCTTTTTTTTTTCCTTCATCTATATTTTGGGATGGGATGCTGGTGGAGTAGTGGAGCTAATAAAGAGCGCAGCGGAATAATTTTTATAGGGTATCTCTTCTCTGCAGTCTTGTGGTATAGTGTCATATTAAGCCCTATTGTTTTGTGTCACAATGTCATATACAGTTGAGCTTTTAGTAAGATCAAATATGAATCTTCAGAAAGTGCAAAAAGAAAATGTGAAATAGAAGCGATCTCAAACCATTGATTGGTGGATAAGAGAATTGCTGAGGACTGTAGCATAAGAACAGAGAAGTGCATTGTGACAGTGGAATGGCTGTACTTCCAACTTCCTAATTTCCACTGAGGTCTGAACCTCACAGGGGCCAAAACAATCACAGCAAGTTGGTGATTAAAAAAAAAACTAAAAAAAAAAACAAACCAAAACCAACTCCATCTTTTCCCTCTCCCTTGAGAAACCTCCAGCTGTTGTATGGGTTGTAATGTATGAGTGAATTCCTGCAGAAATCCAAATCCAGGTACAAGCAAGACCACCACAATCTGTGAATTCACATTGAAATTAGATGGCTTATTTAATGTTAAATGTATCTTGTGCAGGAAAACACATACTGAAATTATTCTTTCAGCATTACACCAGCATTTAACAACATTACTGACAGTGGACCAGAATAAAATATGGCATTCTCTCCCAGGGCACAGACAAACTTAGTGCTCAAACTAGGAATTAGCATTACCTTGCTATAGCTTCCTTGTCCAAAATGATAAACTGTACAATACAAGGACACAGATTTTAACTCCAGGTGTTTGTTGTCAGGTTCTGATGCTGTTGGCCCTCTTGCCATAGGACTGCTTCGCTGGAAAAATCTCTGTGTGTATGGGAACCCTGCCCTCGGTCTCACTGCCCCTGAAGATGCCTGTGTTCCTGTGTGTCAATGTCTTGCTACACAAAATGACTTCTCATGTCCATTGTCCTGTCCAGCATCGCTTTCCATCACTCCAGTGCCTTCTTACAACAGCAGTAGTCAAGAAACTTTGAGTCAAGACTCCACAGGTAAGCGATTATTTATTTTTCACACGTCCAAGCTTATTTGATCAGCAGTTTTCACAGTCAGTATGAACAGTTGTTTCTGCTGCCAGAGTGCTTTGATTGCTCCTAAATAAGGATCAGACCACAGAAACATCATAAAAGAGATCATGCTTATGCAAAGTAATCACTTGACCCACAGTCTGGTCACATTTATTGCTGGGACTTCTTGACGACAATGGTGATAGTAAGTGGGTCATGAGCTCAGTGACATTTTCTGGCTGTCAGTGAATCTCATCTATATGCTTCCTAACTGAACCCCTGTGAAAGTATTTTAATTCCCTTTGCCTATGTGATGTTGCTAAGTGGAAGGAATTACAAGGTGCCCGGTAAAAGAATGATATATATGGAGAGTGAGGTATTAGTAAATCCAGTATTGAAAGGCACAATGCTGGAAAAGTCTACCTAGAGCTGGTATAAATATCTAGTGCTTACCTAGTTCTTAAAATTGTAATAATTGCTGGCAACAGTGGCTGAATATAATTTTTAGTAAAAGTGATAGTCAAATATTTATATTACTGTGGTTTGTATTACTGCTTTTATCATTTTAAGTATTGAAGTTCATTAATGTAATTTAATGTAAATAATGTAGATATTACTGCATGTTGCCAAAAAAGACTGGGCCTGAAACTCTGTGGTGGAGCTAAAATCCAATCAAAACCCATTTTCCCCTTCCCAGAACTTTCTGATCTAATGGCTCATTCTCTAAACCTGACTGGATGCTCATGGAAGCTGAAAATCCCAGGCTTCAGCACTTCAAGTATCATTCCTAATGTCTGCTTTGATGGTGACACTCAAAAGACAGGAGCATTAGGCAGATGCTGAACAGTTTCAGGAAGGTTAAATATTGTGACTTTCATTTATCTTTTTTTTCTGCTTCCAGTTAAGAGCTGTGTAAATATGCACCTCCTTCTTCAATGCAGTGTTGATTGTATGATCTCTGTAACTATATTTGTAGGCTTAATTTGCATCTTGGTTTACACTACCACCTGTTTTACTAACAGAAATACTGTACTGCTATGAGATACTTAATATTTTCCCCACATGATGAGTGACAGCTCTGGTTTTAATTGTGAAGTCATTTTGGGACAGCAAGGTGGCAAGTGGGCACCTGGGAGGTTCACAGGCACTTGACATATTGAGGTGATGTTGTAGAGAAGGAAGAAATGTTAATTTAAAATAGAAGAAAATAGTAGTAGTATAATAAAACAGTAGTAAAACTTGATAAGGAGCTGTTAGCATTGCAGGACACTCTCCCAGTTCTAAAGTATGGATGTATATAGTCAACAAAAATGCCATTAGGATATTGTATTAGCAAGCCAAATACAAATGCTCTGATTTTTAACCCTACTTTAAGAAGCTACAAGATCTTTGAAGAGTTCACACTGAGATGTTTATGAAAATGTCATACTGAAAAGCAGCATGGTGATAGGTCAGCACAGAAATAATGTCCATTTTCAGCAGGGTAGGGTGGTCCTGGTTCAAAGTACAACTTCTAGCACAAGAAAGTACAGTCTTCATCCTGATAGCTAAAATCCTAATTCAATGAAAAAATTTATACTCTGTAGGATTTTTTAAAATCTAATTGTCTCCTGCAGCAGAGTAGAGGGTACTGCATGTAACGAGGGTGAAGTGTTTTACCATTGTTGGTCGGGGTAGAAGGGCGTTGTGCCAGCAGCTGGATGTCGTGTCTGCAGCACCAGGGATAACCTTCATCCCTGGGCTTCATTATAACTCTTCTAATGCAAAGATTCCACCAATTTTTTAAACTACATCATTTTTCAGGGACTGGCATAGCACAGCGATGGAAGCTCAGGCAAGAGTATAGTGTCACCTGAAGTGGGGGAGTTCTTGAAAAGGGTGACTTAGATTAATGAGGCAGGGTAAATCTTAAAGTTATATCCAAGCTCATTTATGTCCAAGACTACTTGATCAGCTCATTTACAGGACCTTGAAATGCAGAAGAATACCATGCTACAGGCTTACTGTTTTTCTCTTCTGTTCATTTAAAATTAAACTCTCTATATAACATTTTAATAACAAATTCTTTAAAAAACAAACTATGCTAAACCACCAGTATATAATGCATGCAACACACACATTATAGTTCAAAAGAATTCTTTTTTAAACTACTGATGATGGAAAAATTCTGGCTGCTTCCTTTTGAGCAGGGCATGTTTGGGACCTTGTAGTAAACTGTGCATGGTGCTGTCTGAGCTGGATTTCAATGTTCAGAGCCACAAGATAGTGATGTAGAAAATAAGATATTGACACAAAAACCTCTGTATATTCTGATACACAGTATGAAAGAGATAAAACTGCAGCAAATAACTGGCTTTAGTGGGTACTTTGTGCCCTTCTTGAAACATTAGTCTCAATTTAGTGCTTTTGTTGCTTTGCAGTATTTTACACTGCTAGATAATTTACAGCGTAGTGTCACATTTTCTCCTTGGATACAGGAGTATAATAGACACCAGAATTAATTAATTTCATGGACCGTGGAAGGGAATTCTTAAACTTCTAGTATTACTTGTGATTTGAAATAATGGCTTTTGAGATGATTGCTCTGATCAATGAAAGCCAGGCTTCTGTTTAGAGTGAGACAAAGCATGAGTTATTCTTTGCTCATTTTCTAACCTGGAAATTTTGTAAGGGAGTACCAGAGAGGAAGGTCAATGTGGTAAATATTTCATAACTGCATATTGGTTTTTAGCTGAGTCATGAAGAGTTCCTGTTGATTAACTTTGTCTCTTCTCATGATCATTATTCAATGCTTAATTACATTGAACACTATATTCCAGAAGATCCAGAAGACTATGCTAGACAACACCAGCTGGATGGGATTAATAGGTTAGCACTGGATAGAAATGAGTCAGGAGCAGAATAGTACCTGAATACATGTCAAATTTGTGTCAGGTGCAAATTTTTAAAGAAAAAAAAATGCCATAATCCATTAAAAATACTGGATATAACAAGAAATCAGGGCCTTTTTGAAATGTATTCCCATTTTTCCAATAATCATCTGTATCATTCCATTCAACTGCTTCTGACCTGAAATAAGTGCATCTTCATCTAGACTCTATTTCTCTTGTTTGTTCGTTACAGGAACCTGTCCCCATGTATGCTAGATCAGCTGTTTTGAAGGCAATTATATTGATTTGCCATGAATTATTACTGAAAAGTATGTCAGCTCTTTGTTATCACCTTGTTTTCTTCAAGGTGGTTAGAGACATCTTGATTTATTGCTTTCTTACTAAGCTGTCACCATTTCTTTTCAAATTTTGATATTTGGCTGACTGGGCTGTAGTTACCTGAACTACTTTATTTGCCCCTCTTCACTGTTATGGGACCTTAGTCCATCCTTGCTTCAATGGAATCATCCCAAAAATGCATTTAGGCTGCTAAATCCCAGGAAAGCAGCTGGAAGGTGAAGTAGGCAGCTACATTATTTTCCTTGGTCTGTGCCTGGTCCCTGGTGTGTGAGTGTCCAGAGCAGAGCTACTTCAGGAGAACTTGTACTTCACAGCAGAGACAGGGAAAATGCAGAGGGCCCAAGTCAGATGGACTCTCCTCAGGGATGCATTTGGGCCTGTTTTACAGATAGACAGAAACAGACACTTCGGCAAAAAATAGTATTATGGTTGTAGTGCACAACTTTTGCAACCATAAGTAAATCTGAAAGTGTTCCAGGTTTATTCCTCAAATCTATTGGAAGTCTTGCCTGCAGCCCCTGTCACCTCTTTTATTTACTTAAATTCCTGTGACTTCTTAATTTTATTTTGCATATGCAATCATGACATGAAATCTTTGCCTTTTTTTACTATACTGCTAGACATTGCCACCTGCTGTGAATGCTGTATTTGACATGGACAAATATCAAATTAATTTTATATGTATTTCTTGATTTGCATGTAAGTGCATACTTTTATGTATTATTTGGTTCTGCAGCTTCCATGTGTTTTCTGACAGAGCTATCTTGTATCATGCAGCTTTTAAGCTTTAAATTGTGTGATGACAGTAAAAACCTATATAAAGAAATAGTTTTTGACATTGCCTACTTTCTGGTGTGGTATAGGATTCCAGTTAAATCTATTTGATAAGTTAAAGGCAAAGGAAGTAGATCTAATGTTAACTGGATTCTTTAAAAGGAGTAATATTGACCTACCTAGGAATTTATTTGTTCACCTGTAGAAAAATGATACTTAGAAGAATTATAATGTGAGTAAAGAGATGATTGAGGGGGACATGACAACGGTCTTGGAAGTGGGAGTGCTAAAGAGGAGGAAGATGAATAGTGGCATTTTCCCAGTACTGGTTTGGAACCAAGGTTAATATTTTTATGGATGACTTCTGCCTGGAAAGGAGGAGTGCATTGATGAGATGTGCTGATGAGTCTAAGGTGGGAGACATCATCACTGCAAAGGGTAATCAGAATGTCAGGTAGGAAGAAATGGATGGCTTTTGGGAACAGAATAAGGAAAAGTGATGGAATACAAGAGTTCAGGTTTTGCTACTGTGCATAGCAGGATTTTTTTCTTTCTCTCCAGTAAGTTGGGAGTCTTCAGCTAGAAATGGTAGAGGACGATAAATCCAGGTACTAATTGGAAGTGTACTACAGCTATGGAAAAAGCCAAATGGAGACCTGGGATATTTCAGGTGAAGTATTTGCTACAGAGGGAGAGAGTGAAGATTTTTACCTAAACTGACTGCTTATTCTCAAAGACAGCAGAGACTTACTGGAGGAACTTAAGCAGAGGAAAAGCTATCAGAACAATATGGGAGAAGAGAGTAAAAAAGTTTGCTGTGTTTAGACTAGCAAAACAAAAGCCATTTAAAGAAAGAAAAACCAAGACAGTAGGTTTCTGTTTACTTACTAATCTTATGTTTATAAAGTTTGGGGAAATAGCTGGGTCTGAAGAACAGGCATCTAATTTGTCCATTTATCCTGACCAGCAGCCTTCAGAGTCTGAGGAAACTGCTAAGTGAGATGTAACTCCTCATTTTATCTCTTAAAGTTTGTGTTCCAGTTGCAAGTCTTAACATGGAGGGTTCATAAACTGACCAACTCCTGGGAATTTTGTACAAAAGCAAAAGCCACAAGATGGTGCTGACACTCCTTACTGTGGCTGAAGGCCTTATGAGAGATTTAGCAGAACATGCAGTGGCCTGGGTGTAACCAGACAAAATTTCTGTGGGGTTTGGTGTGTATTAACCTGCAAACAAGTAACAAAGTCAGTGGCTTGCTTCAAGCTACAGTTTGTAGTTAAGCATCAATTTTTGGTTAAAAGTCCTAATGCAGTCTTAGTGTATTGGAGGGAAAGAGGGAGATGAGGGGAATTAGAAAGGTGATGGTTATTTCTGAGGTTGAATGATGAAATTGAGAAGTAGAAAGAAAACACATCTTTGTTATCTCTGATTAGAATCCTTGTTTGAATTTCCACGTTTTTTTAATGCCAAAGACAAAATCTGCTGTGCCCACATTGTTGCTGACGGCTTGTGCTTCTCTGCCTTTTTTCTCTTTGTGCTTGCATCAAGGGAGGGACCGTCTGGGGAGATTGGTTTGTTATTCTCTGTACAGCATCTTAAAAGGGGTGGAAGAGAGATAAGTTTCTGCAGCTTATGGCTGACTAATAGAGAGCTCCTAGTGAGGTTTATAAAGAGGAAAAATACTATTTGCAAAAATGTTACTTGAGAACTCTGAATTCAGCTGAACCTGAGAAACAATGCAGTCTGGGTGACAGCTGCATAAACTTATCTCGCTGCCCTGAGAACAGCCTGCCTTCCCTACCTTTCTGTCCTGTCTGCTAGAAAAACATCATCTCTCTGTTCATTAATCATTGCAGCTATGAGCAGGAGAGGCTTATCCTTCTCAATTCTTTCACTGAGCCACCAGCAGAATCTTCCACTGGTACGAAAGGCAACGGCCCACTGCCTTTCTCAAAAATGAGGGGAGTGCACTTGGTTGCAGAATGCCTTTCTACCGATGCTATGTCATCTTTTGCTCCTGAAATGCTGTATATGCATTTTTCCTCTGAATAAAATGAGCCTAATGTGTTGAAGTTTAAACCTGAAATGGCTGAAATGCATACTGCATTCAATAAGTATGATAAATTAGGATCTTATAAAGAATGCCCTTGCTGAATCTTGGGACAGAGAGTGCCATTAAATCTATACTTCCAAATATCTAAATGTGTGTACTTAATCAGTTTCAAGAGTCTGGCTACCAATAGAATTGCTTTTATGATTCAAAGAAGTGAAATATTGTTTATTCAACATTCTGGCTGACATTAAGTGCACAGACCATTCTAAAACACTCATGTTTAAAAGGAAGGAAATAAAAACTGCAACTTCTGTACCCTTCTGACCTTATTGTAAGATCAAGTCTAGAAGCTGCTGAACTGCCTGATTCTGATCCAGCAAAGCAATGAACTGGATGCTTTATGAACTTGAGAGCTGTGCCATGGAAATTGGTTTATCTGCTTCTTTAATTGTTCTTACCACTTATGATTAAAAAATTAAAATCTACCTGAATACGATGAGCTGGTAGCTCCTGTAATAATGTATTTGGGAATGCCAGCCAGCACTGATTGTGCTGTTGTTTCAAGGCATTTAACACTGGCAATGCTAGCACTTGTACTGTTGTACCAGTGCACTTCAAACTTGTCTTCAGAGAGCATCTTTAGAGCTGGAAGTGCATTTATTCTTCTGCATTGTCTTTGTGCTAATTTTGAAACTAATTACAAGGTCTGGCCTTCTTTATATCTACAATGTGGATATTTGCACTTTTTATTGTCTGAGGTTGGCACATCATTACACAAATTTAAAAGGGAATCTGATTTTATCCCTGATTGCTTATTGCTGGTGCTTTGTGTGAACTTAAATTCAGGAGGGACTGTACTACACAATCTCCTCCTCTCATCACCACTTAGATTTATAAGATTAAATTATTTTTGATTGCTTTGTTCTTTCTTGAATATATCTATGCCCTGTCCATTGATGACAGTTGGGGCAATAAGAATTATTTTGAATATCAAATTTCATGGAGACTCTTTTTCTCTGGGCAACGTCTTGGGTTTGTAAGCTAGTCATTTAATGCAGAAAAGGGTTAGGATGGAGTTTGAATCAGTAACTGAAGAACTACTTCTTACCTAAGGATGTGTTTCTATATCACTCTTCCAATTGCAGCCTTCTAGTGCTAGAGAATCTTCAAGGCTTAGTGCAAGAGGAAAATGTTTAATTAGTTCTTTAAATCAAAGAGGGATTTAATGATGCTGTGTGAAATGGCAATCTGTTTCATTCTCCTGTCAATGACATGCCTTTTCCTAGGAACAATGTACTAATCTTGCATATTTAATACCAAAACACTACTAAAAGATAAGCATACAATTATTACTTAGTATCTACTTGTAAACTCTACAGAATCAAAATAGGACTCTTCCAACTTTACTTCCAGAGAAATTAAGAGTCTAAAAATAGAATTATTTTTATTTTATTTCTCATTAGAGAATATAAAACACAGTTAAACCTTGAAGTGTTCTGTATGTAAGTAACTGATACATCCTTGAGCAGGAAAACTATTAAAAAACCCCAACTTTATAATAAATTCACTTTTGATAGGCACAAAGAGCACGAACCAGGGAAAAAAACCCCACCAGCTAATGTATTTTCTTTATTTTTTTCCAATGATTTTTTAATGAGCTGTTTCATTTTTCTATGGATAATGAAACCTTGATCCTTTAAAAGAGAAAGGGTGCGTCAAGAGTTTCAGATGTCAAGTGGGAAGCATTCATGTTTAGCACTGCAGTACAAGACTGAGACAGAGAGCAAGAGCTGTATAACTAAAATGAAATGAACTATGCACAATAGTTCCAGTAAAGCCCTCATTTCTTTTCCTCCTCTGCCTTTAAAGCTTGGTTTAAGGTAACCAAGCTTTGTATCCCATCGCTTCCCTCATTGAAAGAAGAATAATCAAGTTCGAAAAAAACTGGCGTTACCAATTAAAAAAATGTTGTCCTGTCTACTCTTTCAACTACTGTGTTTTCTTCTTTTTGCTCATTTTTTCCTTGCATTTTTTAATTTCTTCCTCTTAAGTCATTCCCCTAATTGTATACCTCTGAAAATCTCTCTTCCTATTTTCCTTCTCTTTCCTGCCCACCTCTTTTTTCTGCGTATATACTGCAAGTTTGCTCTCCGTTTTCTACAATTTTGCATTCCTCATTTATAGCATTTCCAGGGGAAAGGAGCTTCCAACTATGCATCTCTGCTTGTCTTCAGCCTGCTTCTGCTCAGCTCTGAGGAGGTGATGGCTGGAGGGAGCTCCATGTATGTAGCTTTTCCTCTCACACTGCCTGCTGCAAGAGAAGCGGTTTCCCATGCCTGGATCACAGGCGAGGTACTTTGCTTCACTTTTGACTTTAGGAAACCGGAAGGTTCAAATTGAGACCAATAAGGACAGCGAGGTGCTGTGCTGCCTTTAGCTCTCATTTGGTCAGGGAGGAGGATGTCCATGGAGGTGGCAGGCTGCTGATTAGGGCCATGGGGAGGGTGGATTGCCTCACTCCAGACAGCTTGTCTGTGCTTCCAGCTGGGAGCCAATTTCTATAATGGGTAAGCAGGGGGCTTATTTGGCACATGCTGATCTGGTGTCCAGTAGATTATTTTCTCCTTAGTGCTCGTGTCTCATTGCTTTTAGTTTTTCTGTGGCATTTATATCTAAGCAATATCTTTGATTGAGAAGACCAAGTAGCATTCATTGTGAAGGGGAAAAAAACCCATGGACACAATTCCTAAGTCTACTAACATGCTCCTGGTCGAATCCCAATTACCAGATTGCTGGAGCCCCCTTAATTCTGTGTTTTATCTTGCAAGTCAGGACTTTGTTTAAACTCTGTTGGAATCAATAGAAAGACTCACTTGCACTGCAGCATAAGGGAATTGAACCTGCGATAAATAAAATTGTTGTTTAACTATAAGACTGCCCTCTCTTGTCTCTGTCCTGCTTCCTTTTGTCCATTGTTTCCTACCTCATCTTTCTCTTCTATCCTGGAAATAAAGCTGCAGAAATCTCCTGGAATGAGTACTTGACTCCCTGTTGTCTGCATAGGGAAAAAAAATTAATGCACATGTCAGGCATCACTCTGGGGTTACAGAAGTAATTGCTGCTTTTCAAACGACACTTCTCAAACCCAGTCATCTTTTCCACATCAGGACTAAAACCTGCAAACACATCTCATGCAGAAATACCTACATACTTCTTTCTTCTTCTAAGTACTTCCCCTGGGAGACTCCTTCTCCCTTGCCAAAAATACTGTCATTGGTAACATTGAGAAACTTCAGCTTTTAAGATGAAAATATTGAGGAGTGAAAATAAATTATTGGAGATTAATTTCGTGGATGAAGGGAGAGTGTTCATGCAGCTCAATGCATAAAGATGAGAACATGCTGTACCTCAGGCTTGCTGAAAACAGACTTTTATTATTTTATTTTTTTTTTCTTAGGCAGACATTATACTATGCCATTCTGTGCATTGTAGGCGAGAGAAGAAACAGAAAGGTGGAGCCATTATCCAACTATTCTACATGGTCACAAGGTTAGTGTTTATCAAGTCAAAGCAGAAATCAGATGTCTCTAGGTGATCTTCAGGTTAGCAGGTTAAACAAAGTTTATCTCTTTTTATCAGTACAAGTGATTGCTGAGAATCTGTATTAGTAAACATGTTGCATTAAAATAAAAGGCATCTTTGGCAGAATTTATAAGCAGTGAAGCTGTAACAGTAAAAAATTATAGCTGTATGTTTTACTGATTTGACTTATATAATAGTCTTGAACTGAGACTGCAAGAGGGTGAGGATGAAATTAAATGAGTCATTGTTAAAAATAGGATGTGGGATTAAATTAAATGTTGAGTGTGCTGGGCAGCTGAATAGGGGATGAAATTTGCAGTGAGAAATAGGCTGTGTCTATGCTATACAAATGTTGATACTACGTAAATGCATAGTGATTAGGGTCCACTGGTGATTTCAGCCAGTTGCAATCTGGGAATTGTCTGTATTGTCACAGCTGTTACTGCAGGGACAAGGAAACCATCTGACCAGTCCAGTGACAGGCATTTCCTCCTAGGCAGGGAGATGAGGCACAAGGCTTTTTAGTCTTTATATTGAATATCAAGCGTAGCTAGTGGAAAAGGCAAACCTAAAAATCAGCTATTTTGGTATATAAGGAAAATCATGAGCTCAGCTTGGTTTTAAGTTATGTCTGGTTAGAATGGGGTTTCTCTCATGGCTAGGGGGATGCAGTAGTTCAGTTTACAGGGTGAGGGAAGAATCGATCACTTCCAGTGATAAAGATGGCAGAAATTATGACCTCTGGCTGTCACTGGGAACATAATGCTTCAGCAAGTAGACTAGAGGCCTCTAGCCTGATCCAGCACCCCAAATTTTAGGTTACGCTCCTTTACAATTTAAAGGCAGAGCATGTTGAGCTTGAGCAGTGGTTCACCTGCTTGTCACTGTCATCCATATGGCTTGAAAAAATTCCTTGATGAACATTTTTGTCAAAGTAGAGTAGCTACTAGTAGCTGTGTTGGATGAGCAACCTTTAGATAAAAAAAAATTATGCATTATGCTGGTACTGTGTGGGCATCAAAGTCCTCAATTTGGTTTAGATACTGTAGGGAAAAGAAAATCACATTTCCCTGAGCTTATTTTCTGTCCTAATTTTGGGGATGGGTGACATTAAAGAGCGAGGTTTTTTAAAAACTAAAACAAACCAGCAGACGACGTGCTGGTCACCGTGGAAACCAGGCTTTTGATGAAGGGGTTGTATATCTGGTAATACTTTGTACTGAGTTCTGATCACAAAAAAAATCCACATGGTTTTTTTTTTATTCCTTCACATCCTCTTCTGCTACACAGTTTACTTCTTAGAAGATAGAAAGGAAGATGCTGCATAATAAGATATTTGCTCTTAAAGTACAGAAAAATACTTATTTCAGCAAAACAGGAATCCATTTTGCTGAAACAAGGTTTTTATGTAAGGCTAGAACATGCAAATGGAAGTGATGGCAAAAGAATTCAAGCCTCAACAACTCTCTGGATATGCATCAAGTTTAAAGGCCAATTGCTTCAGAGAATATGTAGAAAATTCTGTGAATAAAGCAGTGGCTAAAACTGGACATTTGCAGAAATAATACCTCTGCATTTGTAAACATCCAGACATTCAGCACAGTCTCATGATCTGACTGAAGTTATTCATGCACATTGTGGGCTCTTAGTCCAGAAACACTATCTTGTATAACTTAGCAACCCTGAATTTTGTCATATGTTGAAAGCTTTTATTAAAAATATTATTGAAATTCTGTCAGTTGAGGTTTTACTGAGCTCAGGTTTATGAATCAGGCAGTGAATATTTGAAAGCTGAACCAGAAGAAGCTTTAATGACTGAATAAAAATGGTTTACACAAAAATCCAGAGATTGGCTGATGTAAGCGTCAGTAAAACACTTCAGGATAACATCAGTAAGGTTGTCTTCATGGAAGTGGGAAATTCTCATTTAATGGACTTGTGTATATGAGAGAACGGTTACAAGACTGAGGTAGTTTCAGTACATATTTTCAGATGTAGTCATTATATTGTCTTCAGATTCACAAGCACAGTGATACTTGAACATAATGCTCATTCTTATATTGAGCAACTAATTAACTTAATACTAGAGTAATAGTAAATTCAACTGTGAAAAAAAAATTAAAATTTTCATACACATAAATCTGACTGATAATATATTTTTCCTTAAATAAGGAATTTTTATTATCAACTATTATGACTAAGTCCTTTACCAAAGTTTATTACATTTCTATCTTACTATAGTTTTAATATAATGGGTTTTGGTATATTATTTCCTGGGCAGGAGATAATATTGGTGGTCAGAACTGCATCTACATTCAGTATATCCTGTTAACTTTCGAAGTCTCATCTTTCTTCTTTAGCTGCAGAGAGTACTCTAAGATTTTGCCGTGCTACTATTTTGAAGTTGACAGGATCTGTTGAGGTTCTGTAGAATGACTTGTCCCTGTGACCTCTATTTTGAGAGTAATCAGACCTGTTTTTACTTTTATTGATCGAACTTTATTTTAGTGGAAGACAATAGGATCTTGTTTCCTAATTCTTCAAAATATAGAATATACAGAGGAGAGTTTGTCTCAGAGAAAAAAGCCTCATTTTTTGCTTTCAGGCATACTGTTTAAAATTTTCTTTGGCAACTGAGGAGACTTGACACGGACTTGACATTGACTTGAAGTGCTTAGTACAAGTATTTTATTTTTAATATTGTTTTACATTGATTTAGGTTTCATTTTGAAGCAATTTAACAATGCATAAAACTTCAAACTTCAGTTGTCTAGACATTGTTTGCATACATGATTATTTGCAGTTTTGATATTTTGCTATTTCATTTAAAAATATGATTATTCTTGTTTCAGCATTTGTAAAACAAATAAATATTTGACTCTGCAGATACTGGGCATGGCTGTCTTTAAAAAAAGGAAAAAGCCCCTCCAGCTCTGTATGCAGTACTTAGCTTTTTGAAAGTATTTGTTTTGTTGCATATAAGATGCTGATTTTTGTGTTAAATTAATACATTTCGTTCAATCTGTTCCTTGCTTATACAAAGTAGAAAAACTCTTGCTTAATAAATCCAGAATTTTCTATGATGGTGACAAATATATTAATTTGATAAGCTGGACTAACTGTCTATATCTTTATGCAGAGCACTTCTGGAAAAAGTAAATAGTTAATGAGTAAACTAGTCTGAAAATACTAATATCTGATTATTCACGTTTACATTACTTGATATTATTTGAATAGTTGTTTTTTTTTTTCTTTTGTAACTGGATTAAAACATAGGCGTATTTTTAGGGTCTATAGCTTACAGTCATTTCTCTGTAAAGGGCCCTCATTTTCTTAGAGGAATAAGCTAATCAATCATAAATACTGCTGAGACCATGATGGATGACCTAGCAAAATATTTTAGCTAAGGTGTGTTTTTTAGCATATGAACAATCTTTTTACTTTAGTGATGCTTTTGTGTGCTTTAGGTTTGACGTTCAAATGTTTTGATCAATAAAGTCTCAAATGCTCAAGATGATTGATGCCACTCCAGCAAAAGGATTTGGTTGTCTGTGCAAATGACCTCAGATTGCACCTTTGCTAGTTGTAAGGAAACGTGTCAGTAGGAGCCTTCTGGGAGCTTTTCTTTATCAAAAACTGCTTTGGCAGTTTTTCTGCATTGAAATAGAAACAAAGTCCTTTTACTAATTCTACAACTTTTTGCCAGAAGGTTGGACTTAACAGTCTCATGCATTTATTCTTGAGAGACTTCAACATTCTGCAGTGCTGGTTATCTGCAGAAATACTCCCAGGTATTCAAAAATCTTTAAGTCTTCTGATGATTGATGTTCACTTTGAAGCTTCAGAAGGTTTTTCCCTCTTAATTTTATTTTATAACAGTTTTCAGCTGAGAAACTCTGTGGTTGACTGTACTGTGTGTGAAGGGAGGTGTGCTGAGGAAGTTACTCTATACTACAAATTTCTCTGAATTGGGAGTCTAAAGGACACCGGGAAAGCTCCTTTTACAGGCCAGACCTGTCTCCTATGTTTTTTTTCCTGCAATGTGGTTGGTCCCAGTGGAGGGCTGAAAGCAGACTGAAAATGGAAAGTTTTGTAAGGTAAGCATGCAACAAATATTCCAGATGGTCTGTTATTTATCAAAAAGTGAGATGGTCCTGAGGGGACTGACAAATACCTCTAGAGCTACCTAAGCTTGGAGAAATATATTAGAGAGCATGATGGCACTCTGTGATCAGGGGGCCTGGAGGGCCAAGAGGGACCTCCCTCCTGCACTTTCATATTCTAGAGTCTGAGGATGAAAGCTGGGAAATTGTTCTAGTTAAGGAACAAGAAGCCAGGAGTGGCTTTGCTGTCTGTTAAAAAGCAGACAACAACCGAAGGTCTGGAAGCTGCTAATAAATGTGGATATGGGAGCTGGAAGACTCTGCTTGGGCAGCAGGCAAGTGGTTTGGTGCAGCAGCCCCTGGGATGCACACAGGGCTCATCTGGGGGGGGATGCAGCTGCCCCATTTCCTTCCCCCTACAGCAAAAAAGGTGCTTCAGGAGTTTCAAGTGATAGCTCAGAAAAGGTTCTGTCATCTTATAGATGTTGCTTCTTTTGTTCCCCTTTGCAACCTTGTCACCAGAAACAAGCTTTTGGCTCTGACAGAATAAAATTGTACTGCTTTCACCTTTTTGATCTTGTTATTAAAAATGAATCCCAGTGAAGCTGGCAAACAATGTACATTACTCCTCCCGTTACAGTCAGTATGTATAGGCAGCTACTTGGGAGGTGAAAAGGACCCTCTGCCGAGCTGCAAGAGCAGTTTAAGAACTGGTATCATGAGAGGCCAAGTGACAGGAAGAAACCTTCCTGTCTGGCAGAGACTAGTGTGTCCTCACAAGCAGAGGTTGTGTAAAACCAGCTCCATCCTTTCTTGGATGCCTCATGTCATGTTTGAAAAGGGTGGTGTGGAAGCTGTAATGGCTTTGTTTGTGTGCTGGTCTGTTGAGAGGCTTTGATTTTTGCATGGAAACTTGTGCTGTTCTGGCACAGCCACTGTGATCTTTTCAGGGGGTTTGTGGCTTGCAGCCCCTTTTCCCTGGGAAAGTGCTGCCACCTCAGTAGAGGCAGAGCAGCCATGGGGGCAGGCATGGATGATGGACCATGAAGGAGAAGGAGCAGCAGCACTTTTTGAGGTGACCTGAGGCTGGTGACCTGGTGACCTGCTGTGATGAAAGCTGCAGGCTGATCCATGACAGCCTACTTCAGCTCACTCCCACACCTGCCCAGACAGAGATGACAAAAGCACACTGTTTGAGGCAAGCACATGGATGGGGCAGAAAGCTCAGCTCAGCCAAAGGACAGAACGTGGACATTGGGGTCTGCCTGTGGTGCTCATGGTGGTGGTCTCCCAGTCACCTTCCTCACTGACCTGATTTGATGCTAGAGGGTTGTTCTGCAATTGCTTTGGTCAAATCCATGCTGGGACAAGAAAACTGAGGTGTTTCATCTAGTCAGGAATTTATCACCTGATCCAGTGACTGAAGGGAAACCAAGTGTAAATTGGAAGATACAGGGGAGGAAAAGCCATTCACTTTCATATGGTCCACTCTGTAGGGGCAGCAATCAGGACAGTGCGACCCCCACAGTGTCCTGAGGACAAATGAAAGCGTAAATGTAAGTTGTTTTTTGGACTTTATGCTGAGTCTTTCTCCCTGTAAACTTAACCATTCTTTTCTAAGTCTGTGTCTATGAGACTAATGGTTCTGCTGCATTATGGAAATTTAACAAAATCTTCCTTTCCAAGCCCCAGGCAACAAAGTGATAGAAATTTGAAGAAGGAAGGTGACAGGAAAGGAAAGGAGCTTTAGAGAAAACTTGATATTAATCATTTGTTTGCTTTATTTTCTGCATGTCATAGATTATTTCAGCCAATTGATCAGTCTCATTTGGTGTTCCATATGTGTAGGTGAAAAATGATCTCTTTTCTGACTTGTCATTACTTCTTGCTCTACAGCTAGAGCAATATGATCACTTGTGGTGATCATATTTTCTTAAGTCACTTTCTCCCCTATATCTCTTTGTTTAGTGTGGAAATGGCAATTAATCTGAATAACCAAACCATTGCTTCTTTCAGGGCCACAATAGCACTTAAATCCCAGCTCTTACATGTAAAAGTGAGGGGGGAAAAAAAGTAACGTCAGAAAATTTTTGTTCTGAATCTGTGGCACTGGGAAGCTTGGAGCTTGTCAAAAAGTCAGTATGAAGAATGTTTTGTTTTTAAAGACCCTTTCTTAGGCTAAAACAGGAAAAGAGAACCAGAGCATGTCAGCACACAAAACCTATTCCTGCTCTCGGGAATGCCTTCAGATAGTGTTTTACTTCAGATGATAGTAATATTCAAATAGAAAAAACATAATAATAAATGGAAGTTAATACTTCCATGTGTTCACTGGTCATTCATTGTTTTTTGGTGGTGTTGGGGAAGCTGAGGGTGGATCACAATAAGAAAGAAGTGTTTGTTTGGTTTGTATTTGCAGCCTCTTTTGCTTAATTGCCTCCTGCACTTTGCGCAGGACATTCCCCCCACAGTGTGCACATGGGGAGCTGCAGATGGAGCACTGTGATGTATCATCAGTGCCAGCTGGACACTGCTGCTTGCACGATGCTTTAGCAGCAGAGTAATCGGCACCTAAGTCAGCAATCTTTCCATCCGGTCTTAGTTTCATGTAATAGCAGCGGTTATCAAATCTCTAAGTAACACAACAGCTTTTTCTTCCAAGGATATTCCTGTCCCTTGAATCTTTGTTCCTTCCGTATAATTTATGGGGGTCTCAGGCCACTTGCTTAACATCAGCTCCAGACATCAATATCAATTCTTTGTAGACTCCTACAGGAACAGCTTTGTTGGGTTACATGGGGAACTTCTTAGTGAATCTTTCTGTTGAACTGTGTAGGAGTTGGTGTTTTTTCTGTCTTCCAGGGCTGGCACATCAATGTGTAGGTGTCTTCCATTTTGCCAGCAAGTGCGGCTTCCTTTTCTTCACTACAAAGGAGAAGGCACTCTAGAGTGGGTGAAATATTTTTAAATTAAATGTAACAGCAGTTACAATGAAAACAATAAGAAAATAGTAAATTATAAATTCTCCACTAGAAGGGATTTGGATCTCTGTGTGCATGTATGCAGAGGGGAAATGGGAAGTAAAACAGTGAATACAGATGAAATCTAGTGAATGATCTTATTCAAGCAGAACTGTAGCAATGTCAGTGCCTTTTTGCTTCTGATGCTTTCAGAGTGGAGTGTTCCATTTGGAAATACTGGTATCTCCCAAAATTTTGACATTTTGAGTGTTTTTCCCCTTGACTAAAATTTAGATTTGTGTCAAATCACCCAAATCTTGCTTAACTCCTTCTGTGTGTCTAAGCAGCAGATCTGTGGTTAGGTGCAGGAAATATTGTCCTGCACATTTCTAGGTGCCTGAGGTTGCTAATTTCCCACTTCCAGTCTAGGTGTTGAAGCTGTAAGGCAGAGCACACTCTTACACTACAAACATGCTTTTACAATGGCTCTCTTCCAAAAATATACTTTGAAAATTTGAAAAACAGTTTTGAAAATAAATTTTTTCAAAATATTTTTTTCACATAAAAACAACAACAAAAATTCAATCTAAATTAATGGGTATGAGAGGAAATCGGTACAAGGGTTTCATAAGGCAGGAACTAAATCAAGCACTTCTGTCTGCTTCAGTCAAAATAGCTTCCACTGTCCCATAAAGATTCTTCTCTTAACTAAGCCAGAAGAATCTGTAAAAATATTGTAGGAAAACTTTTTCTTCTTTTCCTCACTATAACTCTTTAGTTTACCTGCCAAACTGTTATGCTGACATTTTTAGGCTCTTTCTACACTGGAGAATTTACAGTGGTCTAAAAATATTGTGTATTTCAATTCACAGGTTTTAAGAATCACCATTGGATAGACAGAGATAGTAACCAGTAAATACACAGAAAATACTGAGTTTGTCACAAATAGATACTAATTTTATTGCATTTTGTGCATTGCATTAGGTCCTAAGTGCTATGTGATAAGATTTATTTCTTGATGGGAACCCAGATCTCTTTTTGTGAGGTACTTTACAGGGGGATGCTAGCTGTTATTAAAAGGTTGTTGTGAATTACTCTTGTCAATGGCTGGCAATATTTATGAATGTGTCTTGAAGTGATGCAATTATAAGTATAGTTTCAATTATACACACTACTTAAGGATTTTTATTTTAATTTCCTCTTGCTTTTGGTATTACAGAGATCCAACAGGATAATGGTGACATTTCTAGAATTTCTTTTTGCTTACATTAAAAATCCATGAAAAGTTGGAAGCTCAAATAAATCATGAGTTTTGTGGTTACTTTATTTCTGTTTCATTCTCAGCATTTTAAATGTTGAATGCCTGAAAATGGGCTGTGCTTCTGAATGAGCTGAAATAATGAACCAGCTAATTAGGTAATAAGTTAATTTAAAGAATAGCTTCACTTTCTGAAAGAATACTTAGTAATCCCATTACTATTTCTAAGATGCACTTAAAATATTTCTACAGAAAAAAAAAAACTCCTTTAAACTTTAAAGGAGTAAGATGTGAGAAACTCATCCCAGCCTTTCTTGGCATGGTGGTATTTAAAAGGTCATCATCAAATGGAGTCACTTTTCAGAATCTGATCAGCCAACTTTTGAAACTTCTCAGTATGAAGCCTTTTATGTAGGTTCTTTCTGGGTAAAAGAACCCAGTATAAAAATCTCTTCTCTTCCTGACTCCACCTGAAACACCTGTTAAGGGAATTCAGGCTCTTTGATTAGGGTGTGTGCATGTGCATATATGGGCATCAGTGGATATTATTATTATTTACTGGTTATCACTAGCAGTTTTGCTGTTTCTTGTTTCTATTTGAGAGGTTTCCTTGGTTGATTGTTCTTGGAATTTGGTGGAGTGTTTTAGAGCTGTGGAGTATTTAGGTTAGAAGGCATCTTGAGATCATCTTATCCAGCTTCCACACTGGAAATGGGAACAGCTTAGATCAGTTTAGATTTTTATTGTTTCAAAAGAGATTAATTCCTACTGTTTAATAAAGGAATGGTAAACCTCAAATCAGAAATTTACAGAACACTTTGTCTCTTCACAGAGATCATGTATTTTTAATTATTATGCTTTATTTTAAATGATTCCTTATTTAAACCTCTTAAAGGTCAACAGTGAATGTGTCAACTGTTTAATGCTCAGCAACCCTCTCTGTTATTGTAAGGTCTAAAATGTTTGTCACATGTGCATGTGTCATGTCAGGGTGTGTGACCCTAAAGGCCCTTCAAATCTCAGTGGCCTATTCATGGCATCTAATGCTTTCTCCCTTATCCCTGTGCCACATTCTTAATGTTTTGTTTGCAAATCCTCTCACCATCTATTTTACAAATTGTGCTAGAAGTAGGGCTGGATGCAGCTATGAAACAGTATTGCAGAACCAGCAGAACGCTTGGATACAGGGCAAAAATTACCAGGGGGTGCTCTGTTGGGGCTGTTCTGACCATTCTGGGTCCTTCCTCTCTGCTTCAGCATTAACTTCAGTTCATATTTTACTTCCATGAAGTTGAGTGATTAGTATATGGTCACCTCCAATTTCACTAATGGTCTGACACAGCTCTAAGCCACCTACTGTAACAGTGGGCTGGAAAGCCCTCATAGGTGTCTGGGGACCTGTCTGTTCCTGGAAGGTGGCCCTGTACTTTATAGATTTCATCTTTCCCCTTATTCCTCTCGTGAGCTCAGTATCACAGCCTCTCCATGTTGTGTGACCTGATGTAATTTGCCTGTCTCCTTGCAGGTAAGAAAAATCCAACCAACTCCTCTCTAGTCCACAGTCTGAAAGGTATCCATATATGAAGAATATAAATTTGCATATATATACACATATATATATATATATAGTTTTTAAACTTGCTTGGGTCTCACCATCTTCTACTGCTGGTAATTCAGTGCTTTAAAACTTTCATTAAGGTAGCTTTTTTTGGGCTGTCATAAAATTTGTTTCACTGTTATGACTTAAATTTTCTTAGTTAAGGAAATAACTAGTAATAAATGGAATATTCTGCACCATTAAATTATGATATGTTAAAAGCGCTTTAACTACTTCATATGTTATGACACTTGTTTCTTAATAGGGTGCATGGTACAAAATATAGTTAATATAGAATTATGTAGAAGTAGCATAACTAATTTTTTTAAAGTTTAAAATCATTTAATCATTGAATATTTAATATTTTTCCTTTTTTGAAAAGCAGTCTTAAAACTTCCATTCGTTGGTCTATGTATATTTACTGCTTATACTTACAGCCTTTGGCTTCAGACTGCAACTGTTTTTGTTAGAGCCCCCTTGAAGCTGCTTTAAAACCCATTCTTTATGCTTTAAGAAATACTACCTGTCTATAATTTTCTTACTTGATTTATGGGAAGTCTTATTGTGAGGTCCTGAGTTGAAGACCAAATGATATTTTAGATACTGGGAGGGGTAATGGTATTCTTGGTATGAATTGTGTCCCTCAGCTACCTCTGTATGGCATTGATTTTATTGTCCTTTTAGGAAGGAAGGGAGAAGGTGGGGAGAACATACCCCTTGTGTATTTGTGCCTAAATCATAGAATTTTGGGGTGTTTTGACATAGGATTTTTGTTTTACAAATGTGGGTACATAAGCCATGTGTAAGTACATGGAAAGCCACAATGAAGCTATTTCTTTTATATAAAATATCTAGGAAAATTCTTCATAAGTGAAACGATCCCTCAATAGCATTTTACTAATATTCCCTAGATAAATTCCTTCTAGATAAAGTCCCTGGAAAGCAGACGTGGCCATTACTGATTTATCAGCCAAAAGATGGCTAAGAGACATAGGTTTGGGGTTTGTTTTTGAGGTTTTGGGGTTTTTTTTATGAACAGCTTTTCTGCAATGGGTTTGGCTTTATCATTGAAAAGCTTGTTGTTGTCTGCTTTTTGATTTTTTCCCCATTTTTTAAAATTGTTACAGCAAAGATCTTAGACACTCTCTTACTAGAATGAAAGATGCTTCAGTGAGCAGCAGCCCTTTTCTCTGTCCAGTCTTCTCAGTTCTGTACTGCTTCCCACCTGCATTAGATTTAAACTTACACTGCAGGTCTGACTTCTGTATAATTTATCTATAGGGTTCATGTCAGTCTTGCTGGGAGATTATTCAAATAGACCCCTCATCAAAACAGCTTTACTACCTTCATCCATTTGGTCTTGTTGCAGCCCCCTGCAGTATTGACATTAATTTCTTATTTTAAACAGTTCTTACAGCCTTCAAATATAGAAATTTTTTCAAGATGATTACTTATTCTCTTTTCCTCTATCTCGATATTTTTAGTACGTCAGAAGTGGCTGTATAGATTTTTTTTTAATTAATGGTCATTTTGAATTTGTTTAAGTAACATCTTTTTCTTGAAGTCCATCAGGCTTTTCAGCTTCCTTTCCATCTGAATGTCTTGTTCAGAACCTCCCTTATGCAATTTCAAATGATGCAGCAACAACATGAATAGAAGCTTGTGGACCACCCATTTTTCTAGAAAAAGAGATTGATAAAATTTCTACTTGAATTGATATTGATAATTCCTGTTTCATGGCTAGAAGATTTGAAAAATGAAGCCACTTTTTTATAATTAGGAAATTTTTGTTTATCTGAAAGTCATTTAAGAACATTTTACTTTTTCCAAGGATATAACATTTGAAGAATGAAGTCTTAACATAAAATTATATTCATTTCATAGCTGTAAGATAAAAATGATAAAATAGAAAAATTATTTGCTGTATGACAGCCATGAATATTAACGCAGGTTTAGTTCAGTAGAAAATAAGTAAGGTTCCTCTTATAACCAGAAATAATAGTAGGTTAGAAATTGATTTTTTTAAACAAAATATGTTAGTCTATTTGATTTCTGATGCAGAAATAGCAGAATTTTCCATGAGAATGTTAAAAGCAGAACTATTCAGTAAATATTTCTATTCTGTATTTAAGGGGGAAACTGATATCATAACCTGAAATACTTCATTCCAACACTCACTCAGTAGTTTCTAATTAGAAACCATGAATTAAATTATTTTAGTAAGTAGAAAGATGATTTCTTTTATAGGACTTTAAAGTACTTGTTCAATTCCTGAATGAGCTAAAAAAAAAGGTCCTGAAAAATTGCAAAGTAGCCATGTGACAGTGGAAAAGATCAGAAAACATATACCAATATGACAGCTGAGGAGGGATTTTTTATAGTTCTCAATAAATCAATATAGAGGTTAAAAATATGATGACCAAAAGCACTTCAATTTAATGCATAATAAAAATAGAAAAATCAGAAAGTTGAAGGATGGTCAAGCTGAGCAGTACCAAGTGCTGATTTTCCTAAGTCACTTTCAGGCAAGATAAAGTTAGCAGAAAGATTAAGTTGTTGCTCTCATCATCCTCCTCAATACCAGGCACCGGAGCTGTGCTTCAACACCTTGGGAAGGCTCACAAGCCCCCAGATTGGACAGAAACTGCCTGCTTCCCTGAGCTTGTGAAGTGTCAAGTAGTAATCTTTCTGCTAGCATTGCACTGTGTTTTGAAAGCTTACTGCAGAGTTTAAATGTATTTTCTTCTGCTGCTTCCCTCTGTTCACATGTTCGCTCCTATGTTGGCTGTATTTTTAATTTTGGTTTTCTTTATATGTGTTATTATCTAGAGATATCTTATGTGCATTATTTGTAAATGGTAATTGCCCTCCTTTGTAATTTATTCTTTTGATCTGCCTTCACCTGTGCCTACTCCCTCATGAGCAGTTCTCATGTTTTTTGAACTAATTATGTTGATGGAAAGGGAGGAATAAATATCATGTATGTTCTGTGGACAGTATGAAACTAGATAATTAAAACCTAAATGAAATGTAAGAAACTAGTGGGCCTTCCAATGTCCTGTCATCTGAGGGGAAAATTTTTTTATTAAAAAAACCAAAACAAAAGTGGAAAAAAAAAACAAATAGAAAGGTAATATCTTCTGACCAGCATGGGATGTCAGCCTTGTGTTCTGCTGTTGCTGCTACTGGAGTTTGTATGCCCTTGCACTATATTCATACTTTCAAACATTTTGGAACAGATTAATTGTATTAAATTGCATTTTAGATTGTAAGTCTGTGCTTCAAGATGTAGAAGCTCTGATTTAGTATTTTTTAAAATGTTTTTGTTGTTGTTAGGCCTTCTCTTTCTCTGATAGGCTTATGTTGTTACCTGGTATGATCTACAAGTACTTGATACTGATCAAGTAGTGTGGGTACCACTGCTGGGAATACTTTGATGTCTGTTTTCCCCATGCTCCCCCCTTACACTACACAGCCTTTTCATCTTCTGAAATGTGAATATCAAATGGATGGTATTCATGATTACTTTGTGATGCAGCAGAAATTGGAGACTTACTGTTCTAAAAATGTTTTGAAAAGGTAAGCATCTAACTTTTTTTCTTCTGGCAGAGTGTCTGCTGTAAGTAAACACAAATTTCCATGCTGTATTTAGGTTTTCTCCACTGTGGACTGCATCGTGAGTAGGATCAGAATAATTTATCCCCCATAGTCTAGTGCAGCCATTTGTATCTTAGAATCAGGAACATCCCCTGAAAGTTACAGTACTTGGCAGCTTTAAATCTGACTGCATCACTTTACTGTGTGAATTGGTTCAATGCTTTAAATATCATAGAAGTATTTCTCTCCAGACCCTGGATATCCTTATTGAAAATTAAGTAGAGGTCTGTGTTTTGGGTTTTTTTAAATCACCTTTTGGTGTGAAAGAGTATGGTAGAAAGCAGCAAAACATTTAATCCAGTTGTCATCTTGGCAGGTGCAGGGAGAGGAACTTTGATTGTGTATTTTCTGGGGATTTGATGCTGTCTGGGGTCTGTGATGTGTCAAAACCAGCACTGGCTCTAACAAGGCAGGTCACAACAACGGGACCACACTGTAAAATCTCTTAGAGACTTCTTTTTTCTTCAAAAAGACACCTTTCAAGAGGAAGCAACGATTAATGTATGTTTTATACAGGGAAGGTACCAGCTAATAATATTTCAAGTTAAATGACACTGATACTCAAACCTCCGAACTTTTCTTACCTCTGTGAGTGCAGAGATGCGCCAGCAGCCTGTGGGAGCAGCAACCCAGGAAAGCCTGTGGCTTTCCGAGAGGTGCTGCTCGGAGGAGCAGGCATGGTGCACGAAGGCAGCTTGTGTGCCCGGGGGTGCAGAAATCCTGCTGGGGCTGGGGCTGCGAGGCACAGAAGCCCGAAGCAGAGAAGCCCGAGGCAGGACCGCGCCGGCAGCTGATGCGTCGGGCTGCCCTGCCGTGGACAGCTGTCACGCTGCCACGCCGCAGGTCCTCTGATTGGGTGCTCCCAGCGACTGACTACAAATGCTGATGCCGCTTCTGTGATCCTTTCCACTTGGAGGAGAAATCTCTTATCCCCACCCCCAAGCCCACCTCTAGGATGTAAGTAATGGTGAGAAGACGAAGATGAAAACAGTGCGGTGCGAGTGACTGGATATCCAGCAGCCTGGTTTAGCTGCAGTGTTATGTAGGAGTCGTCTTCAGACTTCTTACCTTTGGTTTTTCGGCGCAAACTGCTTGCAGGTTTTCGAAGGCTGTGAAAGGACTTACCATCTGTGTGTTAGTGTTTTCTGTGTATCGTCATATTACCTTGCCTTTTCCCTGGACAGCTGTGTTCAGAGCTTCATTTGTATTGAAGAGAGATAAAAAGGATCCTTAATCTGATTCTCTTTGGATCTTTCTATTTTTATGGTAAGTGCCAGCATATATTGGCTGAGAGTAGCTTCTTTGCTGCAGTGCTCGTGCTCTCTCCCTCTCTCTCTCTCCCTCCCCCTTCCCCATCTGTTTTTTCTCCCCCTATAGCCTTAGATAAGCCTCGTGACCTTCACTTAATATCTCGTCATAATTTTCAGCATCTTCATAGCAGATGCTGGCTAAGTAAAAGACAAGTTTTCTGTTTATTTTGCTCTTTCCCTCCTCTGACCCAGAGCTCTGAAGTATTGACTGCAAGCTGAGTGCTGCCTCTTTGTCCTTGAAACGGGAGGCTTGAGCATTGCTCCCGATTGCCTGTGGCAGCAACAGGATACGGTTCTGGGGAACTGGAATAGAGACTGGGTAAAGGTGACTGACTCATTTCTCTAGGTCTGTTCCACTGCACTGAGGGCACAGGTATCCCCTGTTTGACCAGCCACCTAGAAAACTGAAGCCCCTCAGTGTTCAAGCGTGAGCACAGATATGGTTTGAACTGGTGTTTGCTGATGTTGGTATGGGACAGAGGGGCTCTTTCAGAATTTTCAATGTAAGCCTGTGTCGTCAGGTGTTTTTAAGTTGGACCTTTTGCATCGTAAAAGTACAGAGTAGCTGGGACAAGAAGTTACAAAATAGGCAACCTCATAACCCTCATCCCTCTCTAGTCCTTACAGTTGCAAATTCTTAGCTTTTTCAAGTCCTTTTATATCTCTACAGTAGAAAATATGTGTTTCTAAATGTCTGAAAATATGTGCTGGCATAATTTGTGCTCTAAGCTGTTTTAACAGCTCTGATTTTATAAATAGGAAAGGTTGTTATTAGCTCAGAGTAAACTGTGCCCTTTTTTTTTTCCTTTTCTAGTTTGTTGCGTGAGATTTAAACTAAAGCAAATATACAGTTTCTGGTAGATAGATATATTCCTTTCCTTTTCATACAAGAGAACTGTGAAAGTATTTCTTTTAACTTAAATATATTTCATGCTGTGGATTCATTATGAGGATTGACTATACATAGTCCTTACACACTGCAGGAATAATAAAGACTCTGCTACATCTTCAAAGGTCCACTGAAGGCTTAGATATAACATTGACTTAAACTTGTCACAGGGTGGTCTGACTTCAAGCAGAGCAAAGAGGAGATGTGTTCTTATACCTTTGTTTTACTGAGGTAGGATAAGAATAAAGCTTTTATTCTGTTTCTGCATCACCTTTTCTGGGTTTAACAAGAGATACACTGATGTCTGGGAATTTTTTTCTTTGCTTAATGTAGCTTACATTGTGATCTAATAGAACAGTTTGTTCCTGATTTATCCTATAATTCAGAGAGTTTTGCTTCACAGGGGCTGTTTAGTTGAACAGAGTTTGTGTACCTCCTTTTCCCTCACAAATGAGTGAAAACTTTAGAACACTGCAGTTATTTTCAATACCCTTAGTTTCTTTTCCGTACGGGGATGTAATGTCCCGTTGTATTGATAGGCACATATGTGTGTGGTGGGGGGAGGAGGAGGCTCACCCAGATCTGTAGGTAGAGGACCTCATGGTGCAGTGAGGTACCTGCTGCATTGCCTTCAAAGCAAGCAGCAATGGCCAGCACGGAGCCCAGATGTCCGTGGTCAAAGTGCTCTCCCCCACCACAGCTTGTGTTTTGGCCTCACGTAGTACCCAGTGGTGCAGCTGATCCTGAGCCTGCTTTCACTTCTCACTGATGCAGTGAGGGCATGCTGCAAACCTCTTACTCTGGTAGGGAGCAGGCCTGTTTTGGCATTTGTGCAGCTCAAGGAACTGTCTAAAACATTTGCTTCTAGAGCAATCTCCCCCACTGTCTGCTACAGAAAGGCTTTGGCACTATGACTGGTCTGTGTGTTACTTAACTCTTTTATATGGGTAACAAAGGTGCCTGAGTTTGTTCTATTGTAGTTTCAGTGAGTGCTCACACAATGACAGCAGCAAAGAAACTTTTTGCAGTGGGAGATCAGCAGGGCTCCTGGTAACTCACACAGAGAAGCAGTCCTGACTCCCTGCAGGTTGTGAAACTGCCTTGGAGCAATCAGGCTTAGGCTTTTCTTGATTAAATGTAGAAAGTAATTGTGTGTATGTATGTGCACTTGGAGTTTTTACTAGTTTGTTCCATATAAAATTATTGTAAACTTGAAAAAAAAGAGGGTTTGCAAAATACATGCACAACCTAAAAAATTCTGAAAACCTCACAGTTAATTATGGAACTGTATGCTATTATTTTTTTAAATATTATTGTAAATTCAGATATTCCTATGCCTTAAAATAATCTACATTCCTACTCAATGATTAATCAAATGTGCCATTGTCACTCAACAATTACTAATGTTTAAGTAAAATTATCTCGTAAAAGCTAATCTTGAACCTAAGTTCATAAACATCTGTCTTTTCCAATAAAAGTTTGAAAGCCAAAGAGCATAATTTAATGTGATTTTTCAGTAACCTTGAGGAAAGAGGAAGTGAGGAAAATGATCCTGAAATATTTTCTTGAGTTTAAACCACATGAGCTTGCAATGGGATGTTTGCATTAGGAACCTGGCCTCTGTGTACTGCAACTGAGAAGTCTGTGCATCTAAAATCCTTGACAGCACATCTTCTCACAGGCTAAAGGCTTGAAAAATAAAGATGCAACCTTCTATAATAGTCTTGAGAGGTATAGAGAAGAGCAAAATTCCCTGAATTACATGAAATTTAAGTAGGTAGATGTGCTGTTCATTTATTGGGAATTCTGTGAATGCCCTAATAGGGAATGCATGCATAGTACTTCCTTGTTTCACAGCATGGTGTCATGTTAATTCTATTGCAGGGTGGCTGAAGACTGCATAGAAAACAACTGCAGGGAAAGAAAAAAAAAAAAAGCTCTGCTCCTTAGCCAGCCAAAATCACCCAATGGTCTGATGAAGTCATTGCAATTTTTTCCCCCCTGCATATGATCAATATGCATTCTTCACTCCACTTGTCTGTAGAAGCAAGTTTTTTAAAGCTTATTTTCTCCACAAATATTCAAAAATATACATTTATATTGGGAGTATAAATGGGTATGTTTTTACAGAAAGCTCTCTCATTTATCCACACTGCTTCAGTAATGTTATGCTTTCCATCTGCTCATATGCTTTCTGACAAAACCTATGCAGACAGCTATTGATTATCACTGGCTGAAGAATTCAGGCAGTGGATTAGCCATGCTCCAACTTCCCTCTCTGCCCCAGACTGGAAAGTAATACTGAGATATGCATGTTGCAGAGCTGAAGTCATCAATACCAGGCAGTGCTTTGGCTAGTGATTTTTTTCATGCTGTATCAACTGTGGTTTCACCTGGCTGTTTCTTCATACACTCTGACTCACTAATGAGCCCATATGGATAATAAAAAAGCTGACTGCATGTTCTAGGCTTTCTCCCTTATTCACAGAGCTAACTTTCAAGGTGTTGCTGGACATGTTTTCTCACTTAGTCTGCAGATTTTGTCCAGGATGATTTCAAGGACTTTGTAACTCTAATGTTGCAAATATTGCAAGCCTGTCTCTCTGCGTTTTGCAGCTTTAACAGGCGAGCTCTCTTCAGTTCAGTTGCTACTTTTGCAGTTCATGGATGCCTGGAAATTGTGTGTGTGAACACTGTGCTGCATAATCTGTGAGAAGTTTAGTGCTTTTTGGAAGAACTAGGCAGGGTGTTTGTGTGCTACGTGCTTTCTCTCTGTCTGTGGGGAAGGATTAGCTTTCAGGCATTGTTACGTGTGTCCCATGTGTCCTGAGCGTATGCTGCCTTCTAGTAAGAGCTTGCATCTCATGCCTGGCATATCTCAGGAGGGGTTTGCATTTTCTGCTTTTGTATAAGTGCATAGTGCTTGTGTAGATCTGTCTGATTCTTCATGGAAACTGTGGTCTTTCACTTCATGTCGTGCAGATTCGTTCTTATGCAACTTCTGCATAGGAAACACCGGACAATAAAGTGAGAAGTGTTCTGTGTGCTGCAGAACTTTCTCCTGCATAGCGAAAGCCACAATTATGTTATCCCAGATTTACTGTGGTAACAGTGGAGCAACACCAGGCCTGCTTGACTTGACCAACATCAAGTGCTCTTGCTCTGGTAATGTGAGATTGTAAGAAATCGAGAACTTCTCATTGTATAATGTAAGGAGAAATAACAGTTTCATTAGGAGTTATGGGTTAGTACTTCAGTATTCTAGTGGAAGGCACTGGAGCAGGCAATGCAAGTGTTTTAATCTTTATGAGTATCACCCTGAGCAGGACGAGTATCACTGAAGCTGCAATTAGATCCCCAAACAGGGGAGATAATGGGGTATATCTCTCTGCACGTGCATGGATTTTACTTTAGAAAAGCACAAATCTGAGAGAATGTTTTCAGAAAAGCCTCATATTTCTAAGAGCTGTATGTAGATGCTAATAGTGCTGCAAAACCAATCCCTTATCACCTCAGGAAGAGTTACAGCAATCCCACCTCCAAATGGGCCTCAAATTCAAGCTCTGAGACAAGACTAGTTCCCACCAAATGGTGAACTTTGAATATAAATCCAGAGATTTCCAGATTCAGCATTTGCAATCTGATTGTCCAAAGGGAGGCTAGCTGTCCAAGAATTTTGGACAACTTGGTCTCTCAAAAGCCCATACTACCATAGATAAATATTTTTTTTAAATAAACAAATTAAATCTTCTGAATGTATTTTCTGGCCATAAGTATGTTCTTAAATTCCAGCATTAGGTAGGTATTGATGATGACCATGGGAGATGAGATTCTCATGCTCTCTGCATTGGCAGAACACCAGAAGTTTGCACTTACAGAGCGTGGTTGGAAATATGTCTAAAAGAGATGTCCCAATCTTCTTTAGAAGCTTATTGCTGTTTAATATGGAGCTAAGAAGAGTAGGCTTCTGTATAATTATCTATAGGGTTTATGTCAGTTTTGCTGGGAGATTATTCAAATAGAGCCCTCATCAAAACATCTTCTCTACCTTCATCCATTTGATCTTGTTGCAGTCCCCTGCAGTATTGACATTAATTTCTTATTTTATATAATTTTTACAGCCTTCAAATGTAGAAAATTTTTTCTTCCTCCCTTCATTTTTGGATAAGGAAGTTAATTAATAAAATCACATGAGAAGAAAAAGACAGAATCTCCTCTGAGCCAGTTTTGCTGTATGGAAAAGCTGGTGATTAGCTGTTTTGGATCAGCAGGAGATAATTTTCTTTGAAGAAGCTGGTTTTCATTAAAATTAAGCATAATACTTTATATGTGATGTATTAGACCACCAGAGACTTTTTCTAAATGGACATGATTCTTCTTGGGAAACCACTTCCTGTAAAATACCAATTAAAATCCACAGCTTTGTGAAGTCCATTGGTATGTGTCCATGTATCCTGGCAGACATATCACTTCTCCACATGTTGTTCATCTATCCCCCAGCCTCAATTAAACTCTTTCCTTGCTTGTGCTCCGTGTCACTGTCTCTCCACTGTTTTTCCCTGATAAGTACTTTTTTTTGCCTTTTTACATATCGATTCGCCTTCACATTTTCCTTAGTCTTGGTTTTCTTTTGGTTTTGGGGGGGTTTTATAACTATACTAGTTGCCATCCTATGCTGAGTTTCATCTAGGCAGAGCACTGCTCTGATTCAGTGCCTGGGCAAAAGCAAATATTGTCCTTTCTAAAGACAATATATTGTAAGAGCTTGGTCTGCCATCCCTATATGTTGTGAAGCATGCATAGAGAAATGGAGAACAAGAGGCAGTGACAAACAGGTTTGGCAGGACAAAAGTGCTGGAACCTAAGAGTCAAGTAAAATGTCAGCCTTATTAGCATGATTACTCTTTTCCTTAATCTGTCAGGAAAATAATATATTTTGTAGCTTTGGAATCTGAGATCAAAGAACCATAGCAAAGAAGAATTAAGCAGGTATTACTGGTCTGAGTTATTTCAACCTCTCTGCAGTTTCATGGAGGCAACACTACTTTGGTTTCTGCTTGCTGTTTTTGAGGCTATTGTCATAAAAAATCTTTATTTTAGATAAGAGGAGAAAATTAATTAAGTTGAATGCTACTCTGCACTCAGGAAAAGGAAAAGTATTACCTCCTAAAATTTCTTATTGTCCTTTGTTCCCAGAGAAACATCTACAGCATTTGATTTTCTAACCTATGTCATTTAAATAAGCTCTTCTAGATTGGGGAAAATTCCTGATCTCATTTAAATTAAGTGTAAGGTAGTCAAGTTTCTACTCACAGACTTATTTTTGTTTTGAATTATGCTGAATGTTGCTAGTAGTTGTTCTGGTTTAGTCTCTGCCTCTTTATGATGGCCACTAGATGAGCTTAAACATAAAAAGTTCTTTCTAACTGGTCACATAGAAATTGCTGTTGAGCCATAGACAGAATTTCCTTATTTTCCTTTATAATGTAGAATTTGTGATTTGGATTTCAGAAATGCCTTGGAAAAAGATCAGATAACCTTCTTCTTCAGCATGCTTAATGAATTTTACTTAGTTTATATTTCTAATAATAATAGACTCTGAACTGTTCTGAATAACATATTATGGTACAGCTCTGGTGACACAACTGTTGTGAAGCTTCCATCAGTACTCGATGTCCCATGGTGAAGATGCTACAGCAACTTCTCAGTGCCCCATTGTGGCCCAGAACAGTTCTGCAAACATCCTATGCATTCTTATGTAAGAAACCTACTTTGTTTTCCTTTTTTACCCCAAAACTAACATGACTCAATTGTTTTGTGATTAGTACACCATGTTAATATACTACAACTTTTGTGACAAAATTTGGGTCTAAATGATCCTGTTGCTTCCTGTAAAACTCAATCAGATCAGCATTCAGGTAAGTCTCTGGATTTAATTCTGCCTCTTATATTACAGCTCCTATGTCTGATCTTATTTCTTACAAATCTCCCTTTTTTACTTCTGCTTCTTTCTGGACCTCCTGTCCTTTGACCCTCTTCCAGTCTCTGCTCCATTCCCCCTCCAGCATTTCTCTGTCTGCTCCTGTTCTTTACCTGCTCAAGGCTATTTCTGCATCCAGGTGTCCCACTCACATTCTGGTGTTGGTTTTTTGCTTAGAGTTTTGAGCTATGAATATATGAACTCAGACTCAGACTGAGCTGTGGTACTTCAGCAGTGCCTGTTGTGCAGGTCACTGTTCTTTGCAACAGCAACTTCAATAACAACAGCAAAACTTTCTATGAATTGTTTGTGAAACAATGCAGTGGGTGTTAAAGATGACATTACAATGCAGAAATAGAGGCTGAGATTTCAATACGATAAACTTATTTCCTTACCTTAAGGTACACTGCTTGAACTGAAATTTAATATATGATGCAGTGAGGAGGGGTGATAGGTCTGTGCTCGTCCTGGTGCTCCTTGTGTGAGATTGGTTGCTAAAGGGTATAACCTCTGCTCATAAATTGAGAAGGGAGATAGGTTAAGGACATGTACTTCATTTCAGTTCCAAGAGGGACAAGGGGGAAAGAAGAGAGATGGATGTGGCACATACCCACTGGTTTTATTTTGGGGTTTTTTTGACATTTTGCTTCAGGATCATGTTGTGATGAAAGAAACTGTTCATCTGGGAATTTCTGTGTGCTTTCAGCTATCATGGGTTAACATGGCAATTACTGCACAGGAACATGGTCCTTGCCAAAGATTTAAGTGTCTCACTCAAGATCATACAGAAAAAATGTCTTGGTTCAACCCAGGACTCTTGAAACCTGTACCAGTACCTGGCCCATGCCAGGCTAGCCTGTTTTTCTTGAGTGACAGTATAGGGAAAATGGAAATTCTAATACTAACAGATAATACCAAATAAGCTATATTCAAAAACACAAGGTAAAGAAGAAAACTTTTACTTTTCTAGGTTCCAAAACAAGTAAAGGACCTCAGAGAAGTTTTAAGAAAAGTTATCATATTGTTACAGTGTGGAGAAATATTTAGGATATTTGCGAGATAACTTTGATAACATTGCAGCTTGTCACTGCCTCTCTAAAAACTCCATCTGTTTTTTTCCAGATCATACCATGACCTCTGGTTAGTTTTTGATGTGCTCTGATTGCAGTGCACTCCAGGCTAAATAACTTGCAATTGATGTGTTTCTCTTTTGCTGTTGTCAAACATATGTCGTCTTTGCTGAATAGAGTCCAGGGGAAAACATGTTCTGAGGCCACTCTGTTAGTGCTTACAGCTTTTGAACTGCATTTTTAGAAACATTTGTAAGCCTGTCAATCAGTTTTAAACATTGGGTATGGCTTTGTGAATACTTCATTGCACTCTCAGGTACTAGCACAGCTGGTTTTATTTTACTGAATACTATGGGAGGAGGCAGCTTTGAGCATTTAAGAATTATTAAATGCCACAATATTGGTTGTCTATATTTACACAATATCCTGGAGACTTTAGTCATATGTTCACATGCAGTGTTTTCATTGAGTAATATTTGTTTCTTTTTATTTTCCTTGTGAAATATTTCATTCTGTCTCACAGTTAGTGTCTATGACCCAAACCAGGTTCCAAACAAAAACCAAACAAATACTTCTTGATATTTGTGTTTTCTAATTGCAATCACCACAACATCTGCTAATGTCTAGATGGCAAATAATTATCCTTCATGGAAAAAATGATGTAAGAAGATATTATTTCCCTTGCTGGTGTCATCTGTTCTTACTACTTCATAGATAAGGAGCTGAGGTTTTTGATATGAAAGGGAGAAATGCTCATTAGCTTAGGGTCCTGAATGTGACATGTCAAGGGCATGATTTTTTTCATGTCTTTATCACATTAAAGCATTTTAAATAGTCCAAAAAAGGCTTCAGTGGACACTGACTGTAGCTATGAGTACCATGACTTTGGTTCATTGGGTGTGGTCTGCTGTATGCTTGGACAGTGACATACCCCCACTGAAGTCACTTCCTTAGCAGCATGGAAAGCAGAAGTGGATATGCAGTTGAGTACCTAAAATTAAAACTGAAATTCTTTGATCCTGAGACCAATCTTTTTCTTCATGCAGCTTCAGTGTGTGTTTCTGTAAGGCTTTCCCTGTGCCCAGAGACAGGGCAGAGGCCAGGTTGAGCTGATGCTTATCACGGAGGTGTCCGTCCTAAGTGCACACTGAGTATAAAAATTTCTGTGTGGTCTGAAATGAAAACCCGTATCAGGCTGTGTAAGCACAGAAGTGCTGAGTGTGTTTCACAGATGCAACTTTAATCCTGGCACTTCTTGGGCACTTGATACTGCAAACTCAACAGCCCTCTGACGTAGTTGTATTGTATGTCAACACCTATATATTTTTGAAGACTATATAAAATTCAGAATTTTCGTCCTCTGATAATGAGAAAAATGTTGAAAAATGTAAGACAGCTATTTGAGAGATTCAATTTTCTTCTTCCTGGTCTTGAGCATAGCGAGGGGTCAGCTTCGTAGCCATGGCTGACATTCCAGGGCTGGTAGACCTGTCAGAAGAGGGAAGTGCATCTTTTGCTACAAAGCTCCCTGTTGATGGCAGTTTAATGGAACAAAGTGTCCTCTACTGCCACAGACCTTTTAATCTTGACATTAGGGTAGTTCTTCCTCCTATATGATGTAATGTGACTGCTAGCCATGAGATCCTGGGAGAGAAGGTCTCTACTCTTCTACCATTATAGTGATCCCCTTGAGCTTTATAAGAGGGGTAAATGCAGGAAAAAAAGCATATCACATCTATTGATGACAGAAAAAAAAATGGACATGCAGCCTATAACTTTGGGTAATCTTGTATTTTTTAATGGTAATAACTAGATAGATAGATAGATAGATATTCACAGAATCAATTAGGTTGGAAAAGGCCTTTGAGATCATCAAGTCCAACCTGTGACTTATCACCACCCTGTCAACCAGACCATGCCACATCCAGTCTTTTCTTAAACACCTCCCTCAAAGGACGGTGACTCCATCTCCTCCCTGGGCAGCCCATTCCAATGCCTCATCACTCTTGTGAAGATCTTCTTCCTAATGTCCAACCTACACCTAAAGTTCTCCCTCTGAATTTCCAACAGAGTTGCTTTTAAATTTGCCAGAGCAGATTTCCCAAGTCAGAAATGGCATTTTAAATCTTGAGGCATCTGTGTCTGTATGTGTATGGCTAGTGATTTTATAGCATTTTCACTGATGTGGTTAATACTTTAAAGCTGCTTTTTTAAATGAAAAATTGATGTTGATTAGCTATTATGTGAGCACAAATTCTCTCTTTACAGTTTCAGTGTTATAAGTAAATTCAGTTAATTTGGGAAAGTGTTTTCATTCTCTCTCATTAACATAGTTTTACCAAAGGGCTTAATACAAGTAGTAAAATTGCAGTTGATCAAGTCCAAAAAGATAAAATTTTCTGTCCTGTTTTGAATGCGGTGAGTAAAGCAACTAATGCTTTGCTCATGTGTCCTTGAAAATAGCACAGGTGCTGTCCTGTTTCAGCAGCTTTGCCAGCATCTGGCCAGTGGGCCAAGGTTATGAGAATGCAGATTTTGAATCAGCAATGCCTGCTACATGTTGCTGGAGTGTTGTTGGCAGGAAGATGTGTCAGCACGGCATCCTACAATGCCTGTGCCTTGGTGATGGTTTGTCACCTGTGTTTTGCTGTCCCAGGGCAAGAACAAGGACTCTATTCAGTAAATAATCCCAGGAAAAGGCTTGACCCTATCTCTCTTTTGAAGCTCACTACATACATTACTCTGACTTCAGCTGAAGGAAAACCATGAGCTGATTTTTCATGTTTTAAAATAATGTCTTTTAATTACTTTAGAGATTGAGATAAGTCAGGGGGAATATCACAGGCTGAATATACTCTGAAGCCAAAACCAGAGAATTGCAGAACTTGGGAAACAGTACTAAGGATGCTCCTCCAATCATTGTTTATACTTAAAAGTGTAACTTGAATGCATAATCTAAATGCTTTTACATGTAATCACACTTACAGTTGTATGCTAAAAATACTAATGATCAGGAGGTGGAGAGAGCCATTTGCATAAATAGAAGCATGGAGAGTGAGATGGTTGGTTTAGTTACTCTACATAGCAGTTTTAAGGCACTAAGTACCTAATTCTGTGTCAAGGAAATTAGAGACCTATTGATTTCTTCTAAAGGATATACATAAAATGCTAATTTTCCTACACAAACCATTTCCTTTCAGCATAAGCAGTCATTTATTAGTTGATTAAGGACAAGCCAAGCTTGCAACCTTCAATAACTAAGCCAAGGGTCACCTCTGTGTTGAATTTCAGGCTTTTTGAAATTCTGGAGAATTTTTTCCTTACTCTTCATAGGAAAAGCCTGACATACCACTAATATTACACCCTGTTAACTGCCAGATGCTGAGCTCTTTGGTGCAATGTTAATCCTGGTTCTCGTGTTGCCATTTTGCTGAGCAAGCTCAGACTGCCAGTGCAATAAAATAATTCAGAGAGAGGTGCTTTCAAAAAGTGGAGTCATACAAGACAAATTGCAGGTTTCCTATGTATCAGTTGGATCTGATGTAATAAAAAATCTCTGAAAAAGTGAGAGAGAATCCAGTGCTGCAGTTTGTCAGAAACTGGTTACAGGTAAAAATGCATGTTTACCATTTTCATTCTTGCAAAGGTATTGCCTGGCTCAGGCAGAAGCTGATCTGTAGTCAACAGCATCCCAGTAGTTGAAATTTGCAGCATACAGTGATACCTGTCTGGTTGATTTTAGAATAAATTAACAACGAAAAGTTTTCAATTCAAAGGCTATTTTGGTCCGCTATTTTTGATTGTAGTCACTTCTTTCTTAATGGATGAGTATGAGCTTTTATAGAGCACATGGTATTATTTTGAAACTTTCAGTATATGATCCCTACAATTAACAGTAAGAGGGAGCGAGTGAGAGCAAGTGAGCTTTGTCTAGCTCTTGCTTGGCATGTTAAGCACACCCTAGTTTCATTCTTTTCCTCAATTTATCTCTTTCATACAAAGATGGTAAGCACTTGAGACAAGAGGGTTTTGGTTTTATTAAAAGCATGTGATGTCCAGCACCTGAGATCGTGGGATCTTGAATTCTGTTGGAAACCAAATAATTTTTGTGCCTTGTACGGATTTCTAAGCTCCTGACATTCTTTATTCTGTTTTGGCTAGCGTCAAGGTTCTGACAGAGAAATCTCCATTCTTTACTGAAAGTCACATAAAATACTGGGGTCAGCACAGCAGCTGGGGCAGTGAGGACAAGCATTGAGCAACTCTGTGTCTGGTTTGGACAGTGGATAGTTGTCTTGAGTAGAATTTCTTTGTGGAGCTGAGACATGAAATATGCCCTCATTTCTATGCAATTTTTTCACTAATTTTTGACTAATTATTTTGACTGCATGGTGTTTGAAGAGGAATGATGCTGCTAATGCAGCATAAGTGAATGGCAGTAACTAGTGGAAGTGTGAACAACGAGGAGTAGCAGGATCAAGAGTTTTCTCAGCACAGTTTGCAGTTTGTGAGCAGCACAGATGTATAGAACTTGAATCTGGATCTTTCTGTGGGAGTTCAAGAAGTCCAGGTACATGGGAAACAGGCAGAGTTGTTTTATTGAATTTTCCCTTGCTCACACTCAAAGGGTCACTTAGTGATGTTAATTAGCAGTTATTAATGGTGATGATTTAGTTTCAGTCCATAGATCATCCGACCTCCTGGAGTCTCTGGAACTCCTTCTGGGCTAAGGAGCAACCCAGGCTCCTGGACAGCCCCAGAGGCAGGACTGCTTCTGGCCCATTCAAGGATAGTCTGCATGGAGCAGTTACCTGCTGTAGGAACAGTATGTAAGGCTATAAAAATCAATGCTGTGTCATTTTGTGTTTAAATAGACTTCCATATTCCTCAGGCTTAAGAAATCAATAAAAAGGTGAGAGGGGAGGGGTCTTTTTCCCCTTCTCTTCATTTAGAAAAAAACATGCTTTGTTTTAAAGGGGCATTGAAGGTAGAGAATAATGAACTAGGGTAGGAAGTATTTTTTTTTCTAGCATTTGCAGAATGTGTGGATAAAGGTAGGATATAATTTAATGAATATTGCATTGTTCATTGCTTTAAATCTCTAACTTTTTCTTGATGTACATTTTTGTCTTTCGGAACCATACTCAAGTCAGCACAAAGAAAAAATTAGGTAATTAGTCAAATAAATAGCTTAAATCTTCATGTTGTAATCACAGAAGACCCACAGATTTTATGGGCTCTGAATTCTACATTGAGTTTGAAGGCTAAATTGCTAGAAATTAACAATTTCTTGCTTAAAGTTTAATGAATAATCAACTAGGAAAAGAAAAAAAAATGCTTTTCTACTTTAATGGTATTATTTCAGAATCATTGGACAGAAACAACCCTGAATTAATCAACAGCCTAATTTGACAATTCCTTTTTATTGTGAAGCATTCACTTGCAGACAGAAAGAGGGCCTTTGTTCTAGCTTAGGAGAATCACTGGATGTGTATGCTCTGGTCATTGGAGATAAAGGCCCTGACAATTTTGCTCACACACTGCTAACTTTATTGATGTTGTCCTCTGTGCCACAGTGTACAGCCTATGCTATGATTTTTGATGGAGAAGAGCAATTATTCTACTTTCTCTGGACTAAAACCTACACGCTTCCAGATTCTTAAAGAAAACCAACCTTAAATATTTTCATGCAGTCCTAGCCCTTTCCCAGCCAAAAGGGACACCATTTCAGTGGGCTTAAATCAACATGCTTCTACTGCAGAAACCTCAGGTGTGACAATTCATGTTCAGAGATGATCTGATTTAGCCCATAGTCATTCATTTTGCAGTTTCCAGAGATGAACATGGGACAATGCTTAATTCAGGATTGAAGTGGAGAGTGTTTCTTGCCGTGAGCTTTTAACAGTGGAGTCTCTGAGGAGACTTTGTGAGGAAATTGGAAGGAAAAAAAGGAGATGATTCTGCCACAGCATGAAACAGAGAAGAAAAATTTCAAACTCTAGACTTATTGACGCTGACCATGCTTAGCTGGGAAAGTCCTAACATTTGCTGACAGCCCACAGGGGAAGCTACCTTAGCATGGGCAGAAGTGCCATTCAAACTCGGCAGGCTCAGTGCAGCTCCTCTGTAAACCTGCACAGAACTTGCAGGTTCAATTTGCACAAAATTAATTTGAACATAATTTAAGTACTATCATAAGGAAGCTAAGTTCTTTTAAAAGATTTTTTCCCCATAGCCACTTTTCAACTTTGTCCTAAACAAGGTTTGATTTGTATTTCTTAGTTTATTTTATACTGGTGTGAAAATAAATACATAGGGGCAAACCTGACACCAAAATATTGTAATAAAAGTAATAAATAAAAATATTTTCTTCCCATAAACTTCTTAAAGTATCTGGACAGAACTTATACATTTTTATATCTCCCTTATACAGTGAATGAACTAAAATAAGGAGAACATTGGAAGACAATTATAGAGTTTTTACAAATACTGCAGTTCCCACACTGTAACCTTTTCACAATCATAACAAGCTGGTATAAGAAACATAAAATATGAATGCTAGTTACAAGATGAAGGATCTTACAAATTTTTAAGTGAATGTTCTTGAAAATCTACATTGAGTTGTAGTTCTCTACCTTTTCACAGAGCACTTCTGATAGAAACTGCTTTTTTTCCAGACTTCTTTCTGACTTTAAGAAATAATTTGGGACAATAATTTTAAAACAACACTCCCATGTATATGATGCTGGTTTTCAACTTTTCAAAGAAAGAGAAAACAAAATATTGAGATTTAGGCAAGGAATATAGGTAGTGGTGAAAGAATTTTTGAAACACATGATGCAGCTCCATGTGGGACTTGTATAGATGTCTCTCCAGGGGGATGCAATGACTGGTATAGTAAATAGTCTCTTGTTCAGAAATCCACTCCTAAGTGCAGCAAGAAATTTGTACAATTTGGATCAGTTTCAATGGATTTTGCAGTGTGTGTTTCCTTCTGAAAAGCTGCAGCGCAAAGCAGCCAGACTCCCTACCCTGCTCCTGAAACCCAGATCCAGAGGAGCGGCAGGGACACTGCACAGGCTGCAGATTAGGGGAGAAAAACACTGGCTCAGTGGGGATCTGTCCACTTTGGCTAACTTGTGTTATGTTGAGATAATTTGAGTTTTGTTTTCCAGAGATTATGAACACAAAAACAGTCTACACTGTTGTTTTTTTCATCATCAACTTTAGCAAAACTTCTTCAATAATACTGCAGTCATACTGAACAGCATGAAACTGTGTCAGTAGCAGGATGATGTCAAAACTATCCTAATATTTCTGTAGATGTAGGAAGATCCATAAATTTTAAGTATGAACTTCCTTGAGCTACATTTTTAGTGAAATGAGTTTTTGGTAGATTTCTTTAGATCAATTTCCCACTTCAAGATCACTATTTAGAACTGTAGTGAATCACTGAGCTTCTCCTTAATTATTTAATGGTTCATTTATTTTAATTTTTTTTTCTGGAGAGAAACAGAAAATGAGGTAGGAGGCTTATGTAAGCATAGCATATCTGGAAGATGGGAACTTTCTATATGATTCTGCTTTTTGAGTTTTGATTGTATTACTTGGGCCTTACTACTACTTTAGGATCAGTAACAGACACTGCAATAGCTGCATCAGATCCATATAGGAATGAGCAGCACAGACAGGAGAGATGCAGCTTTTCTTGTTCATCTTCTTGTGTGGAATCAGAAGAACACATTCACCACCAATGATGCTACAATGATGACTGGAACAGACAGCCCTTCATGCCTTATCTTCTTGTGTGCAAAATAAAGTTTGTCTTGTGGGAGAGTTTGAAAGATCAATCAGCCAAACTTTGCAAATAGAAGACAAATGTTTACACTTGAAGATGTACATTTCTATTGAAAAGAACTTGGTTCTAAATTGCATGGGAAATAGCACAAGTTTGCTTAATTTAATTACCTACCTACAGGCATGTTTATCTGTAATAGCTGTACCTGGTCAGAATTCAGCATCTGCATTGGGCTATGGGAATGAGAGTCTGAAGAAGGTCACTGGTGATGCAGCAATATGTAGTGTGCAGATTCAGCACTGGATGCTGTGCTGAGTACAATCCTTGAGTTTAAACTGGAGTTTATCACCTCACTTTTAGTGCATTTTTACTTACGTTTGCAAGTGAGTTAGAGAAATGCTCTGCCATGCTGTCAAACTGATGACATCCAAGACTTCCTGAGCTTTTGATAAAAAGAAATTGAAGGTCACTTCTGAAGATCAGCAGGTTTATCTCTAATCCAGTGCAGTAAACTAAATTGACTGTGTATTTTGCAACTGCAGCAGAAGTCGAAGAAGAGCTGGAGTGTAGTGTCTCATCCATTGCTACAATAATTCACATTTGAGAGAATCATAAGGAACGGCCATAAGAGTTCAGTGAGGTCTTAAAACTAATGAACCTCAAGAAAATGTGGCTTTGTTTTGACTTTCAACTTAATGTCTGAGTTGTTCTGACAAGTTCACTCAGTCAGATGGTGTTCATGTCCCTATTGTTGCTAACATCTCCATTACTACACTATTCTTGCTGAGGAAGATATTTAAAGCTCTGTCTTCATCATACTGTTGTACTCTGGAGAATAGGTCCAGGAGCATGAGCAAAACAAGTCCTTTACAGCTGAAGTCTATTGCTAAATTTTGAATGGATTCCTGTCTTTATAAGGAGAAATATTTGAAATATTGGCCCAGATTTTCTCAAATTTTGTCCTTTGCTTGGAAGAAAGGTAGAAATAGTCAAAGCAACAGTTCTCAGTTCCTGTACTACCATCTTGATACCTGACTTAGCAGATGCCTCTGCTTGGTCAGCACCAGCAAAGTGCAAGCAAGGATTTCTGCCTTCTGCTTTAACTCACTGCCTCTGCCCGCCCTGTGCAGGGCATAGCACTGGCTACTTTCCTGTCTGCTCAGTGTTCCCCTCCATTGCTGCTGATCTCCATTTGGCAGACAGGACCAAGTTATGTCCTATTTGTTACTTTTCAGAGGATGTAGAGGTGAAAGAACTGACACTGTGGATCTCTGCTTAGTTTGGTCAAGACCACTGCAAAGCCTGGCATTTCTGTTAGTTGACATCTGGCATTTTTGGTTGACACCACTGATGACAGGGGTTTACTCCACAGGGGAGTGCTGCAACCCTAGGGGCTAATTCAAAACATTTCTTATTAATTCCCAAAGTCAATTAAAAATTTTAAATCATGATTTTTATCAGTGCATGCACATACACAAAAATAAAATCGCCTAGAAGGTGGCACAGTTAACTGCTAGCTGATTTCCATTTATATATTTACAAGTGTGAGAAAACAAAGGAGCACATTTTCAGCTTCTAGTTGAGTATAGCACATATGATAAATGTATGTTTCAGTTTTGGATAGGAGATGGTGATTATTGTATTTGTATTTCTGAAGCCTTGCTGAACAGCAGCAAAACACTGGCAAAATTTCCAGACGAAGCATCTTCCCTGGAAAGTAATTCCTCTTGTGTCAAACATTGACATGGCATTAGGGAAAGGGAGTTATAGGCAGTAAAGTAAGGAGACGTTTGCTCAGTTTTGCTTTAAATCTTTTTCCCCCCACATTTTCTTGTGGCAAAAAACTGTTGAAGCGCCAGAAAAAATGGTACAAGATTTTTATGCTCCTACTGGTTTGGATGTTTTAATGCATTGTCCTAGTGGCAAAGATACTTTGAGACATTATGGTAGTACCTGTGAAAGCATCTACAGTGCAAAGACCAATTTTCTAAGTCAGTCCAAAAAAGTGAGTAGGTAACATTTATCAGCACATGTCCATTGGTTTGCAAATTATTATTTTTTGCTGCTTGATTGTTCATTGTAGCCCACCCAAGGCTGGAGGTCACCTTCCTAGTGGTAGAAGAGAAAGAGACTTAGGTTTTTATTCTGCTCCACTGATGTCTAAAGCACAAACTCAAGAGCTGCATGGATATTGGCATGTCTTAAGAACCTGAACATTTTTTTAATGAACTTGAGCTTTGGTGCTTATGTTGCAGTGCTTAGTCTGTGACAAGTTTGATATCACTGGAAATTGCCAACAAGGGAAGGAAGCAGGAAATTGTGAGGAAGCCCCATCTATTTCCATCTGGATTGTCTGGATTTTCAGAAATGCAAGTCAGCTGGTTTGGATGGTGTAAGATAACAACAATACCCTTCTGCTTCATGGGGCATTTGAGCCTGCTTGTAAGTTCTGCAAGCACTTGATAAGGTTTCAATTAAGTGTTCATCTTGCAGCCAAGCTCTAAATTACCTGCCTTTCCAGGTCATTTGCTATTTGCTGATTAAGCTCTGATCTCCATTTTGAAAGGATTGCTATCATTGAAACAACTGCTGTATCACCTCTCAGCTGACATAGCACCTTCTCCTGTCCCTAAGCTCTGCTCAGCTCCAAGCAGGCAAACCACAGGAGCAGATGAAGAGAGAGCAAGAAACATTGCTGGGAAATGAGAATGTATACTCTCAGCTAATTAATTCCCTGACTCTTCTATATTTGGTGAGGTGCAAGGAATCACTTCCATGTAATACAGTTAATGCTTGCTTCATAAGTATTGCAGCATGCATAAAAATTTTACAAAGCCATAAATTCAGAAAATAATTTTGTTAATGAGAGGGCTGCATCCAGCTCTGTCACATCCAGGACAACCATGGCTGTACTGGGAAGGCAGAGCTTGCAAGATAGTAATGCAGGACAACATATAACAAAAAAAAAGGAGTCAGCACCACCAGGAAACAAACCATATATGGAGGGCTGTCCAGTGCAAATAGAATAAAACTACTCACTAGACAGAAAATACCATTTCCTTCCTATAATCTTGCACATTTTCAGTAATCCCGGGCACTGCTTGGGATAATGCCAATTTAATACCTAACACTGTACCTTCAGTGTACCTTTACCTTCAAAAACCAAGGTCCTGATGGAAAACTTGAGATTATTAAATCAGTACTGCAGATTAAGCAAATCTGTGAATGCTACAAATTTGAAGCAGAAACTGCTAAATCAGACTATTTCTTCATCTACTTTGTTGTGTTTGACAATGGACTGTTCTTAATGCTATAGAGAAAAGTGTACCTTCTTCAGAAGACAATATGGTAATATAATATGTAGCATGATTAGCATCATGCTACAGTGATCCTTGAGAAAATTAGCCCTTTTTAACTCTTTGAGATGAAAAGTTTGTTTCTCTGAAAGACAAGGTCTATTATCCTAGATGGCATTCACTTTCACAACTTGCTAACATGCTTATCTGGGACATGTAGAAATCATTTTGTGCTGTGGATATTGGTGCCTATTTCTCAGTATATTGTCCATGTAATGGATCTAAAATGAGCCAAACCTCTGTTACTGATCCAGTGGCTTGAAGCCAGCAGTTCTTAATTCAGAAGGGTAGGAATCAAGACAGAGGAAGTAGAACAAATAACAGAGCTCATATGAACTGTCCTATATTTGCATAAGTTGGAAGGATTCTTTTTACCTGGAGTGTTAGCCTTGGGATATTTCCTTCCTGCTACTTTGCACTGAACTGAAAACAGTAATCCACAAACTCCTGAGTGAGAGACAAGGGGGGGTATCCCTTTCCCTCTGAAAATCAGCCAAAAGTGGAATGTGACCCCTTCCACCCCATCAGCCTTGCAGAGAGCCAGTAGTTAGTGATTAGTAGTAGACAGTTAGTTAGTAGGAACTCAGAATAAGTATTTCTATGCAGGGAGTTATTTTAGGAAGAGCTGCTCTCCCTTGATAGAAGAGCTCCCACAACGTGTGTTTATGGACAGAAATCATCATCCAGAGTCTGTGAGAGTGTTTTTACAAGTCTTCAGCTGTGAACCTTTAGGCTGTGCTGTCTATGGATTTTGTCTAGTAGCTCTTAGACCCGTAGCCAGTCTTGCATTAGGCATATTTTGGTTGATTTTGCTTGCCATTATGTTCAGTATGTTAACTTTATTATTTGAGCATCAAAATTGAATGCAGCGCTGTGAACAGAATAAGGTATTCTGTCACAAGGAACGTGTAGTCTAATTCAGGCACAGTGACGCACAGGCATACATAATATACATGATAAGGATGCAAATTCAAAGTAATAGAGGTGTCTTGGGAAAAATCAGTGCTGCATTTACTACTTCTGAAGAGCTACTACACTGCAGAACATAGTGAAAACATGGAGCAATTCAAGAGATGTCTTTTCCTTCTTTTTTTTCCTTTTTTTTCAAAATGTTAATTGCTGATGGGTCATCAAATAGAGGGGCTGTGCCCAAAGAAAATAGAGTGATAACAAAATTAAGATCCTCTCTATGTTCCTGTTTTCTGAACTAGAGCCCAGAAAAGAAAACTGGGGATTTCTTTACTTTCTTAACTGGAGTATGTCTTGTGAATTTAGAATTTTATTAAAATAACAAAAAGAAAAATGGGTTGAACCTGGATTATATCCATTATTGATGGAACAAGCATCCTGTTGGCAATGTACTGTGAGCTTCTCAGAAAATACTGAGTTTCTACTTGTAACCCTGATATATAGTGTGTTGTCGAGGAAGCCACCTGTTTTCTCAGGAAATATACTGGTCCCAGATGAAGAAAATGTGAAATACAGGGCATTTTTTGAAAGGCAAAACCAAACAAATCAAAAAATGCAAGTGAAATTTTGCACACAAAGACATACAAACACATATGTACCCATGAATTTGAACACAGAAGTGCCAAATTAATTAATTCTGGAGAATTAACTGAATCTTTCTAGTGAGATCAAGTGTACTTGTTTATTGGAATTTTGATAACACTAAAACTGAGAGTCTAGAACTGCTTTAATTTTGTTAATGGGTCTATGGCTGTTGTGGTAGATATTACCACGACAGCATTGAATTTTTCTACTTTTCTGAGTATACTTATTTTCACTTTGCTATGTCTGTAGGTTGAAAGTGATATATTTAAGAAAGCTGCGTGGACAGGTCTTCACAGTAGATGTTTCTGGACTGCCTCTAATCTTCTAGGGTGACCAAAGGGGTATTACTGAGGTTTTGTGCATTTAGCAGGAACTTTTCTGTCTCATATTTTCTTTATAAGGGTAAACCCATTAAAGGCTCTAAGATATTCAGTTCCTGTGGGGGCTGAGTCAAATACCTCCTTAAGGTTGGTTAATGTCAGGAACAAAAGCACCATGACTTTCTATGGCATAATTTCTTGGGGTTGCAGTAATTCTTTGATGTCATTTTAAAAACGTGATTACCATAAGTTATTGGAAACCCCACAAGGCATCTCACCTATTCACATATTCCTATGTTCACTTGACATTACACAAATATTATGTTGTCAGTGAAGTACTCCCACCTTTCCTCAGGAGTAAGATTTTTTATGACTCTCTGGTCAACAAATGCCAGATGCCAAACACTGATTTGAAAGTACTCATTTTCATTTGTACTTCCAGCAAAAGGATCAGCATCACTGCAGGTTTTTTCTCTCAATGCACCGATATTTTAGCATTGTAAAAGCTATAGGTTGAAGAAAAAGTGGATAAATGCTTACTCTGGTAAATACCTTTGAAAACAGCAGAGTTGCCTTTCTTTTATTTGATTAAGACAGCATTTTAGAAAAACTAAGCTCTTAGGTCTGTATCTTTGGAAATTAAGTAAATTATCTGATTCCCAAGAGAAACAAGCACTAAGAGTTGTCCACAGACTCCTGCAAGAGAGTAGTTAACTCTGTACCGAGGGTATCAAAGACCTAGTTTGTAGTCTGATAAAACTACTTGTACAAATTTAGGCTGAAAAAACTGTGCCCTAAATTTTAACAGTTTTTAAAGCAAGCACTAGACAACAAACAGCAACTACTGACTTAAGCATCCAAGCAAATACCCATTTGGTTCTTTGCATTGTGTGAGAGCAACATGCTGCGATTTTGTGAACAGAACATTTTTATTATTTAATTAGTCTCAAAAGATAAGCAACTCAAAGAAATAAACTGAGTCTATGAAAAATTAAAAAAAAAATTAATAACAGCAGGCCCGGTGCCTAAGGGCCTTACTCATGAATATAAAAATGTCTGGTTTCGTTACCAGTTGTGTATTCTGGTAAATAATGGGCTTGAGCTTGCAATTGCCTCTACATGTGACTATTTTCTCTGCTTTTTTGTTAGCCAAGATTACTGATGTTTCTATGAGTTTGCAAGACCAAGCCCATTCAGAAGATGAATGTGATGGGAGATAGCTTACAGAACCCTTCCTGCTGGCACTGTGAATGGGAATTCTGTGTTTCTGCTTTTTGTTATGGTGCCTCTTTTGCTGTGGGCTTTGATCTGCCCTGCTCTATGTGCAAAGGCAGCACTCCTGTGTGGAGTTATTGTGCTGGAATGGGTAACCCAGGGCATTATCAGACTTGTAAGTTTTAAGCTGAGAGTCAGTTTCTAAGAAAGAAAAATTTGACTTATGAAGGAATATGCAAAGTCCACAAAGTCATGGAGTCTTAGGAGAAATGGACCATTGTCTTCAATGTAAAGAGCAAGACCACAGTGAGGCTAATACCTACCTGTCTAGTTTGCAGTATGTACTGGAAGAGCAGTGTCAATTCCTCTCACAGATAAGGAATCCTTCTGGAAGTATTTTTACATTTGCTGTGCAAATTTGGTGTCAGTTTCAGGGATTGGTGTGGCAGATCCATGTTCACTGAATCACAGAATATGCTGAGTTGGAAGAGACCCAGAAGGGTCATTGAGCCCAACTCCCGGCCTGCACAGGGGCATCTCTATGTCAGGATTTCATATTATGTGCCTGAAAATATTGTCCAAACCCTTCCTGACCTCTGTCAGGCTGGTGCTGTGACCATTTCCCTGGAGAGCCTGTGCCAGTGGGAGAAGCAGCTTTTTCTAGCATCCAACCTAAACCTCCTCTAATACAACTTTAGGCCATTCCTGTGACTGGTCACCACAGAGAAGAGATCAGTGCCTGCCCCTCCTCTCCCCGTCATGAGGAAGCTGTAACTGCAATGAGATCTCCCCTCAGTCTCCTTTTCACCAGGCTGAACTGAACAAGTGTCCCAAGATGCTCATCATAAAAGGCTTTACCTCAAGGTTCTTCACCGTCTTCATTGCCCTCTTGTGGATGGTCCTTATACCTTTTGTATATTGTGGTGCCCAAAACCGTGCACAAGACTCAAGGTGAGGCCGCCCCAGTGCAGAGCAGAGGGGACAATCCCCTCCCTTGCCTGGTGGCAATGATGCTGTGCCTGATGCCCCCCAGGACACGCTTGGCCCTCCTGACTGCCTGGGCACTGCTGGTTCATGCACAGCTTGCCATCAGCCAGGACCCTCAGGTCCCTTTCTATGGCACTGCTCTCCAACCTCTCATTTCCCAATCTGTATGTACACACAAGATTTTCCCATCCCAGGTGCAGAATCTGGCACTTTCCCTTGTTGGAATTCATAGAGTTGGTGGCTGCCCAGTTCTCCCATTTTTTGAGGTCTCTCTGCAGGGCCTCCCTGCCCTTGAGAGAGTCAACAGCTCCTCCCAGTTTTGAATCTGTTTGCTTATAGAAATGAGTTTTGGGTGCGCTGAGGTAGCACAGCAAACCAAGCTGTGAATTAAGAACCAGAAAAACCAAAAAGAAAAATGCATTTTCTGTTTGGCTCTTCCTGCTGCAAGATGCTGCAGGTCTAGGCTAGTTGGAAAATGCCTGCTGCATTTGTACCAAATGTTCATTACGTCCTTTGTCCTTGCTCACCCATACTTGAGTGAGCTGACCTGATGCCCAAAACAGATCTCTAGGACCTGGAGACAAAATCAACTGTAGTTGGGACAGCACAGGATATGGAATTTCCTTAGCTCTGTGTAGCAAATGCTGTTAGGACTACTTTCTGAAAGTCTTATCTCTTCTATGTTAACAACAAATTATTTTCAGGTTGTGGCTTTGAGGGTCCAAGTGTGGCATCTGCTGTCAGCAAATGGACTATGCATCAGGTAGTTGGCAGTCCCACCAGTGAAGGCTGTAACAGGGCTGTTCCCAGGTGCCACAGGACCTTTCTCAGGTGTCCCCCAAGAGAAGGGCAGTGCACCAGCTGCTGCTCCTATTGACACAACTGTGGGCTATATATTGGGTTTCCACCCTCCCTTATGTTTCAGTTACCCTGTACTTCTCCAAAATGCCTTCTCGACTCTGTGGTCTTATAGCAATTTACTTTATCTGGATGTTGGACTCCGAAGAAAGCCCCAAACTAATAGGAAATTTGGATAAAGAGAGAACAAGGTGCAGTAAAAATTACAGGCAAGCTACAAATAAACCCTAATAATACTTGTGCTACTGTTATTATTGAATATAATACTTGGAAATACATGGCTGGAAAGACATCTAGATAGGAATCATGGATGTACTTAAAATTATGTTATTATTAAGAACTTAGCAGCAACTACTGGAAGAGAGAGGTTTTTCTTAATGCATAAGAAATTACTAGATTTAGATACCCCTTATATTTCTTTTGGTACAGTATTTTTGAATGCCAGGTGACCCTACTCTATACTGTGAGCAAATTATGTATTTGTGGCAGGATTGAAGAAAACTGGTGGCAATTTGAATCAACTGGAAACTGAAATAAATTTAAATATTTATTTAGAGCATTAATATATTTATCTCTTTGGAACTTAAAGCAGTGGCACCATAATTTAGCAGAGCTCCCACTCACCTCTACTCAATAGCAAAATAAATGCTGATCCATGAAGGGTGCTGAAACACAGTGGAAAGAAAGAGTTTCATTACTATGTTTTCCCCCTGCTCCCCTAATTACAATAGTAAGGACTTACCTGGCTGCTTCTTCCACCTTTTTTTTGCAGTAGGGGCTTCCTAGCATTACTTTTTTGGTTTTTTCCTTCTAAAATTTACAGCTTGCTTTGGTGAATAACACTATTTGGCAAGGGAGAACAGTGCTTGCAGAGAAAGGCCACAAGTTATAGAGGAGAGATGCCAGGGAAAGCTTGGCACTGCTGATGTTTCTCTTACACCCTATACCAGCTGCTCCTTCCATTTTTTGGTCTGATTGCTAAAACTTGCATTGAAAATTCAGGAACTTTTGCAAATATTTTATTTCTCTGCTTTAAAAAAACCCAGATTTCTTTGTGCAAGTGTAACTGTTAAAACATAGCATCCTGACTCAGAAACTCCAATTTTCCATTACAGTATGTATTCTCTTAATTGATCATTTTATCTTTTTTTTTTTTTTGAAAGATGTGTGAATAACTAAATGAAATAACTAAATAAACTATATTCTTAGTCCATCACAAATGTAATCATATTACTGTTAGATTGTATCTCTGCTATTTCTTTCTTGTCTGGCAAATGCTTCCTCTGCTCTCATTTTTTTTTTTCCCATTCACGTTCAGTTTGACTCCCCCAAATTCCCATGCCAAGGAATTATGCGTGACATTCCAGTTTGATGGTCAATATAAGGCATATAAAGTTCATAATATACTGGCCATACTGCAATCCACCAATGAAGATCTTTGATAACAGAGCTGAGTATCAGTCCAGTCAACACTTCCTAAAGGAAAATTTTCTGCATTATTTTTATGAATTGACACAAAAGAATATTTCTCCTACAAGAGGTTCCAAGGAAATACTTGGGAAGTATTTAGAAATTATTAAATAATTCATTGTGAATGCCTGAAGAAAACATAGGGTTTTCACAAAGTCCTCAAAACTTGTAATTAAAGCAGTAACTTCTTTTCATTAAATGGGCCGTGCACTGCAGGGAGCATGTGTATCTTCCTGGGAGGAAGAAGAATTTATTCCCTCAGGCAGCTTGGCTGTAAATAAATATAAGGCTACATATAACATTTCAGAAAGCAAACAGAATCCAATTTAGTTAGTGAGAAGTAAAATAGATAAATAGAGAACACCTTTATCTCTTTGGCAATATATATGTATAATTTTAAGTTAATATAAGGATATGAGGGTAAAGATGGAAGCTATGCAAAACCAGGCACTTTTGGACCACAGAATGAAAATGCCTGGTGGAAAAGATTAATGCAACATATCTAAGCTGATCCAATATTTACTAGGAAAATTCAGGTCAAACCTGGGATTAGTGCTTTGTGTTCTCTACTGATAACCTTGATGTTTTCATACCTACCTTTCTCACTCTCATACAGTTACTTAAGCCCCATATTCTTTACGTAAAGGCACCTCAAACCATGCCTTGTACAGCTCCTATCTCTTTTGTTAGCAGCAACAGAACAGTGCTAGCCTGGTGCCTTGAAAATCTTCAGCTGAGTAACTATCAGAAATGGCACTGAGCAGCTGTTTCTCTGGGCAAAACTCATCTGTGCATCTGTGAGCAGTTGAGCTTTTTGTTATTTGGTATCTGAGTGGCAGCAGCAAAGTGAGGGTAAAGGAAGAGGGCAGATTACATAAAAAATCCCTCAGATTTTTTTTTGCCAGATATTTTTGCCTCTCTAAAGCATCTGCTAAAGTGTGCTAATTTTTTATACCATTATAGAAATGTTGTTTTGCTAATGTTAACAAGATCTTAATATAGATTCTGTTGAATTGTTTTTGCAAATCTTCTTTGTAGCAAATTTTTGGTTTGTAACAAGTGCTTTTTGACAGGTTGGTATTTCTTTGCTGCGTTGATGAAAAACTATCCATGTTTTGCTGACATAAAACATTAAAAAATCAGGATTAATTCATAGGCAAAGAAAGAGTTATAAAATTGTGCTTTGAGAGAGAAAACAGAGGCACAGAGCAGACATTTCAGAATTTATTTGCCCAAAAATAAATGGCAGTATATGTAATTTTATGTTAATTTAAATTATTTGCAAATTTAAGTCCAGTTCAGCAGTTAGAGCCTCATGAAAAAAATAAAAAATAATTGAGATGACAGTATTTTCTTTCAACAGAAGCGAGGCCCTTCACTCTGTCCCCATTCACTTCAGCATCAAAATGTTCCTATATTCTCTAGCAGAACAAAGATAATTTTTAAACTCCTCTCTCCACCAAATCCCGAATTCTGGCACTCGCACAGTAAGGTTACATTGGAGGGCAATTTGATATTCAAAGGAAACATCTCCGTTTCCTTATGACTGGCATGTAAAATCCCAGAGTCTCAATATTCTGGCACTTCTGAGGTGAGGCTTATGAGGAAGACTTGTATGCAAATTAAGTAAAGACCCCTCTGAGCGAAGCACTTCTAAGCCAGGCTAAAATGCCTTTTTAGATGTTTCCAACCAAGTGATTTCTTGTGTGGAGTCCTAGTAGAAAGTGTACATTTTGGCAACTAAAGATGGACATTTTCAAAGGCAAAAAGAACAGAAAGAGGAGAGACTGGCTTATAAAGAACTATTTAGTGTAATGAAAGGGAAAGCATAATACTGCCAAGGCAGCTTGCCTGTTCTACAGTGCAGGCAGGGAAATTAATTTTATCTTAATATGTTAAAGAAGAATTATTGGTCCATTGATACTGTTATACTGGAAAAAAAAAAGGAAAAAAAATAACCTTTATGAATTAAGAAAAAGGGAAGCCAAGGAGTTGTTAACTAATTAATTTGTCTTTAATCCCTGAAAAGAAAAAACAGGAAAAGTTACTGAGCAGGTAAACTGTTGATTCGTATTTTGAAGGTAACAAGAAGATGAACAGCAGTCCTCAAATAATGTCAAGAATAAATTGCATGAAACCCATCTGATTTTCTCATGCAAGAAAGTATCATGTTTACTGGAAATGGGAGAAATAGTAGTTGACATATTTCTTGGCTTTAGTAGGGGTTTTTTTAGAGTCTTTTGTGACACTCATTTGCAAACTACTGAAGCCTAATGCTCATTAGACTCTTACAAGGTGTACTATTGTACAATATTGTTCTGAAAAAGAAGAGCAGAATAGATGTTAAACTTGTTACCCTGAAGTGCTGGGTAGTACAGGACTTTTTACAGAGGTCACCTGGAGTCTGGTAGTCTACAATTACTGAGAGGACATGACAATCTATGGCATTTGTAATATGATATTCTAAGGACATTTACACATTACACAAACTTGTCAGATATGCTGCAGGAATGTTGAAGGGCAGGAGCCAAACCCAAATGGCCATGATAAACTACAAAAATGATCTGTAAAAAAGTTGGATGCTACTCAGTTGGGATGACCACATTTAGGCAGAAAAAATCAGCTGCAAGTGTGGAGGATGGGGAACAAGAAGTGGCTGCTTTCTGGAAAAAGATCTGGGGGTGGGGAGTTACAGTGACACCAAAACAGTATGAGCCAATAATGTTGTACTGCTGCAAACAGGCAGCATACTGGGGTGTAGGAGGAGGATAGCTGTGGAAGATACCTGGAGAAATCCTCCTTCTGTTGCTGGCACACAGAAGATCTCAGCTGTAGTATTTTGTCTAGTTTGAGGCAGTCCCCTTATAGGAGGAGGTGGAAAAGCCAACAGTAGAAATTTTGGGAGAGAGCAGCAAGAGCAGCTGAAAAACAAGGTGTGAAGGAGTTCAGCCAAGGAGCTGCTGGTGCTCAGCCTGGCAGAGACAAGACTGAGAGAGTGCACATTTGTCCATTCAGTTATGTTACATCAAAGGGGGTGGCAGACAGGAAAGGATCTCTCCGTCCACTGCAAGTAGATCAAGGAGAAGAGACCTTAACCTGCAGTAAAGGAGCTTCAGACATGAAGGAAAACTTTCTAATCATGAGGAGAGTGAGATACTGCAGGAGACTGCCTGGGAGCAGGCAGAGGCCTGTGCCATCTCTCCTGGGAGATTTCCAGGGTATGTTAAAGTGGCTGCATGAGTTTGGTCTCCCAATAGAGAAGGTAGAGGAGAGGCTGGGTGATCTTGCAAGCTCCTTTCCTGCCTGTTTCCTATGTTGCTCTGGCCCTTGTCCTGACCAAGCAGGGTTTGTACTTCCCTGAAGAGCTATCACCTGCTTAACTGCACAGCAAGACAGCTCAACACAAGCATCATCCACCTAGCGCTGTTGGGGGCATTACAGCACCAGATTTTGGGCAGGAGTCAAACCCAAATAGCCATGATAATATCATTGTAGGCCTTATCTGCTCCTATTAAACAAACAAGGTCTCAGAGCATCTTTTATGGTGCTGCAGAGCAGCTTTACATCAGAATAGGCTCTGATTTTTGGATCCAAGCAAGCTGTCAGGCTCTGAGCTTGGTGTACTTTCATGCCTGTGGTCCTTGTGATGCTTTGTGTCTGTCAGGATTAGGACTCTAATTCCTGCCAATGTTTCAAGTTTGCAACCTGTGAGGCTTCTTTAGGGTGCATGTCTCCAGGGAGTACTTTAAAAGAGCCCTGGTTATTATGTAACCTTATTTCACATAATGAGGTTTATCTTTCTTATGTTTTACTTTTTAAATATCCCTTGCTGTATCTGAGAACAGGTGTGGGCTCAGAAATCATGTCTTCCTGAAATGTTACAGTGGAAAAGCTCTGTGAGTGTTTGGGTGCACCTGGAGTAACTCGCATGTTGTCACTAAACCGCTGCACAACAATCCACTGTAACCTGAGCAAATATCACTCAGTTTTTCAAACAGGTTTTTATGGAATAGAGTGATCACATTTTAACTGATAATTTCCAAAAGTTTGTCATCCAATAAAAGCTGGTCACAACTCAGTAAAACTGAATAGGTTTAAGTAAAATTATTAGCACTGCTTACATGCTTTAAACAAGAAAAGGGATGGATTCTAAGGGTATAAGGTGGTAAATGACATAAAACTTCATGCAGGGAACTTCTGATGGCATTTTAATTCACATTTGTGTTGACAAAAAAAGGTTAGTTCACTTGGCATCTTTTATCAGCCTTCAGCTTTTGTATAGACTCAGTATCTACTATTACCTCTGCCTTGCTATTGTGAATCTGAAGAAAAGTTTTATAACGTGTAGAATTGGATAAGCAATGCACTGACACTTTTGAGAACTGTATAGCAAAATCATTCTAGAGGCAATCCAAGTGGTAATTATGTAGTCAAAAATCACTCCACTCAAATTAAAATGAATCTTCCTCTGTGAGGCAACTTATGAGGGAAGAAGGCTCCACTAGTTCATTGTGTTTCATAGCCTAGAGGTAACAGAATTTTTCAGAATTTGAACTTAGTTGCAAAGGATTTGGGAATAGTCATTTTTACTCTATTTGCAGGAGATACAATAGCACTAGAGAAAAAGATGTGTTCAAGAAAGGATGTCATATAAAAGTGGTCCTTTTTTCCCAGATTCCTTAGTACCAAATGAGTGGCTTTTTATTCCATTTCAAATCCTATATTTGTAGGATGGCCCATAGTGTTGGCAAGAGACCCATCATGCACATGTCTCCTAATCCTGCAAGGCAAGAAGTGAGTCAAAGCTTGATTTTATTCACTTGGCCAGTCTGCTTGCATCCCTGATTTCTCTTGGTCTTTATACTTTTATTAGCTTATGTGAACTTATTTACACACTGCATATTTTTCTGCCTTGAAATTACTTTTGTTGCAGTCAGTTGCTCAAAAACTCTACGTTGAATGAACCCATGTCTTTAGAAATGGTCTGCTTTGCCAAGGGCCATGCAAGTTAACAACCTCATGGGTTATCTTCAGCTCTAGGATGCTCTGTAATTTTGTTTGGAAGTGTTGCTCTACCTTCTTGTCATTACTTTTGCAACTCTTTTTGAAACAGGTTACCCTGAGGGAATTGTGCTGTGTTCTACATTTTGCTGTAACCTGGCAGGTCTTCCTTCTTGCCACACTATTCCCTAGGGAAATCAGGAATGTTAATGTTGTTAGGTTTGGAATATCATTATGACTGTATTTTGCACAGATGGCAAGTATGACTGCTGCTGTAGTAATGCTTATGATGACTGATGACTTGTTAAATATATACATATATATATATGAGAGTTTTTTCCAATGTGTTTAAGCGTATATACACAGAAGGAGAGGGGTAGAAAATTCCTTATTCTGCTTATTCACTTTGGGGTTTTTTTCTGATTAATTTCCTGTGGGTAGGAAAGAGACTTCTAAGCGATTATTTTTATTCTCTAGGTTTGTTTTTTGTTGTTGGTTTGGTTTTTGGGAGAGTTTTTTGTTGGCTGGTTTGGGGGGTGGGGGATGTTTAGCATGAGTCATTATTATTTTCTTTTAAAGAAGAGTGAGTTTTCTCTGGAAGTCAGGCAGCCTGAGGTAGAAATATGTTGTGTATGGATTTACTACCTAAGAATTTCCCTGCGTATCAGGAGAGGAGTGGGCCACACAGGCTTCAGAACAGATTTGTTCTGTGTTATGCTAATCCCAGCAGTGCTATTTCCAAACTGTTAAGGGAGAAGCAGGCATTTGCTTTCATGGAATACTATACCTAAATAATACTCAGCGTACTGAAATATTTGTGAATAACACAAAGTTTACCACCTGCTGGAAATGGCTTTTTCCAAATTCTGCTTTTAAAATGTAATTAATAGATACTTCTAGTAAGGGTAATTATATGAGGATGTGTTTGTTCTTTTTGGGAGTAAATTGGTTTTACTATGAAATTCACATTCATGTTTTGGCATTTAGATGTTGTTTGTATCTAGATGTAAGACTTGAAACAGTGGATTAAATCCACAGCATATTTCAGAGCTGCTTTTGCAATGACAACTTCATTTCCAGCCCAATCTAAAAACCTTCCTATAATTATATTATGTCCTGTAAATAAGCTGTCTCCAGAAGGCTTTAGAGAATTAAATAACCAAGGCAATATACAGTACAAAAAATAGTGCTGCAAAGACATTGTACTACGCTTGAACAAAGGCAACCAGATTAATTAAAAGATCAAAGATTGAGGAAATGGAGGAATGTGTGTTTTAAGAAATCTGAAGTGAGATAGAGAACAAGGGAAATGGAAGACTTTTTAAAAAAGAAAATCTTTGAGTGATGGATGAGGCTGGGTAGCTCAACAGGTAGCAAAAAGATGTCGGGCCTCCAGGAGGTAGAGCTGTGCAGGGAGCCCAAGTAGCCCCAGAGGTGGCTGGAACTGAGCAAAGCCAGGGACAGAGTGTCCAGAGGGCAGGGCTGGCTCCTGACAGATGTACCTTGGACAGTCACTGAGGACTGCAGGAGGGAACAGCCTCCTGTTTTATTTTCTGTGCTTCTGCCCAAGTCCTGGACAGGCCGCCTGTGGGCAAGGCAAGGGGATGCCAAGCAGCACCAGTTCAGGTTGAGATGTCTTCTCAGAAATAAGTTTGCACTCCACCCCTTCATCCCCTGGGCAGAGCAGCAGACTCCAGCTCTCCCTGTTTTGGGTCTGATTTGGCCCTCTTTTTTCTCAGCCCAAGGTCCTGCCCTGTACTGCCAGCAGCATCTTGCAAGGTCTTTGCTGCGTATGATGGCATGTTTCTTCTGGGCAGTGGTCAGTGAGACCCTCAGAATGACACTGCCAGCTTCACATTTTAAACATGTCACTTGGAATTGAGCTGGTTAATGGGACATGTCATCAACAAGAGCAGAGCATCTCTGGGAAACAGGGATACTTGCTATTATGGTCCCTTGCCAATGATTTACTACTTTCTTTTTTCCTTGTAAAAACTGCAGGTCAAGATTATTATACCATCATCATGAAGTATGTTAGTATGGAACCATAAATGTCTGCATTCAGAGCAAATTACAGCATGTCAGCGGTGCAGCATGGTCTGTTAAAATGTGACATTGCTTATGGTGCAATTCTGCTGAGGAAAAATTACTCTTCGGGAATGAAAAATCATTAAAGATCTCCCGAAGAAGTCTCTCAATAAAACATACATAATAATTGGCAGGGACTTTGCTTTTCTTTCTTTTTCTTTGCATTTTCCCTCTGTTTGTGGGGAGGGGGTCTGCCCCTCTCAGCTTTGAAGGTGGGTGACTTTCATAGGGAGATGTGTAAGACAGACAAGTCATCACCTTCACTGTTGATCCTTCTGGTGTTGTTTCCTAAGCTGTGTTGCAGTGAGTGTCTATTTCTCAAGATTCCAGGTAAACCTGGTGAGAGAACCTGTGGTAACTGGATTCTACCTCTGTTCTTATATTTGCTACAATGTGTGTAGTATTATTAATAATAATATTAATATTTAACACAATAATGTTTATTCTTACTCTCTCTGACACTATATATTGCAAGCTCCAGAACTGGTAAATACCAGTAGATATGGCTGAATTTTAAAGAAGGTTACATACTTTCTATTATCTTTGCTAATTAATTTAGCAATTATAAAAGCAGGAAAGGAGAATTTTTGTTTTACGAAAAACCTGGGAAGGAAAAATGAGAACTAGACAGAACTGAGAATGACTAATTACAGAAGTGGAACACAGGTGGGGAAAATTCATGCTCAATTTTCTTTCAATAATTTGAAAATTTCTTGAATTGTATATGTAGAAGTAATCTTCTAACATGTAGAGGACATTTTAATCTTTCCCAGCAAGGAAAGAAAATCACTGTTTTCTGAGTCATGTAAAAGTGTGCTCCCGAATTAGCTGTTTGCAGAGGTGTTGGAAGCATAGCTGCAGTGCCGTCCACTGAGGCTATTGGGGTTTTTTGCAAATGTTTACTCTTTTGTTGAGGCCAGTGGTTGCTAATGCTTCACAAATCAGCTCATACAAACTGCTAGGCTTCAAATTCCTCTAATTAAAGTTCTCCATAATCTACCACTTCTAGTTCATCTTTCTGAGAGACAGAAAAATTTTTTCTATCATCTTAAAGTTTCTCTGCTGAGTTGCATGGAATTGGGGAGCTTCCCATTTGCCCTCCATGGAGCTGAATTAGAAAATATCCAAAGGAGAGCAACAAAGCTGGTGAAGGGCCTTGAGGGGAAGGTGTATGAGGAGTAGCTGAGGTCTCTTCTGTTCAGCCTGGAGGAGACTGAGGGGAGACCTCACTGCAGTCTGCAGCTTCCTCAAGAGGGGAAGAGGAGGGGCAGATACTGATCTCTTCTCTGTGATGACCAGTGAGAAGACCCACAGGAATGGCCTAAAGTTGTTTCAAGGAAGGTTTTGGTTGGATATTAGAAAAACTTCTTCTCACAGAGGATGTTTGGGCACAGGAGTGGACTCCCCAGATTCTCCCAGTGTTACAATTGCTGCTTTTTAGGATTATTACTCTTTCTGTTCTGTGGTTACCTGACAGCTGTACTGGGAATGGCACATCCATGGGTAGTGACCTCTGGCCTTTGATCTGGAGTTGCAGCAGTCCATCTGCCCAGCTGTTCCTGTGGCATGTGCTTCACAGCACCGTGCACCAGCCTGCCTGCAAACAGCCCTACTTCTGCTGTTAATGCTGGGCTGCTGTGCAGCTCCTGGGAATTTGCAGTGGAGCCATCCAGCTTGAAAAGTGTTGATTCCTTCCTACTTGCCTTGCCTTTGCACTGAGCTATTTTTAGTGCTGAATATCCAGATGAAGATTATGTATGAATAGATTTCTGTTTGAGGTTGAACTGCTTTATTCTGATGTGTTGTAGTTTGGCTTCTCTTTTGAAGGCAGTGTGTTGGATAGTACAACATCTGCCTCTGTTTACACATGGTACTGCTAGCCAAAGAATCAAAATGCATTTGCATAGGCCAGGTCTTAAAATATGGAGGAGTCCCCTGCTGTGTGACATGCCTCTTGCCACTGAAAGTGTACAGACCCTCTCTGTTTTTTTGCAGACTGATGAATTCCCCCCTCTGCTCTGTTCCTCAGTTCACACTGTATGGTGCCAGCAGATCTCATGCCCTAGGGTGGGTAAACTGATATACTACTTTTCTTTTCCCTGTCCTTTCTCATGAGATGCTGTTCTTCTCAGAATGTCTGCTGGACAGTGCTGAAGTCCCCTCAGATGAAATCCAGTCTTGAGGGGAGACCTCATCTCTCAGCAGATGGAAGGAGATATGGGACGTACATTTTGCCCCTTGCAATCTGCATAGTCATGCAGTGTGCATTTTTGAGTACCTGTAAGAACACTTAATTTTTGCCATTTCCCCAGATTACCTTTAGCTGTCAGCAAGGCATGGTAAGTTATTGACAGAGGCTCAAGTCTTTTTCTTCTTTCTCAAGGATTAATGGTATGGTGATGCAGAAAGTACACGCTGCTTGGTATTTATATTGCCAGCAGTGAGCAAGAGGTTTCAGTCTCTGTATAAAGCCTCCTGTTTTGTCAGGACTGCTATCATGTGTGCTGAGTTAGTGGCTCTGGGCTAAGGCTGCCATGGTTGGCCTCTCTGGCATAGTGGTGCAGTACTGGTTAGTCCATGGGTGAGCTCCTCACTAGTATTAATCATAAAGTAGTATACTAGGAATACATTTTGCTTTATTTACCCAGAAAAACATCTGGTGCCAGGTCTTGGACCATCCCCCCTGTTCACTGGCATGTGCTAGCAGCCTTGAGCACCCTCAGAGCCTGCTAAGCTATGTGAAGGATACAGAGGTATAACTGATTGTTGAGTCCTTTTGTCTCATTGGTCTCAGCATTTCCTGGATAACCTGGCTGGAGTCTTTCACATGTCCTCCCATACCTGATGTTTGATGGATAGACAGACCCACCTCCCCTGGTTGTTATGATTTGTTAAGAATTGTTAATGTTGTTAATACTTGTTAAGAATTGAATGTAGCTTAATAGCATGTTCCTGGATTGTCTCTGCCGCACTCTGCTTCTCCTACAAGAGTGTCCTTGCTGAAGCTTTGACACTTGGTTCAGTTTACACTTCACCTCTAGACCTTGGCTGATGTTTAAAAGAGACTGAAGTCAGCAGTACTTATAAAAGCTCTGTCAAATATACTGAGGAGCCTCATGGCCTTTCTCGATATGATGGGAATTCTTACTGTCACCGGAAGTGATAGTTGTGTCCTAGGGTAAACAGGGTTTACAGGGTAAACAGGTGTTTTTGATGGGTTCTAGATAGGAATTATTCATACTAAACAGGAATTTGTGTTCAGAACTTTGGTCCATGATTTTAGACCTGTGAAGCCTTCCAGCCAGAGGGCCTCCTCCTGAAATTAGGCTGTTGACTCTCTCAGTAGGTGTGACTGCATTACTCAGACCCGCCCTAATGAATCCTCTGTGGTTAACACAATCAAGTGTTTCAAGCATCTTGGGCTGCATACAGAGAAAGCAGACTTATTGCTTGAGCTCTAATCACCCAGCACCTTGAGGGAACCATCTTGCTGTCATCTGCCAAAACTGCTCTCAGACCTTGGCTTACCCTGCACTTCTGCCATGCAATATGGAGGACACCCCTCATGTGTACTTCTACAGACACTGAAGGGCAGTCTGCTCTTTCATGGATGTCCTAGGGGCCATATTTTTGTGTAGCAGTCACAGATTGCCTCTGTGACATATTAATAACTCTTGGCCACCATTCTTCAGGCCAATGGTGTCACCTAGCAGTGCTGCAGAAGATTACATTGCAGTGACTCCCCTTCCCAACTAGAAAACTAATTGATCATCCTGGTCTAATAGCAAATTTGCAAATTTAACAGCTGAATTGTGGCAGCTTGTTCTGGTAGTGCTGAATACCTTGCACTTTGCTACATTCACACTGCAGCTCACTCCTATCTAGAAATGATAAGGTAGATACAACTATGTTCTGGATTGGAAAGGAAGAGGTTGACCAGTCACACTGTCCAGTGTTAATGAGAAAACACTGGGAGAAGGGAATAAGCTGTATTTTTCTTCTCCCTTAACAGGCAAGTTCATTCCTCTTTTTTCATTTCTGGGTTCTATCAGTTTAAGCCTAATCTCCTCATCCTGTTCCATTAACAGCTCATTTTGAGTTAGTCCCAGAGTGGCCTTCCTATCTGGAAGCATTTATGTGTGTTTAGATTGTGTCTCCGCAGTGCTGCCTTGTAAGCTGGAAACATCCACAAAAGTTTTACCTCTAATTAAAGGATTCCTTTATTTTTCCAAGGTTCTCTGTAGCATGGAATTCCAAGATTATAACAAAAGTTATTTATTTCTTGCACTGAGTCTTTCCCTCTCTTTTGAGAGTCAGGTAAAACAATCCAGTGTCTCTTTTTAGTCCCATTCTGTACAAGAACAAAAATTGTGCAAAACTTCTACTGTGTGTTCAAATGTTTCAGACACTGTATTCAAAAACTGTGTGCTCATTTGCTTTTTATCTTCATATCGGGGTGGGCAAGTTCCTGGGAAGACATCAGGTGCATCTTAAGGAGGGAAGGGAAATCTCAACATAATGCTGAGCTGGCATGTATGTCTTCCTGTGCTGGCCCAGGGATTCCCAGGCTGGTTCTCCAGCCACATGCCCCCAGTGCCATTCTCTCTTCCTCTGTGTGCTGAGTTTCCTTGAACTGCTTTTTCTTTTAGTGCAAGGAGCTGGTAGTAACATACTGGTGATGTCATGAGGGAAACATCAGCTTGAGCAAGGGTGATAAAAGAGAAGGTTCAGCTAAACCCACTACATTTCCTCTTGGTTTATTTGGTTCATTTAGCCTATTATTAGATGAAAAACACACTTTCAACTCCAGGGTCCACAGCAATTCACAAACAATCTATTTAAGAACACTTTACTGTTTTGAAACTTGCTGATATTGAGTAAATGAGAAGCAAATCATGGCCTAAAGAAAATGCCCATCACAAGAAAGGACAGAGAAGCAGGAAAAGTAAGGGAAAAATGCAGGTGCAAAATAAAAAGGTACAAAGCACATGAATGATGCTTCACTACTCTTCTTAGCTTAACTTACTCCTGAAAACAAAATGAGTCTCAACTTTCAAAGATATATCATGAAGTGATTTAACTCCAATTGTTCTCAGCTTTGTTCTGAGCTGTAAGATGCTCTGTGGAGATCTCCAGAAACTTCTCTACTCTGAGTACATAAGGAGATTGAGACTCCTAAGGATGAATTTCTGGAGTGTGGCTTGTCTCCATAATTCTTACAAAGACCCTTACTCAAGAGAGAGTATGGAGAATAGTTGCAGTTTAATCTAACTACATTCTCTATAAAGATTAGTGGGTAGAAGAATGGCCTTACCTGTCAGATATTACAGCCTTGAAATGTTTGTACCAGTCTAGCTGTTTGCACATTGAACTCCAGTTTTCTCCTTGCTCAGAAAATAGATTTTTCACTGCTTAAACTCTATATGCTGAAAAGCACAGGTCTCTGGGGCTTGTACACTGAAAACAAACCGGATTTTCTTTAGGGAGCAGGCAGTTGCCAATAGGTGTGATCTATCCCTGCAAGAGGAGGCAAAAAGGTGTGTGGATCACTAATTTAGGAGTAGCATTGCTGCTCTAGGGTCTGAGGAATGAGATGGTGACTCAATTTTCATTGTGTTCATACCTGTAACTCTGATGCCATGCAGATAATGATTTTTTCATTAGAAGTCCTAATAGGTAATTACAAAGGACATGAGTTTAGTAAACTTTATAATAATGGCAAAAAAACAATAGTAATTATTTGTCTGTTCTGCCATTTTTAAAAAGGTGTTTTCTTCTGTTATCGTCATGACCATGTGTGCTGAATGTAAAATAATTCTATATAACTTAGAATATCTTGCCTTTGCTGTGACTAATATGGTAAGATCAAGTAAAGAGGCTTTCTTGGGTAGTCATTCAAGGTAAAGCGAATAATGCCTGGGAACTGCACTGCGTGAGTCTCAGTCTGGTTTTCCTTCTATTGGTTTAAACCATAGATCTTTAAGGTCAAATAGGTCTCTGAAACAAATTTGATTCTTTTTATTAAAATCAACTCTGTCTACATCAGACATTTTAATTGTGCTTGTACAGATACTTCTGCCTAGAGAGATAAAATATTAAGCACATAATGAATAGCAGCTGTCTCACAGTACTGTGATCTTTATGTGAATAAAGAAGCCGTAAATTGCCTGGGTATTGCACTGGCACAACATTTGCCAGTTTAATTTGCCAGTGATTTTTGCAGTGACAGCTCATGCAGGGCAAGTTGGATGATGTAATATTGAATATTGCATGTTTTTTAGAGAAGAAATGGTGCTTTTCCATCTCCCAATGCAGGAACAGAGCTGTGCATTTGCCTGTTCCCTGACAGCTCACACAGCTGTGTGGACAAGGTTTAATGCAGCTCTGCACATTGTTGTGGAGAGGAGAAGTCAATAGATGGAGACACGCATGTGAAATTACATCTTGATCCATGAAAATAAAATGCCTTAGGTAAAGAGCTTTTCAGTAGTGACCTTTGGTTTCTACACTTCTTCTTTGGAGATACATTTCACTTCTTTCTCTCGCCACACTATGTCCCTATGTCTAGCTGATTCTGCTGGTTTTTCTGTTGAGCTTCAGCTACCCCTGCCATTCCTTCCTTGCCTTTCCTCCTTCCTATCACTTGTATAATCGAGCCTGCTGGCTGCAGTGTGACCACTGGAAAATGTTGCTTTTTTCCTTCAATTCTTTTGCCTGTGGATGTATTTTTTCTTTCATTTTTAGGTATAAATAAATGTTTCCAAAATTTTTCTGAAAAAATCTCTGCTGCTGAAGTTGCAGTTACACAGAGGTTATGTCCTTTAATCTTCAGGGTTAAGGTGGAATTTTCATTCCCATTTGCCTTGCTGAGAAGTGAGCCCTAGCACAGAACATTTCTTCTTTAAAGAAAAAACTTTGAAAAGGGAGAATTTCACTTTTAAAATTAATCACCATGGCAACCTTTACAGTGAGTTTCCAAACATAGGAAGTTGCCTTTAAGAAGCATCCTCAGCTAAGAGAAAGGTGAGTTTTTACAGCTTCTAGCAATGTTCCTATAGAATATAAGATTTTTCAAGAATCAGTTAGAGGGACTTTTATATGCAGAAAGGAAGTTAAATGATCCTGGTGATTTAAATTTTTTTTCATAAGGATGCTGCATGCTAACTAATCTCATCATAATGCTGGCTTAAAATAGACTTGGAGAACTAGATAGAGCCTGGTGGTAATACTTGTGGTATCACTAGATTTCATCTAAGTAGATATTTAGTTAAAAATTTGCCAACATTTCTCTCATGTTTAAAATCTTATTTTTCCTTTTTCTACTTCTGGGCTGCCTTTTCATGCAGATTCAGCCTCTTGGTGGGAAATATTTTTAAAATCAGGAAAGAAAGTGAGGTAACAGAATAGAAGGGGAGAAAACAAGTTGTTATGCGTTAAAAGAAGAAAATCTTTCACACCTTACAGTTCAGTGAAATGTAACTTTAGCAGACATCTCTCTGTTCCTCTTATTTCTCTCAGTATTCAGCTGGATTATTTTATATCCTGGTTTTGGTATGTATTAGATCCAAGGAATATGTAATTTCTTTTCCCATTGGAATTTCCCCAGTGAATATATTGTACATCAGATGAAATCTTGACATTTTCCCTGAAATGGTAACTCTGGTGTGTCGTTCTGAAATAATCAAAATAAGAGCATTTTAGAATTAAATTTTCTATGTCCAAAGTAGTTGTGAGACTGGGAGAAGGAGTTTGCAGACTGAAGACTTCAGTCTCTGGGCAGATTTCAGAGCACAGTGAAAGGCTGATGAACTGGCAAGAGAAAGCCACTTATAATCAAATTGCAAAAATACCATGGAAAAATAAAAAAAACCCCCCAACTCATCCAGCTGGTTCTGCCAAGGTTGAGTACAATGATCCAAAAGTGTACCAGGGTGTGTGGGAGTGTTCCCACACTGCATGTAGGAAGCAGGTGGGCAGGTCAGAAAAGGACTTTCTTTTCTTTTTTCATGCAGTTTCTGATTGTGAGGTCTTCAGCTGCCCACGGGTGTCTGCCTGAGCCACACTGCCAGAGTCTAGAGGGGGGCATGGTGGGCTTTGTCCATGAGCTCACCTCCTGGGTTAATTATTTAGCTGTATGGCAACACTTCACTTGTATTTCACTGGTCTTGTTCCCCACTTGAAAAAAGCAAGCTGGTTCTGCTAGGATTAGGGCTAGCTGATGCTATAAACACTCCAGTAGCTCTCCATGCATTGTGTATCTGGAAGAAACAGATTATAAAGCACCTCTAAGCAGGGGAAAATTTAGAGAGACTTTTAAAAATTTATTATATTATTGTAGCGAGTCATTTAAAGGTGACAGTCTGAAGTTCAATATCTGAGTAGCTCAATTAAAACTAAGTTAAAAATAAGCTCAATTACTGCATTACTCATGTTATGTAATATCTTTAGAAAAGTTTAGCTTTTAGTGCCAAGTTAACAATGAAGTTATTAACACTTATCTGAAATGCATAGTCTTTTGAGATATTTCTGCCATCATGCAGTGGTATTTTTATTTCATGTGAAATGTGGGTAAGTTTAAGATTGCCTTTTGTGCTTTTATTATGGAGGACAGCATCAGTGGGATCTGAAGGGTTGTTTTTTCTTATGTGTACAGGGTCCTGTCAAGAACTTTATATTCAATTCCTAAGTCAGTTGAATCTTGACAAGGTGTAAGGTCAGCAGTCAGCTCAGCAAGCAGTACATTTGCAAAATACCATCGAGGCTTGGGATGGTGTCTGCAAGGAAACTCATAGTGGGTCATGCCAAGTGACTGCAAGTTGAACAAGAATCTTTCAAAAAAGAAGTGACTGTCGTGAGTTACTGTGGCCAAGTTTCTGAAAAATTGGCTGACATATTGACTGTATGCAGGTTGGCAGATGTTCTCCCAGCCCTTCCGATTGAGGGGGTTATAGCTGGGTCACAATCTTTCTCATACCATCCATCAGCACGGAGTAAAACCCAGGGCATAGTCTTTTTGCTGAGAAAGTTGTGTTGTCCTGCTTTTCCAGACCATACATTCATTTCTATTGAAGGATGATCAGTAGACTTTGTGCATCATAAATAACAATTGCAGTTTTAGAATTAAGGAGATGAGATGAAATTAACTGTGCCCTAACGCAATAAAAGAGAAAAAAAAGAGTTTTCATACATTTATAGTATCTTGCATTTGTGAAAATGAGGATGAAAGCAGAGAGGGATTTATGACTTTGCATGAATTAAGAACATATGTGGTCTTTGTATTCCCTGAATGTGAATTTAGAGCCAGTGAAAATTATCACTGAATTCTAAATTGCAGATATTTAGAAACTGGATTGAAGTAACTACTTTGAGATATTTTGTTTTGATTGAAGATAGTATAGAAAATATTTTGATGTAAAACATTAAATTCCAAGAAGGAAAAAACAGTTATGGAACTGATAGGAGCACCGAATATCTCAAGCATATTTGGACAGCAATTTTTAGGACTTATGAATTTTTATGAAACATCTTTGTATTTGTATATGTTTTGGTTCTGATATATTTATCTATAAAATGGATTGCTAACTGAAGGACTTGGAAGAAAAATAAAGAAAAGTTCAGTATTTTCAATGGTGAAACTGGTTTTATCTTGACTGGCTTAGATTTACATTTTAAAAGTCTCATAATGGAAAAATACTTTTTTTTTTCCATTATGGAAATAAGTTTTCATAGTTGCAGAAGCAGAAGCAAAGCCAAAACCCAGCAGTTTCTGAAAAAGAGACTGTGTCACAATCAGTTCCTTGCCATGGCTTGATCACTGAAGGTGTTATTGTCAGAAGTCATGAAGTGAAGACCATGCCCAGTTTTCAGGAAGGAGAGGTGCTACAAAAGGAGATGGAAAGCATCATGAACATAATCCAAAATTAGAGGACACGCTCTCCAAAAGATTCTTATCTAGTATTAAGTTTCTCACACTTTCATCCACTTCATTTCTAACTCATTTACGTATTTGACTTCTAGATACACTGTGTGCTTTATTGATTGAGGCATCAAAATCATATATGGAAATTTATTCCCAGATTTCTGTTCATGTAATTGTAATTATGACTGCTGTGATTCATCAAAACCCTTTTGTTAGCTGGCTCCTATTGCTTTGTAAATGAAGAAAAATATTTCTGGTTGGTGGATAACTACTCATAGAAATTTAACAAGAATATTATTTCTAAACCCAGACTTTTCAGGATTTAGAATTATGTTCATAAAGGATTAGAAGGAAGAGCTAGGTCCAGTGGGACCCATGTTTTTCAGTGCCATTTTGATTCAGTATATCAGATATAATGTGAAGAGGTACTCTTGGCTCTTTCTTTCATGGGGTATATAAAACAGCTTTATAGAGTTATGTCTAACCAGATATCTCCCCTGGGAAGGAATGAGACAGGTGGATTGTTTGGTTATTTTTATGTTGTTGGGGCTTGGGTGTGGAGTTTTTATTAACAAAAAACCATTTTGCATGTGGAAGGCTTAAAGATTTATTTGTTTGGGGTTTTTTTATACTGACAAGGCTGTCCACCAGTTTTTTTAAGTTTCATTGCCCTATTTATTGTAGGCTATTTTCTTGGTTTCTCAATACACTGCTGCCTGCGTATTTGTGTTTTCTTTTTGTGGATCTTGTATTATCATATGAACAGAGTACACAACCACTTTTAATTTTTCAGATGTTGTATATTGCTCAAAGACAGACCCAGTTAATGACATGCTAAGACCTTCTCGTAATCCCTTCAGGATTTTATAGGCAATTTTGATGATGAAATGTCTGTTAAGCATTTGTTCATAAAGATTGTGTTCTACACATCTTTTGGTGAATCTGCTTGACTGTGGACAAAATGGTATTTGTGAAGAGAAACTGAACTGTTGGTTTGAATCCTCAAAAACACTGTGACATTCAGAACAAATCCAGTATCATTGTCAGACTGAAATGTTCTTACAAACATAACTTTTGGTATACTTACAATACTTGTAAGTGTAACTTGGAGATATTTGCAATATTTTCTACATATGCAGTGAGATTTCAAAAAATATTCCTTTTTACTTTCTCTTGGCGTTTTTTAAAATGAATGAACAGTAGTGGGACATTGAGTGTCAGGGATATGAGTGAAGAAAGGAAAAGTTTTATGAAAGAATATTCATGAATGCCCTTTCACTGAGAAGATGTCAATCACAGGAGCTAAATTTAGGCACAGGATTCTTTTATAGATTCTTTCTATAATCTAGCTAGTTTAGATGGATTCAGAAAATTTGCGTCTCTTCTGTGCCTCCTCTTAAAAAGTAGGAACATTGAATTAATAACCAGTGTTTTATGTAGTGCATAAAACATACCTGAAACTTTATCTTGCATACTTTGCATGCTTTTCTGAATTGCTAATGTATTATTTACTAAAGAACAGGAGGCCTTGCCCTTGCACAAGGCTGTTTTTCAGTAAAGGAGTTAGAGCATGCACTGTCTTTGACAGAAGCAGATCTTTTAGACACCTCACATGCTACAATGCAGCTACTGCATTTTTAAAGTTTTCTACCATTTCTTCTCATTCTGCTACAAAGAGCTCAAGAAATTCAAATTGTATCCATGAGTAGAGAGCTTCTTTACACCTCTGTGGAATCTGCCAAATTCAGACAATCATTATGTGATTACTGTTGTCTTTCAGAGTTGATTAGTCTTACATAAGAAAGACAGCCTAGCTCAGATGAATAAGCAAGACCTGTGCTTTGTTCTACCCAGACAAGCAGAAGCTGAGAACAATCAACTGGATGCCTATGAGGAACATATGTACAAACATGGCAGGTTTACATATCCTTTTCGATGGTATTTTGTTACTGTTAATGGTCTGAAGTCTTGCCAGAAAGATGAGGTGGCAGATGAACACAGATTTTCATTGGCATCTGCTGCACACTACATCTGCCACCTCTTCTGGGAATTGCCTTCACTTCCTGACCATTTAGAAAGCTTGGCACCACAGGCTTTATTACAACCAAAATCGTTACTTGCCAAAAGAGAGTGTGCTGAAAACTAATGATGCACAAAAGAAAGACAAGTAGTACACATGCTTCAACATTTCTGGTAACACTGGCCCTGGTTAATATGTCTGCCTGATCCAGACAGGTGTTGCAGCACGGGCTGTGGGGTGGGTGCTTCTTTCTTGCACAGCAGTGCTCATCCAGGGATGGAACCTGCCCCAGCACATCCTTCCAGACCATGAGAGCCTACTCCAGGAGGGGTGGGGGGCTTCTGGGCTTCCTCCCAGGGGGATCCAGCATCAGATCTCGGGCACACGAGATGCTAAAGCCGGGGACATGCCCACAATGGACAGTTGTTTCAGAGGACAAAAACCCTGTCAGGCACAAGACTTGACCCAACGCATGTGACCTGTTTACTCAGGTGTGCATCTCTCCAGATGCATACTGACTTTAAAAAACATTTTAGCCAAGTTCAAACTTTGCTGCAACATCCTGTATAAAATAATTTTTCCTGTTTGGGGGAGGGAGAAATAGAAGTAAGTTTCATTGTCTTAAGCCCTGATCCTGAAGACATTAGCTGTGTAATTTTGGTGATATATCATCAAAGTAAAAGTCAACAGATGTTCAATAAAGCTAACTGTGAGCATTTAGACACTAAGCCTGTAAAAAGCCCCATGGCTAGGGCTATAGCACAAGCTGGATGAAGGCAGGGGTGTGCACTTGACCTGCTGCTTGCAACTGCCCCAGAGAGAGTGACCAGGACCAGGCAGTGGAACAGCAAGAGGGCAGACAAGTCCCCTGAAATGGGATGCAAAAAGAGAAAGTTAAATTAAGCCTAGTTGCTGTGCTGAAAATCGTTACTATCTGTGCCATGGAGCAGACACATTCAGATGTATCCTGAGATGTCTTCTTTTCCCATCTGTGAAGTCTCCTGAGGTTTTTTTCCTGTTTGGCAGATGATGTCTCAGATTGATTGCACTGTTCTGCATTATGGAGAAAATCCGATTAAATCAGAGAAAATGAGACTTGTGGTATTTGCAATGTAGAAGTTGACATTCAGGCAGCAAATTAAAATGGGGGGGGTGGGGGGGGGAGAGAAAATTCTCTGCTTTTAAATCTACCTACACTTAGAATACATCTGCATGGTTAGTGCTGCTTTTCATTCCTCATCTGGTAAAAAGCATCTGGGACTTAACGTGGTGCTTTGTTTTGCCTGAAGTTTGTACCATGTATCACTGCTGTGTGTGCAGTTACCTGTTACTGTATGGGTAAAAAGCTCAAAATCAGTGCAAACAGGTTTAATGAGAATTCTCTTGATTTTGAAGATCAGAATAATAGCTACTTGCTAAGAAAGAAAATGATTTTAAGTGCAGTGCTTACCACTGAAAGTAAGTTTTAAATCATCTCAGTGTTGAATCTTTTTTCAGCTAATAAATGCTGTGCATATATAGTAAGACAGGATTTACTGCATAGTTTTCAAATCAATAAGAGGCACTCAAGGAGACAATCTTCAAATAAGGATTTGATCTTCAATTTTTTTTTTTTTTTTTTTTAGGAAAAACTGCCTAAAATAAAAAAGTGTTGACATGATGTTATTTGTTGTGACAGAAACTGAAATATGAATCCTCTGTTTTTTGTATGATCCTACATTCATTCTAATGCAAGTCTATTCCACTTGATTATTGAAACAGTGAGTCAAAATCCAGACTATCCAATCCACAGAAATTCTAATATTATTGCTTCCCACCCCCCTGCTTTGAATTTATTTTGAGTACATTTCCACATAATGCTTAAAATATTTCTATCAGAATTTACTTCTGGACCATATAAATATTTAATCTTGGTTGGACTTCTTGCATGCATTGTATTTTGTTACACTATTTTGATTTGTTTTGCTCTCTGGTTTAAAGGTTTCTGGTTTAAAGGTTTCTGGTTTTCATTATTTCTTATTAGTTGTATATTGAATTAACATTAATTGATGATTGGCAATATAGGTGGTGTTTCAGTAATTGAAATGACAATTGTTTCTTTGGCTTGCTCTGAGGTAATTGGTATTCTACTTGGTTACTTGTATTCTACTTGATTTTTTAGATTACATTTTCCAAAGCATCAAGTTGTTACCAAAAAAAAAAAAAAAAAAGCAATATATTCCAGTCCAGATAAGTTCAGAATAATTTTCTAAACAAAATTTTTGACAGAAATTCATTGCTTTAGGGGTTTTTTTCCTGAAAAAATTGACAGTTTTTTTGATAGAGAAACACTTTGCTGAAAATGTTTTATCAGCCTCAGTTTTTGATTTCTATTGTGTTTATCAGATTTCGAGACACAGTATTTTTCCTCACTGCAATTTTCATACTGAGGCAAGCAGAGGAGCTTTTAAAAATACTTTTTTTTTTTTTTTTTAAATTACTCTTCAGCATGTATATCAGTGTAACACTAGTGGAAGTCCAATAAGAACAATAAAGTAAATCAAAATAGATACTAAACAAACAGAGAACAATAGAAACCACAACAATAAAAATGCAGGCAATCTCAGGAACAGTTTAATCAGCTCTGATGGTGACAAATTACACTGGCTTCAGCTTTCTGGGTGAACTGAAGTGAGGTATATTTTGCACAAAATTGTAAGGCATTTATTCCAGTAGCCTGGTAAATACAACATATATACACTGTACAATGTTTCTGCTTTTATACAGAGGAACTAAAGAATGAATTGTCAGACAGAAATAAAAGCACAAGACTTAAAAATTAATCAAATTAGGCATCTTGGGTGGGGGAAAAGTTCCATATATTCACCTGGGCTCATACAACTTGCGTGGGCATCACCTTGTGTTCAACATAATGGCCCTGCAACGTGCCCGTGACAATCACCATTAATTCAACAGCAACCCCAAGGAGCTTTTCACTTAGCTAAGCTTTTCATACCAAAGGAAGACAAGTGTTTTTTCAGAGTGTGGTGTAGACCATTAAAGTAGGACAATTATGACTCTCTCCATGGCATTTTCATTACTTCAGGTTGTTATCTTGCCTCTCAGTGAGCACTATGGGAGTTTTTCAGTTATGCTAAATAGTCACTCTTGAATGTTAGCACGCTGTAATTTGCTGAATCACCTCTGGGGCTTTAAAACCATCCTTTAATGGCAGGCCTAAGGTGGGCATGATCTTTTTATTCATTAGGACTTTGACAGACTTAAGTTAACGCTGGCTCTGGATGTACATCTGGATGGACACAATACCATAGGTAATGTAGCCATTTTTGTAGGGAAGAATAAGTTATTCTGGTCTAAAGCGCACAAACAAGTGTAAACCTATATTCCCAGAATGTGTGGCTCTTTAGCAGTTCATTTCTAAATCAGTGCAGGTAAAACTGGATAAAACCCAGTGTATCCACAAGCCCCTTCTTCCTGGAGTCCTGATTATAGTTCAGATGTGCCTTTGATCCCACCTCAAAATGCAGATTCTAACTTCACCAGTGACTTGCAGGCTTAGGATGATGCTACTCTCCTCCCCTTAAAGGCAGGTAATAAAAAAAAAAGGTAATGCACTGGCAAGTAATACACCTTTGTGAAGATTTGTTTTGCTGATAGAAAAGGCTGTACAATGATGCTCATAGAGAAGTGACGAACAGGAGACCTAGAAAGCAACTGATGTGGAAAAAGATGCAACACAAAAATGAGAAGAATAATGCAGCATTGTTTCATGCAGTCTTTTTCTGACGCAGGGACCTCAAGCAAATGGGTAAGGAGAGACTTGAGTCACTGAAAAATTGCCCAAAGATCTGCCAAATGGGACAGGGAGGCAGAATCCATGTACAAGTATCTTGAGGCAATTGAAATTACAAGGGAAAGAATAAAACCAGAAACCTCATTGTGTCACTGTTTAAATCCTTGGTGAAAGCACAACCTGAACACCTTGGGCATTTCTGATGCTGCTTCTTGAAACCTTCTTAGCATGCCTTTTCATCCTTTGAAAAAGGCAAGGAACAGAGGAGTGACCAGGGATGACTGGAGATATACAACAGCTTATTTTTTGATAGAAAATAAGAAAAAAGTAACATTTAGGGAACATCACCTGAAACTACCACGGATTTTAGAAATCCTGTAATGTCTCCAATATTTGGGAGGAAGCAGGGTGGGAGGAGCAATCATGCAAAATCTCAGAAAACTGAACACATGTGGCTTGTCAAGATGCACAGTATTATTCTTTCTCTCCAGCCAGTGCAGTTCCTGGGAAGTTCTGTAAGTAGTAGCTTTCCTGTTTTCTTACTTGAAGGCTTGCAGTTGGGAAGTGTTTTTTACATCTGATGTAGTCAGAAGTATTTCAACATTTTCAAAGCTATACTTGAAGCATTATCTGACTTAGATATTATTTCATAATCATGTGTTATCAATGGCAAAAGACTTGATGCTATTTTAAAGAGATGATATTTAAACTTTTGAAAAAATATTTAATCTAGTATAGGAATCTTAATGATGTTATAACATTTTTCACTGAGTTAAGGATGCTTTCTGGATGTATTTGTTACCTAAGTAATGCATAGGGTGAGAAAAATAAAGGGAAGTGCCTTTAGACTATGCTTTCAGGCATGTGTAGAGAGGACAGCAAGAGAATTTTTCTCTCCTGCTCCTTCATTTCCACTGAGGATTCAGAGAAAGCAAAAGAGTCCATCATGTCATCAAGCACAGCTGTCTCTCTGCTGAGTCTCATATTAAACTGAGTTTGCATGAGAAAACTTTTACATTGCTTCCCTTTCTGAGATCCCCTTTATCAAGGCTATCTTAAAAATGTGAAAAAGCTGAAGCTGTCTGCAGAGCATCATTGACTTTAATGGGAAATGTGACCATTTGCACAAGGTGAGGAAGGAGTAATTTGCTTATTAAGGTGGACAAATTGGCTCACTTTCTCCTTTCCTGTCTGTAAAACTTGAAAGGAACTAAGTATCTAATTTTTCAATTTATATGCTTCTCCTTAAAGCCTCATTTTCTGCTCTCTGCTCATGCTTCCAAGCTGCTTCTTATGACCTTGCTTATCTGTGCCTTGATGACTGCAGACTTTCCAGAGCTGCTTTGCTTTTTGTGACCCTATGTGATAAAGCAGCTGAGATTTTCTTCCTCACTTCTTTCTCTGTGCTCCCCTGTACTTGGTCAGCTGCAAAAAGGGCCTTGAAAAAAGAGCCTACCTAAAACTGCTCCTAAGGCCTCTGCATAGGACAGAAACAAAATAAAAGACACACATAGAAAAGAGAATAGATGGACTAATTGGTCTCCAACAGGAGCACTGTCATTAATGGTACAAAACTGAAAGGACTTCCTGCCCCTGCCAGAACTACTTTGTTATCCCAGGGAAGATCTACAAAGCAGGTCAGGACGCTTGAGGCTGATCAAGCACTGTTAGCTAATGGATTGTTTGTACAACCTTGTAACTCTACACTGTGTTATTATTGCCTATTCATATTCATATAATCTCTGTCTAGAGACAAACACTTCAGAAAGGAACCTATAAATAAATGCCTGTAACCCAGAGTGGTACAAGATGGAAGAAAACTGGGGCTGACACAAGCCTGACAGTCACTATGGGGATTTGGACATATGGCCTTTCTGACCCAAATTCAGGTGCAAGAGCCTTCTCCATCGGCACCAGAGCCATGTCACTGTGCTCAGGTGCATAGCAGAGGTGCATGGTGCACAACTGCTGGTCATGCTAACACAAGACCAAAGCAGATGTCCAGCAGGTGCATCGGCAGAGTGATTTTCGAGGAGTGCAGGATGTTGTTATTCATCTTTGTAGCATCAGATGGGCCAACAAAACTATTATCAGTCACACAAAACTTTGCATTCAGCCACACTGTAGTGTTTTGAACTTTTAACAATTTCTCCTTCCTTTTCCTCCTTTGTGTTTGATTTTACTGCTTCGTGACTTGGAAGTACTTCATTACTCCCTTTTAATGTTCTCACATGCAGGTTTTATCTGGAGCATTATAAATCCTTAAGTCTCATAAGCATATTAATCCCTTATGAGAGACAAAATATGCTCACTATAGAAGGACTGACACTTTGAAAAATTTTGTAATAAGAAGTCATATCTGGGAGCAATAAAAGTTATCCAGAAGCAGGATAGAGGCTGCACTCCTCTGCTAGCAAACTGCACAGCTGAGATGTATTGGCAGGAAGGTAGTAAAGGTGTTTGTCTTACATGAACTTCCAAGCTCAGAGTCATGAGAGAACAAAAGGTCAGTAAGAAGAGCAGCTCCTCATGGAGACAAAAACCTTGTATGAAAAAAAAAGAGATAGAAACACAGGTAAGGAAGAGAAAGGCACATGAAGATTTGAAAAAACAGAGAAGGATTTTTGCTGCATGCAGGAAAGGAAAACAGCTAAGTGATATCTGCAATACTTAAAGGCTCAAATCTCATCCAGCTTCAAATCACTAAACTTCTACATCCCATTCTTACTGCAGCCAGCCAGGTGAAGGTGGCAGAGCCCTGTCCAGAAGCCAGTCCTCCAAACTGAAAAGTCAGCTGTGGATGCTGGACAGTATTTAAGTTTTTCACTTGTATTTGCAGTGAAGCCCTGGCTCAAAGTGGCACTTGTGAGACATTACACTAAGCCAGAGGGCAAGGCGGGAGAAACTCCTGATTTTTTAACCAACTATACTACCTGTCAGAGCATGCCAGTGTGCTTGTACCTAGCTACTGAGTATGAGTGCCAAGCTCACCTAAAAATGACCATGCTGCAGGCACAGGTACAACCAAAGGCCATACAGCCAGGCATGCAATGGTAATGGGATTTTGGTGTCAGCAGCTATATGGCCAAGCCTAAAGGCAGGAGAAAAACTCCACCAAATACAGTAAGTTGAAGAGCCAGACTGCAGAGTGGTGCTGGAGAACTTCCTCTTTCTAGATGTCCTGTGTGGGTATTGTCACACTGCAAAAAAGCAATTGATGTCAACTTTAGCATCTACTCTTCAGAGACCTCTTTGCTGTTTTCTCACATCTCTGATCCACAAACCCTAGGATTTATCAGCAGCATGGGTTACTTGCAGGAAGAATAGGGAGAGTTTACTCTAGAGTCTGTTTAGTGCCAATAGATTACCAGATTTTCACCTGCAATAAGCTACATGCATTGTTCCCAATATCTTTCCTACTTCTGATTCCCCCTCCCTCTGTCTTTGCTTTTCTGCATGTTATCTGGGGATGTATTTTCAACTGCCAATATCTCTTTTAAAAGAACTTTCGCCCACATGAAAACAAGGTAATGCTGCAGCTTGCTGCAGTATTACTGTCTTACATTTTTTTAGACTTGTCATTTAACAAAAGAAATGCACATAGAAAAGCAAGACATGATCTTTCTCTGGGAAAAACTGAAATTATAATTAAGTAAGGATACTTGCATCTTTGTCCTGTACCTGGTTTTCAGGAAAATAATGGAAATTTATTCTCCCAATCAAAAGCATGTCTTTTGTAAAAAAAAAATTACTGAAGTACCAATGAGATTGGAATGAAGAACTTCCAAATATAGTGTATACATTTGTGACACACTTGGTGTGGTTGGATTTGGGCGCTTTTAAATTTTAAATATGTCCAAAGTAAATTGCAAATATTAAATTACCAGTGATGCTGGAACATTCTTCCTCATATAGTTTGGAGTTATGATTTATCATCTTTCTTTAGTGGAAGAGGCAAAACGTTGCATATAACCAGCAGCAAGTTTTTGATTGAACCTTATTTTGGATGTTATCAATCTGTAAATTTTGCAGTTCTTAGGAATAGCAGTCTGGCAGCAGTATCCTTTATTTTGATGTCTGAAAAAAATATGCTGCAGAAATAGTTTAGGAAGCTCAGTCACAGCTGCACAAGAGTTTATACACCATTTTCAGCATGTGAAGAAGCAACTTGAACCTTAGAGTAATGTAGCAGTCAGTTTATGTTTGGAACCAGTTCCTAAAATAGATCCCTATTTTCATGACCAAGTGAAAGCACAGCCTTACTGAGATCCAGCTAGAAAGTATGTGCTGACGACAGGCTTGAGTTTAGTGCCGAGCATTGGCTGACTCCACCGTAAGCTTCAGAGGGATGGTTGTTTTAAATGATGCAACAACCTGTGGTGATGCTTAAAGAAAATGGTTGTAGCTAATTTTTTACTACCTTAGGGATAATTGCTCAATATTTTGAGCATCACAATGTGCTAGTGCCTGCAAAAGAAGTAAAGAGCTCATTTTACAGTTGGGGCTTAGCTTCTCACTGTTTGAAGCCCCTTATGGCTAGCATGGTGAAAGAAACACGTTTTCCATGCAAGCTCATTGTCATTCTGTTCATATGGATTGAAATGCTGCCTTTCACAAGAATAAGGTGACTGGGGTTTGCTCTGTATCCTAAGGATGGGATTTCAACAATGTTTAGAAGCTGGCAGTTACATTAGCCTTAAAACCAGGAATTAGGTGAGCAATTGCTACAGGAAACTCCTCATGGCTTCACGTTTCCTGCGGGAGATCAGCTCTGGTGTCAAGAAGCAAAGACAAATGTTGAGTGTGCAGCTTCAATTCTAAATGCACAAAACCATCATAAAGGAGAGCAGTTTGCACAGCCTTTGCTCCTGTGTGCAACTCCACTGTTTTCACAAATCGCCTATGGAAGTGGTAGCTCTCTTCCCCTTGATATTATGGATCAAACTGTATTAATATTTCAGAGATTCTAAACCTCTTCCATCACCTGGAGGTTAACATACATTGACTTCCAGGGGAGCTGGAGGAGCAGAGTCATTAATGTATTCTTGGATATTTCAGTTCTCAAAACTGAGCAATCCAATCAATAATATCTAATGATTTTGAGCAACTGCACTTTAAAATGTGCTTACAATATCCACACTATCAGTTTTAGGGTCTGCTTTTCCATCTGCTTCTCAGTTTGCGTATTTATATCTGGTTAGGGTATTTCATTTGGGTTTTTTTAAAACAAAGATAGTTTGCTGACAGAAGCAGTAAGAGTCACAAATTAAGTGTAAAACAGTAGTGTAGAGCTATCATTCAGCTTTCTTGCTCAAAAGAGATTGTCTGAAGGTTTTCAACCAGAGTATGCTGAAAGCAATTCAAGTGGAGTTGGAGCAATTGCATTAATGTCAACAGGAGGAGGTCAGAATCAGCAATTTACTGTAAGATAGCATTTCTTTCTAAGACAGTGCATTAGCCACCTAGGAAATGTCAACTTTGCTTTTCCCTTCAGAAAAGTAAAACCAGTTTTTTAACCACAATTTCAGTATAAAAAATGATTATGTGACAAATTTGAGAATTTTGGTGTGAAAGACAATTTCCAGTACTGAAGGTAAGGTTTCATAGGACTGAAGAAAGTGGAATTTTTTCCCAAGTTAATGTCTTGTTATTGTTGTTTGTAGCCTTACTGGTTTCCTCAAAACAGACCTTTATTTTGTCCTTAAAAGCTAGTTAATACCTCAGTTGTAGCATCTTTTCCATATGACAAGACTTCCTAGTACTGTAAAGGTTCAGCAAAAAAGCAATACCTTCTGACAAGTTCTAATCCATCAATCAGAAAACTGTCATTTAATAGACTCTGTGGTAGTTACCTCATTAATATTGTCCTGTGTGGATATTCTGAAGGAAGATATTTTCTCCTGCAGACCAGCAAAGTGCTAAACCATGACTATGTATTAATTTAGATATCTATTAGTGTGGCTTACTCTGATGCCTGCAACACAGCAGCAAAGATGTTCATATTTTTAATTTTCATTAAAAAGTAATCTTTTTAGGGTTCTCTTTTTTATTTATTCTTTTTTTTTATTCCCTTAAGAAGGCTGTTGCAACTCCATTTTAAACCATGAGAATTTATATTTTAGTTATTCCATGTTGTTCTCTTGTATCTAACAGTACTAATTCTTATTCCTGTCAGGTATAAATTTATCTATTCATGGGGCTGAAAAGCGTGTGCAAGTCTGTCAGAGGAGAACTGCAGCAAGCTACCCAGGGTCACAGCATCCATCTGTGGATGGGCATCCTTCGATCCCGCAAGCCAGAGGGTCAATAAAAATGGAAGCCTCGTCTTCTGGATCTACCATTTCATCAGTCACTGGTGGAAAAGCAAAAACCCATCAGCCAGGTAACAGATTGTCTTGATACCTTCTCTAGCCCCATTTCATGTGTGATGTGCCATGATGTGGCAAAGCTGGTGTTAATAGCATGAGATTGTGCTTGTGTGGAGATCAATCTATTGATTGTCAGAATTACCAATGGATGTTTTGTTTACTTGTGGTATGTTTTTGTCAATTATAGATTATAGGGAGTAACAGCAGTTGGGACAGCTGAAAGTGGGAAATGAAAATGTAAGTTTAATCATAAAACCCCTACAATGTGTAATGGTATCCAAAATGTTAATGCAGAGAGAGATTTGGGCTATTGCTTTTTAATACTGCTGCCCTTATATATATTTAATTTTGATAAGCCCTGAGCTAATGACAGTGCCCTAGAGGCCCTAGAGGCATCCCTCTGGAATTCAGTAATAGACAGTAACACTGGTTTTGAACAAAGGCAAAATCCAGGGTGTAGATCAAACTCTTTCTTGCTATAACACTAACAAAACCTGGGGACTTGCATGAGAATTTACAACATAGGTTAACTGGTTAACGAAATGAAACTTTTCAAAAGGAAGTCAAAATCTCCTGGGAACCATCAAATTCTAATTTACGTCATGAGTTCATTCCTTGTTATGATAATTGCCAGAGCTATTTTAGAAATATCTTTTCTTATAGCAAGGGAGTACATTTGTAATGGCCATGCTGAGTTGTTCTTCACAGCAAAAATTTCTTTCCTGAGCAGAGCAAATTAAAGATGCCCATGTAGTCAGTTTTGTAGCATCTTTATTGGAGAGTCTCAGTAATCTTCCAATGTTGCTGCTGAGCAAAGAGCATGACAAGTTCTGCCTGCAAACTCTTGGTGTACCTCCCTTACCTTGGCAGATCTAGTAAATGGCTTAATTTTTGTAGAGGTTTAAATTTTATATTATCTATTGTGAATTGCTATACTGGTCTACTGCCATGAGTTTCATACACCCATAGTATTTAGTCACCATAATCTTTGTCAACACAGATTGAAGAATTTACAGTGACTCATAACCATATGCTTTGTTTATTTCAGTTCTTCTGTTCACTTGTTTGTCCTGTTTTGTCAGCTTCTGTCTTTCTCTTTGAAGTACAGAAATTACTACTACAGAAATGTTATTGTTGTTAAAGACATGTAATGATGTCTGCAGTATTTTAAGAGATTGACAAAAAAGCCCGGCATCACAGATTTTAAAAAAGTATCTTGAGCATGCACAATAACAACATTCATTTTGAGATGCTACATATTCTACATCTGCGTGTTGATAAGTACGGCCTGTGCTTTAACATTAAATGATGTGCAAGCAGCATATGCTGGCTTCTGATCAAGTAAAAGATTCATTTATAGGTAGATCCCAGAACTTTCCTAAAATGGAGCTCATTAGTGACCATTTGGATGATGATTCTCTGAGGAATTAGCTTTCTATATATGAGATTAGCTTTATCTGTCATATTCTTCTGCTCTTTGGACAATAACAGCATCTGTGACCTACAGAGAATATTTTTTGTATTATAGGAGTCTTCTCTTGACTAACTTACAGTCCCATTTTTTTCATCTGAAATGAAATATCATTTCTATGATTTGTGTCTGCCTTTTTAATTCTATTTGAGACCACTAAATTTGTGTCTGTGTCCAGGTTAAACTGCAACCATTTGAGCTGTATGCAAGTAGATCTAAGAAAGATTATGGTCAGCAGCAAAAGCAATAAATAGTACTCCTAAGAGGAAATTCTAATTTAAACTGAAAATCATGTTCTTCACTCTAACTCAGTCACAAATTAACGACTGTATCTTCCTAATTAGCTTAAGACACTAGTTGTCCAATAGCAGTACCTTAGCTAAAATAGCATAAGCAGCTTGATATTTTAGAAAGACAAGGTTCTTACCTCGTATATTAATTTCCCAGGTAGCAAATCTTACACCACTGTTTTCTAAATTATCCTCCTGCTACTGCATGCAGTAAGTTTGCAGGTTTTTGTTCTGTCTAATTTTAAACAGTTCATACATTTGGGTTTTTCCTTCTATTGGAGTGCTGTTATCACAATCAAGTAGCTCTCAGTGTTGAAGTAGTATATGATATACTCACTCTGAAACTTCCTTTGTCCAGTTAGCAAATACTCCAAACATGATGACAGTGTAGCATAATAGAAGGTATTTTTAGGACTTAAAATGGCATTTTAATTCTTATCAGTAACAGAGAGTAGGACCATGGAAAGAAATCACTTGATAAAGTGCAGGTTGAGGGTATTTTTTTCCTTTGATAGCACGCTACTTCTGTTTTCTCCACAGCACCTTTTTCCCTTTGCCCCATTTTGTCTTTCAAGAATGACATGTTTTATTATCTATCATGAATTCAAGTCATTTGACAGCAGTTTCCTTTGAATGAAGTTCATAGGTAGCTCTATGCTAAGGACGAGAAACAATAGATATGGTGCATTGTTCCAGCACTCCTTTCCAGTTACTTCCCTGCCAGTTTTACTTGTAGCTAGTAAGGAGCCTGAGGCTCATGACTTCTGTCATTAATCTGGGTGTTGGAGCGGCTAGAGAGCAGTGCATTGTCTGTATTGTATCTTATTTAAAAGTGAATAAAATTTTAAAACTTGTTTTGTGCAAGCTTGCAAGGAGGTACTGCTCGGCCATGAGCAGAACCACAACTTCTGAGCTTGGATTTTAAGCAGATATAAAGGTATTAAGTAACTAAAACAAAACAGAGGGAAATGGAGAAAGAAAAAGGCTATTACCAGGGAAAGGAAGGCTCCTGACACCTTTTCAGGTGCACCAATATGAGGGAACTTTCTCTTAGAAAGAAGAAGAGCAAAGATGAATATAGCAATCAGATGATAAATTTAGATGCAATGACATTTAGGCAAATATGCATTCCTTCCAAAATCGGAGACAGTATGTTTTTAGTTTTGAAAAACCTCTAGTTATCATCTCCCATCTAAATGAGCAGTTGTGGTGTGCTGAAGCTAATGAGGTACAAGACTACTGAAGTGGACACTTCAAAGCCATTGGGGCTGGTTGCAGTGAATTGGCACTGCTCCTGAGACAGTAGAATAGATGTGTCTGTGTTGCACATGGAAGGCTCATTTTGAAGGCCATGGTATCATCATTTAGGCTGTCTGTAAGAGCAGCAGAAGTATGGAACTAGAAGAGGTTAAACTGTCATTGCAGTACATTCCCTCAATGTCAGGGTTAGGCAAATATGGGGACAAAAACCGTTTTGCCTCACTTCTGGCAGAGTTGCACCTTTGCTGTGCTACAAGCAGTACTTTCACTTCCAGGCTTCTGTCTGCTCTTTCCATTGTTAATCTGTTCCAAGTCAGGACAATGTTACATTACTTCATTCTCTTGGTGACAAATTCCTGTATTGTCAGATTCTGCAGAACTTGTCAAACCTCATTTTTCTAGGAGTCAATAAATTTGTTGGCTCTGGAAAAAAAATCTTATTTAACAAGCAGCAGTAAAGCAAATTCTTTCATTGTGTAAAACTCTGGAATCTTCTTAGTCTCTACTTGCTACATTTCCTAACACTTGTTACCCATTTTCTTATAACAGGAATTCAGAGATTCCCTAGCAAGATTTTCTCTCTCTGTCCTTCTGGTAAAACCCTAATGCATTTTGAGGTTTATACAGATTAGTGTATACATAATGATGTAGATTGTAAATTGTATCACTTATACAAATCAGTACTGCAGGCAATCTACACAACCAGAAGGAAGGCTTGTCTTTGGAAAAATTTATTTCCAAAATTTAGTTAACATGAGAAGATTCTTCAGTCCAGGAAACACACTAAAATATTCTAGAAATTTCTGCTTTCAAGAATTTATTTTCAAAAAGATCCCTTTCAAAGGCAAAGAACTGTACATTTTGGAAAGGACATTCCTTGCTTCCTGAACTGATATAGGCATATCCATGATACTTGAAAGGACTGATTTCTGGCATTATGGTGAAAGTCTGCTGGGGTCATCGGAGAAACTTTTCTTGCATTCTCTCACCCCTTGTGACAGTGTTATGGTTTGACACAACTAAGTGTCAAGCATCTAAAATATCAGTTATTTTATAAGGAAAACAAAATTAGAAAATATTGAGGAAAACTAGATAGCTGCGAGGCAAAAACTAACAGGTTCAAACTTAGATGGTTGCAGTACCAGGAGAAAAACTTTATTACTAACAGAATTAAAAGTTAAAAGATATAACAAGAAATTAAAACACACACAGCCTCCCCCCTGCTCCCTTCTTCTCAGCGCTTTACTCTTTCTTTTTAACTAGCACAAAAGATAACACAACATAGGATTCTAGTCAGTGTTACAGTTCTCGAAAAGTCTCTCTCTTATGCTTAAGGAGAAAAGGGTTTCTTCTTCTTGCTTCACATGGTTTCTCAAATGCCCCCAACAACAGACTCACCCGAAAAGAAACAATGTGCTGTGGTGTAATATATCTCTTCTATGAAAAAATATCAGTTTTTTCACACTGCCACACACATGGGCCCTCACATGGGGTTATCAACCTTTTTTAAGGATGGGTCATTTTGTCCTGAACACAAAGGCTATTTCTGCTACAAATCCTTAAAAGCCTCTCACTGCTTCTATGTATATCCTGGCATAGGCACTCTCTCTTCACAAACTTCACCGGCCACACGTAAGTCTTCCATCCCCCCATGTACTTCAAATAGATTGAAGAGACAAACAGTTTGAGATATTACAGTTTCTTACCACCGCATGCAAGCAGTATTTCTAAGCTCCGCGCGAGGAACGCGGCACCGCCCCTTTTCTCCATCGCCATTTTCAGCTCCGTCTCACATGGCTCACTCTGAGTCTGAAACCTCTATGTTGAAAAATGGTCTTATTCAGGCTTTATGGTGAAGAAAGCCTCGCTCTTTTTGTGCTGCTGGCTGCAGAAAGGAGGCTCCTGCCAGCTCCCGCTGGTTCCATGTGGGGAACGGGGTGGGGTGGGGGGGAAAAACCACTCTGGAAAGATTCCAGCTATGCAGCAGTCCATGGTTGGGTCCAGCTGTTTGGCAGTCTGTAGCTGGGTTTAGCAGTCCATGGCTGGGTTTAGCTGCCTGGGCTCTGGGATGGTTCCTTCCCCAGCGACCCAGGGTCCGTGCCACAGCATCAGGAAGAGGAGAAGGGGGCCGGGGCTTCGGCCTGGCCTGACCCGGCCCAGCCCAGCGGGGCTTCAGCCTGGCCCGGCCCGGAGGCTCCGAGGCCTCCCCACCTCCCTCAGGCGAGCTGGAACAAAAGGAGCTCCCGCCTTTCCGTGTGGTTTAAATGTGTAAATTGTAAGACGTGCTATTGGTCTAAAAACCTGTCTATCAACTCAAATTCAACCCACTACAGACAGGTAGTATTTGGTAGGTTACAAGTTTAAAAGAAGGTATGTTTGCCTTGAACAGGTTTTTCTTTATGTTCTTTTCTTAGCTGCTAATCAAACTGTGGCATTTTTATTGATGACTGTACTTACTGAGCTTGTAAATAAGAAAGAAGACCTATGGGTCTTGGCTAATGGAAAAATTGACTTGGGAGGCGAGTAAAAAGGCATGGCTCTTGAAAATGGCAACCAAAATTAAAGGAAAAAAGGAAATATGTGTTTAATAAGATTAGTCGCAAATTAATGAATTTTGAATTATCAAGAAATCTTGGACTGAATCCTTCAACAAAGGCAATTTACTAGGCAAAATATATCCTCTTCTCATCACAAAATATGCATATGCTTGTCAGAATTCACATTTGATTGTAAATGGTCTTTAGCAGATCAGTGTTAGCTAGATGTGACTTGCTGGTTAAATCCCATTTTCTTTTCTTTGCTGACTGGCAGAATGTGTGGCATGCATCTCTCCCAGATAAAAATAGTAAAACCCTGCAAATATTTCTGCCAGAAAGCTCTGTCATGCAAGTATTTCTTGGCAGAAAATGCATGCATGGCATGGGGATTGCTGGTGTAAATTCATCTGGAATTTTGAATTCACATTGACAGTAATGCTGTTATCTTACTTGTCTAACATTATTAAGGGAACAATCTTTTTCAATATGCCTTCTGCTAGGTGTATATAGAACTTTCTCTCATGTGGAATGAAGCATAGAAAATGCAAGCAGATTTAAAAAAAGTTTAGTATTCCCCTCATTAAGCTAATTTTTATATTATAACCCCCACGTGTTTACAAGAATCATTCCTATGCAGAAGGGACATTAATGTCAAAGAAACCAGCCTGCATATTTAACTCTTCTCTTTATCTACAGCATGTGTTCAAAGAAATGTAAGTTCAATGCACCAAGCAAAATTTCTCCCATGTTGGTACTTCAAGCATGATCTGTAAACACCTCCCTGCTGAACACAGACTGTTCATTCTCCTGACTGCTGGTGCTCTGCAAAGCTCCTAATGAGAGCAGTTTGCCTCAATTACCATAGGAGCTTTTTGTCACCAGATTGAGTGACTGGACACCACATGGTGATTATGCAGTACTTTGAAATTAAGAGCTGAACTATCTAGCAGATGATGCAGAGCTTGAAATCTTCTATCACTTTGCTTAGTCATTCAGCCTATTTCATTCAGCCCTTTAGTTTTCTATGAAAACAATAACTTTACCCTAAGGTGTCAAGTCTCCTGGAGTGTTCATTCTAGCACTTTGGAGAACACTTTTGCCTGTTAACAAAAAAAAAAAAACAAACCAAAACACAACTAGCATAAAACCCACTATTTTTCAATGCTATCTGTCTTCTTTAATTTCAATGTATTTGATGTAGACAGAAATTGCATCCCTCTCTATCAATTTGTGCTGCATGGGACACACACAAATACTGAACCTACCTGGGAGGGACCTATGCAGGCCCTCAATAAGGGGCTTAAAAAATAGTATTAATCATTTTAAGTGGTGATTTTGAGGGTGTTTTGCTTCTCTGGGGACTACGTGTTTTTTGAACTTAACTCTTTTCAAAGATTTTTTTTTCCTTCCTGCTTTGATCAGTCTCCTGTTTGCTGTTATAGAACAACCTTTCATTCAGTCCTGCAATCAATTATGTACAGTTACTTTAAAGTCAGTACAGTTCACCTTCAGATTTCAGCTCTCTTGGCTGTTGTTAGCTTAGAGTATGTAGTCACCTCACAAAGGCTGCAAAATGCCACTCTGTGGATGTTCCTGATTGTTCTACCATCAGAGAGTTTCCTTTCAAGGAGAAAAAGCAGAAAAAGGCTTAGGACTAAACTTACTGATCCCAGAACAAGGTTATAATGTCCTGAGACCAATGTAACATAGCTGTTTTAAAACAACTTGACTATTCTATTCTGAAGAAAATAGAAAAAATATAAAATTTTACAAAGTTTCTCAGAAAGTAATGACCCATTTAATCTAAAAAGTAACTTATAATTCAAGGAACAGTGAGACAGACTTTGAATAATCAGTTATTATGTTCCTGTAATGCTTGACTGGAAAATTGAGCTTTTTCTTAGCTCTAAAGTTCTTGCTTAAAGGGGTTTAGTATTATGTAAGACTCTATTTCTAATGTTAAATATGTTACATATATTCCAAAGAAAGATTCTTGCAGGAAGACTGTCAAAAAGATGGAACAAACTAGCTTCTACTTTGGCAGAGATGCTTTTAAAGTCAGAAAAGGGATTTGACTAAAATAGGGCTGCATGGTGTTACTAATTTCCACAAAAGGTTTGTATCAGTCCAAAAAATAGCAAGACCTCTTTCCTAACACCAAGCTGGCTGGTTCATTCTGATACCTCAAAATTAAGCCAGACATTCCTTTACAATTAAAAAAAACCCCCAAACATACAAAACCAAAACCAACCCAAAACCAACCAGCCAACAAAACCCCACAACCTAAACAAATACAAAAACAAGTCAGGAGGAGGTGGGGCTTATTCCTTGGGTGAGTAGTTGTGCTACAGGTAAGGGCTTCTAGAGTTCTAATGAACACACCAGAAATTCCAACCAATGTACTGTGGTGCCAAAAAAGCCCAAAAGCCTAAAAGAGTTGCATAAAACTCATGTCACAACTTAGAGCAGGTGTCAGGGCAGCAGCAAAGCAGAAAGGAGACACAATTTTTAATCTGTCCTTTGCTTCTGAGAACTTCCTTTGGGTCATGCAGACCACTGACTGTTCCTGTGCCATGTGTGGGTGAGTGTCTCAGGAAAGCAAAGGTGTCCTCTGCATACCGGGATCTTCACAGAGGCACAATATTTGCTGCTCCAATCCTTGGGAGTGCAGTTCTATACTATTTTATGCTTTAGAAGTCCAATGGAGCACAAAGCATATGACTTTTTGAGGCCTTCTTCATTACTGGTAACATTCAGGGTGGTTGAAATAGAAAAAGGGGGATGGTACTACTGTTTGGTACTTCATTTAGACCTTGCTTTAGGAATGCACCAAACACAGAAAAGCAATTCAGGATATATTACACCAATTAAAGATTTTTAAGGGTTATCAAAACTGAAAATTTTTTCAACTGCACCGTTTGTGTTGCCAGAATGCCTACAAATTAGGACCCTTGCTATTCAGCTACACTCCTACTGCTTAGCGAGGGAGACTCCATGCATTTTAATGTCAAAGTGTTCTATTTCTCTTTAGCAGGTTTTGGTAACTACAGTACATTGCAAGGCTATATAGGAAAGGTCAACTGCACCACTATAAGGGGCATGATTCCTGCTGTTTGTAAGGTTCTCTCAAAGAAATATTAAAAATTTGAGAAAGAATATTTTTACAAAATCATACATAAATATTACATGCATAAATAAACATTCTTCCACTGCAGTTTGTAACTGAATAACTGTATTTATCATAACCTCTCCCTTATTAGGTCTCCACATATGCAGGCTGGTAGATTGGAAGTCATTGATCCATGTTTAGCTTCTGTACAGGAAGTACAGAAGGTACTTTCATGGGGTGTGCATGGTAGCTCTTGTCTGAGACAAAAGCAAGCAAGAATTTGTGATGACAGTGGATTTCCAGGTTTCATGGCCCTAACCTGGGAAAGGGCTTACAATGCTGTAACTGAGGATAGCGATCTTTGATAGTTGTGTTTTTACGTGTGTGCTCACAGCGTAAAAGGAAAGGGGAGAAGCTAACAATCATTCTTAATGATTATTTTTATACAAATAAGGGTTAGTAGGAAATGGACTGAGTTGTTCAATATGTTTAGATCTTAGATTTCTTTCTAGATCCTCATCTGCAATACACAACAGTGGAGAAATGTCTTTGCTTAGTTACACTCTGTGGTTTTATGCCATTTTCAGACTATATCATGTGAATACCCATCCCAGGCATTGTGGCACTTGAACAGGATAGCTTTGTTCCCAGTAGGAGAGACAATTTGGTGTCCTGCCTCTTTGTATAATCCCTGGAGTCCTTCTAGGAGGTAATTCCAAAGGCTTGTTTGGCAACTCTGTCCCTCTGCTGATTGCTGAAGAATCTGCACCAGGGCAAAATAGAGCCAAGTAATTGGAAATGTTAGGCATTGGACTGTGTGACATTCCAGGCTTGGGGCTCCTGTGTGTACACTCCAGTTCTTTCAATAATCCCAACATTGTGGCATCATCTGAGCACAGACGGGAAATGAAGCAAGAGGTTGTGGGCTTTGGCACAGCAGTCCAGTAGTTTGGGTTCTCGCCCATGTGGGAGATGTGAATTATCAGCTCTCTGCAACTGCTGTCCTGTTCAAACTCGCTGCTCAAGAGGTGCCTCCCCCTTGATGATACGAGCACAGTGTTGGTGGGTTTGGCTGTACTCATGCCCGCAGCTCATTATGGGCAGTGATAGAATTGGAAATATGAGAATTTGGGCAAGCAGGACCCTATCTCTATATTCTGGTGTTCAGGCTATTGTGACAGCAGAAGTGATTTTCGAGGTATTGCTTGGCACCAAGGGCTGCCTGTCTGTTTTTTCTATAGTAGTCTCTGGAAAAGGCATTCACAGCATGAGAGAGAAAGAACAAGTGCTTAACACAGAAATACCTGCTTCTCTACAGTTAGCTGGCACAAATTCTGTGTTTGATGCCAGCCAGGGTTTAATGGAGGGGAAAGTGGACACTACATGCCTTCAAAAAACCTTAGACTGTGATAAATCAGTAATATTAGGTTTTCAGGAATCTCCCCTTCACTACTGCTGCTTCTGGAAGATAAGAAAAGAGTTTGCACTAACATAATTAAACATATGCTGAGTCTTACAGTGTATTGCAATGCAAAGGGAATCTGTTTTTAAATTTCCTTTCAAAAATAATTCCAAGATTTTTATTACTGTATCTTTGTCATGACCGTGCACATGACCATGCACAGGCATCTATGGCATAGGTGCTTCATGTAAGCCAGAATGATATGGGGTTTGAATTTTTGTTTTTTCCTAACAGTCTTTGGTCTTTCTTATGGAAAATGAAGAATCCCTATATTTTTATGCCAATAATTTTCAAAACTAAAAAGACATTTTTGTTCTTTTGCACTCATCTTGAATGCTAACAGGCAGACACATTATTTTATTCAGAATCAGTGTGAAAACCATTAAGATAAATGATATTTTCTGCATACTGGAGGAAGATGTGTGTAGCTACACCACGTAGTAACAGACTATACATATTTGTTTTAAGATAATTGATAAACCAATTAATAATATCAAAAGTTATGTGAAAGTTCTTATGTATTTATAGACATCTATGGCAATGTTCCAGGGCAGAAGTTTTTGAAAGGTCTGCAAGTAATTCCATAGTGTACCCAAACTTTTCAGCCTTGGAAACACTGTGTATTAATGCTATTATTATGGAGTACTTTGTCTTAAAACAGAGATCTCCAAAGGCCTCTCAATGTGTATCACTTACTACTACTTATAATTTTTCCAAAACTATGGTGGTTTGTAGCTAGATGAGCCAAATCCTGTGACATACACTGGTAAAAGTAAGTACCTTGTATTGGGAAAAATGGAGACCTTTAAGATATTCCCAGGTTTTCACTACATGTACATGTGTAGACGTGGCAGACAGCTGGTCTTACTCTGATGTTACACTGCCTTAAATATACAAATACATCAGCAAGTTCTCAGAAACAGAGAATTAAACACATGAGTTTTCCTGTCCTTATCCCTACTACCATCTTCAAAAGGAATCCAGGACTGGAAATGAGCATCCAATTGAAAGGAAAAGGGAACTCACCACACACACCTCACCTCCTTTGTAGAAATTTGAAAACATGTTGAAGCTGTAAGGTAGAGGAAGCTTTGTGCTACTGGCAAGGAGCAAGGATGGAAGGAAAGTTTCTGAGTAACAGTCTTTTTCCAGAAAGGAGTCCAGTGCTAGGCTGATGGGCCAAAGTTACAGACTAAAAACAAAGCCTTTATCTTTTGTGCGCAGAAGGGGCAGCTCAAGGCACGACACAAGACATGTTTCTGCATCCTGCACTGAGAACATACCTAGTAATGATAATTTTGCATTGTGAAACTCTGCACTATTGTACATCAGAGATTTAAGAGCAGCAGCAAAAAATTAAATATTTTGATATATTAAAATATATCTAATTTAATCACTGAAGTACAATTGATGCATACAGTAACACTTTGACGTTCACCTTATGCTGTGGGAGAGAAAAATGCCTAGGCAGAAAGAATATAACAATACTGGTTGGTGAGGAACAAAAAAGAACATGATGCAGGATTGCTGACTGAAAACACTCTCTGACCAATGTAGCAAAAGCAGCTCTCTCTGAAAGATTTGTTATGATACACATCAGCCTTCCACTTAATGAAATAATGAAATAATGATCTCTGAGCTATTGCTTTCAGGCCATCTTTATCTTGATAGGAAGACATGTATATTAATTTATATTTTCATACATTTAATGACTCATAGAACAGCTTGGGTGTTATTTCTGAAGCAATAATTGAACCAAAATATTTTTCATCCATTGCAGTTGCATTGTCCAGTGCAGTCATGGGGCAGATCCTGGGAAGACCCACCATGTTGTGCATTTTGTTTCGCTCCTGTCACAGAAATGAGAAGTGCCAGAACTGAGAGCAGTAAAGCTGTGCTGTACACACACATGCACAGCCCTGGGTAGCATGTACAGGAAATGCCCAACACAATTTCTCTTTGAAACTCTGCTTTTGCTGCAGATGGCTTGCCGAGAACTCACAGTGAGAAGCTAAAACAAAATGTACCTGAAGGGGTGGTTCTTTATCCCATGTTGACATGGGTTTTCCTAGAGTGAGAAGGGCACCATGCACAGCAACTTTGTGCTTGCTTTAAAGAAGAGGGTCTGGTAAGAAGGAGCAAGTTCTCTGTAGAAATTGCATGCAGTACTCAGGGTAGCAAAACAAACCTGCTCATGTTAGAATTATATTTACTCTTCCTAAATACACCTTGTTAGAGGTAGATGACCCTGTGACAGGAGCATCCACCGACATGGCAAAATCTCTTTCACTACAAGTTGGAATGACCTTGTTTAACATCAGTACCATATTAGCTACGTTGGCACATAAATGACTTCCCTGATGCATTTGATTATTTTAATATTTAGAAGTATGTTAAAATTCTGACTTAGAACATGCCATCTCATTTAGCCTCTAAAAATTAAAGATCTTTTAAAATTTCATTTTTTGTCCTAACTTAATTAATTGGGACCCTTCAAGACAAGTAAAGGAAAAAGTATATTATTTTATGCACAACTTTATGCATCAATGAGTAAATCAGAGGGAGTGCCATAAGGTAATTTAAAATATTATTTCAGTTGAACTAGAAAGACTCAGTAAACTGAGAAAAATCTCAGATTGATCTTCTAAAAAACTAACATAAAATTTTTTAAATCCAATATTTACTTCACTTACATTTGTGTTTATTTCTCATACTTCTGTGGAAAGAGAGTCTTTACCATTCTCTCCGAAAATATTGCTTAGATTTTACTCAGTGGAACATGTCATTGATAGAACATAAATCAGCAGCTGTTAAAGCAAGAAGGAAATGCTAAAGGCAGGTTAGTGATTCATCAATAGCAACAGTGACATCAGATATTGTCTTTGCATGTTGCATTGGAGATCTGTGGTAAGATAAAGAAAACAAATCTCCAGAACATGGATGAGGTCACTGTGACTTTTTCCAAAGATCTACTTGTTTAAAACCTCTGTCTGACAACAAGCCAGAAATCATTAATTTTGCCAGTCCACAACCCATCACCCAGGTGGTGTTTCTCTTAGCTAAAAAAATGCAGTCGTCCCTCCTGAAAAATGGATGCTGACAGAGAGGGAGGAGGATAGAAGCCCACGTTCCCTAATTTATTGACATCATTAGGGTCATGACAGAGAAAGCATTCCTGCAAACCCTAATTCAAAACCTATGTTGTTGGTAGGTACATTTTTGGCCTTGTGTTGGTGAAGGCAAATTTGCAATTAGCTATGTGTTTTATCACAAATGATTTGTAGAAGATTACGCCTACAATTTTGACTGAAATCAGACTGGTTGCTGTTAATCTGATACTTGTGCAGTGAAGCCAGATATTAAGGCTACTGTGAATCAGACAAGCATAGAACACTCTCATTTCTGTGGATTTGCTGAAAGCTTCCTATAATGCAAGTGGATCAAATACAGGAGAGGAAATTTGAATGCAGCAAAAATTGTCTTGACTTTATTGTCTGAAATATAGTCAGGTTTAGGCTGGTCATTTTCTGATCATTTCCTTGTCATTTTGGATTTTGTTAATTAAAGAAGGGCTGAGAAATCACCTATGTACATTCTGCAAGAGTTTAATTTTATTAACAGGTCTGTGGTTAGATAGTCCATCAGCAGTTTGGGACCTCCATAGCTGACTTCCACTTCCTTTCTCACTGGCCCAATTAGTTCAGATCTTCTGGAGATGCTGCAGGGATCCTGCTGCTTTCATCTGTTCTGAGGAGCAGCCATTTGAATGTAACAAGGATGGAGGGTTTGGGGAAAGAAAGGATATATTTGTCAGTATTGTGATTAATTTGCTCTAACTAGGGTTGAAATGCAGAACAAAGGCTGTTGGAGGTGAGGATGCAAGGATGTAATGGTGTATATTAAAACTGGTAGCTGAGTATTTAAGAAGAAACTGAATATCACTTGCCAAGATGCTTAACTGAATTGCTGTCCGTTGATTACTTTTCTACTTCCCTTTCTTTTGGGGCAAATCTTATCCTCTCATCTCTGAGGCCATCTGCAGATTTCCCTAGGCTGCTATTGTATGAATAATCAGTTGTCTCACTTAAGAAATTCTCTTTGTTCTACATCATTAAATGCTGACTCCTGCTGCTGCTATGACAGATAGCTGTGCAAGAATCTACAAGAGTTGTCTCTGATGTTAACAATGAGTCTTTGCTGTGGAACAAAAGAATACGCTGAAGCAAGCACAAGAAAATTTGAATTTTATTATTTTAACTCTGGAAAATAAAAAAGAATGAAGCTGGTCAAAGCATACCCATTTTGAGATCTGTATTTCCAAAAAGTGAAGAAGGGCCCTTAAAATAGTTTTGTGCCTAGGAATATAATTTGTATCTCCCATCAAGGCAGTAGTGAGATAGTAATTTGGCAAGGAAAAGAGGAAACTACAATGGGCTAGGACAGAATTCAAAATAAGAGCAGCTTGCTATGGGCAGACTGTAGATGAAAGGAAAATGCTTCTATCTAAGGCATGAGTGATGCATCTAGCGAAGCACAGTAATCTAAATGGCCTGAAGGTTTGTTCTTCCACCTTGGCCTTTTTGTCATTAGGTCCTTTCCCAGATGTCTCCCTGACCACTGAATGTCTCTGCTAACTCTGTGCACTAGTTACTCAAGAGCATCATCTCTAACAGATGTCTTTGTGAAAGGTTTTCCTGCTACTCTTTAAAAACCAGATGTATTCCCAGTACTTCCCCCTTTCTCTCTCTCTGTATACAAATACCCTGCAGCCAGCATCTTAAGCCTATTTTCCCGTTTTCTGTCTACTCTTGATATGCAGCCACCTTTCTCTGCACAGAGAGCATCTGTTTTCAAAACTTTCTGCTTTCTTTGCTCCTGTTGAAAGAGGACTGAAATGGGCAAATCTTGTGTCTTTTTTTGTGTGCAAATAGGTTTGAAACTGCAACCCACCAGAATATGTTTTTATTCTGCAGTGCTTTTAGACAGCAACTGTTACATACGAATGTGAATCCATTTAAAATGGACTGCAGTGCTGGGCTTCTTCTTAGACTGTGTCATGACATCAGGTTGGCATATGAGAACTTATGGTGCCCTGTTTCTGAAACAGACTGTCCATGCTCTTTGTGTCCTAAGGGTTGTTTTCTGTCTTGCAACTTACTTTGTGTGCGTGTTTTATTTTAGTCTATTTGTTCCAGTGCCATTTGTAACAACATCTCTTTTTTGTTTTCATATTTGGGAGTTAGTTTTGTAGATGGTATGGTTAGGTGATGTTCATGGCACGGCAGCATAGGGTCACCTGAATAAGGGACTTGCCAGTGGCGACTCTGCATCACCACTGATAGCAGAGAATATTGTTGTTTCATTGTACTTAGCTTTAAATCAGTCCATGTTCTATCTGAAGCTCATTGGTTTGAAGAAAATTTAGTTCTGCTAGGGAGGAAAAATGGAAATACCATCATTCAATGTGTATGTTTCCTCACCTGAAGCCCCTTGGCTGGAATTTCTAATGCACTGTCACAAACCCCATCAATCTCTTCAATTTCTTCAGAAGGAAGAGAGGATTTGCAGGTTAACCAGCTGGAAACGCAAATATGGATAAAACCAGACATACAGAAGACAGATGTGGACTTTTCAGAAATTCTTAATGCAATACAAGAAAGTAAGTTATTCCTTGGATGCAAAATTGTGTTTATGGTAGAAGATTCAATAGAGATGCATTGAAATTATAACTGAAGGCATGTACAAAGTGATGATCTGAATGATAAGTATCTATTATTAAAATCTCTCAGGAACTTCAATGGATTATTGACGGCTAGTAAGAAATCTTTTGCTATCAGAGAAGTCATAGTAAGATTTGAATTGTTATATGACAAAGGATTCTAGCACTATATATTTTCTATGCAGACATAATCAGAAATAGTGAAATTCCTGCTATTTTAATCCATTCTTTGCACTCCTGAGTGGAAGTGTGAACTAATAATGTCATAAAATTCTGCAGTCAGGGATTGAAAACTGGATTTGAAGTTCCAGTTGTTCCAAAATGTTAGGGTGCATTCATATTTTTGCAGCTGGTGATATTTGGGAGAAGTCATGAGGTTGCCGTAACAAGTGAAGGTCCACATGTCTTAAGGATGCTTCATAAAATGATCCTTTTTATATGTAGTGGGCTGTGGACTAAGAATTTATTGTTTCACCCTTCTTAAATCCAACTGCAGAATAATCTCAAGGCTTGTGCTAGAAGAAGTGCTACTCCTGTTAATAACAGTGGAAGACACCACACCCCCAAAACTGACGCAATTCTGGAATCCAATAGAATCTGAAATTTCAGTGAGAATTTTTCATAACAGTTTTAAAACTCTCATGCAGGCCAAGAATGAAAATGCAAGGCATGTCTTCCTGGGTTCCTTATTTTCCAGTTTGATTTTAAACTGGGTGTTGGGTGTCACAATTTTCTGAAGTGAGAAATAACAGGTTATATTTTAGAGTGATAAAGGATGAATAAAAATGTGTAAAAGCCCAGACTCTGCCTGATTTTTGCCACGTGAATAAGGAACAACCACACAGAGGTAGAATCAGGTCGTTAAGTGGTGGTATTAGTTTGGGAGTGGAAGGAAAATGCTCAAGTTAGCATGATGATGGGGGTAATGATTTGAGCTTACTACTTAAGCTACAAGTTTAGGGTGAATTCCATGTTTTCTAATTTAAAAAGCTTTTCCCATCAGGAAATCTTAACATGAGGTTTTGTTTTCTCCCTTCTCCACACCAGCACAGCCCAGATATAGGCCTGGGGGCTGTTGATATGCAGACTGTAGGGGATGAAAAGGCACCAAATTGTCTTTCAGAGGGTGAATAGACTAGATGGCTAAACATGGATAAGCAATTTGAGCTGGGAATGTTCCAAGAATTAACATTCTGATTTACAGATTATTCACAAGTTTTTTGAGATGGATGCAGATTTTACAGCCTTGGAGTGTTTTTCCTTTATCCAATCCAGACACAGGTGCTGTTGGGAAGTTAATCTCTATGTCCTTTAGCTACATCTCCTTCAGCAAAGACAAAAGGATTTCTATGACTATACAACAACTTTGCAGAGGCTTGTTTTGTGTACAAGGGAATGTTTTCACCTGAAGTCTGTTGTGAATATCATCTGATTGGGATCAACACGTCTAAATATTTTTTCCAGGGTAATTGCTCTGAACAGCCAGTGTTACTTTTATTCCCGGTTGTTAGCATTGTATGATAATTTAAAAGAGTCTAATGATGCTTTTAGAAACCAAATAATTTTTCTTGCTAAAACAAGCTTTGGAATATTGATCTTCAGCTAGCATCATCCAAAGTGAGAGTACACTAGATTGCTTGGTGTCACTTTTGCTGATAAAATGACAATTAATGAACAGAAACATGATCTCTGAGCATGTTTCCATCTTCTCGCAAAATAACATAATCAGGTTGCATTTTTTAATGGAAGTCCTCATTTTTAGGCACTTCAGTTTCATCATCCACCTTCAGAAAGTTAAAGGAGTTATCTTGTTTTTGAGTCCTACCTTATATCAGCATCTTGATCTGAAGCGGCTTATGGACCCACTGAGATAGTGCATGGACTCCTGCTCAGAATTTATCAGCATCCAGTTTTCAGAATATGTAGTTCTACTATATTTAGGATAAAAATATTTGTATATCCACTTTTTTTTTCCTTTTATTCTTCAAGGGATTCCGAATTATCAAGTAATTTTGGTTCTTTTTTCTGTGAAATAGAACATGAGGGGGAGAAAAGGGCTTGCATATTTAAGCTCCCTCTAAAACCAGGGGGAGAATTCTTATTATCTCCCGTAGCAATGCATATGCTTCTCTGTATTCCTCTTAAATTTCGCTGCTTAAAAATACATGACTGCACAGTAGCACCATTCTTTCTTCCAAATAGCATTTATATATATATAATAAAGCCATTATATATCATTCTATTAAGGACATTTGTGCATATATGAAGGGGACAAAAAAGATGGAGGTGAGCTACCTACAAGCAGCAGGAGAGTTATCTTCGAAGTACCATCACCATTACTAATGTAAAGCAGACAGAAATTGCTATATTAATTATCTCTTTGGTTTTGTAGAACAGTATTTTATTATTTTATTTTAAGTACATAATGAGACTTGGGGTAGAAAAATTATCTCAGCAAATGTTGGGGCCCCATATTTTCTGTAGTGAACAAACAACATGACAATTATCCGCTTATTTCTGATATAAGCAAGTTTCCACTGCAGGCAATCTGGACAAGCCCTGGTAGCTAGTTTCACTAGCCAGCTGAGATTCACTGCTTTCACAACTTCTTCACTGCTGAGATGGACTGACCTTAAAATAAGATAATTTTTTGCTCCTCACACGTCCTCAGGATAATCCAGTAATACTGTGTTTCAAGTCCCCAGACACATTCATTGTCATACACACCAAGTTCTGTATCTCAAAACATCTGCTTAAAATCCATATATTTTGCAACCCAAAGTATTACCAGCACTTACAGAAGCAGCAATTCTAGTATCTCAGAGGCCTCATCCTTTATACCACGGCAGTCTTAATGTCAGAATAAAGATAGTTTAAATTCCTTTGAGTATAGAGAACAGGCAAAATTTTTATTTTTACAGCTTTCATTGACCCTGTCTGCAACAGATATATGTAACTTGAATATGTTCAGAAAGCGTCACTATTTAATTATTTCTGTGTTTTTTTCCACAGTTGTTTTCAGATTGTATTGAGGTGTTAATCATACACAGATTCACATGACACTGTTATCGAGGCACTGATGGGTTTCAATTCAGTGAAGTCATTAGAAATGTTTTCTGTTTCAGCTGCTCTTTCTGTTCAATATTGAGATTAATTCTTCTTATATGAACACATATGCAAAATCTGGTCATGACCTACATCCAAATTGTTATCTGATGGGGTGGAATGTTTCCAGTCTTGACTTTTGAAACAGTAGGGACAATGAAGGACATGAGGTTAGGCTGTGCTGTGTTGTGGCAGTTTGCCTCTCTTTTATAATTACCTCTAGTATGATTTTTGTGGATTGAAATGGATGAAGGTGAGAAAAAAAAATCTGTACTATTACTGATGCATGTGCTACAAATTAGAGTCTGTTGTCTTTAAAGTCTCCTAAAGCCTCAGTGGTTCCCCCTAGGACAAGCTGGATACAGCCACAGTGACAATGAGGAGCTGCAAGCTTTCATCACATAAAACTGAACAACACCAGAACCTCAGAATCTCTCTCACAAACTAAGCTGCTTAAGTTAGCACATTAGCCTAGTATTTAGAGTTGATTAATTTGGACATGAGGATTTCTCTGTTGTTTCTGAAACTTTTAGTCCTTTCCGAAGCAAAACTATTGCAATTAAAAATACAATGTCTTTCATTAACCTTGTCCTTATTCTAGGCATGAAAATGAAGATGAAGGATTCTTGAATATTTTGACAGGGTTTTCTTTTTTTATTACCTACAGATGTAAAAATAGACTTTAAATTCTGTAAAAGACATGTACAAAAAGGGAGAAAACTTTTCCCTGTGCTCATGATTGACAGGAAAAAAGTAGTATATTTAAATTGCAACATACATCTGTATTAAGGATGAATATTAGGGGTAAGACTTTCTCCTGCTTGTGAGCATGAAAAATAGGCCACCTGCAGAGACTGGGGAGTTGGTATCATCAGCAATTTTTTTAAAGGATTCTTAAACTGGGCTATGACCTCTGAGGAAGGGAAAGGTGAAAAGGAGGTCACAAAATGCTCACAATGGCTGGGAATGGTTAGTGGCTGTTAATTTCTGGCAGCTATCCAGTCTCTACACAGTGGGGGGAATGGATTTTTACACTTGCAGCCAGTAGTTAGAAATGGAACTAAGTTGCTGCCAGCAATTAGAGATTTTTGGCTGTTAATATAGATTCTCACCAACAGGAATTACAATTGCCTGTCAATAAGTTAGGGAAGCTGAGGACAAGCAAAAGCAACAGGAGTTTACTGCACAAAAGACAATTGATTCCATAAGTCAGGCAACCTTGCAAAAAACACGAATCGGAATAGGGGGTTAGACTAATTTCTGTCAACACTACTAGAGGTTTGGTCCTGCTCTAGTCAGGGGAAGAGGCTCAGTAGCTAGGATCTTTGGGGGCCCTTTCTAACAGTTATAACTCCAGTCATAATTTTGTATTTTGCCTATGAGGCATGAGGTTGGAGAGTAGAAGTCCATCCGCAGCTGAAGCTTGATCCTCAGCTAAGGCATTTTTCATCTTCTCACACACATCTCTTCATCATGCTTTTTCATCAGATTTATACTGCATGGAGTGCAGTGAACCTGTCTGCCCTGCTCCTCCCATCTGGCAGCTGCTCCAGACCCATAGTATCGATACTTTTTGTAAGGGTTGGTTTACCACACCTTAATCCTGTAGATTTAAGTGATTTGCTACATGCAAGACTGAGGGCTGTGTGGTGGGTGGATCTTAAAGTGTCAGATTTATATGCATCAAAACATGCCAAACTGTGAACAGAGAAGCATTTGCCCAGGTTTGTTTACTTGCTGCCTTTCAAGAAACAGTATTTATTTAAGATCTTCTGCCTCTGTCTGCTCCACAGGTCTGCACAACTTTGAACTCCACACTTTATGTAGTATGTTAAAAATCTGCCTCCTTATAGTAAGAAACTTTCAGAGACAATATTAATTCAGAAGGTAATGATTTAAGCCATTTGCCCCAAAAGAAGCTGAGGAGACAGCTATTATCTGTTTTATTGTGACAATAGATTGTTTATTTATCATCAGAGAAGTGTTGTGATGTCCTAAATCCTTATGTGGCTCACTAGTGAAGAAAGCACTCCAACAGGGCTCAACAGCTTTTAAAAGTAACATAGTATATACTTATTCCAGAGCTAAAAAGTGAAATTGGTGATGGGTTATACTTGCTGTCTTCGTTTGGCTCAGTGGTGATTTGAATGTATATTTTTATTTTTGTTTTTTAGTAGCTAAGGATGTCAACATTTTTTTTGATGAGCTAGAAGGTGTGAACAGCCCCTCCAAAGATGATGATTCTCTGCTTCACCATGGTAACTTGACCAGTACTTCTGATGATGCCAGCAGGCTGGAAGTTGTGGGAGAGGTAAGGACACACTGAATTATTAATACAATATTTATCTATTTATTTATTATAAAGATGTAATAAATGTAATTTGATTTAAAATCTCATTCTCTGCAGTCAACTTGTGTCTAATCTTTCCCATGAGAACTGATTTTCCATTCTAGGATTATAATGCTGAATTATGAAATATCTCACATTCAAAAGTTTTGATTTAATGCACCCTCAGTGAAACAGCTATAGAAATGTAAGACTTCAATGCTTCTGAAAATGCATTAAAGCAAAGAAAACTTTTCTGAAAAGTTTTCTCCGTATTAATCCTTTAAGGGGAAAGAGTGTGGAGGAGATTTATCATGGAACTCCCATAAGAAGCACTGGGCGTCAATTATGAGACACATCCCATTCCAGTGAAGAACAAGTGACCTGATGGTCATAATGGTGATTCAGAGAACGCAACATGGAGGAAGCATTCAGCTCATAGTCCCTTTTAAAATCTGTCTTAAAGCAGGCAAAGCGTCATGGACCAATTATGAAAATTTGAGCCTAAATTTCTTTTTGTGTCTTCTGTGCAGAAAGGAGCAATATGCCCTTTAATTTTGCCTCCCACTTCCCTGCCTCCCATGGATGTTATGGTTCTTTTCTCAGTGAGTGAAGAGACCAGGGACTTCTCTGCTTTCCTCCACCTCAGGAACAGGGCTACATCATGCTTGCTGGACTGGTCTGATGTTACTTGCAAGTTGTGCCTGAGAAATTTCTGGCAGAGGGCTGACTGGCAGAGATCAGAACTGGCAGGGACTATGCTAGTAATTAAAAAGAGTGGAAAACCACAGGACATTGCTGAGGGCCCTGCCCTGACCCTCTTTTGTTTACTAGTTTTGATAGAGTTTAGAAGATGCAATGAGAGATTATGTCTTTTTCAGCAGCTGGACGGTTTTGTGGTGCAAGTTTTTTTGTGCAACACTGCTGAGGAGAGAGTCAGAAATTTTCTTTGTTCTAGAAATTCAGCCCACAGAGAGCTGCACTCCTCGAATGTTTAGAGAGATAATTAAAGCAACAAAATTCAGGGCACCGTGAATATGTTTGACCTTGCTCACAATTTCATCTTCTTTACTCACAGCTCTTCCCTAGCGTCCCATACAATTTACAAAGAACTCTCTTTGCCTGCTTGCACCATAATGGGTTAATCTTACATGATATTCCCATGTTGCATTTTGGGACCATGTATCATATGGTCTTTAGAAAAAAGGCACAGGTGAAAGGCACATGAATTTTGGAAGTTAAAGAGGAAAATTAACAGAATATTATCAGAAAAACATGCTCCTCTTAATGTAATAATAATTCAAGACCAATACTTCAAAACCTTTTTTTTCCTCTTAGATGTGTCCTTGTTGTTTTTTAAAGGGAAAGGGAAAACTTTTGAGGAATATGAACAGATTTAAGGTGTTTTTTTTGTAACCATAACTAAGGAAAATAGCAGTGTAAGTCATATATAGGTATAAGATGGGAGGAAAAAAGATGGAAGCTGGAAGTCTAATGGGATGCTGCAGCCTACCAAAGAAAAAAGTTTCAAAGCAGTTGGTCCCTGCTAAACTCTAGAAGGAAAAGATACACTGTTTAGATGTTGTATGTTTTGTATGGATCAGCATGAGTAAACCCTTCTCTCCTAATGTGTGCATGTATATGAGTCATATGTCTGAATGCTGATGGTTCCCAACTGAGCACCTGAGAATATAAAAACTACTGTATTCCTTGGAAAACAAGTCCAAATTATGCAACATATAATATATGTCCAAATATATTACAAATACAGTCATAAAGATAGACAGAAATGCTAAGCTTCTTTTTAGAGTGAAATCTTCACTTTTCTTCTACTTCCTTCCAGCATCCTTTTTTCAGATGAAGGAATAGAGGTTTGACACATATGAGTACACAACTTTTTCAACAAAAACAGCAATCAGACCTAGTTCTACATATATGTTTTTATCAGTTTAGGAAAACTGATTTTTGATGTCATAACACAGGTAAGGGAGATGCAATATCTGAAGGAAGGTAGGACAAACTTCTGTCTGGAATAACATACGCCTGTAATACTTGGGTGATGCAGAAGTCCTGTGGCTGACACTGCTCAACCAACCCTGACTCTTTCCATCTCATGTTAGATCCTCAAGAGTTCTTCAAAGTCCAGATTCAGTCTATAAAGTTGTCTTACAATCTTTAACAGAAGGCCAGAGAAAGAGTTCCTTTCCAGAGGCCATAACAGGCATTTTGGTTTATCAGTCTGGATTTGACACACAGTGTTCCGAAAATGAAAAGAACCTTCAAGTACAGATAAGGTGTCCAAGCCGCCTTTCTGAGTGAAAAATTAAAATACTGGAGTTGGTACTGCTTCATAAGTCCAAGAGAAAGTAATTGTCCCAGGAAGTCATATTTGTCATGGAAGAAGTCAGACAAGTCAAATACCTTGGCTGAATCTCATAGATCTCCTTAACGTAAGGTTCTTCATTCACTGATGAGTCAGTGCAGGGCAAACAAATTTTCTTCAGAGAAAGAAGAAACATAGGAAGGGGCAAATCTATTTTTCCAGTGGAGTCACTACTGCATGCAGAGAAGGACACATTCCTTATGGTGCTCTCAGGATGGGTCTGAGTTCAGATGAGGAGTGTACATTTGAAGTGGATCTCTCAATTGCTCCTACCCATGATTTCTTTGCAGTCCAGAGCAGTGTTGGATTTAAACCTGGATTTCTTATGGAAGTAAATCCAGTGAGTCTTTTGGACCAGACTACAGTGGGCTCAACATGAGCCCTAAAGCCCACATGGCATAGACAGCAAATCCTCAGCATGGATTGGTTTGTTAAACAGTCCCTTTCCTATTACATCACTTGCTAAAGTACCTGCTGACTCTGACTACTGAACAGGAGGCTTGCCAGGAGGGTTAGAAATCACAACAGGACCACCAAGTTGACCCACAGCCTCTAAACCTCCTGCTACACCCTTTCTTTATTTAAATAACCTTAAATACCCTTTGGTTTGTTGGGTTTTTTTTTATTTCTTCTTGACAGAGATTTTTAATAGAGAAAGATAAAATGTGCCTTCTGAGCTGTTTTCACATTTAATGTTCTATGAAAAGTACTTCTCATATCTTGATAACATAATTTATCAGCATGATATGCAGTATAAATATAAATAGTTTGTTACTGTTATTTCCTTAGAGATTAAATCATTTTTCTTGCCTTCTTTTTGGACTGTAAGTACTATTCCTCTGTATCAAGTCTGCACTAAGTTGTGTCAGGAGTTAGGCACTGTAAGGAAAGAATGTTAAAAAATGCCCTTACTTTAGTGAACTGGATGTACCAAGGGGATGGGACATTTGGGATGCTTTCACTGTTTTTTCCATTTAATCAAAATGCCTGTTGAGAATTAGAAAGGTAGCTTACACTAAATTATTTGAATGAAAAAATCAATTTGGGGGGGTACTGTAAAAATAATTTTTCTAATTATAATGTTCACTTTGCAATTTAAATTTAGAAGCACTTCTCTTATGGGGAAAGTATTTTGAAAATTCCCTCCTTCTCCCAGATGTGAAAGGCAAAACATTCTTTTTTTTCAGAGACTTGATTGTATATTATTGGGCAGGGCTATTTTATGGCAGGAATAGTGGAGCAAGTTTTGAGAAAACAGAGGTAAATTAGCTTAACCTTCCCTTCAGCTTAGAGCTGGACTGATCTTGAGGTTCCTGAAGGTCCCTGACCTTTATACTGCTCAGAGAGAGTGCTGTTTGTTCCCATGTATCCTTCACAGTGTACATTTCCTGTACAAAACACTCCAACCTGCAAGCTTGCAAAACCTGCAATTTCAACTTGTCTGAAAGTGAAAGCTTAAACTCTGGGCAGTATTGTATTCTTTAGAAGTAGTGTTAAATTGCAAGGAGGATCTGTAGAGAATTTCAGCTCATGACATACTGGAAAAAGACAAGTTGTCTGGTCTCCTATATCTCAGAAGAGTGACCTGTTTAACCTCTTATTAACAGTGAAATCAAGCTGTGTTTTTCCATCAGACAAAACATTTGATCAGGCTTTTTTTTTTGGCCTTTTTTTTTTTTTTTTTAATAGGAAAGAAACAGTATTTATTGCTTTTATGTGCTGCTACATCGAACACCAGAAATTCTTTCCAAATAAATCCAATCAAATCCATCCTCAGCCATTCCTTAAGCAGAGAATAGTCTGTAGTTAGTTTGATGAGGTATGGTGAGGTCAGTAGAGAACCTTCATATTGTTGTCTGGGTCCTATGAGGCAAAGTAATGAGAATCTCTGTGCCAGGTTTTAGTGTTTCTCACTACAGTAAATGTTCACCACATTGTTTACTCTTTTCACATGTACAAAGACATTCAGCCATATATTCCTAATTTTATATTTACACTTCAGTAACACTGTGCTCTATTTTATAAGTAAGAGGTTATTCCTTAACCTTATGGCGGGTGGTGGGGGAGGAAAGTTTACTTTTCTATTCACAGTTCACAGTTTCTATTCTCTTCTATCCCATCCCTATATGTCCAAGCATTTGCCTAAGACCTCCTGACACCCCTTAAAACCCCCTTAAGTAGGAAACTCTTTGCTCAGATGAAATTAGAAGTGCTCTGTGTAAAGAGCCTAAAACTTGAACAATGTTCTGATTCCTTAACTTTTCTATTGAGTATTACTGAAAACTAATGGTGCAAACACCAACGCAGCAATTACCAAGGCAAATTAACATTACTGAGTTGCTTGATTTTCTCTTTACAGGAAGTACCTGATAAGAACAAGACCAATGGACTATACTTTAGAGATGGGAAATGTCGGATTGACTACATCCTTGTGTATAGAAAATCTAATCCGCAGACAGAGAAGAGAGAAGTATTTGAGAGAAACATCAGAGCAGAAGGACTCCAAATGGAAAAAGAAGTAAGAGGTCTTCCTTTAAAAAACTTTCACTTTGAAGCTATATAAAATCTGGGTTTATGGTTTGTTTACTCTGAAAATCCTTCACTCTCTTGTAGCAGCAGAAAAATGCTTTTAAGCATGCCTAAATATAGGTCAGAGCAGTGCAAAAGTGTAGCCTAAAGGAAAATCAGACACAGGGATTGAAGGCCAAAACAGGCCATTACAGTCATCTTCTTCAACCGTATGCACAAGTAGGCCACAGAATTTCATCCAGTGTGCTGTGCAATACAAAAAAACAAGTGCTGGGTTTGAATGGCCTAAATTCTACTGAGTGCAATCCTTATTTATGCACCTACATTTTCTTCTAGCTACGTGCTCCATATTTGCTGAGGCTTCTAGTACTTTCCAGAGACCTAACTAGATCCCTGCCTTCCTTCACCTGTTAACTTTGGCATAGCAACGTGAGAAGTATTTTAATAGTTTGAAAACAGCTTTAAGTTTCTTTTTCTGTCTTAACCTTAAGCATTGAAATAATTGGACAGTAAATATGAATCATTTCTATCTATGTTATTTCCAACATAATGTCCTAAATCAGTAGATCTTTTATGGACAAGAGTGTAGAAATTAATGCAGAGAGTTTAAAATGTATTGACATATTGGGCAGCAGGAGCAAGGTCTAAAGAGGCTGTATCTCTTTTGCCAAGCCTATGATCTTCCATAAACTTTAATGATACGCTTAAGCAGGACTTAAGTCTCACTTCCACCCAGAACAGGTATTGCTGAGTATTTACTTTTATTTTTGTGCCTAATGGACTCACACTCATGCTTTTATGTGTTGTCATGCTGCCACTGGTTGAAACAGAAGACGAATTTTCAGGATACAGGCTTTGATCAATTATGTAGGTGCTATACATTATCTCCCCTTCTTTCACTGAGTTCTTGGTACATGTGTAGATATTCTGCCTGTGTACTTGAAATGCACTCTTCTTTGGAGAACGCCAGGGAGGAAAAAAGGGAAGCCTTTACAGAAAAATGACTTTTTTTAAATGCTTTTGATTGAATGTGAGTACTGGTGTATATAAGTGTATTAAGATCATTTCACTGGTTACACCAATTACCCCAAACTATTCCTTCAAATAACTTTAAAATCATCATCTTCAGTGCTACAGAAGTTGAAAGATGTTTTCAATGCCAGAGATGGTTCAATATTATTTCCTATTTATGTGCTACTGTCTGTAGGAGTTGTAACCCAACAACCAAGAACAGGGGAGTGTTGCTGCAGCTATTTAGCTTCACATCCTAGAACTCTGCCCTGCTTCCACCGGGAGAGATAATGTCAAAGTCTCTGAAATTTGGGCAGTGTGGAAAATGAACAGTGAATAAATCCTTCCTATTAGTACATATGCCAAATGGTTTCAAATAAATTTTTTCCTACTTTGTGGTTTTTGCAGATTTATTACTGTGCTAAGGTCAGCAGTGAAAGCTATGAAATCACTTTATATTTTAAGTATTATGAAACTTATTGCAACACTCTGCACTGAAAACTTTTTCAAATTGATTATTTAAGTGCTTACTATAGAGGTTTTTTTCGGCTTTCAAGACCATTTATTTGGACTTTGCTGCCTTGGCTGTATGAATGATCTGCCAATTTGATTATTCATTTCAGTTTCCATTTTGCTAGTGACATGCAGTTTTATTTCTTACTAATCTCATTTGCCCTTGGTGTGACTTCTTGCCAGCATCAGTAATTGTACATTTTCTAAACTCAGAATGATCAAAATGAGGTTATGCTACTGACTTGGGCTAATGTTTTTAAAATGTAGGGTAGCAATCTTTTTTAACATATGACTCTGACCTAAAATTAAACTCTAGCATGTACATTTTATGATCACGTTAGTTTCTAAATTTAATTATAACCCTGAAGGAAATATCTACATTCTTAGCATGCTCCCTCCCCCATCCCCAGAGATTAAGAATAGTGCTGCATAACACTTAGCTTTAAACTAAGCTGTGTGATCTGCTAGTGCCTAGATTATTTCTCATTATTTTTACTTCCCCCTTTTTTAAGACTAAACATCATTCTCAATGTTAATTATGGAAAATTTTAACTGCAGGGTTTTTTTCAAGTTGTTCACATGCAGTATACTGCGTCCACTGAAAAAAGTTTGCTCCCAGATGAAATGAGAAAATTGCCTGTGGATTTGGCCACAGAACATATCCAGAGGCAATAGATGGTAACTGTTGGGCTGAAGGAAACTTTCTGCCTTGCGTGAATTTTCCGTGGTTGTTGGCTCGCTCTCCTTTGACTACCAGCTGTTCGTATGTTGACATTCGATTGTGTCAGTCCTGTCTTTTTAATGTGAAACCACTGGCAGAGACGAAAACTTAGAGCTTTCCACACTGCCATTTCAAGCCCATATTCCTCACTGCAGGGAGGGAGAAGTGCACTGCAGTGGCACTGACAAGTACAGCACAGTGAAATTCCCAGGAAGTGGTGAATGCAGGGAGCAAAGTGTTCACTTAGCAGCATGAAATGAGAACGTGAAACCAAAATGACTTCACAAGAGTTGAAATAACTTCAGGCACAATGTCAAGATCATGTAGGTGAGAAAGGTCTGAACAGGTATATGTTTCTGACTCTAGGAAAAGGTGATAATGTTTTGCAGATATTCTCCAAGGAATTCACACTCAATTCGTCAACTGTACTACATCACTCTGCCTTGGAAGTTCAGGCAGATTTGATGCTCAGTATATGCAGTAGTAAAGAATAAGGGGACCCCAGACCAAGGAACAGATCATTAAAATAATGAAGATTTTAACATAAAAAACGGTAATTAAATAATACAGGAGAAAGAACAGTGATAAAACATTTTTAAAGAGTGAAAAAAAAATAGTAAAAATGAAATTAAATAGTGAAGATTTTAAATTGAAAACAAAGGTCTAAGACTGAATGCCAATTGAGTGGTACAGCACAAGTCATTTTATGATGCTTCTCCCTGCTTTTCTGTGTATATTTGTCCTGGATAGGATGAGTGTGTTGACCCCGTCACAGCTAGACACTTCCAGACCACATGCAACACATGTGATCACATGCATAGATGCTCAAAAAAGTTAACCAAAAATGTAGGTCAGTCCAGGAAAAGAGCCTGTGTTTTCATCCAGGTGTAAAATTTCCTTTGTTTATTTATCCTCTTTTTCAATGTCTCACAAGTGAGATAAGTTATGATTTCCCAGCTCTGGGATTCTTGATGACCCTGCTGCTCTCATTTTTTATACTCTTTGGAAAAGACTTATGTGTGGGGAAAATGGAGAGGACAGTCTCCAAATGGAGCATGTTCTTAGGTGAGATGAAGTACCAATAACATTCCAAGTTTGTAGGCACTGATACCATCTGTAAATACCACAAGAGACTCATCCCCTCTAGAGCTGGTGGGCAAAAGGTTAACAGGGTGGCACTGTCTACATTCTGATGGTATGTTTCATATTTAATCTAAATGCAAGATAAACCTGAGATTTGGATCAACACACTGACATGCAGAAGAGAGGTACCTGTGATCACTTTTCTGAGAAGAGAAAATATAGATAGTGTCTGTCATTCCAAATTAAGTGTTCATCCCTGTGGCCCAGCAATTCCTGGAAAACCTGTCTTTTCGAGAGAGAATGAAGAGTCAGAATTACTTTGAGCCCATGGCATTTTTCACAAGAAAAAATATTTATAAATTCAACCTGTTGGCCAAAATTCGGAAAAGTGCCCTTATCCCAAATTATTCCTGCAGCATGCATTACTGTTAACCTGCCCTAAATGACCAGGTAGAACTAAGTTGCTGTCAAGAGTATCTATGCAGTTCTGCTTCATGAATACAGTATTACAGATATCTCTCAGTAAGGTGCTTTAAACTATACTATGTTATAATAGACCATGCACGGAGGTGGCCAGCAATGAGCAGCTAACTTGTATTACTCGTTCATTTGCAAACTCTTTAAGCTGCACTGTAAAGCAAATGCAGGATAGAGGTGACAAATTTCTGCAGGGTGAACAAATACAGACCACAGTCACATGTGTAATTTGTGCAAGAGAAGAAGAAGAAAGTCATCTTGCATTTAACTAAAAATCCAAAATTAATCTGATGCTGGGTTAGGATCAGATTAATTGTGTAGCTCTCAGAACAGACTATATTTAGTTTGAACTTGGCATGATTTTTTTGGTTTTTCTGCTTATGATTACACTAAACTAAGTCATACAGAGTTGTTCTACTTCTAAATGTTCTTGATACATTATGATTAATGGTTGTGTTCAAAGTTTTAAATTTATATATTGTAAGTTGATTTCATGCAGTTCACTTGAAAAAGCATTTGACAGACTAGAAGAGAGTGAGTGATGGAAATGTAGTAAATAGGAACTAACCACATAAGCAGTGAAATAATATTCAGACCTTTTATTTTACATACTTTGTGTATTTATGGTAACTGATGTCTCAGTATAGAAGCAATTAACTACTTTAAACCAATAGAATTCCTCTGCCCTGGAAAGCAGGTCTCATCACAGCTATTGCATGCAGAATATGCTTCAGAAACCAGTTTCAGATATTTTACAAATAACAGACAATCCATTTGGGCTTCTGTTTGCACACTGATCTTTGCATCTCCCTGATAAAAAAGTAGTGCTGTACTGTAGGTCCAGTTTTCGGGAAGAATACAAGTTGTATGGGTTTTTGAGTTACATGCCTGATTAAAAATTTAAACTTTACCACTGTAACTGTCAAGCTGTCACCAGGCCACCTCTAATTGCATTTACTCCCTGCCTCAAGCAGCAGCTGACATTTCTGGTGCAACATCTGGCAACAAAAATGCAGCTAGTGTATACAATAGGCAGTAGAAATATATAATAGATGTCATGTGAGGAAAACTCAAAAGGACAAGAAAGAAAAACACAGTATAAGCTTTGATTATGCTGTATGAACAAATATCTACTAGTGAGTATACTCTGAGTCTTAATGTTAACATAACCCTAGAAGTTATCTTTTGAAATAATTTTCAGTAGTTCATACAATATAGTTACAGAATATTTTATTTCATTACTTTTCAAGTTTGCAAGCAGATGTAGACAGGTTCATGAAGAGGTAGTAATAGTTGTGTAAAGCAGTTTCTTTTAATGTGGCTGTAACTTTGTACTAATGGAGCAGGACATAAGAAGCTAGAAACATGTATTCAGTAAGATACTTATATTTAGCATCAACTTGGAGTCTGCTTTCAATATGATGAATGTTGAGAGAAATTACAGGTGACAGAAAGAGCACACAGAACATCTCCGTGACTTTTAGCACATCCCTGAGTGTAAAAGGAAAATAGACTTATGACCATGTCAAAGTGAGGTAAAAGTTAGAAGTAAAGAATATCACAAAACTAAGAACTTCAAAGACTGAAACTTCTGAGCACTGTGTTCAGAAAGTGATGATGTGAAAGAGATATTATAATCAACAGCTATTGCTTCTGTACATAATCAAATACTGTCATCTTTCTGGAAAAAAAATGACATTTACTCCTTTTTGTTGTTGTTGTTAGTACTGCAGAGCCAAAACAGTTATGAGAGACTGATCTGCTCTTTTTTAGGTTTGTGCGTCATCACTGCAATTGTTCATGAGATTCCTGTTACATAAACGTTTTTTCTGATTGTGATTCATGGGTAGAAAAGAATTAAGCTGACTTCCAGACCCCAAGTGGCACTTGCAGATCTGAGTTACAAAAGGTGTTTTATAAATGTAGCTAATCTAGTTTGGTTCTCTGAGCAGTGCACAATAAAATCTCAGTGCCTTTATAGTTGATCCAAAGTTTCTTTTTCAGTTATGACTTCAGTTTATCCAGTTATTGAAAGATCAGTAACTTGCTTGTAGTTTATTGTTCCTATAGATGTTAATTTAATCAGCCAGGCATGCAGTTTAAAATAGAGTGCTTATTCTATGATTAACTGATTTTTACAGCTTGCCAGGAGAGTTTGTGTGGTAGCCAGGAGCAGGAAGATGAAGGTCAGGAGGAAAATCTTTTCCTGGCTGCTAGTTTTTATTTGCTGCTCATATCCTCTCCTTGTCGTGTTGAGCTTACTCTGCACATATCAAATCCACCTATCTGCTAGAGAAAAAGGTGGCTAGGGAAAGCTCCCACCACTGAAATGATATCAGCTGTCCTCTGTGCTTTTTTTTTACAGAGAGGAGATAGCTATGAGCATGCCTATGTGAGATATGTGCTAGGAAGGACCAAGGCAACTGTGAGAGTGGTGATTATCCCTGCTGTGCATGCACAGTAGGTCAAGCAACGTGCAGGATGTCACCTGTGGCTAACAGGTTTCCTTTAGGCCATACTGGCATTTGGACAAAACTAGGCTTTCTTGGTCTTTGGAGAAGATGAGACCTGGTTTGCATGGCAAGGTTTTGGTGGTAAGTAGGGCACCAGAGATGATTTCCGTGAGAAGCTGTTAGAAGCTTCCCTCACATCCGTCAGAGCCAGTGCCACATAGCTCCAAGACGAATCCGCAGTTGGACAAGACTAAGCCCGTCAACAACAGTGGCAGCACCTCTGTGATAAAGTATTTAAAAAGAGGAAAAAGCCTTCTACAGAACAGCAGCTAAAAGACAGGAATGAGAGAGAATATGTGAGAAAAACAACTCTGCAGAAAACAAGGTCAGTGAAGAGGGAGGGGGAGGAGGTGCTCCAGGTGCTGGAGCTGAGATTCCCCTGCAACTCATGATGCAGACCATGGTGAGTCAGCTGTGCCCCTGCAGCCCATTGAGGTCCACAGGAGACCTGTAGCCTGTGGAGAACCCCACACTGGAGCAGGTGGATGCTCAAAGGAGGCTGTGAGCCTGTGGGAAGCCCACACTGGAGTAGGCTCCTGGCAGGACCTATGGCCTCCTGGAGAGAAGAGCCCATGTTGGAGCAGATTTGCTGGTAGGACTTGTGACCACATACCAAAAAACCCACACTGGAGCAGTCTGCTCCCAATAGACTGCATCCCATGAAAGAGACCCATGCTGGAGAGGTTTGTGAAGAACTGCAGCTTGTGGAAAGGACCCAAGCTGGAAAAGTTAGCGGAGTACTGTCTCCTGTGGAAGGGATCCCACACTGGATCAAGGGAAAAGTGTGAGAAGTCCTCTTCCTGAGAAGGAAGGAATAGCAGAGACCACATGTGATGAATTGATTTCAGCTCCCATTCCCAGTCACTGCACGCTACTGTGTGGGAGGAGGTAAAGTTGGAGTGAAGTTGAGCCTGGAAAAAGGGAAGTGTTGGGGGAAGGTGTTTTAAGGTTTTATTTCTCATCATCCTATTCTAATTTGGTAATAAATTAAACTAATTTCTCCAAGTCGAGTCTGTTTGGCCCACGATAAGGGGTGGGTGATTTATATTTGTCCTTATCCAGACCCATTACCTTCCTCTTCTATTTTCTCCCCTGTCCTGATGAGCAAGGAAGTGGTGGGGTGTCTTTAGTGGGCAGCTGGCGCCCAGACAGGGTAAGCCCACCACAGGTGTAGTTCAATGTCACTCTGCTACTGTAACCAGTATCAAACATTCCATAGCTTTTATGGACTCTAGTAAGTAGTTTCGGTCTCTCTTTCTGATCCTACTATTCAGTATGTAAATATCTACAGCTGATGAACTTACAGTACAAATTATGCAGCCTTCAGGCTCTGTATTTTCATGAGCAACATAACATCTTAGTATTAGCAGGTACAGTTTGTTATTTAATGCTTTAAAAACTGTGTCTGATTGCATCCCCAAATCATGGATGGAGACATCAACATGACATAAACTACATCTGCAAAAAGGGAACCAGACTGAGATGCAAACCTTATCACAAGCATTTTAAGTGAAAGTGCTTCCAGCTATTTAATTTAAAACATTGGGCTGTTCATTTCATCCCAATTCAGCCAGAGCAAGTTGAAATCAGAGTGGTCTTATTATCTAATGCACAGAGTAAAATGCATCTCTTTTCAGCAATGTTTTACAGAAAAATGTGTTGGTACAAGCAGAACAATGTCCTTTCCCAGAGAGTATTCTGTACAAAAAACCCATGATCACTAAACAGTTGAGAAGTTTCCAACTGCCTGAACTTCTGAGGGGAAAAGTTTTAGATTTCAGATACTATGTCCACTGTACAGCACAATAGCAATTTAGAAGAAAAATTTGAGGAGATAAATGAAAGTCTTGACAGACAGGGTCTGAACTCAAATTTCAGAATGCAGTTCTTAATGATAAATTTCTTATTATCTGAGGGAGCCCATAAATGAATACGTTTCCAAGTTGACGAATTCCAGCCTTTAATAGGGCTTTGTAAAGGTAGTAGACTAAGAAAATGTGGCTGAAAACTTGATCAATTTTTTTTTAAATACTGCTTTTTCAAGGAATATGGAGGTAATACAGAAAAAAAAGTAGATAATTGAAGAGGAATAAAAAATCTCCTGACATACTTCTTTCAGGAACAGGTAAAATTTCTTGTCAAAGAATTTACTGTCATAAACCTTCACAAGAGCATCAAATATCTTTCGAAGGAAAAAAAACAGATAGGCAATACATTAAGAAAAAATTATGGTGGTTATCTATGAGATGTCCCCTATGTGTCAAAAGTCACCTTTCCCTTTACAATAATTGGTCTTAAACTGCAATTATTTTTGAGGTGTTTTTTTGCCTGCCAGCAGCATCAGGAATAAGCATAATGCACAAGGCTACAATCACTTAATGCCCAGTGAGAGTTTTCATTGCCTAAAGGTGACATGACTGGTTTGCTGAAACACTCCCTTATAGTAATGGCTTAATAAGCAAAAATCTAAAGTTGTCTGCAGGGAACAGAAGGACAGAGAATAGAAGGATATAGAAACCCAGCAGCAGGCCTTGTGTTCTCATTTTATGTTAATGATTTTGGTGTTGAACTTGTTTTGAGAAGGCAGCACTGTATTTACAGCATTATGCATCTAAAACAAATAGTGATGATTGATTTTGGGGACATTTATATCTTCCTCTAAAGCCTGAGGTGGCATGGGGCTGCCTCCCTGAAGTAGTGCCAAGCGGGAAATACGAATCTGGAAGTGACAGTTCCCTTTCTCGCTGCTCTTGGCACAAGGACTCCAGGTCCTCTCATTGTCCAATTACTTTCTTTGTTACACAGGGTTAATTCAGTAAAGGAACAAGTGGAGTGTTGGTGCTCTGTGCCGTGGATTAACTGTATTTTAGTTGTGGCAACAGAACAAATAGAGCTAGTCAAATTACATAAAGGCTCTACTTTCTTGAAAAAGACATTTCAGTTTATGGGTCTCTGGGCCCAAGTGAAATACAGAATTACCCACTACATATTTACATATTTGTTTCTTGCTGCTTGCGTGGTAATGAAGTGGTGTTGTAAATGAAGTTTAATAAAGCCTGACCCGAGGTAAAAATTCTTCTGAGACAGCCACATTGTTGTAAATGAAGTTTAATAAAGCCTGACCTGAGGGAAAATGCTTCTGAGATAGCCACATTGACTGAAACTTCTGTCAGCTAGTCAGTCACGTCCCCCTATTTAAGGTCTTATCTGGTTTACAAAACTCTATTCTGTGCACAAATTATCTTTCATTTTCTTATCTAAAAACTCTTGAAAGAATCTGTAAAAGTACATTTTAGACAAAACAGTGTGAAAACAGTTTTGTTTCCTCTTGGAGGTCTTCATGGTATTCTACTTACTACTCTTCTTGGGTACAGCTTGTTTTTGTAAATAGATTCAAATAGACCTTTCCATTTATAACGTGATTGATTCCTGTGAGAAAAAAGACAACTCTTCTTAAAACAAAATAAAAATTTATTAAAAGCAAGAAAAATAACAAAAATAGTTAAAAATTAAAATTGGGATCCAATGGCTCAGTCTAAAGGCCCCAGGAACGTGGGCAAACCAGAGATCTTTTGGCCCTTTCAGGCTCTGGACCACCAGAAAGGAACACTGGCAGTGCTGAGGCGACTTTAGTTAATCTAAAGTCAATTATTTTATGTGGAAGTTGGCCTGTACTAGCACGGACCTCCTTTGATGGCTAGATCCCTGCAACTGAGCCAGCTACTGGCTCTGTGTGCCCACTTTTATAGCATCTGAGCTCCGCCCCATTCCTCCCACAGCCCACCCATGTGGTCCAAGGTGATAGGTGGGGTGTAAAGGTGAGATAATCTCAGCCCACCAATGGCTCGCTGTTGTCCAGAGGGTGTTGGTACTCTTTTCCAAAGGCGGGAAAGTCCCCTCATTGAAATTCAGGTTGCCGTGGAGCTGAGTTGCAGGGTAACAGTCGGGAGCTAAAAATAGTCAGGGGCAGCTACGAACCTGGGTTTCTGAGTCCATTCCAAAGTTGGGTTGGATGTTAAAATCATTTGTAAAATCATAAAACATACTTGCAAAAATACAAAACAATCATTTAAACATTCTTACAACAGTTAACAATGGTGTAAAAATATGAAACTTGCTATAAAACTTACAGAACATTATTTGTATGTGAACTGGGAACTAACAACTTGGAAAATCCATTGGAAAAGGGAGTTTGAACTGGGAGCTGCATAATCTTTTAATAAAGACTTGAGTAATTGGTATCTGGGCTGATGGGTCATTAAAAAAAGAGTACAAAACTTTATTAACCAGGGTAATTAACTGGGAATGAATTAAAACACTTAAAAACACTTGATATGCAAAGATCAACCTTCAAATTTCATACATGACAACTCCTCTTTCTTAAAATATAAGAATGTTGTGCTTACTTTTTTTGTCTAAAAGACATCTAATACACCTTTTTAAACTTCAAAATATTTCATAAATAATAAAGCCTCCAAAGTGAAAATGTAGATGGGAGAAGAACAAAATGGAGATATGTACATCTGGAAACCATGGCTTTATACTTTGTCTTCCAATATGCAAAATTCATGTTCTCCTCAAGAAATTTTTCTTTTCATATTCAGACTTCTGTGTCTTTTTGTGCCTTATAAGTTAATAATCTATTCCATGACCTCATTTTCTGGAGAATCTGGAGAAGCTCCAGAATGCTGGTGGGAAGGCATGTCTGAAGGTCAGCTTTGTGAAGCAGAGCTCTCACCAGTGCCAGATCAGGATGGCCATGGCTTTTTTCTATAGAATTTTTAGATTTTCTATAGATTACAGCCTGGTCCTTCATCTCCAGAGTTCTTGAAGTTGTACTGTGTGTGTTATTTCTATTGGAAACTGTGACTTTCTGAGACAAGATTGGTTTTGCCAAATGTCCTGAAACAGCAGTTGAGAGGATGGAAGCTGTGATTTTTAGAACAACCCAGGTCAATGTTCTTGTGCAAATTTATGGATTTTATCATTAGCTTCAGAAATTCACAGGAGAGAAGAATTCAAGTAATGAAATATAGAAAGTACTGACCAAAATCAAGAGGCCTTTTAAAGTACAGAGGACACTGATGGGAGGCTTTGTTATTCAAAGATCTGCATTTCCCTATGTCTTCTCTGCAGGAAGAATGAATAAGGTGGGACAGGGGAAATGGATGGCAGCCAAGGCCTTGTAAAATGTTCGAATCAAATGCTGCCGCTGTGATGTGTCCCAGAGAGCTGGGCAGTGCACTGGAGGCACCCATGAAGGTGCAGTTGTAGGAAGCAACATGTCTATGCTACTGCAGAAGTTGGTGTGGGTGGTGAGGAAGGTAACAGGTGTCCAGGGAAAATAAAGTGGGTGCAGAGCTCCCAGAGGAAAAAAACCAAACTTACTGACTGTAGCTGTTGGCAATGTACATAATGTGACTGGGTAGGAACAAGCCCTTAATATGCAGCAATTCATCTCAGTTGGAGAAAGACAGAACAAAGGAATTACACCTTGAAGGTGCCTGTTCCTCTCCATTGCAGACATCTAAACTTAGTTGCCCTAAATCACACCTGTGGTGTCAACTCCTGGGGCGTAAGCCTTCAGGGAACTTCTCAGGATCAGTGGGCTTAGAGACATGGTAATGCCAGTGTTTTGATACAAATATAGTGGCCTGCCAGTATCCAGCAGGGGAAACTAGGTCAGATACCTGTCACACACCATATCTATAAAATACTCAAGATAAACCTCTTTGTTTCTTCTCTGTCCAGGTGTTATCTATAGATTTATATTAATAGATCTGTGGATTGCAAGAGCATCCCCAGTAGTGGTGAAGTATAAAGTATACAACTAATGGAATTGTGTGACAACTGAAAATTTCCATTCTAAAACCCCCAAGCTGTGGAATAGATTAATGTTTCTGCAGTTTTTCCATTATTTGACATTTTCTGTTCTTTAATGTTTTGACTGGGAATTGATGACTGCTTGCCATGCCGATTTACATTTCTGTCTTGGGCTGGGTTTTGTCCTTCTTGTGAAAGGAAGCACAATTCATGTCTCTTACTAATGCATTACTCCAGCCAAAAGGCACAATATAAAAATGATTTGGGAAAGGTGAGCCCATTAGAGTTTTGGGAAAGAGGGGAATTTAGAATGATGGTGACGAAGTCTAAGAAGATGCTAGTATCAAAATGTGGAGGCGTGTCTACATTAAATCATGGCAGATAGAAAAGCCCCTTTCTCACTGTATAACTCCCACTGTAAAAACCTGAGTGTAAAATCTCTTTGGAAATACAATACAAACCCTTAACATCTCAAAACAATTGTTTTGTATTTATGGAGAATGTCTTGACAGAATGGAGGAAAGGAGAAAGGCAAGGAATTAATAATCACTAGTATAGATTAGACTCAGCAAAGAGTTTTAGCTGAGGAAAGAGGGAAACATTTTGAATATGTGAAAATATTTCATTTAAACAGATTCGGTATTAAATACCTGATATTAAAACGCCATGCTAGCAGTTGAAAAGACTACCTTTACAAAAGGGAACACAGATATAATCCAGTAACCTACCAAAACATGCTATTTTGTATGGACAGTTTTTTAAACTTTATCAAAGTGAAAATTTTCATGTATTTCCTGAAAAATTTTTGGAAATCTTGTTCAGTTTGCTCCATTTTTGTATAATTTATTCAGTGTGGTGCTGCAGCAAAATACTTTTCTCTGTTAAATGGCATCACAGCCAATCACTGGAATGTTCATACAGGACTAACCATGCCTCCCTAGCAAAAGGTTTTATGTGCTGGCTATCTTCTTAATTAATTTCACAGATTATTTGTAAGGCACCAAGGATATTTTCCATTAGACGATATAAAAGAAAACCTCATTTCCCAAGCTCACGACTGATGCAGAAACAATCTAACAGAAGCCTTTGCAGTCAGGGTCTCTGCACCAGCATTTTATTTCCTGTGACTATGGAAAAGTAAAATTAGATCAACAGCCTAGGACATATTGCTGGGCCACAATTTGGTTCAGGTCCCATGGATATACATGGATGTCAATGGATTACTTGCACTTATATTCCTTGTCCCATGTTCAGAGATTATCACAGTCAGTTCCTAAAACTCCTAAAAATAAAATGGGATCATGAATTTGTGTCAGGTTTTCTCAAATACCTAGATTTTTTGTTTTCTAAACAGTGCATATGCATCACTCTAAACACCTGACAGACTCTGTAACTCTACAGTGAAGCCCTGAGGCACTGTCAACAAGCCATTACCAATATCCAAAAGCACTGATCTCTTTCATTGTGTTACTCTTGAGTTCCTAGCCTCTTGGAAATGGAGTTGTTTTAAGTGTATGCCTCTAAAAAAGGGAAGATGTATTTCTGACACCCTTAACAGCTGAATTTTGATCTTGAAGCCTATAAAAACTGAAGATCTCAGAAAGTAATTTTACGTAAAATAACAACATATTCCACGGTAAATGCTGCATACAGATACTGTTGAAAACTCCTAAAATCACCTCTGAAGGATATTGGATGTGTTTGAAGAAACTTATGTTTTTAATGCCACTTTTGCCTGACTTCTCTGTTATTTTTATCAAATAGCTCTTGATTGATTTTAGTGTGATGAAAGCAACATATGTATGTATGGGTGTGGACAAAGAGTTTAAGTAAGGAACAACTTCTGCCTTCTTGACAGGGTTTATTGCAGTAATATCCACATGAGAGCATAATGTAGGGCTTCTCCTTTTATCCCGGACTAGGCACTCTCAGCCACTCATATATTCCTTAAAGCCCCACATGCCAAGTCCTAGAATGGTGTTAGATAGGATCTAGTGTGGTGTTAAGTAGGATATGACCTAAACCTCCTTTGCTACAATTTAATCCAGTCATTTCTTGTTTGATTGAGAAGGAAAGTGGAGTGCTGTTCATTCTCTTCCTATTCATAGCTATTTGTTACTTATTTTTAAAATGTTACTGTGGTCTCTGCTTAGAATTTTCTTTTGTGTGTTGAATTCCATCTGTGTTTCGAACAATCTTTTTCCCCTAGGTCAAGTTTCCCAAAACTCTTTATCATTCTTATTTTCCTGCTCCAATCTTTCTTTAATTAATCCATCTATTTCTCACTCAGGCTGTACTTTACCCCCCAGCTGTACTTTACCCCCCAGTAAAGGACTAGGGAATTTGAGTCCTGTATGCTTGTAATTTGATTATTTTTTTTTAATCTTTGTGCGCCTTACCCTAGTCTGGCTTCTGTTGCTGACTTCTCCTCTTGATTCTAACGGTGATCTTTTGTGTATTAATCTTTTCTGCATTTAACTCTCAGCCACCTCTCTATCTTCTGTGCTACAAGAATGTGTTCGTCAGACACTAGAGTGTTACATGAGAAGCCATTTACCTAACCACAGAGCATGGTTTTCCCCTCTCCCATTTTCCTTTGCTCTTCATTATACATTAAAAATATTCGTATGTTAGATAAGTGCATCACTTTAGGCACTTGGTGACATTTCCAACATTAGACTTTCTATTTTCTTTTCAGTGTTGCTGTCACTGCATTTTCCACCACCCATGTACAGTGGTGGTGATTGCTCAATTGTTACCCAGGATTCTTTCCTTATTAGTATTTTGATATCTTCCTGTGAACCTTTCATATTTTAAAGGGGAGATGATGTCTGTGTTAGATGAGCTCTTCACTTAAAATCTGCCAGAAAAAAATACTTTAAAGCTTTCATTTTTCTCCCATTTTGTGCTTAAATACCATCTGGACAAAGCAAAAATTCACATTCTTGTTCCCTTGGTAGTCTGGGAAAAATTGTATATGTATATTTTATACAAGGTTCCTCCAGTTTGAAAGTTAAGATGACTTCCTGTTACTTTGAATTTATACAAAGCAGAGATCTCTAATTTGTTGTGCTCCAGAGGCTGCCATTGGCAGAGATCTGGCATTTGGCTGCCTCCATCACACATCACACACAGCCAGAGCTATGGGCAGGACTAGTTGCCTTTCATGGTGATGAGAGGAACCTGATGAGAGAAATGTGACTTTGATTAGGAGATAAGCAAGCAAGCAAGATACAGATGGGATTCTGGAGGAGGAAACAAATATACCACTGAGAAAAGTATTTGTCAGTTGTGTTTCTGGATGTGTGTGTAAGACACAGAAAGGGGAGGGGGGAGTTGCTTTAAAATATTATGCTGTAGAAATTAGTTAATTTTTATTATTTTTCTTTCTTTTTTTTGAAGAGCAATAGGGCAATTGTGGACAGGAGGGCATTAAAAATATTTTAGAAAATAAAATCATGATCTGTGTTACTGTGATGATAACAATTCAGCTCAAAGCTTTCAGTCCATACTACCAAGAAGCAGTGCCATACAATTTTAATACCATTTTTTCCCTAACCAATTCACCACTCTGCTTTGACATTCAGAAGAGGTTATGCATGACAGTGTGTGTGTTTATATAGCACAAGGAATTACAGTGACTCTGCAAAGCTGCATCAAATGATGCAAAGCATATTTCTACAATGCATTTCTTGGACATGCTGGACGTTATATTTTAAATATTTGACGGGAACAACAGCCTGCGGTGTACGTACAATTATAATACCCTAAAAGGTGGTTTGTTGAGATGGTGTTCTGCAATTTGAGAAATTTTTCCCATTGTCTAGTGATGTGACATTAATGGAATTTCCCCCTAGTTTTAAAATATCTTTTATAATATTAATTGGGAAAAAAATGCTGTGTTTTTAAGAAAATTCCTTTCAACAAAATTATTATTATCTATAGAGCCATTGATGTGTGAGCCATACTGACTTATTTCAAAAATTATTGAGTGGAATTATAATTTTCCTGTCAGGAAATATTGTAATAGAAGAAAATGTCTGTAATAGTGCATCTATAAAGAGCTTGAAAAACTGGGATTATTAAGTGAAGTGAGATCTTAATTTTATTTCCATGTTACATTTTCACACTTCTCTGTAGAAGAGAATGAAACAGATTGCTGTAAACATACTCATTCCAGAGGTACAATAGATGAGAATTTCAATTCTACTTCAAAATTTCACACTAAATAAAAGGATCTGAATAGTACCACAGAACTAAAAACTCTTTCTTCATTTTTGTTCCACTTTTGGACTGTGAATTCTCTCCTGCAGCTCTGAGAGGAACAGCCCTTATGGAAAATCTGCAAAATGAAAAAAAAATCTAGAAATATTTATCTGTCAATAGATAAAAAAGACAGTTGTACTTTCGTAAGCTGATGTTACCTAGGGACTTCTTAAAGACAGTAATATTTTTTTTATCTCTAGAGAAGGACAGTATTGTCTATTAAGCAAAGAATCCTCATCAGATTGGTTTCCATGGTACAACTGAATTTGGAGAGGGGGATTCTTTGCCAGTGTATGTGTTAGTTGTGGCCTACATTTCACAGCATCGTAGGGATCTGAAAACCTAATAGGTTTCAGCAAACTATTTCAGGATTAGTACCAGCACTTTGCAACATATGCAATCAGACCAAAACTAATGTTATCTCATGTGATGTTGTTTTTCGAGAAAGAGAAGAACTTGTTTGTTTTCTGCAACTCCTCTCATTAAATCTGCATGTAAGAGCTTTGACCTAGGAGAGAAAATCATCTTTGTGCTCTATCACTTTTATCTGAACCATTAAGGTACTGAGCTCCATCTGGTGCTGCTCTGCTCTTCTGTGTTGTACAGGAGGTGTTTTCATCCAGCACCTTATGTCAGTAGGCACACTGGGAACAGCAATAATTGATCAATAGGTCATGTTTAGGCATCTGCCTTGACAATTTGTTGTGCCATGTATGGCCATTGCTTCATCACAATAAATTAGAACAGTCCAAAGCAAAATCATAATTTGCTCTCGTCATACCTCAGCCTTGTTTCATTTAAAGCATGTCCAACAAATGAAGGGATTTTTACAAAGATGCACAAAGAATCCAGTATTTTCCCTTATTAGTTTAGAGACGTTGTGTATTTCAATTTCCTCTTGTCTCCAGTTAGATTCTAATTACTCTATTTTTGCTTAGGAAAGTGGCTTTTTCTTCTGTTTCTGATGTGTGGGTTTTTAACACCAGATGATCTAGTTACATTCAGAGGTCAAATTACTTTGAGCTTAGCTGAGCAGACAGGTGAAAAATGTAGACCATCAATTATTACAAATTTTCACTCTACACTAAACCATGAGATTTCTTTTTATGATGAACATGAAACTGTGGCTTGCTGAAGACAACACATTAAGATGGATTTGCCTTTATCTCTTGGGGTTTTGTATTTAATTTTTTGTGGGAAGTCTTACACAGTCTGAGCATGGCTTGAGATTTAAAAGCAGGTCAATTTCTCTAATTGTAATTTGAATTGTGAACTGAATAGTGGTAATCAAGCCGATTCTCAGCATCGTATTTTGCTTTGGAAAGAGCTTTCCTTTTATGTAGGAATGATTTTGTATCTAAAGAGATGGTTGCTCTACCATATGCTTTGGCATATTTACAAGACAACCTTCCTTGTAAAATTTTGTTTACATCCTTTTAGTGTATCAGATCACTTGAGTACCTTAGTACGACTATACAGAATGCAACTGCTCAGAAATCCACATCTTATTAAAGAAATAGAACAACTGTATAGCTGTATAAAGGGGAAGAAGGAAGGAAAAATGGCTTGCTCATGTCTCTGCCTTTAGGTGAGGCAGGCAGAAAAGTTTTGCAGCAATGATCTAAACAATGGGAAATGAATTATGAGAAGATGGCTCCTCAAACTCTTTTCAATTCTAATAATCCTTGTAAGATAAGTAAGATAAGTAAGGCACAGAATACTGAGATGTGAGTCGAGTGAACAAGCATTCGAGTTTCCCAGACCAGCAGAGTTTATGGGTAACTGTGACTGGTAGAGTTGTGACTGATTCACATTCTTCACATTCATCTTTCCCCTTCATTTAACTGGAACTTGTTTTTTCTTTGATGCTTTTTCTTCCCTGAAAAATGAGAACCTGCATTAAGTCTGAAAAGGGGCATTCAGAGTGCTCTTCTGTGACTTCCCTGCAGGGCAGAGACACATGTTTGTCCTGCACAGCCAGGTATGGTGCAGAAACCCACCCAGGTGTTGCCAGTTGACTTTGCAGGTATTCTATTCATGTCAGCATGTCACAGCACCCGAGATAACAAGCCATGCTCACAAGCATGTGCATTACCCCACTGCTTCCCATATGGCATGGGCTAACACCTCTGCCTATAATTACTCATGTAGTGGATTTTTAGCTGGCTTAAAGAACTTGAGGCTTCCTTGTGTCATGTGGACTGAACTGAACTGACAGTGACATTAAGAGTAGTCTCTTCCTCAGCTGTGCTCATGTTGAGCTCATGCATGTCTCCCTTTAGAAAGAATTTTGAATCGTGCCGTCAGATACAGAGGAGTACAGAGAGGTGTACAGCTCGCTGCATCCAGGAAAGTGTGGACACTGAAAACACTTTGGAGTCTATGCTGACAGCCATATATGTATTTGTTGTCTTCCTTGACTGTATGACCTGAGAAACAAGACTCTGAAGAGCTTCACACTGCCAGAGCATGGGCAGGTGCTCGGAACCTGGGCTGCTGCCAACTCATCTGCATCCACAGGGAAGTTCAGCTGTGGCCTTTCTGTCCAGAGACCGTCTGGTGCCCAGAGAGGCTGCAAGGTCTCCAGCCACAGTGATATTCAAGACCCCACAAACCACTCTGGTTGTCCCTGCTTAGAGCAGGAGATTTGACTAGATGGCCTATATTATTCTATGATGCAATAAGCAGCTTATTCAGTTTTATCTAGGTTATTTGTATGAAAAAGCTATCATAAGCCTGCCTGCACTTTTTCTGTGTTTGATTGATTATTATGTTTGTGAAATTAACTGTTGGACAAAAAATAAATTGTCTTTTTCTTTATCAAAGCAATGTTTTTCCAATAAACCTCTAAAAGGAAACATGAATATTTAATAGACAATTCATTAAATGTAAGTATTTTCTACTTCAAAAAATGATTAATGAGAAATAAATCCATATTGAAAAAATATCAGTTTTCTATTTTTCACTTGGAATAAATCGCAAAGGAAGCTGCCTTATAAAATGTAGTTCAATTGTGTGATGTAATTTTAATGGCCTTTGATGCCAAAAGTAAAATAATATATTTAGGAGGCCTTTCTTTGGACAATAGAACAGTCAAAAAGATCTGATGATCTCAACTACTACTGTATAAAGTATTAAACTTTTTAATCTAAAATTGGAGCCCACAGCTGATGTTTCATATAAAGAGACATTGTCAAATACTGTTTTCATAAGTAATAAAGCATTATTCTTCCCAGAGATTTTAGCTATCTGTATTTTTAAATCTGCAAATAATGATTTCACAAGTTTATAGTAATTTTCTAGTCCAGATGAATTAAAAGATATTTGTCAGATAAAATCCGTATTATTAGCTATTTTATCACAGAGATCTTACCCAGATGGGTCAAGCTTGTATTCATTCCATATTTACTGACAGAATTATCAAGAAAAGTGCTATCATTACCTCACAGTCAGATCAAACTTTTCCATTAAGTCAGTCATGCTGCAGGTATTCCTAATTCTTTTCTCTTGGAAGTGCAGTCCAAGTCAGAAGATATTGTTTCCATGGTTGATTTACTACATCAGTTACCTTACTGTAAGATCCATTCTGCAGATTTAGATTACGTTAGTTGGAATTAAGGACTTCCTTCTGATGTTGTTTCTTATCTTAAAGGAATTTGTACTTCTTTACTGCAGATTGTGAGCTCATCATTGCGCAGTAAATTTGAGCAGTGGTGAGATAGTATTTGCATTTTACTTCTACTCAAGTAACCTGCCCTGTTCTTGAAGCTGTCCTTCCACTCACATATTTTTTGTCAACGTAGAAGGACATTTGCAAGCATTTCCCCTCGTTCTGTTCCAGAACTGAGATCGTGTCAAATGCTGCCAGAAATTAAGCACTGTAACTATGACACCTGCTCTGAGCTGGATTAGATGACACATTGCCAGAATGCTGGCAGTAAGCAGCCACCTGCCTGCATTACTAACTCCACTGAAGCAGAACTTCTGCAAGTACTTTACAAAGTAAAAACAAAGCTTTACTTCATCATCACATTTTGTCATGAGATTTCACATAAAAATCATTCTGAATTGTAATCATGTGCCTCTGTCTCCTTACATCAAGTTATTCTACATTTCACACGTCCGTGTCCTCAGGTCAAAATTGCTTTTATCAAGGGCTTCCTATTTTTTAGGTAGGGATATCTTTTTTATTCTTATTTTCATCCTTACTGCTTTCACTCTACAGTTTCTTGCAAGTCAAAGGCTTCTTAATATCCTAATTAAAATGTGAACGATGTATTCTGCTTTTCTCTGAACTCGTGCTTTGATTGAAAGTACATGTGTGAAAGATATTGGCACTGTTATTCATTAGGTTCCTCAGAAGCACGAATGTGGAGGCTGAAGTTTGTGAGTGCGCAATATTTTCCCTGAAACCGGACATATATTGACAGTATTTAAATAATTACCCAGAGGTAATGTATGCACTGGAAAAGTATTGGTAGAATACACTTTCTATTTTTCCAGTTCTTTGGAATTACCCCTGTGAATTTACATTTACTTTGATTTTGCAGAGGAAAAACAGTTTAATCAACTAAAATTTACTGTGTTTGCTTTTTCACTTAATTCACTCCACATGGCAAATCAATCTGTGCTGTTAAGTAATTCTCAAAAACAGTGGAACCTGTAGTAGTTACTATTTACTACTCTGCACTCAGACATCATACAGAGCTAGATTACAGAGAGAATTGTTACTGGAGGAAGTATGTTGATTTTATCTCCTTTTCAGTTTTTCCCTGCCTTATGGTCTTACAAGAAATTAGCTATATTTGCCCAAATGTAAAGAACTGTTTCTGTTCTTCCTTCTTAACTTGCCTTGTAGGATCTTCCTAAAGTAGGTAGCATTAATTCTGGTTGTTTAATCTGTTTCAAAATCTTACTTATGTAATTTTACTTTTATGAGGAAGGATTTAAATGTGAAGAGAGACCCAGACTTGAGTAATTTGCTCTTAAATAATGATAGGGAAAACACCTTAATGGTAAATCCAGAATTTTTTTTTCACCCCATTGTTTTGTATACATGAATGAAAACCTGCCTAGTAAACTCAAGGTAAATAAACAATGACACCATTCAATTGGAGACAATGTAATTTTATCCTTCTTCAAGATTTTATGCTGTGAATAGGTTTTCTCAATTTTCTTAACTTTTAGACTCAAGAAATGATTGTATCAAGGTGAGTACCTACAGCTGACTTGTCTTAAAATGACTTGACAATGGTCATGAACTAAAATTAGCTAGGCAGAGGAGAATGTTTAAGAGGGTTTTTGACAAAAGATACTAATCTTTAGCCTTGATTCTGGAAGGCAGCCTGCAAATACAGCAAAATAGTCCATGTCAGCATTCTCTGCTTCTATTCAGACTAGCAATGACAAGTTCAGAATGAGCAGAGTCAGGTCAATAGTGAATATATATATGTGTGTGCGTGTGTGTGTGCATGTGTATTTAAATCCTGCCATCAAAAGACTTTAGAATGCTTGCAGGAATCCATGGGAGTTCAGTAGCCAGGAATTAACCCGCAGTTAGCACCACTCTCTGCCCACTTAAGGAGGAGAATGACAACCTGACCTTTACAAGCTTTCCTCCTAGTTGATGACTGTAACTCATCAAAGCAGGTGTTTCTGCTTTTGGAGTTACATAAATGTCCCATGCTTTAGTCTCTCCCACTCCTTATACAGTGATACTGGAGAAGAAAACGTGGTTTTGTTTTCAAATATGCTTGGAGTTGATTGGATTTCTTTGGGAAATAGCAATGTCTTCATAAACTTAATGGTAAAATGGAAAGGTAGCCTTGCTAGGAGGGCAAGTCTATAATATGTGGACCTACAGTACTGCCTGTATTCAAGGGCTGGCAGCAATGATACAGTACTAATGATGTTTGTCAGTGAAGCCATAACCTATTTTAACTATCTGTAACCCAGACTCTGATGATCTGAATTCTACCCTACAAACCTATTTTGAAGATCATGGTTCAACCAAACTAAATATGCCTTGCTACAGCCTCTCAATGAGAATAACAATTAAATACAGTTCTTCTAATAAATAAGGGGTTTTAAGGAAAAACAAGTCTAGAAAGTGGTAGTTTTAAGCCAGTATTTCTTCATAAGGGAAGAGAGCAGTTCTTCAATAGAAAATATTCTTTTCTCCAGCCCATTTCAGTCAGTGGGTTGCCCAAAGGCTGTGAAATCTCTGCCTATGGAGATATTCACTACTTATTGGGACAAGCCCCTGTCTGAGCAGGCTGATCTAAGTTAACCCTGCTTTAGCCAGAGGCTTAGCTCAGATGGACCCTAGACATCCCTTCCACCCTAGATGAGTCTACAGTTGCCTGATTCTGGTAAGTCTCTTGTTGCCCTGCCTCTGAAGACCACCAAGAATGTTATTAGTCACCAGAAGAAAAACCATTTTTTAATGGACAGGTAAATTCCAAACATTTATTCAATTTCTGTGTTTGCTAAGTGTTTTATCTCATTGGTCTGCCCCCTTAATTCCTCTGCTTTTCTTTCTTCATCATCTGGACATCACTTTATAGCAGATTGCTCATGTCAATAGTTGTCTTATTTAAGTTTCCAAGGGGAGTAATGTTACATTGATTTTTATTTGCATGTTCCCATAATGTGAAATTGAGTTTACTTCTCCAAATCATTTAACAAGCCAAACCTTGAAAGTCAGTTACAACAAAAGAATGCTCTTCTACTCTCAGTTGAAACATTTATAAGATGAAGGAAACTGAGTCTAAATACTAACCTAACCATGACAGTTTAGGAGGTTCCATTCACTAAAGTGTTTCCATAATGAAGATGGTCTTCATACTATCTTTATTCCAGATATTTTGGTTAGCTATTTACTCCTTAGATTAGGTGAATGTGACATTTCATTCAATTTATCCTCCATATGGATTTTTTATTGTCTTTCCAGTCATGTTTTTCCCAGCCTTGCTTTCATCAGCTTTGCTTAGTGCTTTCCTTTATCAACACTTAACATGAGCAAACCCAAGATAAATGGATTTTCATATTAATAATTTAGTATTATTATTTCTTTTTTTCTGAATATAACTGAACCTGCCAAATATATTTTGATTAGATTTTCTGTTGGTTAGATCTTCTGTTTGCAGAGCTGATTATCATTTTGAAAACATTTTGATGTGCCAGCAAGATACTGAGTAGAAAAATATTCTTTAAACATCAGTATTGTGATAACTATTTGGAAGTTTTTCATGTTTCTGCATGAAAACATCTAACACATAAGATAACACATTTAGAAAGTGTTCACTTGTGAAACAGCATCTTCACAAGTCATGTTCGGCTCCCATATCTAGTATGGCTTAAACTACAATGTACTGGAAAATACCTATAAGCTTTTTGTTTAACAGCCATCACTAAATTTATAGGCTGTTTTTAATAAATTTCCTCAAATTCTCAGTTTTTATTGGTATGTCAGTATTGTAGTTTCTTTCTGTATATTGGACTTCTTAGATGCTTCTTTTGAGTTTTGGTGGATTTTGTTCTGCTCTTTTTTTTTAAATCTAAGTTGTTTATGACCAAACTGCCAATCCACTGCTGACTTAACCTCACCTTTGAGAGTTTGCAGGAGACTTTTAGAGTAACAGAATTTAGTTTTGGTTTCATGGTATCTACTTGCTAAAGTCTCATGGGAAAATAAAAGCCAATTTTTGAAATGTACCTATAAAGAAAAACATCATTAAAGCCTGATTAGAATCCATAAAATTCAGAGGAAAGAATGCAAATCAATTCATTGTCTCTGACGCAAGTCTCTTGGGGGTATTTTGTTGCTATTCTATCATTTTGTATTGAAATATTTTTTTAGAAATTCATCAGTAAAGAGGATTTTTTTCCTTCAGTTTTTAGCACCAGAAAGTCACTCATTCCTTTATATGTTAAGTCCATTTTTGCACCTCATTAATATTTGAGTACAAATATTCCTCTGTCTCCATTGTGGTCCAATACTATATTTGTTTAAAAAATGTTATCTCTATAGTCATTGGGTTGGGGGTTTGGGTTTTTGAGGGGGTTTATTCCTTTTTTGTTGTTGTTTTGGGGGTTTTGTTGCTATTGTTGTTGTTTTGGATGTTTTTTTGGTTTGTTTTGGATTGGTTTGGTTTTTTTGATATTTGGGGTTCTTTTAATGTGCTAAAGAAAACCATATATATGTATCTTAACTGTTGGAGTTTTCATCCCTGTCATGTCACAAACTAGTAATAATTTTTTAGCTACTAAAAGGACATGGAGATGCAAATTCAGTAATTTCAGCATCTATCAGGATAGAGGAGAGAGAGTGTAGAAAGTATAAATGCCAGCCTCCCACCCATACAGTCACAGTAGTTTCCAGATAAGCAGTACTAGATTTAAGAACTCCTCATAAGTTGTGTTAACCAAGAATTTATGTGAGCAACATTGAATATATGACAATGTCTAAAAAAACTGGGAAACCCTCCCCAAAGCTGACTAACAATTTTCTTGCCTGGTTTTCTGTCATCATACTTTCCTTTGCTCATACTAAGTATACCTTTGCCTATTTCTTGGAATGCCATCCACTTGTTTGTCTAAGACTGTATTGAATGTAATTTTATGAACAATTCATTAAATTCATTAGAATTTTAACATTTCATCTTCCGGTATTATCATGTGGCTCTCTGTGTTCTCACATCAGCTTCAGCCAAACCTGCTGTAGCTTTCTTGTAGAGCACTGTGTCTCCTCCTGAGTGCAAACAGAGCTAAACTCCTCCTTTTCTCCTCTTTGCTACACATCCTCCTGTCTTTGCCAGACGGCTTCTTGTTAGGTAGCAGCCATGTGCATGCCCTACAGAAAGTTCTCTTCATGCTGTGTACACTCAGCTAACCCATGGATACATCTGTCTGCCCTCCATGTCCTCTTTTCCATGTAAAGGAAGCACACGCAGGCCACGAGGGAGTCACAGCATGGCTTTCAGGAGAGCAGAAGAAAAATGAGTTGACAAAATATTGATACAACATTTGAGGAAGAATCAGGAATTGGGAAGGGTGACACATCACATTGACCACTGACTATGATTTATTTCTTTTTTGCTTGAAAAAGTAAGCTCTGGTGGCTGTTCTGTTTTTCTTTTGCAGTCATCCCTAACAAACAGCGACATCATCTTTGTGAAACTGCACGCCCCCTGGGAGGTCCTGGGCAAATACGCAGAACTAATGAATGTAAGAATGCCTTTCAGGTAGGTGTAGTTGTATTTTGTCTTAACCTCCAAAGCCACACTATACTGTAAAGTTAATGTGATAATAACACCGAAATCCCCATAGAAAAGCTCTTCTATAAGATACCACACACCTTTAGAAAATATAAATGGAGTTCCTTAGATACCCCATTCATTGCTGTTTTTTGTTAAAGCCTACAATTTCAGTACAATACTGGTTTGAGATGGGCTGTAGCAGTGCAGCTGTTTTCATGGGGTGTTCTGTCCTTAGGCCCTTTAACCCCTTCAATGCTGGAGCCCCCTGCATACTTGTGCGCTGCTGTTTTTTAAATGGACATTTCATTGAAATCAATGGGAGGTCAAGAAGATCCAGGTACGTAAGGCAGCACAGAAAGTGCATGTCTGTTTGACGTATCTGGTATGCACCTGTAAATTGCTTGTATAGTATGTAATTAGTATCACATGAATAAGTATAAATAAGCATCCTATCTAATAGGAGAACAATTTAAGCTATAAATGCTTTTTTCTGTGGAGAAAATAGAGAAATTATATTAAATGCTACTGATAACCAGATTATTTCTGCATTGAAATTCAGACTATTTTTATAATTGGTTAAATATTATTTGCATGTTGGGCTGTGAAGTTTTCCATGTAAAATATAGCTTTTACTCTGCTGGTTATCAGAACTTTTAAAGTAGCATAAAGACTTCCACTGGAACTGACCACAACCCATGAACTGAGAGGCCTAGATTCTTCTTTTGGTTAGCAGGGTTTGTAACATAAAGCTCCATTGATTTTAATGGAATTACTCCTGAACAAGGAAAGGATCAGACCCAGAATATGCAACCAGTGAGCTGGTGCCTTTGTAGGATTCCTTCCATTTTTTCTTACCTAAGTATGAAAAATGCCTCTGGTATGAGACGCAGTGTAGCAGTAGATAGCTCATAAGGAAAAATGGAGATGTATAAATCACAAAATTGCAGGGTTATTTTTTATTTATTTTGTTTTCATTTTCCCAGCAAAACTTCAACTGTTCTTCCTTGTGCTTTTAGTGCTAAAGAGAAAATTCCAAAAGCAATCACAATTCATTGCAGGATAGTAATATTCTTTTTTAAAAACGTTCTAGAAACAATGTGTTGCGCCAAAAGTGTGCCTTCTCTGACTTCCATGGCATTCCTTGAGATGGACCCACTCTAGCAAATGAGTAAGGTCTCATGATTCAGAAATACACCAGGAACTCTGAATTTCATCATGGAGCAGCTTTTTCTATCCTAATCACTTAGCAGACAGCAAACTCAGTGTCATACAGATTATATAGAAAGCTTTGAAAATATTGAGTGTTTCTTGACCTGCTTCAGGATCCTAGCTTCATTCTTTCCACATCCATAGAAAGAGAATTATTACAGCATTTTTAACAGGAAGTCATGGTAATTCACTAGTAACTGCTGAGCAGGCTCTTCAATTTTATTCTAAAAACAATAGTACAGTTTACCATTTCAAAAAAATTTTACAACATGTCCACGAGTCTAGACAGTGTGTTTCCAGATGCCTTTGTCTAAGCCCTTGTTTTAAGTGCTGCTGATTGCTTATTGCTCCTGATTATTCAGGCTGGAATTGTGCAAGGTCCATGCATCACTGAAGGAAATCCTTGTTGTCTCAAAGCAGGAGTGACAAAGTGGTGGATACCTCTGAACATTAGAAGCAAAATCAAGAAGTGGATGGCATCCTCAGAAACACTTAGCTTTGACCTTTCTCTGTTCCTGCTGAGTAGAGCAAGATAAATAACACTATCAAAAGAATGCTGGCCAACATGAAATAGTTTAGAAAATTTTACTTCACCAGCATGATATGTACTCTGATAACAAAAATGTCAAAAAGTTCTGAAAGTTAACTTGGAATACTAACCAAATTTTTTATTATCTATAAAGCATCAGTACTGTCTTATTTTAGAGGACTTGCTTCCAAGGCACTAACAGCATTCCTACACTACATCTGCTACAATATTTAGAACATGTGGTGTAAGCCTTCATTTCCCAGAAGTGGTGCAGTTCTGCATTACACAATGGAACCTCTCAGAATACACAGAAATCACCTTGATTTAGCAATGACCTTCAGTGGATGACAATGTCAGCCTCTGGAGGAGGAAATCAGAATTTGGTCAGGCACACAGTTCTTCCAGTAAGGAGTATGAGTCCCAAATCCACACTCAAGAACCCTCAGATTTTGTTAACTCTCATGAAGATGTGATCTCTGTGCTGAAGGCAATGTGTCAGATCCTGACAGCTGTGGTATGATAGGCATCTATGAGAAGAACAAGAGCTGCCAGCACTGGAGTGGGACAGGAGGTGGACTCCCTGTCCTGGATCTACACATGGTAGTTAGGGGCTGCTCTGCCCTGCAGAGCTTGTCAGGAGGCAGGCTGGAAGTGGGTTCAGCATGTGTCTGCTCGTGTCCCCTTGTCTGCTCTCTTGCTCATCATTTGCTCTCCCACACGGCTTATTGCACTGACAACAGAAACCAGCCTGTATGAGGGGCAGAGGGAGTGGCTGCACACTTGGTGGGGTGCTCAGCACATGTGCATTTGCTTGGGTAGCCTATATTCTGTTTCTAGGGATGTTATCACAACAGCAATCACCAACCATGCTTGGTACTGCATGTGTTACAGCATATTGCTGCATTAGGTACAGCTTTCCTGGCTTTTCTAAGTAAATCCCCCTTGTGTTTCACCAAATGTAGCCTCAATAATTCACTAGTAGATGTCAGATACTTTATCCATATTTGTGTCAGTCCTATAGAATTCCTGCACCAGTTTAGGACTTCTCTGAAATAGAAACATCTTTGGATCCCCATCTTTCACACATGAGAAATAGCAGAAAAGGAGGAGACAATGGGAAAATTATGACCTTCTGGCAATTCAAATGCCACCAGTGTCTGTGTGGCTTCCTGTGACAGTTCTGTTAATCTCTCTTTTAGTCTCTTCCTCCAGCTCTTACAGGCTTCTGTCTTCAATCTCCTTTCCTTCCTTGCTAGTTCATACTGTAACTGACGATGGGTTTTCTTCTCGACTGGCTTCATTTTTGCTGTTCTTCCAGGAGAAAAATCTATTACCTGCACCGCCGATACAAGTTCATGAATAGGTGAGTACAATTCTTATGCCAGTCGAGTTTATGTTCATTGGGACCTAAGAACAAAAATAACAGTTAAAGTCAAGCTGGAAGGGAAAGTTTATCAGTTATGTTTGTAGAAAGGAAAAAAGGAGTGATTACGCACTAGGACATCTGCAAAAAAAAAACACAACCAAAGAGAAGTTGCATTTCACAGTCTTTAAAGAAATACAAGTATGTTAGTGCACGTGCTACATCTCCTTCTTTTCATGTAGCTCATTAGGGAGTTTCTTGGGGTTAGAATACCACAGTTACAGGTTCATTTCCATGAGCCTTGCTTACTTGTAATAGTGATGGCATTATTTATTTATTGCTTCCTCTGTGGGGATGCTTAGTGCTTTGTTGGTAGATAGGAAGGCAAAGAACCAAGCTTAAGAGATATGTATTTTCCAAGAATCTTTGAAGTGCTTTCACTCAATTATTAACATCTTTAAGGTTATGCTTGGTGCCCAGTTTATATCTGACTTGCTGCAATGAAACACTTTCCCTGCAGCAGTTTGCATTTTCTTCTTGATACCATGGAAAATTAAACAAAAATATCTCCAAAATGCCTAAAAATTATACAGGCTTAGCAAAAACCAGATCATTTCTATATCTACATTTATCTATCTCACTGTACATGGCATTTAATGCCATGGTACTGTTGATGCCGTTTTCAAAGGGGTCTAGCACCTGATCGACCGATTTTCTGATGTCAGTGGAAATATTGCCAAAAACCTCTAAGAGAGAAGAATTAAATTTAAAAAATATGCATTTTGGGATAAACAGCCATACCATTTTGCACATAACATCGATACATTTACATCCATGGGATGATCACTCTGTGGTATGAGCATATTAAAAAGCCTTTTGTATATTAAGTTATGTCACAGTATGCTGGTCACTTGACAGTACCAGCATTGATATCACATTATAGAATTTGCCTTTTCATATTAGTAAGCACCAAATGAACACTTTGCAGAGTTGAGACATTTTATCCCTCTTAGGCACAGGGTAACAGATGCACACAAATCTTCTAAAACTTGTTGATGCTGCCCCACTTTCCATTCCCACCTTACAATAGACACTATAGTGGCCATTAAGTTTGAAATTGGTCTTGACTTTAAAGAAGATGTAGCTACTTTGACTAAAGCAATAGCTAGGAAGGAGAAGGTGAAGGTTCTATCATTTATATGTGTTATATGAAGTTTTGCTTCATGTTCATTTTCTTACAAGTCAGGATGCAATTTGAAGTCAGTATGGGGAGAGGTATGATCCTTTTTCTGGCATTTAGTTCCTGAGTGATGAGAACACTTGGCCAAATTCCATGTTTATGTTTAGATCTATAACTAGCTACTTGAGGCAGAAAAGCTGTAACTGAATAGCCCCAGTGGGGAAAAAGAAAACATATTTAGCTTTTTTTTAACTTACGTGAAACTTAGATATATGGTTTCAATAAAAGTATCTATTTCCTCTACTCCTAGTTCAGTGTAGATTAAATTCTTGAAGCCTTTGTCCATTTTTTTAGTTAGTACAAACATTATACTGACATTTGGGCAAAATTTATTTTAGAGAGGAGTTTAGTCACAAGGCAAAGCCCTGAGCAGGTCTCTTGTGACTTGTCAACCTGACTTGAATTTTCTCTCTAAAAAATTCTAGTGATCTCAAAACTTCAAATTAAAAAACTCCTCTCCTTTAAAGGAAAGGAGGGATATCAGATACCTATACAGCACCTGCATCATGCTTAAAAACTAAACTAATACAATAGGTAGCACCACAGTATGCATAAAATTCTACAATAGCTGACCCACTCATAAAAATGTCTCAATTAAAAACTCTTTTTTTATTTTCCTAACTTCTCTTTCCTTTGAAAAACAGTTCTATCCCTACCCTACTTTATGGTGAGAAAACAGTTTCTTTAAAATTATTTGAGAAACGCTTTGTGTGAGTTAAACACAATATGTATCTTTAGAAAGAGCGTGCTGAGTAAAACTAGGCTTTGAGAGCAGGGGCAGGACTGTAGTGGGAGAGACTTTGAGACACTGTGTGAAGCAGCTCCCTCTTCATTACTCCATGTACTCCATTGCTCCTGGATAAGTCATACCGCTTTCCAAACCCCATTCCCCTATTCAGCTAAGTATGGGGAAAATGAGGCATGGATTAGCCATGAAGAAGTGCTAAAAAAATTGATTTTTAATGCTGTGTGTCTGTGTTCATTAGCACCAACACCACTCTTTCAGCTTTTTCCTTTTGCAAGATGCTCCTGTAGCATATGAAACCTGCGCTGCTGACTGATGGCACTGGTGGAATGAGCTGGAGGAAATTTTAAAATTTGGTCGGTTTTTCTTTTCCAAGGAATTAGCTAGTGGGGTGTTTTCCCTGCAGAAGGCTGTACTGCATGTTCTGTGCTTTGCAGTAAGGTTTTGCAACCTTCTCAGACCCGTTTGCCAGCAGGCTGGCTGAGCATGCCAAGTAATCTGAGTCTTGGGAATGGCAAACCACTCAAATTCTGGGTACACTCAGTGAGAAGCCAGCATGAATAATGCATTGCTGTTAAGTGGGGAAAGCACTCGGTCCCCTTGTGCTGTGCTTGTGTGGTGTGATAAACCTGCAGTAGGCAGTATCTCAAATGTGCACATTGACTTGCAGCATGAATGGGAAAAGATTGCAGATGGGCAGGGGTGTTAATAGCTTAGAGAATTCAAACGAGTTTAATTAACAAGAATGGAACAGCATATTTAGAAAAACCCTTTTCCTGATTCCTCCTCCCTTTTCCGTATCCAGACACACTCAGCCTGCTGAATGTACAGTAACACAGGGCTTATGGAATTTTCAGAGGAAAAACAGAGGCCAAAAGACAGGGATTTCCCTGTAGAGAAATTACTTTCCCTTGGCATTTCTATCAGTGGCTAAACAGACTAGCTCAAGGCTGTCAGGCTGGATGCTGCAGCTGGACAGTTACAATTGGTCAAGCCCTTTAGAGCCCTGGGATCTGACATCTCACCTGCATTCAGCACAGACATTTGCAAACTGCCTCTTCCTGTGCTCCAAACTGCTGGGTCAGTGCAAACACTTCCCATGGACCATTTTTGATTAATTAAGTGTAAATCTTATATTATGTTTACATGCATATTACAGTTTTTCCAAACAGTCCTGATGATAAATTTGCACATACATGCAACATCCAACACCCCTCACCCCATCATGCTATTCCAGACTGGAAATGCACAAATGGGATCAAAACAGGTACAGCTAATTTAGGTAGAATTTTGAAATGTGCCCATGTTTAAAAATGAGCATTAACTTTCTTATCCAATATAAAAATACCTGGTGGGAGAAGGCTGAATATTCCAGGAAATACTACATGTACTTTAAATGAAATTATGTAACATTTTCACATCCCTTCCCCATACATTCAGCTGCCTGGGTATGGGTTTTCATCCCTCAAACTGACTGTGCAGAGGTATCAGCATTTGTTCATCATGGAGTTCTTACACTGGCTCTGTCAAAAATGCCAAAACAACCAAAATGACAACACAAACCAAACAAAATCCCCCCCAACCATACATCCAGTCCTTGAGCTTCATTCAGGACTGCTATTTCAGTTCAAAGGAAGTAAATTCTTGCCCTTTAGCTCCACTTCTGGAAACATTCATCCAGTGACTTAAGTATGGGCACACTCCACAATTTATACTCTATGATTCTTGCAGGGATCAGTGGTTAGGACTTGGAGTTGTTAGGAACTTCTGAGAGAGTAGGGCTCATTGTGCTACACATATTTTAGCTTTATTAGGTGCTTTTCATTATAACATTCTAGAATGGATTTGAATTTGGTTTAGATTGTCTTCTCCGATGAGCTCTGATTCTTCCCTTCATTTCACTGTGTATCTTTGCATGAGTGCACTTGTAGTTAAATCTGCCCTTTCTCCAGATCAGTCGTTGTTTGCTTTCACCTTCCAAATGTAACAATCTGCATAGCAGTCACCTGAAACCAGGGTTCTTGTTTCATGGAGGTTGTAGTGTTGCAAGAAACTACAATTGAATGAAATGAACAAAGTAGCCTATTTTTAAGTAGCATCAATTGCAAGGTAAGAATCCTTACAGAGAGTAGTAATGGGATGTAACTTGCTGGGGTTTAGCTGCCAAAAATCTTTGTCATAATCTCCACTATTCTAATGTTTAGAGGGTAAAAAACTAATGTCAGTTAAGCCTGAATGTTAAGCTTACTGAAAATCTGAGAAATAAAGTTTTAGAGACGTGCCAAGCACTCACTGAAGCACTCACTGGGCTTACTAAGATTTATGGCAGCATGTACCATCAGCATTGTTTTTCTGTTGAGACAAAATAAATGCTCCTCTGCAGAAAGCTCATTATTAATAATCAAGTTCAGCTTCTATAATTTGGTCTGCCTCAAAAAAAGTCAAAAGACATTGTGTCTTTTTTAGTTGTAAATATCAGGTGGCCTGGTTTGACAACATATGCTTCATAATGTAGTGAAAAGAAACATTATCTCAAATGCTTATACTTATCATGTGCTGCAGGATCGAGAAACAGATAAGCAGGTTCCGAGGATGGTTACCCAGAAAGCCAATGAAACTGGACAAGGAAACCCTGCCAGATCTGGAGGAGAATGACTGCTACACAGCTCCATTCAGCCAACAAAGGATCCATCAGTGAGTATTCTATTATATCTCAAATGCAAGATGAAAACTTTTCCTTCTGGATTCACCTTGGAAAAAATTGATTTCTTAGTTCATGTCTTAAGGACTAGTGCCTTCATATTAGTCTTTTTTTTCACAAAAAAACGGGAGAGATAGCAAGTCTGCATTTCTATTAATTAAAGGTCTGGCTCAAAGCTAAAGGAAATCAATGGGAAAGTTCCTTTTAATTCACTGGAATTCCAATTATGTCCCTAAAGTAGTCAAATGGCTATTTTCTCTCAGGTCAGAATTGCAGCAGATCTTTTCCACTTAAAGATGTGATTCAAACTTCTTTTCTCAGCATTTCTATGTCTTTAGCATAATCAAAATTAGTCCTTCATCACTGATGGTTGAAATACTGATACTTGCATGTCGTTCCTAGTTATGACTGTAGAACAAACAGAACTCTAAAGAAAACAGCCAATGTCAATTTGATTGAATTTCTCTTCCACTTTTATGGAAGCAAAAGTGCTTGCAAAATGGCAGGATTTAGACCTATCAATGACACTTTTTCAAGCATACCAACAGTATCAGTGTTGCACAAATGTCACAGAAATCATTTGACTACAAGCAGCAAAATGCAGAACAGAGAAAGCCCCACATAACCTTCAGAACTCATGGAATTTAAGGGGTGTCAAATTTTGGATGTCTAATGGGTAGCTACAGTGTTTGTAATATAGGAAACAATTGTTGAGTGGGAGCAAACCCACAAAGAATAGGCAGCACTGATGAAGATACTAAAAGACACAGAATGAATTACAGGTCACTCAAAAATCTGAAATATGTGGTTTTATTCAGGGAGAAGCCAGGTTGATAAAGCTCTGAAATACCTCATTTTGAACGAATAATTTTTCAGGGATTTGATTTACTAGCTGCAATAGGAAAGAATAAAATAAACCTCTGCCACAAATGGCATATTTCCAAATACAGCAGAAAAACAAGAACAGGTGCAAAACTCCAGGGAAATTTCAATGGAAGTCTGTTTGATGCAAAGATGGGTCAGTTATTGTACCCTGCAAGAGGAAGAGTAGGTGCAAATTAGTTTGAGAATAGACCAGTGATAATAAAAAAAATTAATAAATTGGGATGTTAGCATTAACGGTTTTTATTACCAGCAACATTAACTGCTAACTTCCCTTAAAATTACTACACATAGGAAAGGGATTGCTGGTTTGTTTTGAAAGGTTTTCTGTGGATGAAAGGGGAATTGGCATATATGAACCAGAATTTTTTTTTCATACTTCTGCCTTTCTCATGTTCATGTTGGTAAACTGGCAGGAGCAGTTTATTAAATGGTGTTAGTTTCATTAACACTCCTGCTGTTGTTTGGCACTTCTTTAACGTCACTGCAGACTTGGAAACTTTACTCCCTGGCAGGCTTGACATTTTCTGCTTAGCTTTCTGTGTGTAGTCTTCCTTTTTTGTGTGTGTGAGGGCTTAGAAAATGTTGGCTGAGCTAGCCTCCTTCTCCCAAAAGGTGCAGGCTCTGACACCAGTGGTGTTCCTATCATGCTTCAGCCTGTTGCCTGTGTCAGCCTGTCTTGTCTTGTTTCACTAGAATTTTGAAATACAGTGACTTCTTCAATATTTGTCTAGTGAGTTGCATGCGGATGTTTCAATTTTTAACCCAGAGACTCAAAATATTGATTTAGGAATGTGAAGATAATCACAGAAATTCTTGAGATGATGAAAAGAAGAATTGCTATCTACAGTGATGTTATGATAATTTAGCTTGCATTTTTACTGTGGTAAGAAAAGTCCATACATTTTCGTATTTGAGACAGTTAAGGTTTTGCTAGAGTGTTCTTACCATACCATACTGTAATACAATGAAATTGTACTGGAAGTTACATAATTGTCATGGGTAGTTCCTTGTGGAGTTCAGTCTTTAACAAGTACATCATCCTGTAGGCTAGAACAGTGACAATCTCTCTCCTGCTCTTGAGCCTTTAGATGTGACTCTGCATTTTCTTCCATCACACAGTTATGCCAAAATTGATTCAGAGAGAGCAGGTACAGGATAGGAGGGGTCCTTGTACCACACCAGTGCTCAGCTGGCTGACCTCAGTGTTAAGACTTTTCATTGAACATATGGACATTTTTTGAGCAAATGAAATGTTTATAACTCATTCAGTTCTTGAAGTCCTCAGAGAATGCAGAATAAATGCAAGGCTTTTAGTCCTTTTGCACTGTATTAAAGTGGTAGCTGAAAAATGTCACTAGTGTCTACTTTTTGTCAGAACTTATGTACAGATTTTGAATTTTAAGTTTAGAGTAAAAGCCATAAAACTTTCCTGCAAATCTAGAATCCTAAGTGAAAGAAAGAGATGAGTGGGAAGTACATTCAACTGCTCTTTGAGAAATGCCCACAGGAGCCTAAAATATATAATCAGTCTTTTAATTACACTAACAAGGATTTTTCTGGCTATTGTACAAGTATTTCTGGAGAACAATATATGTACTTTTCACAGTTGAAAATATTTTGGATTTCTGTGTTGTCATAAATCACTGTTTATCCAAGACATGCTTAATGACCAAGAAGTAAATCACTCACAATTACAACCATCTTGGAAGCATAAAACTCTATAGTCTTAGTTTTCAGATAAGATCTCCATGGCCTCACAGTAGATTTTGCCATATGTCCTATCTGGCTGCCAAGTCCTTCCTTTTTTCCCAGTTTTATGTGCTTTTCATTTTCCGAAATATTGCTCCTTAAATATTCATATCAGCTTGGCTGTGTTTGATTCTGTCCAAATATGGCAATTTGGGTCTAAAATTCCTTATTTCTTCCTTACTTCATAGCTTCAGTTGTCTTTCACATCATCAGAGAACGTGCAGTTTATCTTTTGTGATCTAGCCACAGTTTCCTCACAGAGGGCGCCAGTCTGAGACAGATTTTATAACATGGTCTGAGTACAGTTTTCATTTGTGATAGTTTCTGTTAAAAGCATGGAAAGACAAATAACTGATAATATTTACAATTCCACGTCTGGGGAGGAAAATAATTAAGAAAAAAAAACCTTACCAGCCCTTATTTCCATAGGAATTAATATTGTCAATATATTGATGTACAATGGGTGTGTGCAATTTTAGTAGATCAATTGTCTTTTTCTTTCTTGAATTTTTCTTTCTCATCCAGATGAAAAAAGGCCAGATGTGGAGAGAGGTTAGCTTTCAAAAAAAAAAAAAAAATTAATTTTTTTTAAAAGGCACAGCTAGCCATCTGTCCTTCCTCCAAAACAGGCAAAGAAGAAAATGCAAGAATAACATCTGTGAGATGTGCCTATAGCTTTTGCAGTGTGGCTTTAAGTTTTCTTTTTAAGGGATTATGGCATACTTCAGAGAGTATATCACAAAACTGTCAGTACAAGAGAAGACCAAAATTCATCTTATTTCTTAAGTAATAGAAAATCTCTTTTTGGAGGAAAGAAGTGCTGTTAGGCACCTTTTTTTTTAAATTGTGTGGAATACAAAATAGTAGTTTTCAAGATAGACTTCTGAGTATTGTCTCTTTTCTGCAACCAAAACTAGGAAAAGGCTGTGTTTATACCAAAGCACTTCTTCTGAAAATTGTCAGTTACAAGAATGCAAAATATGCGGAAAATGTTTACCATCAGACATACTTAGTTGTTCTTCTACTACATCTTAGTTATTTTATGTAGTCAGCTGCTGGTCACTTGGGAATAGTAACAGTAGCAATCAGCTGCAATTTCTTAGATAACTGTACCCTAGCTAGGAAAATATGTTAATTGCTGTTTAGAGATTTTGAACTCTCTATTAGGAGCTATTTTCCCCTTTGCTTTTTCTTTCGAAGGCAATAAACTCTCAGATGAAATATTAATCTAATATATAATTTAATAACCACTTAAAATAAATATTTATTACTTTGTGAAAATCAGATTAAGTATTTACTCAATTAGGAGGACTGGGATAGTAACTTGATTAATTAAGAAAAAATGGCCCTACATACCAGAGGTTAATGGAGTGATTCTCATTTGTACTATGTTCCCTTGTGGTACAGGAGTCTTGTATTTTTTCCAGATTTCCAAGATACTTGTCTCTCGGGGGGGAGCTACTTTTCAAGCTTTTTCTGATGTTCAAATTGACCTTAACAAACCCCATCTCTACCAAGATGATCTGTGCCCATATTTCCCCAAGCCACCTCACCCCAAAATCATGGATGGATCGGGGAGCTGCTGCAACTGGAGACATGGCAGAGGGCTGCACGGACAATTACTTGTTTTGTACCAGGATGGTCGTTCTGGTGTTTAAATACACATTCAGTATAATAACTGTAAATTTGTAAATGGCATTTTATAAATGAGGAACCATGGTCTTGCAAATCCTGCTCTCAAACAAATCTTTGTGCTGCCAAACTTGGACATGCCCTGCAGTGGTTTGTTTTGGGGGTTTTTTTTCATTCTCTCTGGTTCTGGACTTTTTAATTGCCTGATAAATAGAATGAAGAAGGGCATCCCTGAAAAATACATAAGGCTCTTTCTATCTCAGGTGAATATTTCTGAGTGAATCAATTTAAATTAAGAAGTGATCTAGGGGGCAGACTGATCTGAGGGCAAGGGCAGAGGAAGGTGGAGGAGAGATTCAGCACTTTCATGACTATTTTATTTTGGCAGTTTTGAGGCTGTAGTGCCAATTTGGAAACAGAGAGAGCCACTACAACATTCTTCATCCTAAAGTCACTCTGTTTTAGGCATATGATATGAAAAATGCCTGTTAACCATTAATAAAAATGTCCTTTTACATAAACAAGACAGTCAGCTGCAGCCTTAAAAGTCAAACAAAATGAAAATTAACAAGTGCTAATAATATACCCATTTTCAAACAAACAGAGAAATGTGTGGTATTATTCTCAGGGGAATACTGCAGGCTCATCTTGTTGCTTCTGCTGCTGTTACCTGGGCATACAGAAGGTTGGGCATTTTTCCTGTGCCAAAGAGTACACTACTCACATAGAGATTACTTCATTGAACAGCATCTGTGCTCTTAGTTTGTACTGCTTCCAGCAGAAGGTACTTTTAGATATGATGAGTGTCAGACATCAAAAGTTTCAGTGTCTGTGGATCCCATGGTGCAAAGACACACAGGGATCTGTTCATGCATCCATCCTCCCTTCGTAGCTTTGTCACCAGACCATGGGTGTTCAGCTTTCAGCTTGTATATCTTACCAGTAAAGAAGAAAATAGCCTTTTCCTGCCTTTTGCTTTCCCAAAATATATGAAGCAAAATAAAACAAGAAATGTAAACTCACCTTTTTTTCAAATGTGTTCTCAAAGATTCAAGAGCTAAATTAACCTTTAAAGGATTTGTACAACCTGCAAAATTACCGAAGAGAATGTATGAACAAGAAATCATTGGTAGTTTTTTCTTGGTTGAATTTGCACTCATTTGAGGACTTTCTTAGATAACAGTTAGCTTTGCTGTGCTTTGCTATCCATGGAAAGATAGTTTGAAATTTCTAGTTCAGAGTCTAGCTAAGAAGGCTACAAATATAGTTTCAAAGCAATTAACCTTCATTGACTCTTCATGTCTCTTTCAGTGTGAATGTAACAGCAATATTTCCAGAATGACATTTTTAAAAGGGACTTTAATTAAGGATCAACTCTGGAACCTTTCCTTCCAAAAATACTCTCATTATCTTCATTGGGATTTTCCTTTTGAGTAAGGACAGCTCTCACAAATAAGGCTTACAGGACCAAGTTAATTATTATAGCTGCTGTGAAACAAATCACTGACTTTATCTACCATTACATTAACTTCACAGGTAATAAAAATTATAATGTATTAATCCTTAATTATTTTTTGTCTTACAAATGAGGCAAAAAAGTGATCAAAACCTTTAGTGAAAAGTCTCATAAATAAAGTATAAGCCCTTACTGAGCCTGAAAACAAGCTGTATTGCTGTTATAAATATTCAAATCCTTGTGCATGTTGAAAAATCTAACAAGGGCAGCAGAAACAGAACAGCTGAGGAAATTCTTCCACCTAACAGCAACAAGGGTTAAAAGACTTGCTAGAAAGCCTCTGCTTTATGCGATTTATAGCTCAGTAATGTCTGATAAATGTTTATGTGTACCTAGTTTGAAAATATCTTCAGCTCTGGCCCCTGTGAACTGAAATTTGAAGTGTGAGGTTTTTCACAGACTGAGAAAATCTTTCTCCTCTGAATTTTTCATTGGATTCTGTAGAACATGGAATAGATTTGATGGTTATTCGGTGAATATGGATTTACCACCCACATTCAGAAATAAGACAAACTGAAGCACAAAAATTTGGGGGAAAGAATGTCCCTAAAGCATGGGAGGAAGGGGTGGTGGTTGAAAGGGGTAAGTCTTACACTGAGCTGCCTGATTCTCACTGACAAGAAAAACTCCTGTGATTTTTGAGAAAAATTGGAACTTCCCTGACATTGTCCTCATTTATGTCAATGTCTAACTGGGATATTGTAACACATAGATACATTTACTTGAGATATTCTCAACCTTTCAATGCCTTCCATTCATGTCTGTCTCTTTTTGTCTCCTGTGCCAGAGGTCCCTGCCCCCTTGATTATGGTGATGCTGTTCTTTTTGAGCCTACTCTACAGATAATTTCACAGAAAAAAACCTGAGTATCTGAGATAAGCAAATGAAAAAAAATCCTATAATTTTTAATGTTCAAAAACAAGTGAGGACTATTTTTTAAACTTTACCACATCCAATTCTATCCTGAAATAATTATATGGTTGAGGATGGTCCAAGACATCCAGAGGACTCATTCTGGCATTCCTTTTTCACTTTTGCTGAACTCCAGCATCTCTACTTCATCCATGTCTTCATGAATAACTTTGGAAAACACTCAAGGGTATGCTTTTGGCCCACTCTGATCATGGTGAGTTCTTCCTCTCCTCTCCCCCTCCTGCCCTCAGATGCCTTTTACTGGCACAAGACTGGGCAGGTCAGAACCTCTGCATCTCATATTCTCACATGTGTTTTAGGATTGCTTCAGCTACTTCTGGAATAGGCAGAGTTCGTCATGGTAGTTGTTATACCGAGGTGTTTACTCTGCTTCACCGACACATCTGCTTATTTCTCCTTGCTCGTGTGAGATCAAAAGCGATAATAACACAATTCCTAAGTTTGCAAATGAATGCAAATGACTAAGGTGTTTTTTTAAACAAGTGATTCTTTCCTTGTTTTTAGAGTTTGCATAATCCTTGATTTTTGCCTTTTTGCATTCATGACTCATGAAAGTAGAAATGCCTAAATATAAATAAAACTATTAAACAAGTTCTTCAGAAAAGATGATGAAATGGCTACCTCTACTTGCAGTATGAGACAGTTGTGATATCAGATGGGCAAAATAACCTTGTATTACAAGGAAAATGGATTAAGGTGTTATCTAGTTCCTTGTTGCAAGTTTCCCAGATAAGGTGATTCAATTCTCAGTTGTATCCTACAAGAACTCAGCTTAAGTCAGAATGAAAATTACTGTGGTGTGTTTTGATATCTGTGAAGTTATCTTCACAGTTCTTTAACATTTAGTGCTGTTTGGGAAGTGAGATCTTGGAAAGTCAGACAGTAAAAGAAAATGAAATGAAGAGCAAAAATCTTTAATTGTTCATTTCTGTTTTAATCCTGCTTTTAATTTGTTTCTGCTGCTATTAAAACAGCCTAATACAGAGTTCCAGCTTTAGCTGAAAACAACACTGTTCTACCGGCTTCAGAGTTTAGGTTGGGTTTTTTTTTTAATATTATTTCTATCAGCATTAAGACTTACATGATGACAGTAGTTCTTTTTTCTCAAAATGCTTTTAATAGTTATTATTTTACATACTGATTACTTTCAACTGAATTTGATACAGGTGTAGCTGTAAATATACATCTCTATACCTACTTACTTTATGCATCTGAAAGATAAGCTCAATCTGACATACTTTTTGACTAACAGCAGCTTGAAATGGAATAGTGGCCCCAAACCCTTCCTATACAGAAAAGGCAGTGGGCAGTGGACACCAATTGTATTTTCTGTGGTAGCAGCCCACTGGTAAATCACCGTGTACATGGTGGTCAGCCAATATGCCTAAATCAAATTACTTCAGGTAGGTACTCTAGGGCATGCGTAGGACTTTGGGAAGAATAGGGATATGGGAGGAAGCCAGAAGTACTGACTATAGTAATGAGTAGATTGTAGACACAGGAATGGCCTGTGATTATCTGGGGTGGAGTGGCAAAGGAGACATAAGACAGTAACCTCTAGAAAACCGGGTTTCATTACTTCTGGTGCTCTTGGAGAAACTTGTCTTACACAACTTTACTTCAGGATTTTTTTTACAGTCTGCCTTTGAAGCAGCCTATAAGGAACTTACGTACACATTGTATTGTATTGAAAATTCAGCTGAGAATTTTGATAATAAAGAGGGAGCATATAAAGTTGTCAAAGTCCAGAAGCTGGACTCCTTGTTTTTCAAAATTACTGTGGAGGTGCAAAGCCATTTATTATTTCCCATGGGTAAAGAGTCATTCTGAAAAAGCAAATTTTCATTTGAGAAAAATTACCTGAGGGGAAAACTGAGTAGTGAATCTCACATTGTGCAAAAGGGAAGGTGATGTGAATCCATGCCAAGCTCCTGACTAAGATGATCTCATTTAAGGTTGTATTTGTCTAGTGTGCTGTCTTACAGACCAATCTCTCTATGATACCTCTATGACTGTAACATTTTATTTATCAGTTTATTCAATTCTGCAGCTCTTCAAAAACACAGATGAGGAAAACAATATTGCCTCCTATCCACAGGGTTTGATGATAGGGTTTTTTAAAAATTCATTCTGTCTGACCTGTTGAACATTAAACCAGACTATTAACTGGATAAATGGTGTCTGGAAGCTAATTTTCTGATGGATTTTAGCTTCCAGGACCAAATATAGGAGTATATGATACTTTCAATTTCTAACATAGTATTCAGTAATAGTTTTCAGTAAGAGTGGTTTACCAAGTAGGTGTTTCCAGCTGGCTCATAATGGTAAAGCATAACAAAAAGCCTGGAATAGAAATGGAATGTTAAATTCTACTTCTGCACTTACAAAGATATGCTTTTGCAAATTTTTGTGCAAGAATTTTGTGGTTTTCAGTGGATTACCTAAAAATAATGCTAACCATAATGAATACTTAAATATCTTCTATCTTTCTCCAGACTTCTCCATGTAGTTCTTTGTTAGAGAATGAATACTGATACTGACAGCATCCCACCTGGTTAATCATCTCTTAATCAAGTGTCTTTAATCCTTCTTGCACTTGCTTACATACTGTAGATTTTTAGAGTGTCACAGAAAGTAATGGAACTACATATTTGCCTTAAACATGTAATTATATGTTTCTGAGATGCCCTTGGTTTTTATTTTCATGTAGCTTCATAATACACAACAAAGACACTTTCTTCAATAATGCTACAAGAAGTAGAATTGTACACCATATCTTACAAAGAGTGAAATATGAAGAAGGGAAAAACAAAATTGGTAAGTACTGTGCAATGTGCTTTAAAATGTGTGATTAAAAAATGAAAGGGGAAGTCTCCCTGGGCTCGTTCAGACTTTTTTCCTTCCTTTTCAATCACCTCAGTTGAGACTGTTTACATCTCACCCACTGCTGTTGTAGGGGCTTTGCCTGGAAGATGTGATCATTTCCATGTTATATCAGTCAGCTTTCACAGGCACATGTCACCACAGGGGATTTATCACCTCTGCAAGGGAAGAGGCTGATTTGAACAAGAAATATGAACAGATTATGAGCAGTGAAGAAGCAGAGAGACTCATGCAGGAAAACTTTTAGTCTTTCATAAAAAAATACTTAGAAGGATGGCAAGATTTGTGCTGCTCTGTATCTCAGACTACAGGGCTGCTCCCTGGATACCTGTCCATCCCTAAGGGAAATGGACAGGGAGTATCTCTGTTGTTGCTGTAAGTCAAAATGGAGTTCTCCACTGATGTCCTCAGTGCCAAGACTGCTATCTATAATTGTGTCTTCACTTTCAATTAGTGAGTGGAGTCAACATTGGGAGTGGCACATACACAGATCCAGGAGAGCAGGCAGTGACAGAGGAGGGATAGAATATGAAACAGTGGTCACCTGCCAAATAGTACAGTGCATATACTGCTTAAATCCCACATAGAGACAAACAAAGAGACAATCTCCATAAAACTCTGCAGTCTATTTCATTTCCCTGCTGTTTAAACCTCACCTTTCCTGAAAATGAAGAGAAATATCCAAAAACCTCCCATTTTTCTTTCCTTCTCAACTGCTGGGATGAGGGCAGCAATACTTCTAAGAAGAGCAGACGCTGCATCTTGCACAAATGCTTGCAGTCCCTGCCTACAGCAAGATCCCAGTCCCTCACATGTCAGCTTGTGCTCTACCTACAATGAACACAACCTTTCCTTGATTACTGGGCAGAGCAAAGCCCAGCTCAGCTGTACAAGTTTTACTTTTCTGCCAGAGACACTGGAAGAAAGCATATTCAGCCAGGCAGATACTGATGCCACCACTGAAAGTGCTATTCATATTGAATTAATATTTCCTGTTGCTGTGTTCTTGCTACTGTGTGTCCTTTGTGAATTAGGAAAGGAATCAAGTCTCTACACCTCTTGGTCAATAGGGTTCAAACACCTTCCTATTCTTAGTGTGGATATTTTGTTTTGCATTGCCTGGTAACAATTCAATCCTATTTTGGTGATTTTCCAAGTGAAAAGCACCAGCATCTCAGCAGGCATTAGTTCTCAAGGCTCTCATTAAAGGGGGAAAAGCCCTGAGTGAGTGGTGTGTATGATTACTTTTTTGTGCCACATAGGAATGATTTTGGTTCAGGTTCTTGTTTATTTTTTGGTCTTGTACTGCTGCAGCTTGTCTTCTTCCTTTCTGTCTGACCCCAACTTTCATAAGACATAAACTGAACATATTTTAGAAAGTTGTTGTCATATGGAAATTAAGAGTTTCAGTTGCTTTAGTGGTCTGCAAGTCGAAAGTGTCGAGACCTCCCTTGAAGTTTTTAGCTCCCAAGATATGCGGCTTTTCATCTAAACAGCTTTGTTAGACAAGATTTTATAAGGTCAAACTTTAAACCTAGTGTGAGGTCTCCAATTTAACTGAAGTTACACTAAAGATGGATTTGGCAAATGAATCTTTAAACCTCCAGCATAATAAATGATAGATTCTGATTAATATTTGAACATGTCTTTCTTTTTCTTATATCTTAGTTATCAAAATCTATAAAAGATTAATTTTTCTACGTGTATCTTGTACTGTCAATGGGCTTCAATCTTCATTTACCAGTTTACTATGAAAATGTGTTTTGCTTTTTATTTAGCAATTTTTCTGCTCCTATTGGTAAATAATTGAATACTTTTGATTCTTAGGTCTGAATCGATTGCTCAGTAATGGCTCCTATGAAGCTGCATTTCCTCTTCATGAGGTACTTTTCTCAGTTGTTGTTTTTTTCTTTTTGAACAGACATTTCCCATAAAATGAATTCTTAATTGTGTAATCATTTATTCTCAATCTTATTAATGTCTGCCTCTGACATGTTTCCATTTAGCAGTGCTTTTTTCCTTGGGGAAAAATTAGGGATATTTTCTTGCAAAAAGAGATGAGTAAAGAGAGTTGTTCTGGATCTATTCTGTAAAAACTGTTCGAGTTGATATATCAGTATGATTTCAGAAAGGAAAAACCATCATGCTCTGGAGGTTTTTTTGAGATTCTCCAAAGATTTTCTCTTCATTTATAGCCTATGACTCGAGTATAATTTATTATAAATATTATAGGAAGAGTAATCTCAAATCTTAGTGGCATCAATTGGTATTTTTTTGATGTCATATTTAGCTTTTGGAGCACAAGTATGGAGTTTGCATAAATTTTGTTATCCGTACTGCTAGTAAGAGCAATTTCTTAAATATTCTTTTTTGCTGCTGTTATTCATTAATGTCCAGATTTGTATTTTAGGGAAGTTACAGAAGTAAGAATTCAATAAAAACCCATGGGGCAGAAAACCACAGACACCTGCTCTATGAGTGCTGGGCTTCCTGGGGAGTGTGGTATAAATACCAGCCACTGGATCTTGTAAGGTAAGACTCACCTGCTTTTATTATATCACATTATAGATGCTTTGAGCATGGGTTGTTTCACTTCTGACAAAACCATGAAAAGTTCAGTTAATTCATGTGGTTTTTAAAAACCGATCCTGAAGTCATGGGAAACCGTTTAGTTCATGGTGCCACTACATCCAAAGATAAATATATCGAAAATTTTGTAGAAGGATCTGAAAGTGAAAGGCATTTCCTTCTAGAGTTTCCTGACACCATAATTTGTAATAAAGTGTTTGCAGAATATTTAAAAGAGGAAAAAAGGAAGAGAGAAATCTGTGGAGGCTGGATATACTTGATTAGACATCTGTCCACAGGAGGAGTTCTTCCCCCTTGGAGAATGGCTCTGGTGAAAGACAGGCTTTCATCAATTAGATCTTCTTCTGAAAAAAAACCCAACCACAGAATGAGCTCTGGAAGAAGTTTCATGATGCTTACAAACAGCACAGAGCAGAACTTAGAGTTGCTGAGTGTGCTGCTGTGTTCAGCAACACTAGTGGTGGAAGTCTCCTCTGTACCACTGCCCTTTAACCCAGATCAGCCACATCAACTCTGTCTGGAGTTTTATTCATCTCAGAAGTAGTCTGCAAAAGAAAAAAAAACACTGAGGAAGCTGAGATGTGATTCCAAGTTCTTATAGTCCTTTTAAATAATGCTTTCAAATAGCCTTGCATGCACTAATAGAGAATTGCATATTTCTTGTACATATAGAGAGAGTCAGAGCCTTTACTTATAGTGTAGAACTATTATTGGACAGTAATGGGCTTTTTCTACTTGAAAAGGGGAATACGGAGCTACAAGAGCCTATAAATAAAGTCTTCAGATGTATCAGGAACACTGAAGACACATTGGCCATCTGGAAGGGTCATCCACAACATGCAGTTGGTCCAGGATATTAGCTGCCTCTTTCACAAGTCCTGTAACTAATAGAAAACTTTGCTCTTATTTATTCTCAAAATTGTTTTCAGATGAAAGATTTCTAGAGGATGGCCCTGGAGACAGACAGTGTTACCGATTAGGGCCCTATAAAACCTATCCATTTCATAAAACAGAGGGTTTAATTTCCATGGATAAGAATTTCACTAAGAAGTACAATAAAAAATTTTACTGAGTCATGTAATTTTTTAAAGCTTTACAAAATTATTTATTAAATCTCATCATTTAATCCCCAAAGCTTTTTATTTATTTTTTAATACACTGAATGGAAATATGGATTTTTTTGTCAAATTACATAATAGAAATTGATAATTTATGAGGGAGCCAACAGTTATACTGAAGGAGGTTTTTGCTTTCAATTTCCCAGTACACAATAATATATTAATATCACAATATAAACAACTTTTCTCTAGAGAGGTTTCTAATCATTTGTCCATAGTGGTCAAGGCTACTGTTCTTCATCACTTCTTGTTTGTGAAAGTGCTGTTGAGGCAGTATCTAGTGTTTGGTTTAATTTGATGATCAGACATCTGAAAGGTTTTAGTTTTAAGTATGAGAATAAATGGTAACAGAGTAGGCAATGTTAGACATATGCTTATTCTGGACCTGCATAGCAGCCTTCTTGAGCAGCCTTAGTTTAAAACTTAGGATTTTTTAAGAAGCTGTATTGTTTCATCAGACAGATTTTTTTTAAATCTAGTAAAAAAAACCCAAAGAAAGGCAATTGCTATAGACCCGCTATCTAAGGTCATGGGTGTCCTGTAGTTGTTGAGAGTAGGTGTTTACCCAAAGAGGAGAGGAGCAGGGACAGTTGTGAGATTCCCTGAGCACTGACAGTAGCCTGAGCCACAAGCCACCAAACTCAGCAGGCCCAGAGCTGCAGCTCCAGCCCAGTCTGCCATTTGCTGCCCAGAACACATCCACAGCTGCGATGAATTCACTGAAAGAGGAGTGACACAATAAGAAAAAAGGGATGCCTTTTCCTTCTCACTTCACAGATGCTGGATTACTCACATTTCCTCAGCTCCTGCTGAATTTTCAAAGGATTTGAAGATTTAGGAGGAGCTAAAGAAATGTGAGTAATCCAGCATCTGTGAATGAAACTTCCATGCCTACTGCCACTCTCAGCAGTTCATATGTTTATTGAGCTGGAGACTTTTCCTTGAAGAACTGATAACAACAGCAAGACCTGCTGTTCACTTTGCTTGGAAGCATCTCAGCAGGCACACTTTAAAAAGAAGCTTTTTTCATGCCAGTTATACAGCAGGAAAATCTTTTTTTTTTTTTTTCCCATAACAAGAGCTGTGCTTGAAGGGTGTAGTGTTGTCATCTGTACAAAAGGAGTGGCTGGATGTTGATTCTTCCACAGATATTTGGCCAGAACTTATGCTTCTAGTTGACATTATGCTTTAGAAAGGCTAAGAAGTAAATTAGATGTAGATAGTCAAATTATGTCATTAATAGATATGATATTTCTACCTTAAAGTCAAGTTGCCACAATGGTAAGTGAAAATGCTCATGCTTCTTTGCTGTTTCATTTTTTCTTTAGCTGTTAAAATGAGGTTTCCATCTCCTGTGCTGCCAATTTGGCGACTCCCAGATTTTATTTAATGTCATCAGCTGGCTGTTACGGAGATACTAGTCACTAAAAATAAATGAGAAAAAGTCATTTGAGGGAAATTGCATGATTCTGCTTTCACTCTGCTTTGAAACATATGGCAGTATGGCATCATTTATGCAGACTTAGCATAATTTACAAAGCCAATCCTATTAATCAACAGATGTGGTACTATGACTTTAATTATGCATCTCTTGGAATTTAGTGTCCATAGATATTTACAAGAATAATTTATGACCCTTAGAATTGATTGTAACCGGAAAGAAAAAGAACTTCTTATATTTATATGCTCTGGGACTATATAAATCATTGAAAACAGTTAAGTGATTCCTGGGGACTTTGGATCACCTCCTTCACACTTCTGTTCATAGCTGTTTCGCTCCTGATTGTGCACAAATTGCTCCTGCTGCTGCCTGTGCATGTAATTCACAGGACAAAAACAGAGGGAGAAAACTATGGTTTATAAGTGATTGTAAAGCTATCTAAATGAGCCTGGAAGCAAAAACTGATGCCTGAGCAACTTGCATTTTGCTCCATTAAAGATCTTGACTGCAAGCTGATTACTCCCTTTCAATCTCCTGGCAAGCCTTCCTACCCACCCCATTGCTTCTGGTGGGAGAGCTTCATATGTCCAAAACATCTGCTGGAAAGCTCTAGTTTCTGTGATGTAGAAAGTTCTGTGCAGGAATTCATTCTTACTTGCAAAACAGGTAATGAGAATATATAGGTTCTTGGCTTGAGCCCTGATCTGTCTATATTCTAGATCCATTACGTCCTTCTAGGCATGCTGAAAGCAAAATATTCTGTAATGAAAGTCATTAAACACAAGATAATCCAATATCACGTTTCATAGGTCTGAAATTTGACTTTGTAACTTACTAATTTTTAAAAATTTGCCTTATTAATAAATATTGATATTGAAATCTTAACCCAATTAAGACATGGCTCTACCACTGGAGTAGGTTGAGGAGATATACAGTTCACCACTAAGGTAACTGGTATTGAAGGGCTATGATACAGGCTGTCTTACAACTGAGAAGCTGAAATTATGTTTTTATTATTATTTTGATGGTACAGCATATATAAGGGTAGGAGAGATGGATTATTCTATTAGGTGCTTGAGGATTTTTTATGTCTCTGCTTTTTAGTTTAGTTGTGGAGAAAATTTTCTGTGGGAGAACCATTAAAGATTCAAACAATTTTTTTCTGTCCATATTAATAATCTGAAAAGTTGGATAGTAATAAATTAACAAAGTTAACCAGAACACAAAGATGATATCAATGCTGGAAAATCTCAAAGAGGTCTTGACATGAGCAGAATGATAACATGAAATTTAGGTAGAAGTAGTGCACAGTTATGCATTCTAGAAAAAAAACCTCTGGAATTCCTTGTGTACATTGCTGAGCTCTGGCTCAGAGAGAACTGCCATTAGTGAGGAAAGCTATTTGAAATTTCTGTTCTTTACATATTGACAGAAAAAGAGAAGAAACAAAGAGCTTGTTCTTCAAACAAATATTTTGGGCAAATTGAAAGGAGTGACAAAGATATCTCTAAACCCTTTTCATGTCATGGTGGTCCAGCTGAATTACATATTGGAATAAATGTAGACCTGCTCTGAATATGGCACCTAGGAAGGCCTCCAAAGACATTCTTACTGGCATAGTCTTTTTCCATTGCACTTAATTGAGTAGTATCTGAGCAGAGACTAAAAGGAGAAATATGCCAACTATGGGCCCAGAAGACATGATATATTAACTTGATCTATATGCAAATTCCAGCAGTACAGTATGTGCCTGTGGAATACTGGCTGTGTTGCAAAGGGCAAAAATAGAATATCAAGGCTGTTTCTCCATACTTAAACCAATACGTATCAAACTAATGTCAACATCCTTCACTTATTTTTAAAACCCAGCTCAGATGCCTTTTCCTTACTTTTCAGAGATGGGTTGCTCCCCATCATGGACAGTCTTCTTTATGCACACACTGAACCTTGCTTGGGTCTTCATCTAGGATGAAGGTGTTTGATCTCTAGATCAAAAAGAATACTGTGATTTGTGCTGTTAGATTGAAGGGCTCAACAGGATAGGAGATGATTTTTGCCATCAGTGCTTCTCAGCTGAGGGCTGGAATGAGGAAGCATTCATCCTTGAGCATAGGGAATGAAGTGAAAAAATAAAGCTTGATGAAGGTTAGGTTGACTTCACTACTTTGAACTATGTACATGGAGAAAAATAGGTCTTAAATATTATGGGGAAGTAAGCTCAAAATGTGAGTTTGCCTTTTTGGAGGTGCAGGCACAGACTGACATCCTAGGTGCCAGGAAAATAATCAGGACAAAGATTTCATTAATACTCTTAGGTCTTAAAGTGCAGTTTGCAGAGTGTTTTTTTTACAGTCAGACCTGCTGCCCTTGTCAGAACTGAGCGTGTTATTGTTAGCTTACTATCTCTTTAGCCTGTGAATTTGAGTCTCTGTTAAATAACAGAAGAACAAAAACAAAATTACAATATCTGGGTTTTTATACAGAGGTGGTAAACTCAAATGAAAATAGTCACTGCAGGTCAGTATCTTCCAGCAGAGCATGAGCTCAGGTCAGAATTTCTCAAACTGGAAATTTTTAATAACAATTGGAAAACTGCTTATTTTGTGCAGTCCAGACCAAGTGTCCCCCAGTGCATCCAGCACCAGAGACAGTCCTAGGTCTTTCCATTCTCACTGAGAAAGTTTGGCCAACAATGTTCTCTGATAGCATAGAGGAGCCAGCAGTGCTGGCTCACTGCACTTATTCTTTGAATAGATGAGAAGTTGTATCATTAGGGTGAAAATGAGTTTCCAGCAGCAGCTATTTTCAAAATGAGTGGATATGCAAGTTTAAGTTGTCTGCAAAGTTTCTGAAAAACAAGGATATCACTTTGCCTCATTCTTTTAAACCAATCTTGCAAATAATCCCCTAAAATCTCAGCCCACTGTGCATAAGACATCAGACATAGGACAATGCATGAGCCTGCTCCTCTGTTGCTGATGCTCCTCTCCTCCTCAGCAGGTTTTTGTGTGCTTGATGTATTGATATAACACATAAAGGTTTGATTGTGTTTGGGAGGAGAAAAAGTGCTAATGAATATGTAGCAAAAAGGAACTTTCTGGCCACTTTGCTGCTAGTTTTTGAGCAAGGTATTTAATAAATTTGGATCAATTAAGACTGCTTTCCTCAAATCATTGCAAAATGATGGACTTTACTTGCACTTCACTTTCCAGCACAGTAGAATCATTAAATTAATTTTCCAAGAATGGAGCTAATAAAATAAGTAATCAAATTAAAATAAACTGTATTGGAGAATGAACTCTGGTTAACTGATTTCCTAGAACTAATTGGAGCTCAAAAAATTTTTGCTGTTATAGAAGTTTTAGGAATAAAACTGATTTCAGTAAAATTATTTGGGCAGTACATTCACACGGCCAAAAGGCAAAGCAGACCATCAGTTTCCAGAATACAAATAACTAACATTTTAGAAGTAACTCAGTGTTTCCTTTATGTGGTCTCCTCTTATCTAACTGTAAACTGTGGTTATTGAATCTTTAATGTTTTAAATTCATTCCTGAGGCAGGTTGTTCAGTGTGGATTTAGAAGCCTAGTTGAAGGCTTTTTCTTCTCTTTAATCTACTCTTCAGATATGATAGAAATATTTTTTTCTAATAATGAGCAACATTAAGTAGATTATTCTAATTAGCAGGTAACTTTGCTGTGTTGTGTTTTAAAACAGACGGTACTTTGGTGAGAAAATTGGGCTGTACTTTGCCTGGTTAGGCTGGTACACAGGGATGCTCTTCCCAGCTGCCTTCATTGGATTGTTTGTCTTTTTGTATGGAGTCACCACTTTGAACCACTGCCAAGTCAGGTAATGTGGGAACTTTTATAAAGAAATTGCAGCTGTGGGTTATCATGAATAATTTAAGAGATCTTCCCACAAGCTGTTGATTATTTCATTTTGAACTGTTGAATGAATAGTCAAGAAAAACTGCATAGTTCTCATAAGGTACCCAGCATCAAACTTCCCATGTTTTATGCTCTTGAATTGGGATAAAAGGAAGTGCTTCTTGCCCAATTCCAGTTGCTAGTGGTGCTGGCAACTCAGAAAGAAGTAGGGAAAAAGTAGGATCCTTCATTACTCTTTAACAGGCCAGCACGAGAGTGGGGAATTTTCACTCTCTGTAAGGCCTTTCCCAAAGATCCACCACAGAGAGGCATTTCTCAGATGAAGAAACCCCTGGAACTTCTGCTGAGAGCTGCATCTCTAAGTTTTTGTGCACTTAAGCCGCAAGAATAAGTCAAACTGATCTTTGTCTGCAGTTATGTTCCACCTCCTCCTACCAAAGGTCACTCTGACTCAAGGAGTTGCTGAAAATGGTGAAGAGATTCTGCTAGGTTGTCCTTGGAGAACTGCACTCTGTAGTTATGACTGTAAACTTTGTAGTCTTAGACAGTCAACAAATATTAATTATACACATGCAGTTATGAACATCTTGGCTTCAGTTACAGATCAGTTTTGTTCAATTAGTAACTTAATATTAGCAAAGCCTATCAATCCATTTTAAGACAGATTGTTGTGCAGATTGTTGTAGTAATCAAGCCATTAAATTTTGTCATTTTTATTTTTCCAGTAAAGAAGTCTGCCAAGCTACAGATATCATAATGTGTCCTATATGTGATAAATACTGCCCCTTCATGAGGTTGTCGGACAGCTGCATTTATGCCAAGGTATGTCTTAGGCTATGGAAATAGAGATGCTTCCTGGTGAAAGCATGAATTTTGCCTTTTGCATTTGTCTTTAGTGAGCTTGGGTAGATAAAATCTTGAAAGTACAGATCAAGTTCAGCCAACATTAACATTGTCTTTCATCAGTACTTAGTTTGGGTTGTAAAACATTTGAATGCTCTTTGCACTTAGAGATTCATCAGTCTCAGAAGTCATGTGCTACAGCTATGTGTTATGGTGTCCTTGACATCAGTCTTTATCTTCTCATCCATCCTCTGTATGTGGCTCCATAACATTAATGTTTTGGGTCTGAAATGATGCTCACACTTGGTCTTGGAAGGGGTCAATCCCAGGCCAGGTTGGAAAATAGTCCTGTCAATTCACAGGTGGATTTCACATATCAAGGGAAGGATCCTCAGGATTGTAAGGCCAGCTAAACTCATCATCACATTAATTTTAGTAGGTGAAAATAGAAAATAAAGGCTTATTATCCCAAATTAATCACATTATTAATATATCTTTCAGGTAACCCACCTTTTTGACAATGGAGCTACTGTCTTTTTTGCTGTTTTCATGGCAGTGTGGGGTAAGTTTTTATTTTGATATTAAGTAATTGCACTATTTTTTCTTAAAAAATGCTATGCAACATAGGCCTTTTTATTTTCCAGCATGCTTTTTTTCTGTCACTAATAAAAAGAATACAGGGTTGAGACTTTTCTGTTTCTGCAAAAGGAAAATGGAATTGGTTGAACCAAATTTTTATTTGATAATAATTTTAATTAAAACAAAAACATAAATGCAGTTATGTAGCATCTATGTAGATTATATATATACAATTCTCTGGGGATTTCTTTTTAAATCCATTGTTAGTAAGGCCTTCTCTCTACTACTGCTCAGGGCTTCTTTTAGCTTAGGGCAGCTCAATTAGTTTCAGTATTAAAATGAGGTATGTATTGTTTCCCCACCTTGAAGAAAGGCAGTAAATCTTAAATCCATGTAAGCTGGTTGCAGTTAAAGCAAACTCCAATTAAATAAATAAAAGATTTCATTGAATGGTGAATTGATCCGAATGTGGTCCAACTGTTGCCATGGAGGCTGAATTATGCCCATAGAAATGCTCTATTTTTGGCTCAACTATTTTTCCTACTATGTCATGTAGGCAGAATTGAAGGCAAGAGGAATAAGTAATTTCTGTCAGCACAAAAATTGTTTCAAACTATCCGTAAACATGCCCAGGTTCTTAGCTGCTACCAAGCCATTCTGAGACAAGGTTAACAACTATAGAAAATGGCTTAATGAGGTGACTCAAAAACAGCATCCATCTCAGCTCCAGGTCCTTGAGCAATCTGGATTTAATCATTGTTCTCCTGTTCTTACTCACACATCTCCAACTGCTTTGGAAAAGTAATTTTCATAATCTTCATTTTAAACTGCAAATCTCTTTACTGAACCACAAGAAATATCCAGGAAGCAACATAAGAACCACCAGGACAACATAGATTAGTCTGTCTATCTATCTATCTATCTATCTATCTATCTATCTATCTATCTATCTATCTATCTATCTATCTATCTACCTATCTCTGTTCCTTTCTCCAAAACTCCAGTTTTGTCTTAGTTAGCTAATTAAATTAGGTCATATACCAATCAAGCCTATTTAAGCTATTTCATGTAATACTGACAATATTTAAATATTGCAAATCACAAAGAATCCACAGATCATACAGATTTTGTTTCTGCTTGATGTTTCATCTTTGTTTTAGAGCTACGTAGAGCTAAGAATCACCAAAAATTTCTAAGCCTTAAAGAGTTCTTTTAGAAGTTTACTCAGCTTTTCCAATACCCTTCTCCGTGTGTTCGCTGAAGTTGAGAATTTCCAAGACAATATACAGGCAGGGACACCTCTAGGTAGGAAAACTGATGGGTTAACATTGCTGAACATTTATGTCAGTGTTCCTAACTGCTGTTGAGCATGTCTTTGGAGTGCAGATTTTTGCACCAGTGCTTTTGTTCCTCCTTAACAATAACACTGCTTTCAGAAAACAGCTGTGCTCACAGCATGGCTTCTGTGTCTTAGCAGGGCCCAGATCCAGGGCTGTAGGAAAAGCAGCTCTAGGTGAGGGGAGTCCCTCACAGAAGTAACCATGCCCACTTCTGCCTTGTGGTTGCTGCCTTTGAGGAGACTGAGGAGGCTGAACGTGCCTGCCTACAAAAAGTTGTAGGCTCTCTCTCTTTCCTCTCTTTAGTCAACTCTGGTTGACTCTCACGCATCTCACTCTGGTTAGCCTCTCCTTCCTTGCACTCCTTCATCATCACTGTCAGACTCCCAGACCCAATTCCCTCCAGCAATCTCTACAGCAGCCTGCCAGGACTGAGAAATGCACTGCCCACCCATGCATCTACAGCACCTAAGGTCACAGTGAGATAAGAAAAAAATACAATAGAAGCTGCCCCCTGGATGATTTGGCCACTGGAGAAAAGACTATGGGACAGCAGCTGGGATGAGAGCTGTCACTACCACTTTTGTTGGCTTACACTGCACTTGTGCTCTGGCTGCCAAGAGGGAGGGAGGGGCAGCACCAGGAGGAGTGTGAGTGTAGGGTATGGTTTGGGGAATGGGGCAACCCTATGGCTCCGCACAAACCGTGCTTCCTTAAAGACCACTTTGCAGAGAAAACAGTGGGGTTGTGGAGGTGTTTTTCATGCAGACAGGGCTAAAGCAACATTCGAATAAGGGAAGTCACACTTTCCAGGGATTTTCTGGTATTGTATTTAGGAGCTGGCTTACTGCCTGTGTTAAATGGGTTTTCAGTCTGCAGCAGGCCTATTGGCAGCTGCAGGCATTGCCATCATCACAGTAAATCATAGAGGAAGAGAAGAATCAATGATAGCAGTTTGGTTGTGGAAATGCTTTTGCTGTCAGCATGAAACAACTGGCAAGCATGTAAAATATTGGCTGTGAAAAGTTCAGCCTTCCACATGATCCAGTTTGACAGACACTAACATATTAAATAACTATGGCAGTGCTTTCATAAAAAGAGAAATTAAAAAAAAAAGGCATATAGAACTGTGCTACCTCTTTAGCCATAGTTTACACACTGTTTTATTATTATCCAAAGTATTTTCTTCACTGTCTTTAAATCCACTAGTAAGCTCCCACCTTGAGAGAGAAGCCTCGGCCATTTGCTTGGGAGCCTCAAAACCAGGTGTGGTTAGATTGGTCTTTCCATGAAGGGGTGATCTGTATGGTGCTTTCCTCCTTTTACTCTATAGACCTCTTTAGTTGATGAATTAAGTGGTTTGCTCCCATTTTAAATATAAACAAAATGCATCTCCAAGTGATGAACAAACTGCTGTGGCCAGGCTGCAGAGAGGAATTACCATGACAAATACCAGCAGGGGCTGCTTGATTTGTGGAGCAGCAATGAGCCTGACTGTAGGGCTCTGAAGCTCAGGGACCCATCTTTTATAATGCTTCATTGTGGCATGAGTGAGATCCATCAAAGGCTGGAATTGTTAAGTGCACCAGGAGATACAGGAATAGAAATACACTTTTCTTCAAAAAATATATTGACTCTTCACCTCACTTACTTAATTTCTGCCTGGTGTTAGCAAAGAAGTAAAAGTAATTGATGCAATAGAAAAAAAAGTATGATACTTACTAAAGTATATCTGACAACCATATGACTTAAAGCAACTTTCTTTTTTAACTGATATATGAAAGGACAAAAGGTAGCCTCCCTTCAGTGCACTTCAGGAATTCATTAGTAGTTTGTATAAGGCTTTCTGTATTGAAGGTTCTGTTGAAAGGAAATACTCTTTCAAACTGATTGAAGCTATAAATCTCTGTGATTTATAGGAAGAAGTAAATCCCTGTAATCACTAACAATTTTAAAGACTTTTTTACTGGTGAACTGATTGTCATTGGTGCTCACTGAGATGTGATCATTTCAGCAGCTGGAAAATAATTTTTTCTTTTAAGAATCTCTAGTCTTGATGACATTTTCCAGATGTTCAAAGCTTTCAAAAATAAGGAAGCAATATCATATTTTGTATTTCTGTGCTAGGGGGAAACACCTACACTTTGTTCTTTATGTATGCCTTGAGAAATGTTGGGCTCTATGGTGTTTCAGCTTTGTTTTAGAGCTACATAGAGCTAAGAATCACCAAAAATTTCTAAGCCTTAAAGAGTTCTTTTAGGTGATTACTCAGCTTTTCCAATACCCTTCTCCATGTGTTCACTGAAGTTGAGAATTTCCAAGACAATTTCCCATTTCTAGGAAAAATTTCTCTCTTTTTACTGCCTAAATGAGATTCTTACCGAAGATAGAAAGGAGAGAAAGATTTCAATTCAAAATAAATGTTGACCTTTAAAGTGAAGGAAAAAGTGATTCTCATTTAAAAAAATCTAGGTAAATTTGACACTAAATTGACTGTCACCATGCTTCAATAAAGCCAGATGGAATTGTAGATTTTGCTTTTACCATTTGCGGTACTGGGGAAACCTATTGCAAAGATGTTACTGTCTAGATTTTTCCTGAAGATCTATAGCAAAATTCTGTAACTGTTCAATAGGAAAGTCCAGCAATTCATCATTTCTAAAGCATTGCTGGAGACAGGGTAGGCTGGTGGTAGTTTCTCTCTGTGCACATCTTTGGAGGACTAAGGGATGCAAGAAAAATCCTTTTTTGAAATTTCTTCCTGTGTAGAATGTTTCCTTTGATAAAGGAAGTATCTTTAGAACACTTGCTGAAAGGTAAAATTGGGAAGGGAAAAAGAGGCCTGGCATGAAGAGTTTAACACTTTTTTCAAGCAGTAAGAAATGCCAACATAAAACATTTTTTTTTATATGCATCTTTTAGTCTAATAAAAGATATTACTTTCCTACAAATCTTGCCTCTAGCATAAAACATTCACATTGATCTGCTCTCTGAGGAGATAGAATCTAAGGATGTTCTTCAGCAATACCCCTGGTTTATAGAATATATTCTAGGAGTCAGGATGGATATATTAAATGGTGCTCTGAAATACAGTAGAGAGAGGATTTCTGAGAGAAGGTCAGGATAAAGCTATTTGCTACAAGAGGCCATTTGCATTATGAGATAAGATCACAACTTGTTACAAAAGCATCAGAGGAAATGATGGTAAGACAGCTGCTTGTACAAGTGGATATTAAGGACTCAGCTGCAAGGTTGAGCTCTGAAGTAGGACAAACATAGTACAGAAAAAGCTAGTAAAAGATCTGGGAGCTAAGGCCAGTGAGAAATTCAAAATTCCAAGCAGGAATTTTTGAGAAAACTCAGCATCTGGTTTAAGCACACAAATGGGAAAATACAACTGTGTCCTACTGAATGTCAAAGTTAGAAAAGAATGGCGAAGTTTGTATAGGGTATTAGTAGTTAAAATTACAACTAGAAAATAAGCAGAGATATTTGAAAATGCAGTATTTTTAGAAGACATCAGTAGTACAGTGAATCAATCAAAGATGGTTATTTATAGCACATTTTAAAAAATCTAGTAAGGGAAAACTTCGTACTGACCTGAATAGAGGGAGAAAAGAGTAACACAGTGAAAGCTAGAATGGTGCTGTACAGAACAGCATATTTGCTACTTAACAATTAGAAAATAACTTTCTGAAGAAGCTTCAGGAACTGTACATACTTACTCTGACAGGTGCTGAATATACTAAACATAATATGTATAAACTCCTGCCTCCAGGAGTGGGAAAAACAAGAAAGAAAATAAATATTGTTCAACAAAGATGTATTTTAGAGGTTTGTGCCTGGGACTCAAACATCTACTGGACTTCTGCTACCAGCAGCTTTTTGGAATGGAATCAGGCTTCTTTCCCCCAGGTTTCCAAAAAGTGCAGGGTTAGTTGTTTAACTCAATTTGAGCTGACAGGACAGAAGCAGTTCTACCAGAATAAAAAATCAAGGAATAAACCATGTGGTGGTTCAGCAGCGGTGGAGCCTCATTAGCACTTAACTAGTTTTGCTGATCACAACGAATCATAGTGCAATTATTACAAACATTTATAGAAACATTAGGCTCATGGCTCTTTATTAGACTAAAATCAAAGTGGTTGTTACTTGGTGTAACATAATTCCAGCTTTCAAAAAAAGAATTACATGATATATGAAAATGCCATCAAGCCAAATGTGCTTCCTTACACATGCTTCTGATACCTTACCTTGTCTGCTTGTAGTGTTCATTTCCTAAATATACCTTAGCTGCACTGGCTAGTACAATAGAACATAATTCTTACTGTCTAAAACTTAACTTTTGCCAAGCTGATGCCAGTACTCAGTATCATGTCCCATTTTTATCAATATGCAGCAGTAGGGCAAACAGATCATTAAGGAGGTGCTTTTATGACTGGATGTGAAACCTATTGCCAGACTACTGTGACACTGTTACTGTGCTAGCTCATGAACAAAGAGGTTTATGTTCTCTGGTTATCAATCTGCTGCTTTCCAGTGAGCAATAAAGGAAAGAGCCAAACTTCACAGTGGGAGAGGAAGCCTGTCCATTGATTTGTTAGCTTTAGGTAGTTTCTACATCCTTTACAGAACATAAATGTTTAAAACCCCTATAAATATAAACAGGCTGGGTATTAATCTCCAGATTATGAACATATTATGTTATTACTGTTTCCTTGATTGTTCTTTCCATCACAAAATGGAAGCACAGTTGTCATGTCAAAGGGGGGATTTCCTCAAATCCTTTCTATTCGATTGGTCTGTCAGTGCTTCAGGAAAGCCAATACCTTTGTGTCTGGTCACTCTGTCAATGTTCTGTTATGGTGACTCTCCAATGAGCTGCCCACTGGATTAGAGGATGGTTTGACTGACCTGTTCAGGAACACAACCCGACAGCAAAAGGGAGATCCCCTCCCGGGTCTTCACACTTTTATTCAAGTGTGTTGCCCTCTGCTGGCAGCTGCCAGGGCCCTTGAAGGACTCACACCAACAGTTATGGGGATAAGGCTCTTTCTTAATATACACACTGAGAGGGGAAAATTGTGACAGGTTAAAGTTCATAGATTGACAGTGATAGTATCTGGCTGCAAAAATGTATTAAAAGCAATATCCAGACAAGCTGTAATCATCAATCAAACCTAGCTCGAGATGATCATTCAGCAAGCACAGCATGCAGTTCTTACCCATAGACATTCCTTTGGGGGGAGGAGACAGGTTCAGCCTGTCCCCTGATCCCAGAAGTTACAATGGAGTCCTCTCTAACTTTTCGCCATTCTTAACTTACTTTTATACTATTTGTTTACATTTAGGTGGAGCTTGAGTGACCCTAATATTCATACCTTTGTTATTGATGGGTGTAACATTCCCTTGCTTCTCTCATAAAGATATAGTCAATAAAATATGGAGTGCATGCCCATGCATGAGTGAGGGGTGGTTGTACCTTGAAGGCGGGTAACTTTGGGATGGAGGCGTGTGTTAATATTACAATTAGGTTTTAATGAACCAAGTTCATCCAAGGAGAATGATTTCACCACAGCTGCTGGCTCAGCAACAAGACATCTTCTCCTGTCTCCCCTGGCTGACAGGTGCTATGCAGTTTATCAGCTGCAAAGTAATATCAAGTTCCTCTCCCTGCAAGGGTTACATCAGAGCCTGACCTCTGTGTCTCCTTTCTTCTCCACCCTCCATTCCATTCCCCTTAGCAGGTGCTTAAGTTTGCAGATTGGGTACATGGGGAGTCATGGTGGAATAGGTTTCGGGCATGCCAACCACATTCCATCCAGGAAGCAGCAACTGTATTTTACCCTATAATGTCCATCCTGTTCTAACTTCTGTTGGAACATAAATATAACCTTCCAGCTTTCTCTAATTTTACTCCCAGTCATCTTCCCATAGCAGTCATGTGCAGGTCTGTTAATCTATCCTGAACTCAATCAATAAGGGCTGTACTAGAAAATGTTTAATTATCAGATATAAATGGCACACTGCATATACAAGCTCATGTAGTGTAAAAAAGGGGTGTTGGATTAGAAAGGTACAAACCAGAAGTTCCCATTTCCCCATCAGTACTCTACAGATTTTCATATGCACTGGACTGTGCTTCCTCTGGCTTCTGGTTTCTGTGTAACATAAATGGTCTTCAAAGAAAGAAAGTTACTGCTTTATCTGCAACAGCCCCAAGAAACCTTTAGTTTGATCAGAAATCTGCTTTATTTAGCAGTGACGATTCATAGGAACAATTTTATTCTTTGAGAGCCCTCCCTTGGTTGGTTATAAATAAAACATTCTCATTTAGCACTAAATGAAATCTCTAAAGCCTCAATCACACTTGAAGCAAGCAAGCTAATCCTTAGAAAGCAAAGCTTTTTGAAAGCAGTTTAGATCATCAGCATGATTTGCTGTTCTAAGGAACCTATTTATGCAAAGAAATGAAAATAATGTAACAGCTTCATTCAACAGTTCTGTGATATTCATTTACATTTTCTTGACTTAAAAATGATTTTCTATCTTTTTTCTACTTGCTCTAGCTACTGTTTTTCTGGAGTTTTGGAAGAGAAGACGAGCAGTAATTGCTTATGATTGGGACTTGATAGACTGGGAAGAAGAAGAGGTTTGTATAAAAACATGTACTCCTTAATTTTTAATACAAAATTATTTGGTTGAAAATGTATGGTTTTATTTTGCATTTATTTTCAGTTCATTCTTTAAATCTTTATAAACCATATATAAGGATTTTTCTTCTCAGATGTTTCTTCTGGAATGTAAAGAAATTTTGTCCAGGCTAAACTCCTTTTTCACACTTCTGGTAATCTAAATGAATTTGAGACATTTCAGGGGAAAAATGCACTATGGGAGAAGTGCATTTTTATTTTGGAAGCTGAAAATTCTTGACAACTCAGGGTACCATCAGTTTTGGCAAATGAGCTTTTATCTATTCTTTCAGTTCATCAGTGAGAGTATTGGTGAAGAGAAAGCCTTTTGAGGCTTGTACCAGCTTCTGAAAATTCAGGTGCTGCTTGTCTAAGTGCTGTGGAGAGAGAGAAAGAGAGAGGGAGAGAGGACTTAATTCATTCTATGCTGGTAGAGGGTAGCCCCTTAGGGAAGAAACTAAACTGCAGAAAATAGCCTTAACCTTTTCCTCTGGTGGTCACCAGAAAGAAACAATATGCTCTTAGGACTGAGAACTGAGGTCTAAAAAGAATTAGAAAATTTTATTATGCAGAAGAAAAGCAAAGTTCATGGAGTGCTGCAGAGAAAGTGCTCCTCAAGTGGGATTTGGAGATATAGGTGTCTACAAATCTGCCCTCCTTACTCTACAGAAGCTGTTAGAGAGCAGCTCCTGGAGAGATGGCAAGAGGCTGCTGTAGTGGTCTCAGTGCAGTAGAACTTCTACATTGCTGCTTTGGTGGAAGATTTTCTTTTTTATCAATCTTGTCAGCAGAGAAAGACTTCTGAGTTATGGGATTTTTGTCTGTATGAAGAAAAATATTTCAGTGAGGCTATGAAATGGTGCAATTGCTGGTAGGATTTTCTTTTAAATACTTAATTACTAAGAAAATAACCCAAGAACATAACATGAATAACTCACACAACTTTATAACAACAGGATTTTTTTAGAACAGCAGGAACATTGTTATCTGTGCACATATACAGTCAGTTCTTGCTCATACCTCAGGACTACCATCATATATATAGGAAATACTCTAATACTGATTCAACTCTTCTGAGGTTAGCAGCCTGCTCTTGCCAATGCTGGCAAGTCACAGAGGGACTGAGACAGCCCTGCCTGAGGTTCACATAGTGGTCAGGAGTGACCTGCAGGGATCATGTCTTCCCACGGCTCGTTGCAAAAAAGCCACGGCTGCTGCTGCTGGCAGCTAAGGCAGAAGACAGCTGTACCAAATTGCAATTTCCAAGTGACAGTTACAGCTCCCTCTGTGTCCCTGGAATGAGGAGCCTTTAACCAAATACAAAAGTATAGTATGGGACCCTCTTTATGTTTTTCCCAGGAAGCCTGGTCTTGCAGATGTTTATAGTTGGGGATGTTATATATCTTCATCTTTCACCGTTTAACCTACCTGGATTTGGGATTATGCTGATTTATAAAGCCATCCACCTGAATCTTCTATGATCAATTCATTTACAAATATTAAATTTCCTGGTAAGGTTGTCCTTAAGTGACACTTTGGGTTTTTTTCTTGTAAGATATATTTATATTCCTCTGGCAGATTATTTCAGTTTGGCCTGCAGGATGATATTTGCATGTTAGTAATTTTCAGAGGATACTTGCTCCCTGTTGATGTCAGCTGGTCTTTTATTCTCACACAAGAGTTTTTCCAGTAAGCTCTGTCAACAAGACCTCTGCTGGGTGTAATGGTGACTGTACCTGCTCCAGAGCTACCAGAGCTATTCAGTGCACTTCCTTACAGTTCTAGAGGGAGTCTTATAAGTCTCTACAGCAGTAGGTAGAAGTTTTTTCCAAAGTAGGTTGTACCTTCCTCAAATAAGAGGTTAAAGATGCTTATAGGAACTCAGCGGGCTGCTTCTCAAAGAGATTTATGTGGCCAGTCATTAGAACATCAGTATCTCATTGGCATCAGAGGCATCAGTTTAGCATTCAGTGGGATCCAAAGAGTAGGAGCCGATTGCCTCCCAGAGGAATCTTCTCTGAAGATGCTACAGCCACCATTGCCCACACCTACTGCACAGCTCAAGCATGTCCCCACTCCAGGGTCAGCCCAATGGGCCGCTGCCTCCTCTGCTTGAGTATCTAAAGCTGCACTTTTCCATTGGAACTGCACTTTCACCCTGACAGAGTCAGAGTTTGGAAGCAGGTGTTCCAGATGAAGAAGTGTTGAGATAATTTCCCTGCTCTGGGGTTCAAAGCCCACCTCTTCACTTTGCCATTATCATCACCTGCAAACCACGGGCTTTGCGTGGAGACTTACTTCTGGGAGTGCTATAATTGTGATCAAGATTCAAATTTTCAATCTACAAATTCTTTTTCTACATCTGGGATATAGAGGACAATATGCTTCAACTAGGAAGGATTTCAATAATTTACCTGTTGAAGGATTAGATAACTCCTGGAAAAAAGAGGAAAAATTTCACAAAGAAATTTAGAGTAGCTCTTCTAGAGCAAAACTATCTGGTCTAAGACAATGCACATTAATCCATATTTGATACTCCAGAAATCAATATGATTTCTCTTATGAAAAAGTTGGAATTATCCTTGTGTGAGAAGTGGGAAGGAAGAAGAACAATCTGTTTTATGTAGGTTGGGAAAGACCTGTCCTGTGGAGTTTGGTTGTGAAGTTGTACATCAGTGAGAGGTCAATGAGAATTTGGTCTCCATAAGGGGATTTTTTTTCTACTAAAATTGCTATTTTCTAATAAAATCACTGCTAATTAAATTTCCTCTCCACTTTCCATTCAGTTATCACTAGACAAAATCAGCTGATTACTTTTATTAGTTATTTCAAAGCAATCTATTAAAGAGTTCTAATTACCATTTTAAATCTCAAGCTTTTGATAATTAAGATTGTTACTTTTATTAACATTACGTGTCTAGCCTTTGCTTGCTTTAATTTTCATTGTAAAATTGAAAAATAAGGTTTTGCTACAAAGGAAAATTCATTAATTCCTACTAATAATATACTGAGAAAAAAAAACATTTATAAGACTTCCTAGCGCTTTGTTATCACCTTCCTGTTCCAAATGAAGAGATAAATAATTGTAACAATGAATATGATGGAAAGGAGAATTGCACTTATTTAGATATGCCACCTTGTGAATTCCTCACCACTTTAGATTCTCATCCAAGAAAGGCATACAGTAACCCCTGCGATGTTCAGGCCCCTCAGTCTGGGGACACGTACTGAATGTGTTCTGGCTCTTTCAACCCTGCATATCTGGGTTTCCTGTTCTTGTAAACCAGGTGCAAAATGGGAGACAATGAGAGCAACTGGGTCTCGGGTGGGCATGCAACAAGAAACCAAATGCACACAGTTCCCGGCACTCTCAGATGAAATCAGGCTTCTGTTGCTATTTGTAGCACATTTTTTCTTTTTCTTCAGTCACCTTCTTTGTATCATTAACCTCAGCCAGACACAGTACTGTTTACTTGGCCAACCATTGCTGATTATCATGAAACAGGTACAAAGTTTCATGCCAGAGTTTCAAGTTTTTTGAAGAATATCTGTAAAAATAGCATTTGCATTATTTGCATCAACTGGAGATTGTAGGACATGTGGATAAGAACTTCCCTACACTGCAGATTGTGAAAGATAATCAAACCTTGGCTCAGAGAGAGGTGCAGAGAAGTAAAAGGTTTCTTGTTGATGAGAAGCCAGCTGGCAGAGCCCTTGCACAATCTACAGTGTGTAATTCTCAAGAACCCTGATTCACTGCTATCACACTCTGTCCTTTTTCATGCCCCTGGGCACACAGGAATGCTACCTTCATTGTTCCTTTGGCCAGATTATGGTCTGCTCAGCCTCCTTCAGCCCTGATATGGCAGGAACAGCTTGAGCAAAATAGAATAATAACAAGGTATTACCCTGCCTCCACAGAAACATGCTTAGCCTTGTGTACAGCTTCTCTCAAGCACATAATTAGTTACAGAGGCATTGCAGCTAGGCATATATGCCTCTTTATTCGTTTTTATAACTTGTTACCAGGTTGCTGTGTGAATTTGGAAATTAACTGTGTTGAGAAAGCATCTTCAAAACTTGGAAGAAGAAGCCACAACTTTTTTTTTCCCCCCTTCTTCAGGGGGATTTTTTAAAAAGGATATAGGCTTTAAGGATATCTCACTTTTATTCACATTCTAAAGATTTGTGTGAACAGCTGACATTCACCTATTTCAATGCAGTCATTTAAGGTCTGGGCATTTGCAGCTTCAGTCAGTCAGGGTTCAGTTACATGCAGCCAAAGGGTTGGAAGTGACTGACATTTGTAAGCTGGTTCTTGTCTGCTCTCTTGTAGCCAGCTGTACCGTGGAGGAGCTCTCCAGTACACAACGCAGCACTAAAAACATTGCTCTTATGTCTGCCAGCCTTTGTGAGAGCCCATCCTCCCAGCCTGGTGCTTTCTCTCACCTCTCACTGTGTCCTGGATGACAGACTGGAGTGAGGTGGCACAGGACACGTGGCTCTTGGTGAACCTCCACATGTTAGGGCAGCGGGGTAGCACTGCTGCAGGTGTTACTGCACCAAGGGCAAACCCTGTCTTCTGACAATGCAGATGTAACCAAATCTCTACCCAAGTAATCCCCGGGTTTTATTTCACAAGGGAGATTTTAATGGCAAGGCAGGATTTGACATTGCTGCTGCTAAAAGTTGTTCCTGCTAACAGTATTGTCCCAGTCAAGAAGTAATTGAGCAGAATTAGATGGCATGGATCCTTCTTCAAATGCTGAGAAGCTTTTGCTGGTAATGGGAACGTAACCAAATGCCTAAGAAACAGCAATTAGGTTTGGAAAAAAGAGGTCTGGTTGTTGGGATTTTTTTTTTGCTTAGTGGTACAATTCCAGTATCAATAAGATCACGTCAGACTGAAACATTCTGTGGTATCAGCCTTAAAAAGATTTGTCTTGCAGCCACATAGTTTTGAAAGAGCATTATTTAGAGGAATAGCTAATTGGGGATTTTACTTAATACTTTCAGTACTTACTTTTATGGGTACAGTGATTTATTCTAGTTCTCATGAAGGAGATCTGATTTCCCAGCTCAGCTTTTATAGCAGCTGTGCCAGCTGCTGAATTCAAAGATGCAATTCCCCAAAACGGTGATCTGATAAAAGATCTGAAGCTTCCTACAGAGTTTTTCCTAGCTGTGCTGTATGTGAACATTATCTGTCTGCTCTTTAGGAGGAAATACGTCCGCAGTTTGAAGCCAAATACTCCAAGAAAGAACGAATGAACCCCATATCCGGGAAGCCAGAGCCTTATCAAGCATTTGCAGATAAATGCAGCAGACTCATCGTTTCTGCATCTGGAATATTTTTTATGGTTTGAGAACTTTTATTTATTTACCAGTTTGAGAACTTTTATTTATTTACCAGTTGAAAAAGAACAAAATATCATTATCTCTGCTAGTAAATATCATTATTTCTGCTAGTAGAGTAGGTAGATACTGGATGTGACTGCTTAAAAGTGAAATAAGCTTGAGCATGTTTTCTGCAGGTTGAAAATTTACATAGCAAATCACTTGAGTTTCTGTCAAGTTCTACACTGGTTCACTCTTCACTAAGTCTCACAGACAGCTAATCCCTTCCTTCAAGGGTACACCTGAAACACTGTATGTAGTTGCACATGCCAGAACAGTGACACTATCATATTTAGGCACCAACTTCAGTTGACTGAATTAGCTCACTGGTAGCCTTCCCTGTGTAGACAGTGCAGAGTGATGGGGAAAGCTGCAGAAGAAGAAGCAGTTGTTCTTTGTAAACTTCACAAACAACCTAAATAAGATGCCTAGAGTGCTTAATGATGTTAATATGACCTAGTTTCTCAGTGTATTGAAGAGATAAGGAAAGAGGGTTCATATTCTTAGTGCAGTTGAAATGGAGAAACCAATGTTCCTTGACTAAAATGTTGCCTTTTTCCCCCTTTACAAAGTGCAAAACTAAAAGGAGCAGCAAAATCTCTCCAGAGAGCTGCCTGTATTTCTGCAGAAACGCCCTCACCCTCTAATTTCAGTGAAGCAGTTGCTGGCTGTTATTCACATGACAGCAGGCGTGGTAGGGCTAGTGCAGGTCTTGAAATCACAGTGCTGGTCTGGAATCAACAGACTGTCATGGAATTTACTACAGCTTTTCCAGGAGACAAGAAAATGATAGATGTGTACAGCCTCAGGAGCTGTGGAGAGCCAGGTAGCTGAGCTGACCCAGCAACAGGGCAGAGGACAGCTTCAAAATTGCCAAAACAATCTAGATCAAGAAAGGCAAGAGCGTTACTGAGATGAACTGTGCTATGGCACGTCAGGTGGATGAACACCCTGACTCAGCCCTTGAGGACACATACTCAGGACTGCAGTCTCTGCTCAGAATTATACCACAACTCCAATATTTTGTGTATTTCCTTTTTTTTTTTTTTTTTTTTGAAGGGAGGCAGTATTTTGCCCTATGCTGATGCCTTTTCCTGGTGTTAAGAGTCAAACATGGTTAGAAGGGGAAAAAGGGATTTTACCTTGGTATTTATTTAAGGATCTTTAGGTGCCCTATGTCCAGGTCAAATGCACCAAGATGCACACTGCAATGCACACACCCAAAAGATCTGGTACAACATTATAGGTCTTACTAATTAACATATCTATCAAAAATTCCCCAATGAGAGGCTCAAGTGAGCCCCACCTCCCCAAGGAACCTTCCCCTGGATTGTTCTATCTTAGTTTACAGAAGGTGTTCTGGAGAGGACCTTGGGGTCTGGGGCACATTAACCTCTGCCTACAAAGTTTCTAAAATGTTTAGTCTCCTAACCAAACAAACAATTCCAAGAATGTAGGCAAAAGCACCAGGAACAGAAGCTGCAAAAAGGCATGAAAGGGGTATAAAAGGCAAAAAATCTTCATGGCATCAATGCAAACTCAGTCATTAATCTCCTTAGAGCAGTGGTAGATCTTAGTCAAAGTGCCAGAGAAAGTAGCCTTGCTCTAAATTGCGTGCATCACAAATTATTGTTTCCATAACAACCCTTGAAACAACAAAAAAATTATTTCACTGAAGATATTTTTATTGTTGGCACAGCATGGGCTTCCAGCAAGTTAGAAGAACTTCACATTTTTGACAGTTTAGATATGAATTTTTTTTTTTAATTGCACCTAGAAGCACAGGAGATATATGCTCACCAAACTTCAGGTTAGCTCAGTTCTCAAAATTTCTCATCATTGACTCTCAGTGCAGTTACTAACACATCTTTAACCAGGTGAGTGGTTTCCTGTTAAGCAGAAAGGGAAGTGGCCCTTCTTCCCCTCAACACTATACAGGGAATCCAGAGACAATCTTTCACATTCACACACACTTTTCCTTTACACCTCCACTGGGAATTTTTCAATTATCATTTTGTAATGAATGTGACAATATGAAACCAGATGGATTATCATTTGGTGTTTTCCAAGTAATTTTGTCCATTCAATTAACTTCAGTTTTAGTTGGTTCAAGATGGCTATGTATAACCTTGGAACACACCTCTTTTGGAAATAATTTTCTGCCTTCTACTGAGGAAACTCCTTGTTGTCTAATAAGGTGGCTGATAAGTCCTGTGTCCAAGTGTCTTTGAGAGAAGTCACTCATGCTAATTCCCAACTATTTGTCCTTTAGATGGCTTGCTAAACTGTGACATAAATTGGTCATGATGGAGAACAGTTGTCATTTAGAGCCCAACTGTTGCATAAGGAACATTAAGTGACTAAGCAGCCTGGCTCAGCTGTGCCTTTTTCATTGTCACTGCCACATTGCTAAACGTTTCATCAGAGAAGAAATCACAAGGGCAATTGAACTTGTAACTTCTACATAGAAAATTTCCATAACTGTAGGAAGAAACAGCTAGCTAGGCTAGCTTGGCAGGGTTGTTGTTGAGGCAGTGCTTACAAATGGAGACATTTGTGTGAAGTGTGAAGTCCATCAAAGCACAGAATCCCTCCCAAGATTGATACCATCAAGCTGGGACATCAGCTTGAGACTAGCCTTTGCATATCATGTGCATATAAGGAAAATTTCTAATTCCCAGAACTGGCAACACTGTTTCCTGCATTAATGTTAAGGAAGAGGAACATTTTCAAGAAAATGTTTAAAACTAAAAATTATTTTAATATTATTTCAACTTAATTTTTCATTATGATAAATAAAAAGAACTTAAAAAGAAGAAAAATCATCATGTTAAAACCTTTCTTTGGAATCAAAAGGAATCCATTTTAAAAGTCTTTCATTTCATTTAATTTTCAGAGTTTCAGGGAGAAGATAACTCCTGTTCCACTGGAAGTTTTCAGGTTCTTCTCTCTGTTTTTTCCTTCCTTTAGATCTGTGTGGTGATTGCTGCTGTTTTCGGCATTGTTATTTACCGTGTTGTGACTGTCAGCACTTTTGCTGCCTTTAAGTGGGCTTTAATCAGGAATAACTCTCAGGTTGCAACTACAGGGACTGCAGTGTGCATCAACTTTTGCATCATCATGCTGCTGAATGTGGTGAGTAAAATTAGCCTATCTGTAGTTATACCTGAGCCACCAGAGCGGTAGATATCTCACTCAGCAGGCAACCAAATGCTTTCACTTCCTTTTTCAACAGGAGTGGAGTGTCTGGCTAAGCCAGACATTGAATTATTGTTTATGGACATCATTCACTATTTATATAAAGTGTGATTCCAAGCCCAAAATACTATGTAAGACATGTCTGAATATTCTGAAAATATTTTAGGGAGACATGATCATACTCCTGCTTTATCCTTGCCACTTCTTTTCCTTTTATATGTTTGCAGTTTTCAGTCCACTTCATTAATATTCTTAATTATGTTTTGATGCTATTTTTTAAATATAGTGACTAAGTTAAATTCTTATTTACACTATAACCAGCAATTCCAATTTTCACGGTAGTTTTCCAGTGAGGATATGCATATACAGACACAATGTCCATAAGCAGATCTCTCTTGGGCTGAAAGCTTCACAAGGCTTGAGCAGACATGACTTGCTCTAGAGCTGCCCACAGCCTTTGCCAGCGTGCACCAGAGACATGGTCTGGGTGCACTGCAGTGGGGCTGGCTGACGGCAGGCCCTTGTTGTGAGATGATTTGGAACCCGACTTGGGACAAAGACAAAAATGGAATTTCTATGTGGCAACAGTCCCAGTAAGACAGTATTGCATAGATTAGATGGGGAATGAGTTTCCTCCTTCCGCTGAGTTGCTGATACTCCTGTATATTGCTCTGATAGCAATGTGTCTGCTCTTTGTTGCTCTTGGCAAGAGGTGTATGGCCTTTCACTATCAGGTTTTGTCAACTGACATTATAAAAATGCCTTTTAAGGGGAAGAAGGGTTCACAAGCCAGGGTAGAGTATCTCTGCCTACTCAATAGCAGTCATCTTCTGCAACAATCTTGTTAGGCTTCACTCCAGGAGATATGCTGGTTTACTCCCTAGGGAAAAGATGAAATGTTATTTCAGGTCTGCTCATTTCCAAGTGTTGGCTTGGGGACTACTTTCTTTCCCATGCAATATCCAAGCATTTCCATTACCTAAAAATTATTTTTAACAAGTCCTCGTTTATATGGCAGGAAATCCCAGAGTTCTTTGCTGCAGGACTTTGCTTCTTCCTTTGGCATTGGCAAGACTGGATTAGTGACTAAGACAGTCTATCTAGAACTGTTGTCTTTCCTATGTTTTCCCTGAGGTGGGACTATAGGCTGAGAAAGGACAGAAAGGAGGAAGCAGGTTTTCTGTCTGAATTTGTACCGAGGGCTCTCTTCTTCAATGTCATTTTTGTTTTATTAGGTTTTGTCTCCAGCTTGTGCAGCTCTTCTTTAGTCCACCTAGAGCATGCAATAAGCATAAAAGGAAAAATAAAAAGAAAACTATATATATCTATGCCAGTACAACATCCCTTTTTGAGCTCTCAGTGTAAGTCATTATATATGCAGTGAAGTAGCAACAAAGAAACGCTGCACAAACAAAAGTTTTTCATTCTCAAAGAGTTTTAAAACTCAGAGAATTTTTTTAAATAATGGAAGATTGCTTGAAGGTGTCTTTTGAGAAACTTTGTTTTATTTCCTAGAATAATCAAATAAGTGGAGCACTGCAAAGATGGATTTCTTAAGCCTTATACTCATCACCATTCAATAAACACTACAGCCTTAAATCTGGATATAGCTCATGGAAGAAAAAGACCCACAAAATATGAAACTGCAGGAGTTTTTCAAAGGAAGGATTTAGGAACATAATCCCTTGCTTCTCGTGATGGATTAATGTAGTTTACTGAAGGGCAATGGTGGGATTTCTTTTGGGAGAAAAAAAATCCCCAGAAGCAATTCAGGTAGTTGAATCCTCCATGAACTGTGAGTCAAGAAAAGTGTCAGAAGAGCAAGAAAAGATACAGTAATAAAACCAGAATGGACCAAGATGTGCATAGCAGTAGAGAATTCACTGCCAGAAGCCTTGAAAAACAGCAGTGATTCTGAAAGAATTTGACAGCCCCTCAAAGCATCAGGGGAAAGGTCTAGACCACAAATAAATATCAGACCAGGTGTTCTGAGCACTAGGTACCTATTCTGATGCATCCATCACGACAAAAAAAACATGACCTTCAAGCATAATGTCTCCCAGATAATCTAGCAGCCTGACTTGAAAAAAAACACTAGCTTTGCCTAGGTTATGTAAAACTGTTAATTCCAGTAATATTGCCCATGGAAAATACAAACAGAGAACAGAATATGATCCCAAACAGAGCCTCTTGGGGTAGTAGTGATAAACTACAGTAGCTGATATATAGATCCAGACATTGTTAACAGAATCTCTAACACAGTCTTACTGTTCCAAATAGAACAGCAACAGATTGAAGTTTTGATAACTTGCTCTGCAGAGCAGTGTACATTTGTAAAAAAACCACACTCCCTGGTGGGATCAGGATATAAATGACCCAGACATTGAGCACATTTGCGGTTGCCCTTAAGAGATACTTTTACACCCAGAAGAAACTACCTTTTCATTATGTGAAACAACCATTTACTCCAAAGGCAGTAGAAAGCTATTCTAAGCATGAAGTGGTTGTTAACACGGATGAGAGATTTCAGGATGACTGCAGTTCTTAAGCAGGCAGTTTGATCTGTAAACAGTACATAACTCAATTTAAGAAAGAGATTTTAAGGATAACTGCAAATAAAAAGAAACATTGCTGATATGCACTGTAAGAGTAAGTAAATACTTGAGCCTGAAATATGAGAAGCTTTGTATTCCTGTAGGCATCAGTGAGAGTTAAGGACATTTAGCAATTTGGAGGAACAGGCTCCAGACTCATTTAAAGCAAATGGAAATCTTTGTATTAATTTACTCTAATACTGATGTTGTTGGTGATGTAGTTAATAGGTTCAAAACTCCTTTGCAAATACTGATTGTGGAAACCCTCCAAGTTAGTTTTAGCTAGTTTTCTTGATGAAGTTTGGAGTCTCCTGGAAAGTTTGAGAGCATGGTACCTGAAAGTGCAGAAAGCACCAGTTAGGATTTAGAAAAATGACACTGGCTCAGAGTAAGAAACATGTCTCTTGGTGGGGATTACTGAAGATTTTCTCTGAAGTAACCCTTTCCCCCATGTCTTTCCTTTCAGCACCAACGTGCCAAACAAAACCAAAAATCCCCAAACACCCAACATATCTAACATACCATAGAATCCTCTTCTAGGGTGATTTTTTTCTTGTGAGGTAAATGTTCCATCAGAAAAATCTCAGTTGGGCTGTTGTTCCACTTGGTATTTTTGGAAAAGTTCTCTCACCCCTTTTCACTGTGTATGTAACAGCGACAGCATTTCTTCTTCATATATTATGGATGAACATTAGATATAAAAATATTACTTTTCCTTGTTTGATTATATCATTACTGTATTAATATGTTGATTTATTGACATTATCAGAACATATCAGAAATCATCTGCATGTCGGACAACATGTTCTCTCCCTAGAATGCAGTTCCATATTTTTGAGCCAGCCATGTAACTAAGAGGCTGTTTCTTCTCTGTTACAGCTGTATGAAAAGGTTGCTCTTTTCCTGACAAATTTAGGTAAGTAATGTTAAATATAAAATTGAACAATATTGTACTGATTTATTGGTCCATACACCATGATAACATTCAACATGTCTGTATAAATATGAAAAATCCTAACTACTGTGCAATCTATAGGAATTAATGTATTTCTTAAGTTTATAATAAGAAAATACATAAACTAAACTACTGTGCTATTCAATCAGTGGTGACAACAATCATCCATCTTTGTTCTTGTTTCGACCTCCTACCATCAAAGAATGTAAACAAATTGTTTACTGTAAAAAAATGTAAAATGGTTACCATGGAGGGAAAGGCATGAGTTTTCAGACAGACTGAGCACTCACAACCTCCAGGGTTTGTAAACATGGAAAAGGGGAGTCACCTCCAGAAAACAAATTTATTGCTTGAAACTAAGGTGTTGATTTGCTATCAAACATTTGCCTTTAAGAAGGACAGTAAGGAGGGAAAATAACTAGGTCAATCATCAACTCTACCTACACCTAAACGATATGATGTTCTAAATTTCAGTAACCTTTTCAGCTCACTCACAGAGGTAGTCTTCATGCTAGAGTAAGGAAATTTTTCTAAGGAGAGCATCTACTGCCAATGGGGGAGCAATAGGCTATCATTCATATATCCATGGTTCAGGTAGACTCCAAGGAGATCCTGATATTTTTAGAAGATTGCAGTCATTGGTGGCAATTGGTGAGGGCTCTTTAGTGTCAAGAAACCTGACTGTGGCTGAAGGCCTGTTAAGAAAACCACATTATTGCATGCATACAAGTGTTTTGAGGAGGTTATTTTGAGCTTCTGGAAACCTGTGTAAATTGATGATGTTCAGTACATTATTTTGGACCAGATGGACAGATTTTGATGTCTGGTCAGAGGAAACAGCTGATTTTAGCTACTTTCAGGGCTTTTCTACATCCCAGAAGTTATTAGTAATGTGTTCAAAACATATCTGTGTACAACAGAATTTTATTCTTTTGTTTCTTGTTAAACTGAGACTCATCATTTGTATTCTGTAGTTTTAAAATATTTTTGCTATCATATATCCATGGAGAAGATATCTGCTAGCTGCAGTTGAGAAATGTGACTTTCAAGTTTGTGAATTGTACAAGCTATATCCTGACACCCTGGGGACAGTAAGATATAGTCTAGAGACCTTGAAGCTTGATTACTTTCTGTTAGGTTGTCATCAAGGCAGGTCTGCTTTCTGCAGAAAGCACTTGTACAGAAATTCAGTGGGTCAAGTTGTTTTGATCCTGTTTAGACTGTTCTGTGATTTTTAGTCTGATGACCTGAGGAACTGATTTGATCTGAATGATCTTTATCAGTGTAATAAGCTCAAAGTGGTACTGGCAGCAAAACTACACTGAGGACATTGAAGATGTCCTTCTTCAGCTTTTACGTGATCTTTTTCAGAACTCATATCTGTGCTCCTCCAGAGCATCACCATTGTCTCTGATGAGCATGTGAGCAAAGCTTCAGCTGCAGCAGCATTGTTATAGTCCAACTTGTCCTTCTTGCAGACTGGCCTCTAATGAAAGAGCATCTCTAAGTAAAGAGAAACAACTTTATTGTTGTTTCTGTGCTTCCAGTGCTTTAGTGGAGGCTCCTTTGGAAGCAGTATGAGTACTATCATTATGATACTCAGAACAACCTTAGTACCTCCACTTCTCTGATCATTCCTGTTCACAGCAATGGGTGGCTAACAACAAGCTCCTGCTGGCTGGAAAGTAGCTCCAGAATATGGTACCAGTGTGTTGGCATGATATTGTTTTGTTAACTTCTGTCTTGATATTTCTTGAGATGGAGAATAAGGGCCTATCCAAAGGGAAAAATATGTCTTCCCCTTTCTTGGTTGCCTTAGCCCATCCAATGCAAAATATTTTTTCTTGTTTTTTTGTGATGAGTTCTCTGGGACATGGAAGGGGAGTCATGCAGTGGCACTCCACTGATACATGTGGGCAAATCCATGAAACAGAATTACAAGGAGGATTTTCTTTGGTTCAGTGTGGCATCTCTAACAAAAAGGCACTTAATAGCTTGTGGTGGAGTGGAAATGTCATTATGGTAGGATACAGAAAAGGAAACAAGAGAAGAGCCTGAGCCTGTAAAGACCACTTAAATACAGGAGGGATGTTTAATACATGCATTACCTCTACCACTTTTTTACAGTCTCCTAGGAACATACATATACAGATACCAGAATAGATTTCTAAGTCTCTACAAGCTCACTAGCTGAGTGCTGCTTCTGGATACAAATTCTTCTGCCAGGTTATATTTTGAAAGCAGCAGGCTAATTTACAAATACATTGGCAGCTCTTATATGTGTGTGCAGCCTTTGTGCCAAGGGAAACTGATAATCTGAATAAATGTCTGAAACTCTGATAATTTTCTTCACAGAGCAGCCTCGCACCGAATCGGAGTGGGAGAACAGCTTCACTCTGAAAATGTTTCTTTTTCAGTTTGTCAATCTGAACAGCTCTACCTTTTATATAGCATTCTTCCTTGGAAGGTAGGATTGATGTCTGCACACTCATATGTGCAAAATTAAGTGGAGAAAAGAAATAAAATTGTTTGTAATGAAACAAATTGGACCATATGATAACACATCTCAAAATGCAAATTCCATACTGGTAAAGCAGAACAGATTGCAATTTCATATTCCTTTCAAAAGCCCAGAAACAGATGCAGTTTTCATTTCCTATTACCACATGGTCTCAATATTAACGTAACAATTTCACTATTAGAAACAGATGCATCTCACAATACTATACATTCAGGTCATTTCACTCTGTCTTTATGTGTGTTATATGTACAGATAAAAAAAAGGATAGGATAGTTCAGTTGGAAGGGACCTGCTTTGATTACATGATCTGGGCTGTTAAGAGTGAGTTATGAGCTATCATTTGGGGGGGTTTTCCACCTATATATTTATTACATATTATATGTTTATTATATATATATATAATCTGTATATTTCTTTCAGACAGTCTCCTAAACACAAAAGACCTTTTTAGTAGAGAAGGTTTGAATAGAAGAATCCATTAGTATGGATTATTTGCATATGGGAATAATTTTGGGGGAAAAAACCCATGGAAAAATAGTTAGAAAATCATGTTTTTTAAAGAAAACTAAAAGTTTCACTGATTTCACAGGTAGACAGACATCACAGAGCATTTTGTAGTGTAAGGAAATGGACTTGCATTTTAAAGCCATTTTCCAAACTGACATGAGCAGCTTCAGTCAGATTTTCCCTCTGCTCTGCATATGTTGAATATCCAACAGCAGAGTATTTGGTATTGAAATAAAACTGAAAGTAAAAATATCCTTAGTCCTTCATGGGGATTATTCCAGGAATACCCATAAAACATTTTACAGCATAACATCTTTTATAGCTGTAGCAGTCACATTAAGATAACACCAGATTAAAATAAGAGTGTGAGTTTTCTTTTACTGCTGTGAACAGACTGCTTACACAACATAGTTGATATATATTCCTGTGTTAAAGATTTACAGGACACCCTGGTGCCTACTTAAGGCTGATAAACCGGTGGAGGCTGGAAGAGGTGAGTGTTTGATAACTGCACACTGATTTATCTGCTGCCCACGGATGCCATGAATGCAAGCAGAGGCAGACATATAACTCTGTCTAGGCATTTTTGAGTGTGTTATTGTGTTTTCAGTTGCTGCCCAACTCCACACTATTGACACTACCATCTGCTATAAAAGCATCTACATATTGATATATATATTCCCTTTTCAATGCTAGCAGTTTTAGTGTTTGTATCACATTCGAATAGTGGTATCAGATGACTTAAAGATTACTCACACTTATACACTGGAAATATTTTATCCTTGGAATGAATCAAAGACAGATACAAATCTGACAACTTTTGCTTCTAAAAAATCCTTTCTTCTCAGCTTTTCTAGCCTTGTGGACCAGAGAGATAAAATAATACAGTAAAGAATTAAAAATCCAGACACATAAAATGTATGTGAAATTTGACCAAAACAATTAAACAAACTTCCCAAACAAGCTACTAGCATCATGTTCTATGTGTATAAAACCAAACAAATATGGAGAGCAATGAGAGTTTGGCTTTGCAAGTTACTCAAGACCCAATCCTGTTTTATTTATTTTTTTTAACAAATACATTCAGAATTCAAAGTCCATTTGACAGTTATAGGAGGTGAACAGCAGCAGTTCCTGGACCAGTCATTTACTTTCCAGTGCTGCTATGTGCACACTGAAATCCCATGGTTTCTTTCCTGCTTCACAGATGAATAATTGAAACAACTTTGCAGATAAATGACAAATGGTAAGTGGAAAATACCTGCCAACTTGAATTTTTAAACACTTCTGGATACATAAATATTTTGGTTAATAGAGGCCATTCAAATATTAGCAAAATGTATATATAATTTTAATAAAATCATCCTGATTTTGTAGGTAATTCTGTTCATTCAAGGAAAGAATACTTGATGAATGGGCAGACAGGATTTCACTTAACCTCCCTCCAAAATCTGACTGGGGCTGAGCTGACCTAACAACTTGCTGCTGTCAAAGGAAGACAGTTCTGCTCTTCCTTTTGAGTCCTCCCCCTGAGGTTTGCTCCTTCCTCTTCCTCTGCAGTGGCTCTCACTTGTCCAATTCCATGGGGAGCCTTTTCAGTTCCTTGTATCAGCAGTAAATTTCCTTTTTCTGGCTGAATTATTTTTCTGATGATTCATTGGGTGATTCATTTCACAGAAGGATCAGAGAACAGGGAAAGAACCTCATCTCTCTGAAGCAGCAGAGATGGGAGAAAAAGAGAACCAGGTTTTTGAGGAAGGTGCAACAATGAGGTGTTACAGGTTGGGTCAGTTGCTGGTGGAAGCTACTCTTAGTAGTTGCTGTTTAGCTTTTCTCAGAGAAAAAAAAAAGAGTCTTATTTAAAAAAAAGGTCTAATAAAAAAAAAAAGTCTTGACTTTATTGACTGTATCTGTGCTAGGTCTTATTAGAAACCTGCTTTAGAGTATAATGCCGAGATATCCCTCCAATAGCCCTCTCCTCACCTTTTGAATGAAGCCAAGTCTAAGACACTTATTAACACTATGTTAATTAACACATATCCAGTGTCCATTGACATGCTCAGACCACAGTTTATACATTATTTATGTTACTGTTGTAACATCACTGCTACTTCGTTAACACTGCACCTGCCTCTCTCAGGGTACATTCACTCACGTGACTGATTCCTAAAAACAGAAGGATCATGATTTAGTAATAGAGATGAAGAGGTTAAAAAAGAAATAAAAAATCTATCACCCTGTTAATCTAAAGAGATGCTAAAAGAAGTCAACAGAAACCTCAGCAGGGATCCAGGTTCTGAGAGCTGGATAATGCAGTATGTATAAGAAATTCATGTCTCACTTTATTACAGGTCATAACTGATTTTTCTCCCTAAAAGAGAAATAATTCCACTTCTATGACCGTGATTTGCTCCAATTATCTGTAATACCCAAGATTTAAAAATACAGCTTGAGCTACACTGTTTGGATCTGCAAAGCCAATTGTACAAAGTGCTGTTTGAGGGCAGAAAGCTTTTGCTCCCTTTCTGTTTTTTTCCAATACTAGGTAAAAATTTACCTCAGTTTTTACTAGCTGAACATCTTTCCCAAAAGCAGCACCACAACTTCAGTGTCTGGGGCCACTGCTAAAGCAAGCAAGCACTCAGCAAGAAAATTGTTGCTCAGCAGTTAGAGATTTTTAGTTCCTCAAGAAAAGAATAGTTTTTCATGGTCTACTCAGGCATAGATGTTAAACACTACTCAATTAACAGTACTAGGTCTATCCTTTAGGCATAAAATGTTTGCCTGTGCAGCGAAGAGGAATTTTCTCTTCATTCTTTGACTTGATGCACAGTCACCCTCCCCAAAAACTATTGAAATCAATGGAGAAACTTGGTGGCCTTTGCCTCTGCCCTGCCCACTGTAGCGTAGAACATTAGAAACACTAATGTTAAAACTGCGTTGGTTTCAGCTGACTCTGACCTCTGAAGAGAATTAGGTGGTAGGCTTAAAATGCTGACAGTATGATTCAGTGTGAAGTGTTCCCATTAGTTTATATTTCTTTAAAAAATGAGAATGCATTTAATTTATTTCAGTAAATGATCCAGTATCATTTATAGCCATTAAGAAATTATTTAAAACTCAGTATAATTTCTGTTTAATATTTTGTTTCTTTTTTCTTTTCCTGTAGTGCCACCCTAGTGGATGCCTTATTGATCTTTGTATGCAAATGGGTATTATAATGGTGTTAAAGCAGACATGGAATAATTTCATGGAATTGGGATATCCGTAAGTAAATATAATACGTGTGCTTCTGCTTGTGCTTTCCTTATGGCCCATTAATAAAAGCAAGATGCACTATTCCTTACAATAGAAAACCTCCCCCCATGATACAGAACTCCAGATATGTGGATGGTGTTCAGGGCTTTTTTCCACACTGGACATGGTTTGGAAAAGTGAAAGTGTAATATAAATATTAACAAATAAGTAATACATGGGAAGTACTTGATTTTGTTAAATTGTATTCTGTGTTCTAAAACTCCTTAAAAATAACCCTGTGACTACTGTATTGCTTACATGAAAAATATTATATGTATCATTTCTTAGCTATGCCAGTAAGTTCTAAATTTGATTTCTCGCTGAGTGATAAAAGATGTCTGAAAGAGCAGGTATGAGCTGGAAAAAACGCACTGCTGGCATATGCACCCTGAGAGCTAGAAAAATGTACTGACTGGTATGCAGATAAGTTCCCTTGTGATCTTCGAGGTAACATGGAGCTGTGCCCTAGCTAAAAGGTTGGCAATTATTAATTTCCTATTGGTTCATTCCTTATTGATTAGTATTTAATGAGCATATTTAATATGATTAATATAGGTTTAATATGATTAGTGTAACTTATGCCAGAGACCATGTGGCTGGTCATCAAGGGAAATTAGCAAGTGTGAAGATCTAAGAGAGAGCTGACATTGTCAGAAAGTTTGCCCTTGTGAAGTTCAGAGGGATTTGCTATTTCTCTGTCTTTCCTGGGCCTAGCACTCCTTGCCAGTATTTTGCAGCTGTTAGGGCTGCGGGAATTAGTTGGGATGGGCAGGAGGGAACAGTAGCAGCAGTATTGATCCTTCTCTTTCCATTCCCTACCTCTTTTGTCAGTTTTCATTAGAACCCTCTGCTTTCTATTAATATAGATTTTGAAACTTATCAAGGAGCACAGAAGAGAAATAAAAGAAGGTGACTGATAAAGATCGGAGGGGATTGTTTAAGAGCAAGTGATTTAATAGGAATAAACTGGTTCAGGTGCAGTGAATCTTCACTTTAGAGTCACAAGGAAAATCACAACATAAAAGACACAGTCACAACATTGTGAAAGGCTTCATCTTATTTTGATGAGAGATGTGCTTGCTCTCCAGACCCTGCAGTCCACCTTCTAGCCCTGAAATGCTGCAAACAGATGTATTTCCTTTTTGTATATCCTTTCTGCTAAGAGCTTGATGGCAGCCAACACAATGTGGATGGCCAGAGGACTTCAAGGCAACTCTACAATCTGTAGCTGAATCCAGTTGAACTGCATTCAGTTGCACCTACACTTCTTTAAGGAAGACGGGAAGAGCTATAACCTTTCTGACAAATTACGTAAATGGAAAAATAATCTCTAAGCTTTAAGAAAACAAGCAGCTGTCCAAACACTTATCCAAATCCAATGACTATTTGCAGTCACTTTGCACTATTTACCATTCACAGACCAGACCAGGCCACTGTGAAAGCAAGAAGTGAAGCATTGTCAGGAAAAGGACTGAATTATTTGGGTGATCTGTCATTTCTATCTTACTGAGACAAAGTGGCCAACCACAACTTCAGAGAAAATCTCTGTCATTGTTGTTTGGGGTTTTCTTGCTCTCTATACTAACTCTTAACTAGTGTCCTTTGTGCAACTCTTTGAAACAGTGTTTATTTCAGATGTGAGAATTCATTTCTCTTTTGGCTCAGTGCCTCTCACAGTGGTCTTACACACGTATTTCTTTGCGACCAGCATCTTCCCCCTGATGTCCAGTACAGCTCCCCCACTTCTTGAGATGGAGGTAGCTCATGTGTGAGCTGTCCACCTCTTAGCCACTGTGTGCTGTCAGTAGTCCAGACACTTCTTTCTGCCTCTTGCTTCTCTGAATGCTTGGCTGCAGACACCATTCAGGGTTGCCTTTTTCCTTCCAGGATTGCCCAGAGACTGTTAGTGTGCACGCTGTAGAACCATGCAGAGATGCCAGGTCACACACAGGAAAGGATCAAGCAGCATTAGCATTCTTATTTACTGAGCTCAGCTATCTCTACACAGCATTGCATTCTGTCATATAAACAGACCCTGAAGTGATTTGCCATTCTGTGCAGAGAAAAAGAAGTAAATAAATAATGAAAAAAAGTCAAAATCCTTTTACCATTTTAACAACATCTAGGCTGGGATTACAGCTCATCAGCTGTATCAGTTTTCATATCTATTATGCTGTGTCATCCACCACATGTATTACTAATGCTCTATTTTCCTGTACATTGGGAAATGAATTTTGCAAGATATGTTGTGCCCACTTAACCTCTTCCAATTTTGTGATAAATAGTCATTAATATTCTTTACCTTGTTTCTTTAATTTAATTTAAAATGTAGGCTTATTCAAAACTGGTGGACCAGGAGAAAACTACGACAAGAGTATGGCACACAGGGAAAAACAAGCTTCCCACAGTGGGAAAAGGACTATAATCTGCAGCCTATGAATGCTTATGGACTCTTTGATGAATACCTAGAAATGAGTATGGCTCTAATCTTTGTTATCTCTCTTTCACTAGATTTTAATGTTGTTGCTTTTTTGTTGATGTAGGCTAGTGTATTCTTTTAATTATCACTATGTGAAGCTAAGGAGACTGCAAAAAGGTTTTTTTTCTCACAGGTCAGGTGAGGAATGGGAGTGAGTTTTTAAGAACCAAATCAATGTAGTTAAGCACACTGCTGATGGTTTGCTAACCTCTCATCTATGAAACAGTTCCCAATCTGGATTTGTTTTGCCAAACCAGAACCCAGTTCTTTATCTGTATACATTTCTGAAGAACTGTTATTTTCTAAAGAAAGTTGCCTTGTGCTTTTACTTTTAAGAACATGGTACAGACCTGTATTCTTGTTTATGTTTAAAATCCTCCCTCATTTACTGCCTCACATTTACAAAGTAGCCTACTGCCAAAAGGCACTGCTCTATCCAGAGAGGAGAGGAGGATAACTGCTAAAAAAAAAAACCAAAAAAACCCCATGAACTTTTGCCCTGTGTGACTGAACTGCATATGTCATTATTGTTTTTTTTTCTCCCTCAAAATTTTTTTCAAATTAATGGGAAATCTGACAAGCTGAAAACCTGCCTCTAGAAACTTAAACAAAATTTCAAAATGCTTTCCATCAGAACTATTAAAAGGAATGTATTCATCCCTAATCTTTGCAAGTATTGAGAGATCCTAGTTGATGCTGGAGTAAAAATGGCTCTTTCTAGAAGCAGTTTGTCCACCTCTGAACTTCACTCCAAACTACAAAATTTAGATGGTGTTATCTGTTCCAGGGCCAGATGTGCATTTGTTCTTTTCATCCTTCCTTCTGAACTTTCAGCAAGGACTTGCTGTACAACTGCCACTAGACCATTATATAGTGTGACATAATAAGAAGTGATTGTATACTTTGTACATAATTTTTATTTGCATAAACTGTTTGGTATCTTAGACCTTGGGATTAGATCCTGACAGTTATATGGTGATATTTCCTTTTTTTCCCCAGTTCTTCAGTTTGGCTTCACAACTATTTTTGTGGCAGCTTTTCCGCTGGCACCACTTCTGGCCTTACTAAACAATATTATTGAAATTCGGCTTGATGCTTACAAATTTGTTACTCAGTGGAGAAGACCTTTAGCTTCAAGAGCCAAAGATATAGGTGAGTTCTTTGTACAGTGTGTGTTATATATATGTGTGTTATTTGTAAGTCAAAGTTTTGACCACTTCAACTAAGAGAACATGAAGGCATTTTCAGTCATCTTCCCAATTAATAATAGACCCCTTGATTGTTCAAAGCAACTTCAAGTATCATATGCCAATGCACTTATGGGATTAATAGTGTATATTGAAAGACGTCTCTTAATGATTCTCTGTGAGACTTAAAAGCCAAGGTGTAAAGTGACCAGTGTTGTCTGCAGGTGTTTTGTTGTGGCAGACACACTGTGTGAACACATGCTGCTGCCCAACTTGAATATAATAACCAGACAGAGCAGATGAAACATGAAAGTCAAGTTCAAGGGGCCACCATCCTGTAAGGGACCTTTGATTCTATATTTATCTGGCCAAAACCAAGCTCCCCTGTGACTCATGCTCCCTGGGTCCCTGGTGGGTCAGACAGGGTGGATCTGGATCCCAGCAGACAACTTGCTGTCAGTGAGTCACACCTGCATTGCTAAACGCAAGGTCCACATAACTCTGAGGTCATCCAGCCACACACTATTGCAAGGGCTCTATGAACCTATTTTGACTACAAATCTCTTCTGTCCTTGCAGTATGCAAAAGCAGAACACCTTTAGGAAGAACTTTAAAACAAAATTATCTGCCCAATGCTGAATCCCTGGTGTTTTCAGATGTGTAAATAGGAAACCTCACTAACTGTCTCCATTGCAAAAATAAGTAGCTCACACCAAGAAATAGCAGAAACTCGGGCTTTGTACTCTTAGAACATTCTACGATGTTCCTAAAGTCCCTGTCTGATTAAAGCTTTGAATGTTGACAGTGTGAATCTGTGGGTTTTGGCACAAGTCTGGACAACAGCCAGTACATGGCATACATTGCAGACAAAATTTCTAAAAAAACAGTTATATAATGCAATTAATAGAAGCACAGAAAAATACATTTTTTTTCATGTCGATTCAGGTGTTATTTCTCGAAATCAATTCCACTTGCCCCTTATTCGGCAAAGTTTTCGGTCCAGACAACTTGATGCCTCATTAAATCAATTGGTGTGTCTAATCTTCCTTTGGTGTGGTTCGCAGTGATGGTCCTCACGACCAGAGTTGCTGTGTGCCTGTACCACAAGATCTGTCAGGCAGTTGAGGATGGGACAGAAATATCCAGGTGATGCCTGGACTGCCAGCCATTGTGTAGCATTAGTGTGCCATGAAGATTTGGATGCTGATAGGAACACTGACCAGCTGTGCATGAGGTCCACACAAGGCCCCTGTGACCACCAGATGATGGATTGCACGTATTCATGGCTACCCTGGCAGACCCTCCTTGAAGGCTGGAAAGCCATCATCGTAAGCAGGGAGGCTTACAGCATTTCTTAAAGCTGCCCACATGGCCATGTGTCTTGGTGAGCTAAGGCCTCTGTGAGCATTTTTGCAACTTCCTTAAGATTATTTATAGGATAAAAAAATTTTCCACCCAGTGGGAATATCTCTGGTCCACTAAAGTCACCCTGCTCAATAAGAAAATTTATTTTTACTCAGTGACTCTTGGCTAAAAACTACATAAAAACACCTTGTGCAGTGGGACAACTACTTCATGCAGTATTTCAGGCACTTTAGTTCTTGTTTTTTCTGGAGCAAACATACTCTCCTTGTTCAACAGGCATCTGGTATGGCATCCTGGAAGGCATTGGAATTCTTTCCGTTATCACAAATGCGTTTGTTATAGCAGTGACATCAGATTTCATCCCTCGCCTTGTTTATGCTTACAAATATGGACCTTGTGCTGGCCAAGGAGAAGCTGGACAAAAGTAAGCTTTTTTTGGGGGGTAGGGGGAGAAACAGATGTTCACTTACTACTTGAAACAGATGCAGTATTACTGTCTATGTATGTTCTGATTCCACTAACCCAAATGTATTGATTGTGTTTAGGTAACAAATACCAGCCCAGGTACTGATGCTCTGCGCATTCACAGAATGGGTTCCTGAGTAACTGTGATTCAGGACATTAATTCGAGGCAAACATGGCAGAGCTATTTCAGAGATTTAGTGTGTGTGACAGGATGCTGCCCAAGCTGTACTTCCCAGCTGGTAGTACATGTATATAATCCTCTTTTCTTTCTGAAGCAATGCTGATACTAACCAGTAAAGAATTTGTTGAGCATTTTAAACTTGTACCCTGGGGTTTTTTCCTGATGTAATACTCAGCATGTATTACTCAAAAAAGTAGTGTCTATCAAGAGAAAGCAATTTCCAACTAATACATCAAGATATACTTACAGAGAAAAGTAATTTGTTTTTCTTCTAAAAGTAGAGTTCTTAGATTAAACCTTCCAGGAGACATTTGTGATCTGAATCCCTGCTGCCTCTGTGGATTTTCTTTCAGTATTGCTAAACACTAGGATTATATTAGCATGTGCACACTACCAGCAAGTATGAGATAGTTGCTGCATGGCCACTTGTGAAATCTAGGCTGTTGGACTCCGGGAAGGTCACTGAATCCAACCAAACATTGACACAGTTTGCAAACGCTCTAGCGGTGCCATTAGCAAGGAACCCTGCTGTTCAAAGAAACCCAGGCTAAACAGTAGACAGTGACAGAGAGCTTACATTCTGCTATTGGACATATGGCAGATTGATTTTTTTACTCCATGCTGCAGAAAGTGAGTTCATCTGTTGCTGCTTTTTTGACATCTTTTGACTATCAATACCAAATCAATATCAAATTAATCATACTGACGGAAGAAGGGCATCTGGTGCGGCAGCTCCTGATTTGCAGATCTGCTAACTTGCTGTCCTGCAAGGAGCTGGGCCTGTTAGCTGGGGCTAGGGAAGATATTCTGCTTACTTTCAGGAAGAGTTAAAATCCATTCAGGGGTAAAGTGGTCTGGTTCCAGTTGTTCCTGAGCTTGTGCTTCTGCTCGTGCCAATAGAAAGATCTACAGGATATTGAAACACTGTGAGCAACTCTCCTTGCTAAGGAAAGCATAAGAAAGGATTTCCTCAGGGCCACTGTGCATGAAAAAACAACACCTTTAGAAATATTTCTCTTAAGACTCAAATATAACTCAGTGGCTTTGAAACTAGTTCTGCATAGGGGAAGTAGTTTGGCTCACAGAGAAAGCTCCTATCTTCTTTTCCCAAACCTCTTGTACAATGTTTTCACACTTCTGCTGCTTTTTTGAGTGAATTTCTAGATGAAACCATCAGGTAGTAATCCTTTGAAGAATTACTTGTATTAAAAGGAATTACTTGTATTTGAAGGAAACTTGTATTAAAACTGTTTATGTCAGCATTCTGAATAATATTATTAGTAAGTATTGCTACAAAAGCAGGAAGGTATTCAAAAATCCACAGGAATAATGAAATTTCTCAAATTAATGAGTGAATTGCATCTGTTACTGAATAGCTTAAAAGAGAGAGGTACTCTTCTCTTTCAAAAAATATCTGCAGCTATTAGATCCATATGACACAGAGTGATACCAGAAAAATACTGGAATTGAATTGAGCTCCAAATCCAATCAGTATGAAGACAAAGCCAGATGGTGTTTGAATGTAATTTCTCAAAGACTGTAAAGTCCATATCAAGAAAAACCCAAACCAAAACAAAAATCCCCCAGCCCTTACTGTGTGTTATACTCTGCACCAAGCTGAGTAGTGTGTCTACACTTACCTGTGCTCGGGCAGCGCAGCATGAACAGCAAAACACATTTTGGCCACATCTCTCCTCAGCTTTACTAACACCAAACTTGAATCTTCTGTTGATGCCCACAGCCCTTTGCCAGGGAGCACAACTTCTCCTACTCAGTATTCTCTAAATTTTGCCTGGCCTTCACAGTGCTCAGTCACCCTGGGATCTTCCAGTATGGAGTTCCTCTGATTAACTGAACATTTTCTAAAAAGCTGTTTTAAGTATATATCTTTCCATCTGATGTAGCCTCCCTTTGTGCTAGTACCATGAGTGTAACAGTGGGAATATTTTGGTTATCTTCCTAACGCTCCTCATTATTTTCTCTGACCCTATTGTGTCACCATTTAGGTGACTTTTCAAAAGTAATCAGTCCCAATCTTCATCATTCCTTCTCCCATAGAAATCTATCATTTCTTCACTTTTATTGTTCATTTGACCTACTTTAGCATTTCTTTTATATTGCCTCAACATCCCTTTCAAATATTAATAAGCATCAAAATTGTACTTTGGATTTTACGAAACCCAAAGAACATCCTCCTGGGTACAACAGTTAATGGAAAAATATTGCTGTGTCCTGATGACAGAATTTTGTCCTCTCTAGGTGTATGGTTGGCTATGTTAATGCCAGTTTATCAGTATTTCTGGTGTCTGACTTTGAGAACCGTTCCGAGCCAACGTCAAATGGAAGTGAATTCTCTGGTTCACCATTAAAATACTGCAGGTAAGTTTCTGATCAACATACTTTTCTGCTTTAAGACATTGAAATGGAGAAACATCATAATAAATCTGGAGTTGAAACTCATTTTTAGAACTTAAAAACTGAAAGTTTTAACTGCTGTTCAGGGTCATGATCTTCTTGATACTGCTTGGCTGTTACCTGCATGATTCCTTCCTCAGATAAAAGAGAAGCAGAGAAGTTGGTATCTGGAACATGTTCCTAATGCAGGATTTTTTTGGTGTCACAGCCTGACTCAGACACAATCATCATGGATAAATACGGTATCAAAGGGCCAATAATAGGTGCCTGATTGCTTAGGTACCAGTGAGATCCAATTGTGATGAGATTATGTCACAGGACATGCACAGGGAAGTCAAGGTTGCGTAGGAGCGGCCACACTGAGTTATTTCACAGGTGTGACAGACATAAACAGGCTCTGTCATAAGCTATCTTTACAAAACCTCAAGTCCAGCATTTCCTAAGTGTTGAGTTGCTAATATGTTTATGTCATTGCTTGCAGGTGTAATTATTAGCAATAATCATATACCTGTGGTTTGGATCAAAGGAAGATGAGCAGTTATCTGCATGTCTTTGTCCGCAGCAGTAGATTGCAGAAATAGCAGTCTGAGAAAAGTTTGTAATGGCAAATTTGGACCTGAGTGATTTTAATGGCCAAAAACCTCAAGGATCTACATAAAGGTCTTAAATGGTGTCCCAACCAAAAATACCAAACAAATACAGCTACTAATTTTTAATCACAATATTACATTACAAGCATGAGTCCTGGTAGTCCTTTAGCAGATATGCTTGGTGCCAGTATTTTTCACTGTGAAGAATTAAAATATTCTTCTATGAGTGCCTAAAGAACAAAAGATACTCTGTGATGCCACAAAGGTCTGTGATACAGCAGAAGTCAGTGATACTTGCAATATTGTGACTTTTTATGAATAAGAATAATTTTGAGTGGTACAGCATAATAAATGGGGAGATGGGATGGCATTAATGCTTTCATTTAAATAACTGATATTTAAGACTTGCAACTTCTTTAGCAGAAAGAGTACTCCAGTGTTGAATTCACCTGTGGAGCAGAACCACAGTGAGAATATTCCATTGGACATTGTTTGCTGTAGCATTATTTAATGATTTTTTGTCATTCTGACCATTCTCTTCCCTGCCTCTAATTCCTTTGTTCCCCAAATTCTAG
>JACBWW010000005.1:9861858-10122424 GCA_020086605.1 Lanius collurio | reverse complement strand
TGTCCAGCCAAAATTGTGACCAACTGTGGAATAACTTTTTGTGTCTGCCTGTTACAGACACATCAGATTTGACTTTGCTTTGTCTCAACCAAAGCCATAGGCTGGCTCATATCTGCCTCTCTCAACATGAGCCACTCTGTTTATTGACACTGCAAGCTGTTTCCTTAACTAGATCTATGAAATCACAAAGGTAGTTGTGGCAGAAACCATTAGCTCTTTTTGGAAAACTCTAGTGGGTGTATTGTGATTGCTACAGTGCTTACAATAAAGATTGCACTGAGAGATAGGGGATTCAAGGTAGGTTTTTTCATAAACTGGGTAACTGCCTAGGCTCATATCCCTTTTTGGCACTCTGAGTGGGGTTTATTTTAGATAACCTTCTTTGAAAACAAACAAAAGTATTTCCTGTCACTGCAGAAGGAATTATTTGTCCAGGCTAAACTGACATAAGTAGTTTTTTTTTTCTTTTTAGGTTTGGCAAAAAATCCCTAACACTTAGAATATTTGAGTTTATTTCTCATGAGGGAAGAATACATGGGAAAACATTTTACATTCTCTTTTCAGCAGCTTTCAAAAGAAGGGTTCTGCTTGGAGAAGAAGAAATACCTTTATTTCTCCAATTGAGAATGTGTGTTCTTTCTGAGATGGAGGATTTTTCTGTTTGTCTGCTCCTCCTCTCAAGTGAAGTGAATCTCCAAGCAGCATTTTTGATCAAGCAGAAAAGGACACTCAAGCAATCCTCCTGCATCAAACTCAAGCTTTGCTGTGTCATGCCTAAAATAGGAGGGACAAAGGATCAGTTAGCTTGTATTTAATTGTCATGTTTGCTAAATAGGAATATGTCTTTGGATAAGAGACACAGTTTAAGAAAAAACATTAGGTTTTGTTTTGTGTAGATACATTACTACTTCTGTATAGATACATTACTTCTAATACTGATGAAAGCATTTCTGGCAACAGGAAATGTTACATCATTTGACCCTCCTCTTCCTGCAGAGCAGGAAGTAATACCAGTACTAATACTAGGCCCTACCTGAACAACCTTACAGCAAATCATCACCTCAGGGCTTTCAACCCACAGGTTATAGAACAGTTCTGAGGCCTTACTTGAACCTACCTGCTCATAATTCCTGCTGCATATTTCTGACCAATAATGGACTTTGGCTGGAATTTTTGTGGGGAAAATAGTTCATGGTTTGTTTTATTAAAATTTAGCAATGAGTTTGGTTTTAACACATCTGTCTGTAAAATGGAAAGAGAAGGTTTCTCAGAACATATGAGAAGTACTGGTTTTCTTCCTAAGGTTTTAAATTTTTTGTTCTTTCTTTTGTGTCCACAGCACCTTGTCTTTTGCATAAAGCATCTGATCTCCTACTTAATTCCAGATCTTCCAAAAGATCTGAGAGATCGAATGAGGAGAGAAAAGTACCTGATTCAGGAAATGATGTATGAAGCTGAACTAGAACGTCTGCAGAAAGAGCGGAAGGAAAGGAAAAAGAATGGAAAATCTTACCACAATGAGTGGCCGTGAGAGGGTGAGGAAGAAAGTGCTTAAAAGACAATAAGAACTTTTGTTTATAAAAAATTCCTGGTTTTCTACAGCAGAGAGTGCACTGAAAGGAATAGTCAGTAATGTTGTGGGCACTTAGCACATGTGCACCCCTGTTTAATAGGGTGGATTTTGTCATAAGCCTTTTGAAAATAGAGGTGTTTCCAAGGCTTAGTCTTCTCCAGAGCTGATGTCAACATAAGCACATCAGACCAATACTGAGTCTCTGCACTCTTGCCAGGAAGCTCCCAGGCCCTAACTAAAATTCGAGGCCCTGAACTTCAAAGCAGTTATACAACTTCCAGTGCTTTACAGAACTTGGTGATCTTTCAGCTCATTCTCATGAAGTTGCTACTTCAGAGGAAGTGACTGCGCCTTGGCAACGTGGCAGTGTTTGTCCGTGTGTGTGGCCACCACCTGCAGCACTTGCATGGCAGCATTGCTCTCTTCCACAGTGGACCCAGCTGTGTTAGTTTGCATTTACCACCAGTTAAGGTCACGTATGTGGACCATTTCCATTACTCAATAATACTCAAGTATTATTTAGGAGGAGATGCATGATCATGAGTCTGATCAACTGGTATAACAATGCTGGAAAATGTAGGCATCAGAAGTGCAGGCAGCCAAGCACCTAAATGTGGCCAGAGTATCTAACTGTAGGGTCATTTAATTGGAAATGACACCGTGAAAAGTGGTAATATATGTTAGTTTTGAACAGTGCCTTTTCAGCTATAGGACTGTCTGGTGTCTGAAGGAATCAAATCAGGCTAGGGCCTTTTGCCCAGAACTGCCCATCTATTTGTGTTGCAAGATCACATTGAGGCCTAGTCAGGAATTAGGGTGTACTTACACACATAACAGAAGTCAGACGGTGTCTTAAAGACCTATCTGCCTAAGTGAAACAAAAAAAAAAGACAGATGAACAAAGTCAGCAGAATAAAACACAGTCATCCAGAATATCTACACCTTAATACTTTCTTTATTCATCATTTCATTATCTATGAAGTAGTGGAGAGAAAAAATAAAACAAGAGACTGAAGTATGAAACAGCTTGAAATCCTTAATGCAGAGCAATTCTACACAGGCTGCAAATTAGATGTGAGCAAAATAAGCCACTGTCAACATCCTTTAGCAAATTCCTTAGTATTGAGAAATTAAAAATTTCTTATTTAATTAAGAAATTAAAAAATTCCAGACTTTTAATGCAAAAGAGTGGATTTGTAGCTTTGAAGACATCATAAGTGTTGGATGGAGCAATATGAATCAAAATACTGAGTGTTGTGAAAGTTCTTCCATCAGTTGTTTCTAGAAGTTATTCTGGAAGCAGTTTAATAGAAAGTGTAGAATTTGCCCTTCTGGAGAGACCACACAATGTGAGACCCTGTGGGTGGCTACCTCAGTCTCCACACAACAGGACCACTTGCACCAAGACCAATATTATCAAATTAGATCTATTAACTTATTTCCACTGCAAGGGAAAACTGAGCTATCTGCATGAGAGGGAGAAGCTTTAATGAAAGGGAATATGACATGAGGAAGAAGGATGGAAGAAAATGTGAGTGTACTCCTCTCTGCAGCCACTGCCTGCCTACACAAAAAAGCAAGGAACGTCCTCCAGTAGCAACCCACCTGAGGAGGATAAATGACATAGCAGCTCCCTTTTATCAGCTGCTCCTGGCCTAAGCCTGAAAGTCCCATGAGACAGCATAAGCACTGAAGGAATTTCAGGATTAGTCTGTTCTGTGTTGGCTCAGTGCAAAACTGAGTGGGGAGCACAGCTAGTGGTGGTGGGGTAAATTCTTGACTAATGGGAAAGTGAACTTGTTCATCTTTCCTTCTGCTTACAGCAGCTGTGGACACATACATGGACAGTGAGGAAATAGGAGTGTTTCTGTCTCTGTAAATACAGAGTGGGGATTAGGCAATGTTAACCTCCAATATACACATGCCAGATGGGTCAGTATTTACCATCCACCATCTACAATTGCAGTCTGGGGATTTTGGGGCAGGATCGCTGTGCAAAATTATATTCAGACCAAATTCTGATGAAAAAAACTATTAGTTCGGATACTCTCTGTTAAATGTCTAAACCAACAAATGACCAGAGCTTAGAAGCTGTTTGCTAAGTAGTAAAGTGAGACATGAGCCGTGCATAAAATCAGAGTCACCCATATGAGCAAAATGGACCTTTGCCAATCCCTGCAGTAAGATGCAGTTTTGTCAATTTAGATCTCAATAACTTCCAAGAACTGAACTGAAACACAATAGAATATAAACTGACTTCCACTCCAGAGAAACCACTGCAATAAAATGTGCCAAAACAAATAATGCACAGCAGAAATGCAATAGATAATAATTGCTTTTGAGAGTAGTTTTCAAGATAGCTACATTATGATGAATTTTCCTGACAATCCATTGCTAGAAGTCATGTCCTGCTCTGCTCTAAATGAAACCATAGGTTGGCTGCTTGCCAAGCTTGTGCTGAGTATGATGCTGCAAGGGACTCTGACTTCCTGGCAGACCCTGAGTACATCTCTGTCACTTCAGTTTGACCAGTCAACCCACCGAGGTTTCTCTGCAGCTGGTCTGAATAGGTTTCCCTGGAGGTGTTCAGAGCTATACAGCAGAACATTTAGGAAAGATGTCCCTTTTTTAGCTATTAGAAAATAAAATACAAATAATAGTATAATAATAATACTAAATGGAATTTTAATAATTTCTAGAGAACTAATTTATGCCATTCTCTTCCTGATGTGATGATGGGTTTTGTTTAAACCTCAAGGTGACAGCCCTGTATGTTGTTTACTTATTCCAGCTCTACAAGAGCACTACCTTCATGGGAATGAGAAAAAAGTGCAACCTCAATGCATGGCACAGACATTTTACATAGCAAGCAGGACAGCACACATCAGAGGATTTACTGTGAAATCAGCTTGCAATCAGCATAGGATTGTTCTCCATAGGCCACTCTTGACAGCAGCATGTACTTCATGAGCAGTTACACACCAGTTTTTAAAACCAAGGGAAAAAAATGTATATTGGGACTGTTTTTCACCCCGTTTGCTATGTTTTTTGCATTCTGTCCCATGCTGGTTTTACAGATCTTAGAATAAAATATGTAAATGAACAACCTGAATACTCTGACAAAGGAAAAATCTAGGAATAGGATATCATCTACATTCAAGCCACCAAATACTGCAACAGAAACTGTGTTTACAAATCAGTTCTTTTTTATTTTAAATCTTTCTGAGGGGAGTTACATTATTGACCATATATATTATATATATATATATATATAAAGTATATAGAGAGATTGTTTATTTGTAAATAGAAAAATTCTATGGAGAAGAATGTCAAGTTTTCACACTTTAAAAAAAATCATCAACATAAAGCCATGTTTAATGCTTGTATAATGTGATGTAATAAACTTTAAAAATAAATTATGCATATGAAACATTTACCACTTGTCATTCAGGAGTTTCTTTCTGTTTACTTTATTTGTTCAGCAAGCAAGCTGACCAGTCAGATAGAAACAAAACTTCAATGCAGACAAAAAACAAGCCAAAATCTGTCACTATTTTCTCTCTGTGGTTCTTTTGTGTATTCACAGAGTAAAATATTGTTACTGTTGTGGTTTTAGTGTTAGGGTTTTTTAATGTTTTTGCTTAAACAGGTTCCTAATTATTTTGTCTCATAACCCTGCCCAATGCTGCATGTAATTTGGACACTGTGGAGTGCTTTTGTTCCCGTGAAATGAATCAGTTTTGAGCATCCCACATTTCTTTATCGGGTCAACTTTTATCTGGGAGAGATGAAAGTTCAGGGTGCAGGAGTATGGTGGAGACTTCAAGAACTATCTTGCTGCTTTTACACAGACAAGGAAGGCCCTGGCTTAGAGTCCAGATAGCAGAAGATACATTCCCAGAGAACATATTATTCAAAATAAATGAATTGTTTTAATTAATGATGCCAATTAAAAGAATATAGAAAAGAATAAAGCCAAAGGAGTCACTTTATAGCTCTGCAGCAGTCATGGGAGATGAGATAGCAAGAAACGGGGTAGGTGTAGAGGTCACCTGAAAACCATAAGGATGTTTGTCTCTAAACCACTTGCAGCAGGACATACTTCCCAGTGAAAACTAATCTTGATATTATGATTGTGTGTGGAGCAATAGATACCACTTGGCCCAAACTTTCACTTCATAGCATAATTAGAATTAAATGACTACTCAGTGCTTAGTGACTTCAGCAATAAAGGGGAGGTAAGACGGTAATTTACGTGTTTCCTCTGTTTTAAACAACTGTGTGAATTCAAAGCACTGAAAAAAAAAAGTGCATTTTAAATTATGATAACCAGGAAGATTAGTCTTTGCAAACAAAACAGGGAAAAGTTACAGATAATCTAAGACAGTCTAGGGCAGCATCAACTACAGCGCAGTAATTTCAGCACAGAGTGGTGCAGAAAGGACATGCTGATACTGTTTCACACAGCAGTGACCAGTCACCCTCTGGAGAAGCACATTCAGAGGGGAATACAGCATTTGGATAGGGAGGGCTGTAGCCATACTGGCAGGCACAGAGATCAAGTGCTTGCTGCTGGCTCCTGTTCTCTGTTACGGCTCACTCTCTCTCACAAAGCACAGGTATGCAGAGGCATGCCAGTCCACGTCAGCACTCTGCAGCAGTGTGGAGATAACAGTATTTGCCCTCTTTCAGATCTGTGGGCTGAAAGTACCTGGTAAGTAAAAATTATTATATTCCAAGGCTCAAGAACTATTCCACAGCACAGAATGCAGTATCTCTTTCTGGGTCATGAAGACAAGGCACAAGGTTGAATGAGCTGCACTTATCTTCTGAGACTTGAGAAGCATAGCCAGCTTATTCAGTCAATGGGCTAATTGTCTCAGAGTAACTAAGACAGTCCCAAAAAAGAGATATTCCTGTCCTGAATCCTAGAAGACTGTATCCAGGACACTATTGTTTGTCTCAGATCTTAGATATAGGGACACAAGATGTAACTCATAGGATCTATCCCATTTGATCACAGCCCTTCCACACGGTGGCTTTAGGCACTGACCTGAACCCAGAGCTGCAGCAGAGAAGTGTGAGAAAAGGGGCTGACCCTAAACTCTGCACTGGATCATGCAAAGAAATGCTTCAGGAGGCAAAGGGGAAACCTGCGTCCATCACATAGTTTTGCACTGGGTTAGCCGATGGAGTCATGGCCTTGGTGGCACCCACAGAGTGTCTGGCTGGCCTGTTCTCCTGGTCTGGTCCTTGGAGCTCATTTTTTCACTGTCATTTTCTGATCCCAGCAGTTCATCTTATGCAGTAGATGATCAAGTGCCCTCTGTCACAAGGGCACAGAAAAAAATTGATTTAGATGCTACAGGGCTCCAGTCAAGGTAGATAAGCTAGCACTGTGTCATATTTCAAGTAACAGCAGCTCAGTACTTGGCACAAATGCAGCACAACTTTTAGAAAGAATTTAAGGCACAGAATCAGTTTTTCACTTGATTCACAAGCATGACTGCCTTCTAAGCTTCACAGCTCAGCTTTCCTGCAATGGCTTTAATTTTCCAACCCGATTTTGCTGCTGTGGAAGAGTTTTATATACTCTTGTATAGCCATAGTTAAAGTCTGAAGTACAAAAACAACACAGTGGGTCAGAGTCTGTTCCCCACTGTACCAGAAATCAAGCAGGAGAAGAAAGCAATGGGGGTTTTCACCCTCCCAAAACACCAGCACAGTGCATGGTCTTGAGTGGAACACCTGTTAACCTTCTCTTGGCAGCCCCACCAGAGCATAAGCCATTCCATGCTCTGCAGCCCTGGAGAAGCCTTCACCATATAACATCCTCTGTGACCCCTTCTCCATCCAGGGGAATTGTGCAGGGGGCTCTGCCTGCCTGCCAAAACACAGTGTGCACTTGCCTGATCTGAACCAACCTTGAACATGAATCCCCAGAGTGAAAACAAGGACTGCATGAACACAAAGGTCTAAGAAGGTTTCAGCTCATAGCTCTGGAGAGAACTGCTATGGCACCTGCAGGTGCAGCCCCCCCTCTTTACCAGTACAGTCTTTTTTACACTGGTGTTCTTATCCAGAAGCTGAAATACATAGGACCATACTAGAAGGAGTTGTCAGTATCGAGGAAAAGCATTCTGCAAACTTGACCCTCTTAAAGATATGATTATTGCCTGTACTGCAGCACTTGAAGAGCATTTAACAAACATCTCTGCTGCACTGCCCACAGCAAGGACAATCCTAGACCAGCAAGCTGGGCATGAAGTAGAAGGCTGCTGTGGTTCTGGTCTATGGCATTGAATAAAAAGTGTGTAAAGATCATCTTCTTCATGAGGACCAGCTCTGTAAGGGCAAGACACAGGAGAAGAGGGAGATAGGGCATGAAGGGAAAGACAGTTCTGACTCTTGCCTCTACCCACCACCAAAGTCACTCTTGCAGCTTCCAGCAGTGAGCACAGAGGAGAATGTGCAGGTAGCCAAGAAACCAGTGAGTTAATAAAAACATAGACGACAAAACCAGCAAAATAAATATGCTCCCAGAATCAGTTCTACAGAGGAACCAGATAGCACTAAATATACCTCCCATACAAAAAAAACCCACTGCTTCTTGCAATCTGATAAGGTCCCACACCCTAATCTCTTCATACTTTCAATGCCTTAAAATAAAAAAGAAAAATAACAAACCAGAAAAACAGCCACATCTGGGTGAACAGTACTCTTCCCAAATAAAAATTTCACTCTGAGGGTGAAATGAGATTAAAAGCAGATATTTTCCAGGAAGCTCAAGAATATCAGGCAAATATTTCACATAGAAACATTGCTTTAGGCTCTGTCACCAAGAACCAGAATGAGAAAGTGAGGAAGTGCAAGAAAAACCTGATTCCTTTCTTGACTAGTGTCAAGGTCATGCAAGGGCAATAGTGGCACAAAGCTCAGCAGATGCCTGCCCATGACCCCAGCAGAGCTGGTAACTGACCCAGAACAGGAATGTCAACAGTGCTTTACATGAACAAAACCATCCTCGTGGGCTGACATGGCCTTGTGTCATATATGAAGACCATTGACTTTGTTCTTATCACTTGCAACATCCATTTCAATGTGGCTGAAGGCAGGGTTGTCAGTTCCTTCGTCTGCCATGGTAAATGGTTTCCAGTTCAACACTTCCACCTTCTCTGGCTACAAAACAAAAGAGAAAAGCCATTCTGTGAAGCAGAAGGAACACTCTTCCTCTCTTTGGCCAGCAGAGTCAGGCCTGACATGCAGGGTGCCTTGCAGGAAAACACGTTGGTTGCTGAGAGAGCACAAATACTTACTCATTGCTGCAGAAGGTATTTTTCTAGGGGCATGGGAAGTTTTTATTGCATAAGGTACTAGTTGTGTAAGATGTTCTTGTCCTGCAAATAGTTTGCTTTTGGGTGTGCAAACTTCTAATTGCTGTTTTCCTGTCTAGTGATAGGTCACCACCAGGTCTTTGAGCTATTGACTCCCAACCCTTCATCCTTGCCCCATCTTTGACAGGAAGAACAGATTAACATGCATCATTGCTTTGATGTTGCATTTCTGTTAAATATAATGAGATGTTGAGCTCTTCATGTGCAGAAAGTTATTAGTTAGCCCTGACTTTTTTTGTCTCATCAACCTTCTGCATTATTTGTGATGCCAACCACTTGTTATTCAGCTCTTATTCATGTAAGAGACAGATACTTGTTTCTGACTCCAGGCATAAAATAAGTATGGCTGAGGACATTAGCTTCCATGTGTGTGGTGGACTGTTTGTTCTTTTGTTCTTTTTCAAAAGATTTCAGGGATTAAATTCCCAGACAGTGGAAACAGATGTTGGGCCATTAAAGACAGTGAATGACAGTAACTGGACAGTTGATCTCCAGTTCTGACATGGACAGACAGCATTACAATAGTACAGTAAAATATCCCTTTTTTACAGTGGTGTTCTTATCCAGAAGCTGACATACATAGCTTCATTCCTTCATACTAGAAGGAATTGTCAGTATTGAGGAAAAACATTCTGCAAACCCTACCATCTTAAAGAAATTATTATTGCTTGTACTGCAGCACTTGAAGAGCACTTAACAAAGCTGAGCCTGAATGTTTAGCTGATGATATTGATTGAAAAGTGATCTGTAGTTTATTTAAAAAAAAAATAATTTCCCTGTGCTCTCCCTTCTAAGGGATATTACCCAATCATCTTTCCCCTTTTCTTTTTTGTTAGAGTGAGAGCTAGGAAACAGATGCACTGACTAGAAATGTCTTCTCTCAAACAGCAGCCAAAGTTACAAATTCAGACCTTAGAGAACAAATGTTCACAAACAAAGGAAGCTTTGCTGAATCCAAAGTGTGCCTTGGGGCAGCTTCCAAGAGGCCCGTTAGGGAGTATTTTAGCAGAAACATGGAGAAAACTGTCACTTTTCTCAGTTGCTGCTCTGTTGTTGACTGAAGTTAAGCTGTGGCAAAACACAGCTTCCTTGTCCATGGCAGCTGCTTTACTCCCACCTGCCTTGTGCTCTGCTACTGCCTTAAAGCAGGTAGTCCTATCATGCAGCATCAGGTGCTATTCCTCCTGATTGGAAAAAAGTAAGCCAGAAAATTTGTTTGCCTTTGTCCCCAGGAGGAAAGATTGACTTAAATCAAAGATGTGCAATTACACTTACTTGCTCAGTTTCAGATCGTGAGAAATTGGACAGGAAATCTTCCTTGGTCAGCAGGAATTTACGATCTATGTTCTGCTTTAGTCCTCCTACAAAACAGGCAGGTTTTAGTTAGCCAGTTTTACATATGTAAACTATGTGTCAGACTCCAGCTATGGGCACCAGGCCAGGCAAGCAGGACAGAGTCATGCAGCAAACGCCTTCAAGCAATCACAGACCCTAGGGACCATTTCTTCACAACGATGTATTAACCTGCACTTCTCAATATATAAAACGATCCCTCAAAGTATATTTGAAATGGCTTAGCTATTTCCCAGTTTCCTAGACCCTCCTCAGATTTTATATTTTGGAAAAAAAAATGAACCTGGCAATCACCAGAAATTAATCCCATATAATGATGTCTGGGACTACTCTGCCAGTCCAGGAGCTGTGGCACCAAGTGCTGCTCTAAGCCCTGAGCTCCAGTTCTCAGCTCCCTGTCAGCAAGACTCCTGTCTCCACACTCACTAGCCATTTCTATAGTGAATTACCTAAGGGCACCCCCAAGGTGGGGGGATGAGGGTTAGGGGAATGTTTGGGTATTTTTAAGGCATGGAAGGTTACCTATTCTTGGGAGGGAAACAAAAGAGATGCAGGTGCTGAGAATTAGCTCTCCTTGCCACCTGATGCTTAAATGGGTTCTTGCTCCACAAGAAGTAGGGTAATACTGTGGTTGGGTTAACTCTTGTTTCTTGGGCTGAATAGTTCTCATCTGGATTTAGTCAGTTGTCTGTTCTTCATGCTTTGTTTCATGACCTGTAGGTAACCTGATCCCTACCTCGTAAAAAGCAAAATTTGGCTACAAGCATCACTACAGTAGTGGGAAGAGCATGTGCTTGAAAGAAAGTGGGGAGCAAAACTTTTAAAAACTGAGAAGGAAAATAGTAGAAAAGTAGAAATATAACTTGTGCTTATTAGTTGCAAGGCATAGGGAAAATAATGGAAGTGAATTTGTCTACTGAGTTTGGAGTTTCATAGTCCTGCAGTGGTTGTGGATCAGTCTAAAATTTTGAGATCTAACAGCCTCAAAGATGAGGGCTGTTACATGAATCTGGCTGGGGATACCGGGTAAAGCTGTAAGAAGCAGCTGCTTTTTTGGTGTTTCTGCCATGCATGAGGTGAATGACAAGTGTACTTTGCATCTGACCTGGATGCAAAAGTAGTGAGGCCATGGGCTGGAACTGAACTCCCCACTCTTACCCATGGCATGCTGCTTTTTCCCTTTGCGCAAAAGTACTGGGAAACAGAAAGAAGCTAAAATAGCCATGCAGAAGATCTGCAGCTCCTAGGCACGTTCTTGAGGAATGTGGTGAAAAGCATGCACTCTGTGGATGCAGGCAACAGCCCCTGAGTGCTCTGAACTCACTCAAAGTAAAACTGCTCTTGTCCTCTAGAAGCATGGGCGTATATCCTTGCTTGGAGTTGTTGCCATGTTCAGGGACAGCTCTTAAACCTCCCGCCCCTGTAAGCATCTAATATAACAGAAAAGACAGACATCCTGTTTTTGTTTTTTTTCCCCTTAGGTTCAAAAATATGCTGAAACTTCTTTCTTCTTAAGAGACTTGTAGTAACTCATCCTGTGAGCAAAGACCAGGAATGGGACGCAGAAGTGCTGAGGGGAGGAAATTAGATTTAGGATGATAACCCTTACACAGGGTTTGCAACAGGTTAATGGCACCTCCTGTGGCAGTGACAGCTCTCAGGACATCTTAGTTTGAAAGAGATAAGACACATTAAGTCATAGCTCTGGAACTAGTACCTGTTAGGAGGCTGATAATTATTCCCACAACTACTGTGACAAGTGTCCCAAGCGTGCTGAAGTAGAGATAAGACAAGGAATACCAGTTGTCTGCCAGGGCAGGCCTGAAATAAAGCAGAAAAAGTGTTAATCTCTCCTTTCCTTTCCTCTCCAAACAATTTGAAAATGTCTGTTTCCAGATAGACATAAATACAGAGATACTTCTCAACCAAGCGACCTGGTAATCTTGAGCTACCTTCATCCAATAGTATGGGCACTGAAAATTTGTTCCAAAATTTGCAGAACAAGTTCCTTTGTAAGAGATGAGGCTAGTCAGTACAGTGAGGCAATGCATAAGACAGAGCAGGTAAAACAGGACAGTCCTGTCTCTGCTATGAATCTCATGCACAGCCGAACACTTCAGTTAGCCGGATGAAGGAATTCATTTCCTTAGCAAGGGTGATGTTATTTAAAGGAAGGGACACAAAAAAAAACAACAAGGAGATCAACCCCATGTAGCTCTAAACAGCCAGGAACAATAGAACAACTGTCTTTACACCTTATTTTGTTCTTCTTGACTATGTGCTCTGTGTCAACAGGTGCTTGCCCACAGCCAGGGGCAATGCTGGAGGGTGTGGTGTATGAAACTGGATGTTGGGCACCCAGGTGTGTGTCAGGGTATCTCTTGATTGTACAATGCTCTAAGGTATAAGGATTTGGAAACCCTAGAAATGTGTTTTTTTCAGTTTTTTTCTGTTCCTGCTGTTCCCCATACTGTCATTCATAACTGTTAAAGTTAATTGTGATCATCCAGAGTAAGACATTTGGCAGTTGAAGATCAGAGGAAATCCCCTATATTGAACCCATTCTGAATGTACTGAATAGAACTATTCTGCACAAACAAGTTGCTGTAGGTAGAGCTGCTAACTGGCATTTTGCCCTTTAATTGCCAACTACTTTAATTCGTGTGACAGACTGTGGAAGTTAATCCAATAACTATAAATGATATCTTTGTTTAAAACTGTGGTCCACAGTAAGGCATGTAGAAGCCTTTGAACTCAAATATTGAACTGAAGCTTTTCAGATCAGTAAGATTCACTTTGACTTCTGTTCTGGGATAACTCAGACAAACTTTAGTCTGACAGGAAAACTGCTGCATATCAAACAGTATGGTAGGTAAACCAGAGAAGGATGGTTATAATAACCCAAATACTTTTCAGATGTTTGTGTTGCTTAAAAAAAAAATACATCCTTTGTTGAACTGCACTTGATGAATTCATATACCTCTCTGCACCTGGTGTGCTGAAAACCGTTGTTAATGGAATTTCTGTTGATGTTATATTTCCTGAGGATATATTACAGCCTGCAGTCGAGAGATAGAGTGGCTTGGTCCTCTCTGGAAGTGGAGGATAAATCTGAGATCCAATTCCAACCCAAAGTGAAATAGTGAAGCCACTGACAAGACCCACAAATGCCCCCTGCAAAACAAAAAAATGAAACTTGAATTTACTTGAAAAGCAAAAGACAGTTGAAAGAAACAACAACTAGATGAGTAAGAAATAGTCAAAGATAATCTAACCTGTAGATTAGTAAATCTAGTCTGTAGACGCCACAGCAGAAATGAAATACACCTTCGGGAAGTGCTGGGGAGTTTACTTAATTTCCCTTTGAGGAAACACAATGCTTCCTCACAGGTCCTGAGCATACCTCTTTTTATTTGGCCAGTAGGTCTTTACAATCAAAGGATAACTCTGGCCTCCATGGTATATGGGGAAATCCTGCTTTATTTGAGGCCCTCCTTGAACAAACACAGAAGCACTTTTTCAATTTTCTCATGTGACCTGTTTTAGCAAAAAGTCTCTCCTACATCAGGGGTAGGTGGGGTTTTGGCTGACAGCTAGTAAATTTTTATTTTTTTACTTTGGTATATATATAAAATTTGCAACTGTAAAGAAGATCAGTGATTAGTAAATCTGGCAGTATTACTATTTAGTAATCCTACCAGACTAACCCATGGACCATATTAACAAAGTTGGCAAATCCTTTTTTTTGATGAAAAAGTTTTTCCTCTAGAAGTGAAAATTTTACAATACTGAAGCAGTCTGAGAATACCCCAGTTTGGTCTGCAGGTGCTTAGACGCCATTTTCCTGGCCTGACCCCTTTTTGCTCAGACAGGCCAGCATTCTCTGAGCCTGCTGGTTGTTCAGCTACATCTCAAGATGCATTGTCTCTGCTTCCAAAACTGGTTTTAAGAAATCCTTGTGAAAGTTTCATTTTTATTCAGATTATTTTCCCCTGTCTGGACGTGTAAATCTCTTCATGGGATGAAAATTCAAGTTCCTATAGAGCTCTGTTCATCATTTCCCTGGGATAAGCAAGAACGGGAGCAAGGAGAAATGTCCTCATGTAAAGTATCAGACACTTCCCTTGCTGCCCAGCATCAAATTATTGGTGGGAAAGGGGGAAGGAGATGCCCAAAATTATCAATAAATTTTGGATGAACAGGTCTTTAAATTTTTACTTACAATTCCATTTGCAAAGGAGCAGAGGATTCCCAAGGCAAACAGTCCTAAAAGGGGACCACCAACCATGCCAAAAATGCTGAGCGCTGCCTGAGGAAGGAAGAAAGTGTGCTATCAGATGCTGTGCAAGGAAGGTAAAGCCTCCAAAGTGGCACAAGAGAAGATGTTGAGAAAGAAATTATGAGACTTTTTAAAGTGGTGTGTACTCAGCTGCCAGGATTGGATAAATGGATGCTTAAAACAGAGGCTGAACCATGGGTGGTTTCACATCAGTACCCAAAAAAGAATAAAAACTAATTTCATAATGGTATCCAGCAATTATTTTCTTACATAATTTATTCTGGGTCATTCAACATGGGCATGAAAAAGCTGTCTGACACCTACCTGCAACAAGGCTCCCAGGAGAGATGCCAGTGCAGCCATAGCAATGCAGACTCCACCATAAAACAGGCCTGTGTGTGAAAGGCAGAACAATGTGTAAATATGTTTAAAAATCACTAATGGAAAAGTTTCTGTCTAACCCCGCATGACTCCAGTATCTCCCAAATAAATGTGCTAACACCTGGGGTTTTTCTAAGAGAGCCTGAATTGGCCAAAAGGTCAGGTTTCTGTTTACATTAAGAAGAGATCATGCAAACTTGACAAAATCCTCTTTCTGTGTATTACTAAAGATTAGTTAATAAATGTCAGCCATATGGATTAGTCATAGTGGCATTAACCCACTTATTGTTCATATTTCTCACTTAATCTCCTGTGTCATTGTCCTTATTTTGAGGGAATGATTTTCACTTCTCAGTCTGACGTCTGGGGAGCAAAGGAGTAAATGCTGGCAGATCACTGGGAGTTGGCACAGTGACAGAGAACATCCCAGGTCACCAGGACATTGTGTCTCTTTCCAGGAGCCCTAACACTGGCTTACTTGTTTTTTCCACCTCCGCCCCTGATGAGTTTCACTGCTCTAGAAAGAGGTTAATCTCACTGATCATTGCAATGTGTCAGGCAACTCATGATACGACAAACAGCAATTTTGGCATAAGCAGTGTTTGCAATGTTTAAGAAACTTCTCTCAGGTGAAAATACTTAATACTCATAACCCTCCCACCAGTCTGCTGTGCTCACTGGTATGGGCCATGACACCATGCTGGGACTGAGGTATTTCCATGTTTACTACAAACACTTTCTTGGGCTACACCTGCAGCTCACAGACAGTGCAAGCAGCAGACATGGCAACTGCACTTCACAGGTTTAAACCATCTGCTCAGCCTAGTTCTGATTCTCTTTGAGTTACATTAAGCAGAAGAGCTAAACAGAGTGACAGTCTGAGAGTGTATCAGAGAAGATGTGAAATTTCTTGTTCTCTGGAGTGTTTTGGGGACACTTGCATATCAATTCAAAAAAATTGTTACAAAACAGCTTCCTTTGCTTCTCATTTTTGACAGATGAAAGAAAAATAGAACGTGTTTAAGTCAGAGATGTTTGGCTTTGTAGAATTGTGAACCAATACTGAACACAGATGCAGTGCATCTTTCCTTATTAAAGACCAAACAGAACGGTTTCCTTTTTTCCTTAAACTCACTTGTCCCCCATTTGTGTAAAACCTACTCAGCTGATCTTGTCTCCCCCAATTGTTGTACCAACATAGTCCCACTGGTGAGAACGACTTACTCCTGACATACACTGACATAAGCAAGATCTGAATCAAGCCCTCATTTTGTAATAAAAGCAGAAAAAAATGTCTTCCAGACATACTCATCCCCATGGAAATCCATGACAGCTTCTTTTCAGAGAGCGATTTGAAGTAGGGCTTAATGAGGTCTTCAACAGTCACAGCAGCCAGAGCATTGATGCTGGAGGACACCGTACTACAGAAGGCAAGATTTATACAATTTTTTATATCTTAGAAGCTGAAATAATAGATAACAGGTAGGTTACTGGCACAGAGAAACTGCCACTGTCTAGAACAGTGTCAGAAAACTAATGTAACAGTGGCATTGGTTGAAAAAACTTATTATTCCAGGTGATACGGTTAACAGCTTAGAAAAATTGTTTAAAATAATTATTCTTGATGAATACAAGGCACATACTAATGAAAAGCTGGTCTGGGAGAACTGAATAGAAATATCTATTACATGTGGCTAGGCTGTAAACACTACTGGTATACATTATACCTTCACAAAGGATCTACAGTAAATATCTGGGTAAGTAAAATTCCCACATCACTGATTACTTTTAATGCACTCTCAGAGGAGGATTCAGATAATCTATTTATGGTCACCTAAAAATTAGGCATCTAGTTCAAACTGAACTACTACAGGCTCCCTGAGGGGTCAGAGAAACCAGCACTCCTAAGGCACAACCCAGGTGATCCTTTCTCTATGTGTACCTTGCTCTTGCAAGCCACCAGCTTTTATTCAGCATGTGAAAACAAATACTTTGGCTTTTCCCTTTATTTATGCAGCTACGAGTATTTAGAACAAAAAAATCCCCTTATTCTGGTGCCACATTCATAAGTTTCTTCATTTCTATCTGCTTACAATTGTTCAGAGCGTTCCTTGAGAGAGAGAATGTTTCTGAAAGATACTCCTTGGGAAAGCTGAACAAAACACTCCCCAGTATGGGATAGAAGGGTATAAATCCATCTCCTACAGTAAAAATATATAGTGATTGTTGTTACATCAGACTCATTCAAGATAACTGGAGGCCCAGGAACTCTGGAAAAGAAGTCTCTAAAGATCAGGGGTGAGGAATGGCTTTGAAGTTATGCAGCTTTGAAACTGGAAAATTAAAGATGAGCAATAGGAAATTTCCCCAACTGTAGCTATTCGGTGTAACCACACATTTATAATACTCAAAAATTCCTATAGCAGAGGGGCTTTAAAAGCACAGAGAAGGATCTGTTAGTGTTTTTTACATCACATGTGGCTAGCTGTTTCCTCATGTGGTTAGTAGGGAACTCCTTTGAGTTCCAGGACCCATATATGGGAAACTATGGATTTTTAAGCTGCCTCATCATAGAGGTTATAGTGCTTTTTTAAAGAACAGAAATTAGCTAGACAAAGAAATAAGTACATAAGTTTTAGTATAAATGCAACTTTAGCTCCAACAAAAAAAACATAGTAGTTTCTAGATTAATAAATTACCTTAATGTCCCACTGTAGGCACTAGCCACAAAAAGCCCTGGCACTCCTGGAAAATCACGCAGGATATCCAGCACTAGGTATGGCATTAGCTGAAAAATTCAGATTAAGAAGTATTACCATCTTGCCCTAATTTTTCATTTTATCATTGTATTGGTTTTTTACAGCCTTCTCACTGGCATTCTGTCCAGCTTATCTAATTTTTAATGTCCTATCTTGCTCTATTTATTGGTTTTCTACAGAGAGAAGCAATCCTTAAATGTCCACTAGAGATAGAGATAGAGTAGCTGGGGTTGCCATGCCATCAGGAGCTTGCTGTCCAGTGACAACGGTACAGGAAGCTGGGGCTGGGCAGCAGGTAGTCTGCACTGTACATCATTCTCTTAGGGGGTTGGATGCCACAAATGCTTTTTCTGCTGTTGACTCCACAAAAAGGGGTTTATATACAGTCCAATAACCTCAGATATTGGTACCTGAGATCAATTTCCTTATTAGAAACTGTGTGCTATTTTTTGACATTTGCAAGAGCTGGGTGCTGGAAAGAGAGAGGAATTTTAAGATTTTCTTCCTCTGTACCATTTTTTTCCACAGACAAGTTGATATTTTCTAGTATCTTGCTTTCAGCTTCTACCAAATGAATTTTACTGACAGGAGCAACATTTGGCTCTTATTTTATTCTACCCTTAAAGACCAAGTGGTCCTGCCTCAGATACTCCATTGTCTGTGCTCTGCTCCTGGCTTTCCAGCTACTGTCCATTGGAGCACTATTCAGAGCCTGTGATTATCTTGAGCTTAAACAAATATAATTTTTTTTAAATGTTATTATTTATTTATTTTATATTTATTTTATACAAATAAAACTCTTTTGACTGCCTTGGGCCCTGACTCTGGCCAGTCTGTGGGCTGCCAGAACTCTTGTTCCTCAGGTAAACCTGTTGCTCAAGGTCTATTTAGGGAGAGGTCACCATCTGTGGTGAGGTGGTTTCTCTGCAGCACAGTTTGATTGCCCATCTCTCCTACAAAGGAGGGAAGGATTCACCATCACTAGCAAGAACTGCCTGCTGAGAGCCTTCCTCCAGGTATGTGCTTTGGGAGCAAGTATGATTTTATCTGAAAAGGATTTTGCCTTCCTCAGCCCAGACCAATTTAGATGGCACAAAGCAGCTCACCAGGCCCCACAGTCACTCACAAGGGCACTGCTGCTCTCTTTCCCTCACTTCTCTTCAAAACAGTTTCGTGCAATGCTGGCCCTCCTGAACCAATTTTGGATGAAAAACCCCCACATTTGCAGGGTGGGTGGACTGAACACTCTCCACATTGCAGCTCTCCCTGCTGCTCACCTTACCAAGCGCTGACGGACTTGCAGCTGCGGGATGGCTGAGAAATGCAGGGACTAAACAGGGCCAAGGATGGGTCTGCTGCTTTCTCTGGGTTATTCCCTCACACTGTGCTCTCAGCCTGAGACAGGACTCCAGCATGTCACTGCTTCCAACCCCCTGACTCTTGAACTGCGTATGTCTGGTTATTACGGCTGCAGAGGAAGGATACCCTCTCACCACCCGCACGTGGGGCCCTACCTGGTCGAGTGCCGACACCTGATTGGACGTCCATGGGTCACAGTCTTTGTAGATGGAGTAGAGGGCCAGCCCACACAGTGTGGCACAGACCAGGATAGCCCAGAGCCCCACCAGGTTGATGTAGAGGGACCTGCACCAACACACATGGAAACACCATGTTAGAGCTCACCATCCCACAGAAGACCCTGCCCGGGCCAAGCAGGAAAGTGACCGTGCCTGCACTGAGGAGACCCCCTACTCAGTGACTGCCTGCCGTCAAGGGAGTCACCATATGACTCCCAGCATTTCACCTCGAGTGAGATCACATTTCTAAATGTACAAATGACAATTCTGGTTTTGGTGTCACAGTCTGAGCACTTGTCCCCTGGCAATGGAGATGATGGGAGCAATCCCCACATTTCATCATGTGTATAAGTTGTATATTGCAGGCAGCAGGTCAGAGGATGCTCTTTACCCCATGCCACACCCCTTGACAAACCCCAAGCAGATTTTTAAGGTGGGGTGCCCCAGATCCAAGTGTGGAATACCTGACAGTCAGCACTAGCACTCCTTTGCCTCTGGAGTAGTAGTAGTATCATGCTTACACAACGCTGGAGTTGTCCTTGTAAACCTACAAATCTCCCATTTCCTTCTGAGACAATCTCTGTTGGAATCAGCAATGAAAAACTGGGACCTCGGACCGGGTCTGGAGCTGCCTCTGGCTGCCACTTCCAGAGAGCAGGGATTTCTCAACAAGATCAGGGCTTCCCCTTTAGTACCAGAAACTCCATCACCTCCCCACGTCCTGATGTGAGCTTCAGCTTCAGCTAATGGTGAGACCAGAAATGTGTTTTCATCAGGCATTAACGCTACCTTTGCCACACAATAGGCAGCTTCTACTCACAGTAATAAACACATTGTTCTCCTTGCTCAACGAGAGCTTTTGCTTTCCATCTAAGTCTCTGATTTTCTCAAATGTTTCTAAGCTCTTGATGTGATGTCGCAAAATTCCTGGTATCTCCTGGCTCACAAAGTTCTTCTCACCTACAGTGGTCAGTTCAAGCAAACATACCCACTGGGAGCTGGGCCTTGACAAAGGGCACTCCTTTCCAGCAGTTGCCTCCTGGTTATCTGTGTATCACTGACAGTGATATAACTTCCCGACAGATCACATACCCTGGACCTGTGCCAATTGGTAAGATCTCCTCTGGGAGGACCTTTGGTTTCTGTGCAAATGCTTCAGGAGGCCTTCTAGTGCTTTTGGTTCCCAGGAAGTTAAGGGGCAGCAGCCCTTGTATTTCTGTAGCAGACCAGCAGGATTAATGAAGAAGTAAACCTAACTTTATAAGCTTTTTTTTAGACATTAAAATGGACATTTTCAGAAAGGCATAATATGGATTAACTCATTGAACTATCAGTTTTATACAATAGAAAAGTTATTGGCAAGCACAATGCAAACTCTTTCAAAAAGACATATAAATAAAAGCTGATTTACACATAGTGGGGAAACTCTGCATTTTTGCCTTGTCCTTGCAAGTAGAGGTGGTCTAAACACAGAACCAAGAGCACTTTAAATTTCTTTCAAAAGCAATTTAGTAAAAACAAAGCAGTCCTCTTCTCATAGATGCTTATATACTGATTGGATGTCTTGCATCCGTTCAGCTGAAGCCATTCCTGCACTGGCATAATCTACATTGTTATACAACACCCAGAAACTGATTTAGCACAAAATTTCACCAATGAGTAAAATCAATCCAACTTTTTGAACAGATGTAATAGAATAATTAGCCTAGAGCCTGTAGTAAAGATTAGAAAGTCAAGAGAAACACACAGAAGCAAAATAAATTGTTTGCCTTGATTTTAAGCAATTCTTGTTTCTAAACTGCATCAGTGCTTGACAGAGAGCTGGTTTTTTTTCACTCTGGTTTACATCCCAGCTCATGGTACACCCTATGACTAAGCACTGGAGAACAATAATTGTAGCACTGTCAGAGGAAGGTGTTTCCACTAATTCTGTGTGAGTAACATGGGGTGGAGTTTGGGTGAAGTAGGCACTGTGACTGCAGAAGGCTTATTTTCAATTGTTTGTTTCAGTCTGGCTCTAAGACTTTAGCACTGAAATATGCCACCTGATAACCCTGAAAGGAGAAAAAATGTATTAGTATTCCATATTTTTCTGACAATATAGCTCTCCTGCTCTGAGTGTCTCTTATCATTCAGCCATAAGCATTATGTTCAATTTGCCTAGTAACTGTCTGAAGATGACAGAATATGCTCCTACCTACTGGTGTTTCTTGAATGGGGTGAAATACTTTCCCAAAGCCTAGAAAACTCCTGTTCTTGTGCCACTGTTAAAGGCCTTCCCAAAACCTGCAAGTAGGAATCTGTGAAGGAATTATTTTCTGAGCTCTGATGTGTTACTGTGCTGTCCCAAAAAGCCTTACAGTAAATGGCATAGGTGTACAAAACCCTATTACTTTGATCTGATAACATTTTGAATTTCTGTGTACAGATTAAATGGCAATAAGAGGTACAGGCCAATGATATGACCTGCCAGATGTGTTTAATTAAATTTTCAAATAAACTAGACAGTCACCACAGAATAGCAGTGTTTATAGTTGTGACAAGCTGCAACTATTATGCAAAATGTTTTTTCCATGCAGAGGAAATATCTTGCACAAGTGAGGCACAAGCAGGATTCAGTGGAGTCCAACCACCCATGCCAACAGGATGATTAAGGCTCTACTGATTAAGGCTCCACAATCATTAATATGAGAGCTCCACCCATTCCATCCCACCTTCTACAAAACCAGATAGCTTCCAGCCCTGGCCAAAGCCACTGCAACAGCTCAGAAAATCTACCCTGAGGCTGCCATGGCGTCAGATTCCTTTTGTTCACACTCTGCTTCTGGGACTCTCTGGAGGTGTCTCTGCTTGCAAAGAGAGTAGGAAGGATGCAAGAGAGGGACACAGCCCTAAGTGGAGCAGGTGCTGGGAAGAACAGCCTGAGTGGAACACAAATCTGGCACAATATGTGTGTCTGTTCTCCTATACACAATAATTCCAGGGAGAGTTCCACATGTGGGATGTGCCTCCTGCCTCTGCAGTGCTGAGAACCTAGAACCCAGCCATGTGCCAGAGACTGCAGAGAAGCAATGTGGTGTGTTGGAGATGTGGCAGGGAAGGCTGGAGATGTGCCTGATAATGAGCACCAGCTCATTCATGTCTGCACCACAAATGACTGAAAAGCAGATTTCCTTTGCTGATATAACCAAAATATTTCAGTTGTAAATGGTGTGTGATTTTGTGGCTATTTTGCTAACATTATGAAGTGAAAGCCTTCATAAAGCTTCTTCTCTGTGTGTCACTGTACCATAGAATGATAGAATGTATAAGGACTATGGCTACGATGTGTGCTTCTATATTTCTTCTATAAATGAATTTTGTGAGATCACTAGTAATTCTTAAATCTTGACCTGTGAACTAATGGAACGATGCTAAAGATAAAGGTAAGATAATAGAGCTAGTAAATACACTCTATTCCAGAGTAAAGGCTCATCAGAAATGTTGACATTCAAAGCAAACAGAACCCTCTGCCAGTTTCCACAGTTAATTCCTTAAAAAATGTATCATGATTATTATGAACACAAAATACACAATTCCTCAGCAATTTTATCACTGAATAAGGCACTTCTGGGTTTTCTCACACTGATATTCATTGTTATGGAAATTTTTTTAATCTTTACTTACACAAAATCCCCACACAATGATTTAGGTTTAGGAGAGCAGCAATTCAAGATACTGTCTTGATATGACTTCAGTACAAGTACTATAATATTTGGTCTTTAGGTTGCACATAAACTTATTGTAGCTATTTCTATGTGAGAATACTGCCACAATGAAACATTCAGGCACAAAGTTCAATGGTACAGCAATCACATGTAATTCCTATACCGGTACTTATTGTGCCAAATTTCTTCTACCTGGTCCACAAAAAAGAAGGCAAAAGTTGTTACCCTTTATAAATGCAATTTATATAGACAAAATACCCCCACATTTCTTCTACAAAAGTATCTCTTATAAAGAATAGCCACTGCTAAATTCAGACAGTTACTTCAGACAGACTTACAATTTTGCGTGGAATCTGTTTTTGCATGCAATGTATCTCTGGACTTGAGACTGGTTAACCCCATATATGCCAGTCCATGTGAAAGTCCCACCTATAACAATCGTCCAGAAGGTGTGCCTTTGCAAAGGATTGGGATTAAAGCTACAATGAGAGGAAAAAGAGAAAACAAATTCAGAATATGAAATTCTTTTTTATATGTAAAGACCTTTATGCTTAGAAGAAATAATTTCTCCATGCTTGTTCTAATACAAACTTTCTTCATTTGGCCAGATTTTGAACATTAAGTTACTCTAACTTTACGTGAAGTCACAGAAAGCAAATTTTAAAACTCTCAGCTGATATCCTGAGCCAATGAAACACTCTGAACTGTCCAAAGGTGAAGTTGGAGAGATTTATTTGCCTACAAACTACAGTCTTATGTAAAGTTGTATGATGCCTGTGATGGTTGTGATGAAATGATGCTGCAGTAAAAAGTGTAATATGGCTGCTTATCTGGAGGGACATCAGTCTAACACCAGTATAAAGGTGTGTTTACAATCCCAGCCTTTGTGGACAGAGCCTCTATAAAACATTTTGCTGGTTTAGCTCTAAGTAAATAGCAGATTTGAGGTGGCCAGAAAGAATTATTATTTTTAAACCTCTAATTTAAATTATATTCATCTTGGTGAATATTGTAGTATTATTTCACATATTACATGCCTTCATTCCTTTTCTTTTTCCATCTGTGAACTCTGTGATTGGGAGAAGAATCAATGCAGTACAATCACTGCAAATGAGCCAAACAGTTTGAAAGAAATTACAGTTCACAAGAAGAAAAAATATCCACAGATTAATTACTTACTGAAGAACTTCATGAACAACCTGAATAATATTGTGAATTGACAGACAAAGGACAAATCACAATACTTGTCATACTAAACTTTTGCTAATACCACTGGGTAAAGGTTCTCAGAAGAATCTTGTATTTATCAAAGGTACTATAACTTTTTTACTTAAAATGTTCCTTCATTCAACATAGTCAGACTGAATATTCTTGAATTTGTAAAGTGATACTTTTAGGCTATGACTACTTACAATAATGGAGGCTAAATTACTATTAAGATTACTTTTATTTTTTTCTTTCAGGGAAAATAAAAACATTTCCCTTTTTCACATTAGACAAAAACTATTAATTTCCTATTTGTTTTGGTCCAGTTGCTTAAATGCCAAAACAGCTGTTTGCAAATTTTAATTATAAATACAACTGTTCTCTCCTAATCACCATTCTCTTTCTTGTGGAATCTCAAATGTAACCTTAAAACACCTACTTGACAAAGTAAAAAAAGTTTTTCTCTTTCCAGGATTTTGCATGGTGTAAAACCTAAAAAATATCCCTCAAACTAGGTAAGCTTGTTTAAAAATGTACAGAAACTGGGTCACAACTTCTGCCTTCCTCCTCCTTCAGTAGCAGTTTAATTTCACAGTTAGTCACATGAGCTCTATTTGTAGGAATAGAGACACATCCTCTGCAAGTACAAACTCACTCCCAGAAGTTTAATCTTCCTCCATGGTAGGAATCATTTACAATGCGTCCAATTCCCTCCTGAACCACCACAGCTCGTATAATCACAGATGAAAATCCAGCAACCATGATTCCAACCTGGAAAACGTCTGTCCACACCACTGCCTTCAGACCGCCCTGCAAGAGGAAAAGCATGTATCAGGTACAACAAGGCAGCAGCACTCTTGCTTTGCACTCACATTCAACTAACAGAAACATTACCATCTCCATTATGCATAATGGACTAATTTCATCTTCTTCTTTATTAGAACTAATTCTGTACTTGTGTCTTTAGGAATTGCACTCTGGAACCTATTCAGGACATCCTGACCCTTTTTTGAAGTGCACTGGAATTTACTTTGGCCATACACATAGTTTAATCCAGTATTTCCTTCACCACGTAACCTTATTCAGAAGTTTGTTTCAAAAGATAAATTTTCAGACAGTGCTCATCTTACTTATATACAGTACCACTAACTCCAGAAGGTATACCATTCATCTGAATAAAAATAAACATGATTTAGTCCAACACAGACAAATAAATTTGTCACTGAGGTTCTGTCTCATCATTTCTAGACACTTGATCAATTAACACTAAATTAAAGACCAATCTGTTCATGTGGCACGCTATTTTCAGTGGCTCTATTCAATAACACACAAGACTGTTACAATTGTATTGAGAAGGTGTTTGACAAATTGCACGGCAAAACCCTACTAGATCAGAAGAAAAATCACAGGAGGGTCTTTAGAAAGGGAAATCTACCTGTTTGCTATTCTTTCAGCAACAACAGAAGTTTTAGTGTATCATAACAGAAAATATTTGAGTTGCATAGTGGCTGCCTATGCATCCAGAGAGGTCCCTGGGTGAATATGGTCCTGTGGCTACACCTGCAAAAAGTAATTCCATGGAGTAACCTGATTATTAGGCTACTTTTAATAAATTCCATATTTGATGTGAATGCTGAAAGGAACAGATTTTTCTCAGCTGAGGGGCCCACGTACCAGTGTGCAGTAGAATGTGCAGACCACGCCAGTCGCCACCACTGCGCCCCACAAGTCAAAGCCAGTGACTGAAAGAGAGGGAAATGGCATCAGTGTGAATGAGGCATTGGGGACAAAACATTGAAGGTCAATTATTGAAAAAAGCTAGAAATAAGTTAAATGCAAAAGCAGGAGGTATAAACAGCAATGAAAAGTTTAGTGTGTCTAAACCAGGGGATTCACTATAACCAGTTCTAAAACTGAAACAGTTGTTACAGATTTGGACACTGCTAAAAAGTACAGATTTAATTCAGGATCTAGGAAGCTATTTGCCTTTAATGTGGGTGCTGCCAAACAACACATCCAGTATGTCCCAGCTCAAGATGGTTTTAAAATGCATGTCCTTCCTTGAAGCACCTGTGTAGTTGCTACCCAGCCCTTAGGCAGGGATATAAGCAAGTAAACAGAATGGGGTTCTTCACAGAGACAAGGTTGCTCAAGCATTGTCTGGAAGAAATGCGTCAGAGTAAAAGCCTTTCTTTGATTCTTCTTTCTCTCAAGGATCGTATGTTTCTGCTCTACACGCTGTCACTGCCCCAGTTAGGTATGCTCACCTGCTGCCAGGCAGGGCATGAGGGGGCTCCCTGACAGATAGCTCAGGCTAATGAGAAACACTGAAACAAAACTAGTGAAAAACATAAGTTCTTCTAATTAGGAGCCAGCGAAGTCACAGCTTGGTTTAATATGTATTTGCAAGGCAAATATAAATATCAAAGACACAAAACCTGTAGGACTTATACACTGGAGGAAACTAGTACAGAGAGTGTTGGGTTTTTTATTCCATTTTGTCTAATGAACAGGGCAAAAAACTCCATTCTATGAGGGAAAAAAAAAAAGTGACTTGATTCTAGCCAAAATGAATAATTTTTTATTTGCATTTTATTATTCCCTTTTCTTGCCAAATGAACAAATTAATGGTGTCAGATTAAAAGTTTAATTTGGCTCCATATAAAAGCTTTTGCCATTTTAGAAAGGAATGTGGCTCATTTTCAAATCAAAGAGTCATTGTGAAGTAGAAAATGGAAATATTTAACTTTGTAAATATCACAATAAACATCTTAAGTTAAAAATCTCTTTGCTGTTGATTTGGTTTTCCTGGAAAAAGGATAGACCACATTAAACAGTTCCAGACAGACCAAAATCATATTTACAGAACTTTTGCCTTGCTCTAATCTTGAAGAATAACACTTAAACAGGGGAATTAAATTTGTCTTTAGTGCCTGCATTGCCTTCAAAATTTACTTAAGTCTTCTCAACTTCTCTGAATAAGCCATTATCTACAGGTATTGCATCAGAGGTAGAGTAAATGAGAGCCAGTATTCCCATGAATCTCTTCTGTAATTCCTTACAGGTAAGGATTAAGGGACTAGGATTACAGAGTTTCCATTAAAAGACTTCACAGTCAACCCTTGAGCTATATTTTTAGGTGTTGCATTACCAAAAAAAAACCCCACCATACCAGTATTACATGCAGCAGAAATTATATCAGTAGAGGATATAATTGCAGTGTACTCATCTTACCTTGATTTAGTGCTAAAGCTGGAGCATAAATGACAATGCCAGTGTATAAAGTCTAGAATTCGAAAAAAAAAGATCAAAAGAAATGTAAATTCCTGGAAAGGTGATAGCTTTCTGAGATGATTTCTTTTCAAGCATCTATGTCGTCTGTGTTTCCTAAATTCCTAACTGTTGACAAATAATTCCATTTAGAAGACAAATGTCTGAGGCTATTAAGTTCTGCAGTCTCACAGCCTAGTGTTCTTAAAACAAATACCAAGGACTCTTAAATACAAAATCCATCTTCATTTTCTCCTGGCTTTTATAATTAACTTATTTTATTCCTTTAAAACTACAAAGGAAACAAGAGCAAAAAGAAGTTAATGAGGTTTACACATGGTTTGTCAAGGAATCTATTACTATCACTTTCTCTTAAGATCAATATGCCTCTCAGTATACAGCTATAATTCATGTGACTAAGAACACAAAATATGACATTAGTTAGTCATTACAGATAGCGTTACAAGGAATTATATAACCTTCATCCTGTAAAATGAAGCCATATGTGATTATATTTTCAACCACAGCAAAGATACAGACAAATCAAGGAGCTAACTCCATCTACTTTTGTGGGCACGATGGGATTCATACACTGATATCCTCTACAATTTCTTTGTACATGGTTTTACATCCTGTTTGCTTTTTTATCGCTGGTAATACTGCCACAAGTTCAGCTGTGACATGAGTCAGAATACAGCCTGCAATGTGCTGATGACTTCTGTGAAGGTCAGCGGTCTTGATTCAAAGCATCTAGATCACTGATAGGTCATAACCTGATGTGCATCAGCTTTCCACGGCTGGACTCTTCTTTCTGATTTACAGGGATGGGATTTGGGCATGGAAAAACAGCAGAATCAGATGTCATCCAGGATTCACCAGCTTCTGCCCTTCCTGCAAGTGTCCACCCTAGGCACAGGTGGCAAACCAGAGAGCAGGATTGCTAACCACTGAATTACTTTACCACGGCTTTTGATCAGATCAAATCCAGTCCCTGAGGCGGAGCTCTACCACATGACCAGTGGCTATGAGGGACAGAGCCAAGAGGTAACGGGAGTGAGCAGTTCTCAAGCTTTATGAGGAAATTAGTATGAAGAAACTGCTTCACCCGGCCTAACCTAATTGTCCTGATCCCCTGCTGCACACCTGCTACAAGCACATGCCAGAAAGGATAGGGAGGCCATTAAAGAAATAGTTATTCCTACCTGTGTGCTACTCTCTGCCACTGTATGTGCATGCTTGTTTCTCTCAGTGCCATGAGTCCTCTCTAGATTTTCATATATAGCTTGTATGACAAGAAAGCTGCCAGTCCTGACTAGTCTCTGGCTAGTATCTGCTCAGAAGTACCTGCATCACTTCCCAGCCAGCTCCTGACAATAGCCCAAACAATGTTTGACTTGCTGTCCATACAGTGACTGTCAGCATGTGCTGCTGAAACACAGAATCATAGAATGGTTTGTGTGGGAATGGTCCTTTAAAGATCCTCTAGTCCAGCACCCCTGCCATGGACAGGCACACCTTCCACTAGATTAAATTGCTCAGAGCCCCATCCAGCCAGATTTTGAACACTTCCAGAGGGGCCATTGCACTTCTTCTCCGGGCTAACTGGTCCAGTATCCCACTATCCTTGTTGCAAAAGAATTCTTCTTTATATCCTCTTTAAATCTACCCTGTTTTATTTTAGAACTATTATCCCTTGTCCGGTCACTACAGGTAAAAAGTCTCTCTCCACCTTTCTCATAAGCCCCCTATGAAAGGCTGCAATAAGGTCTTTCCACAGCCTTGTCTTCTCCAGGTTGAACAATTAATCCAAACTTTCTCAGCCTTTCTTCACAGGAGAGGTGTTCCATGCCTCAGATCATTTTTGTGGTCATCCTCTGGACCCTCTCCAAGAGGTCCATGTCTTCCTCATGCTGGGGACCCCACAGTTAGATGCAGTACTTCAGGTGGGGTCTCACAAGAGTAGAGCAGATGGGGAGAATCCCCTCCTTTAACCTGCTGGCAACACTTCTTTTGGTGAAGGATAGAATTGGCTTTCTGGGCTGTGACCAGACTTCCTGGCTTGTGTCAAATTTTTCATCCACCAGTATCTCCAAGTTCTCCTCTGCAAGGCTGCTCCCAATCAGTTCATCCCTCAAGCTGTACTGATATTTTTAATTGCCCCAATCCATGTGCAGGACCTTGCACATGGGTTTGTTGAACTTTATGGGGCCACTCCTCAAGCCTGTCAAAGTCCCTCTGGATGGCATCCCTTGCCTTTAGTGAATCAGCTGCATCACTGAGCATGTTGTTATCCACAAACTTGCTGAGAGTGAACTCATTCTCACTATCTATGTCATTAATGAAGGTATTAAATAGTATTTGTTCCAGTACATACAGCACTCATTACTGATTCCCATCAGAATATTTAGCTGTTGACTACAATGCTTTGGATGCAATCATCAAGCCAATTTTTTTCCTTCTAATAGTCCATCAGTCCAACTTGTATCTCTTCAAGCCTGCTAATTCAAGGGATTCAGCTTGAGAACTTGTGGCTTCCTTATACACAGCAAGTAAGTGTCAGAAGAAACATCAGAAATTAAAAATTGTCACAACTGTGATCACATTTTTGTGCAAATTTAAACAGGACTGATACAATCTTTCTGCTTCTTCAGTAGGTTTTTTTTGGTTGTGTTATTATATATCTGTTTCTTCTTTAAAGTATATGTCAATATTAACAGAAGAGTTAAAATTGCACCACCATAAAAATCTTGGGAGGTTTTCTTTCCTATTATTTAATTTTTTCAGGTTCAATTGCAAGTGCTTGGCAGAGAAAGACATATATAGATCTTTGGTTAATTTCCTTGAGCACATGTTTAAGTTGCATAGAATTATTTTTCTCATCTTTGCAAGCAAAGATTGTGCTTAGCTTTTCTAGCTTACATAACAGTGATGTCTTCATATTTGCTGGTGAAACAGTGTCAGGTTACACACATGCTAGCACTCTACTTCTACCATGAGCTTGTGTATCTGTAAAAGCCATCTAAGCAGCACTGCTCAAACAAGTAATGACCACTGCATTGGGAACCATTTTACTGGTGCAAGTGTGATTGCCCTGTAACTTCTGGCGCACCTTAAAAAATACAAAAATGGACAAAAACACGCATGTAACTTAAAAACCTTTCTGATTGCATCATCATTCTTACTTTGAGTTACCCCAAAAGTCCACTTCAAAACTGTGAAAAGAACACATTTTTGTTCTGGTGCATCTGACAGATGCTTACTGACATTTAAAATTGTAGTCCCGTACTGCCTCCTTGAAAGGGCCAGATACAGCAAACTGTACCAACAATAATTTCAGAGACTGCTTTAGTTTAACATTCCCCAGGGCAGTAATTTTCTACTTATCAGTTTGCAGACATCTAAGGTTTTTCCAGGGGTGGTGGTGGTGGCGCAAACCCTTGTGCAGTAAGTAAATGACAGCTCCTGACAGCCCATTTTGTCACCTTTCACTGACCCTTGAAAATCAGTCAGACTTTGAGAATTCACACACCAGAGGATAAAAACTGACACTTGTAAATAATTGGGACACATTTACATTTTGAAGTCATTGTGGGTTTCTCCAGCAGGCAAGTGAATGAGTGCTCTTCACACTGCTATCCTGTAGTGAAGGGTTGCTCATCTCTTGGTGCGGTGCTGATGGCAAGTGACTGCTGTGGGTATTCAACAGTGCCCATGGAGACCCAAGAGGCAGGTAGCCTAGCATCGTCTCCCCACCTCATTGCTGTGGAGCTTTGTTTCTCCTGCTCCCAGCCACCCAGGCACCGTGGTAACCTCATCAGCTGCTCACAGAAAACAGCCAGTTACACTCAACCAAGTAATTCTGGTAGCCCCAAGGACTATAGAATAGCTTTGAAGTTTACTTGCCGTTTGTATTATGAAAAGGATCGTTCCACAAAGGCGTAGATATTTATTAAATCGAAGTTCTAAATACTGAAAAAAAGAAGAAAAAACAAATACTTATATTGAAATTTGGCACTATTGATATGACTAGAATGAAATCATGAGCAATACAGAGAGAGCAGAGCGCTGTTTTTACATTTTCATGAATAGCCAAAACTCCAAGAGTCCCCTTGTTTGATATCTCTTTCAACTTGTTTTGATATTTCTTTACAGACCACACCACTGGGTAATAACACACAAGCAAGTGAAGTAGACATAAGATAGTCACTATATAAGGGAATTTATAGAAAAGATTAGGACATATTATCACAGAATCATTAAATATGCTGAGTTGAAAGGGACAAAGATACATGAGAATCATCAAGTCCAACTCTTGACTCTGCACAGGGAAACTTAAAAGTTGACAATGACATGGCAGCCAAAAAATAGAATCCACTAGTGTTGTGAAATCAGAGAGAGAGAGAGAAAAAAAAATTGTGACTATTCCTACGTCAGTTTGGAAATTCTGGCATTATATGTGTCCATCTGAACTGCTGCCAGAGAGGTCAGATTTTCAGTGGTCAGCAGCTTCTTCCCATGTTAACCTCACCTTCTGCACTGCCCAAGGCAGCCTGCCATATTCTACTGGTAAGTCAGTATTTAGCCTTTTGTGAAACAGGAACACTCACTTTTCTATCAAGCCTGGAACAGCACAACCTCTAAGTGAGTTTGTCATGATGCAGAGCAGATTTCTTACCACCATCTGTCCTAAAAACCATCTTGGTGTGTGGTTGTACAAAAGAGATCTCATTTGCCTGATGAATCTGTTCAATCAACACAGATAAACACTTAAGCACCTCAAAGTGCTCCCTCATGAACTGAGCATTTAAAATGTGATGTGTGAGCACGTCCACACAAGGAAGCAGTCTTGAATCCTTGGACAGACACAAAAGGTTGTTAAAAATCTGAACTCTGTCCACAAATAGAAGATGTATCTTTTATAGGTGCATTACTATGATTCAATGCCAAGATAATCAGTGAGTTTCCAGTCATGATCCTAAGCCTTTATTTGAGTATCATCACCTATTTAAGTATCATCATGACAGTCCAAAGATTAGTAGTTTAAAATACACCGGAAGACACCAGAGATTTCTGTCGGTGAATTCTTATCTAAATGTACTGACAGAAACCTTGTTTTCAACCTCCAGTGCTGCAATGCCTCTGTTCAGTGTAATAAAGTGCTAAGGACCAAAGTAGCCAGTCAAGGACTTTTACCTGCACCAATGCTCCTTTCCCAAAGTCCTCTGCAAAAAGAGCAGTTTGCTTCCAAATCTGAAGCTAGGAACTATCTCCATGCAGGAAAATAAACAGGTTGCATGGCATTCTGAATCAGAAGAAAGCACTGACCAAATGCTTCCCCACCCCAAAACTGCCAGACTCCACCTGTGATTGTCCCACTACCCCAGATGTCTGTGTGCTGATGGCTATAGCTTTAATGTACATGCTGGGCTGAAGACCAGCTCAGCCTTATTTTGGTGAAAGTAAGAAAACTTTTACAGACACAGAGCACTTGCTGACCTCCTTGTCTGGTCATGATGGAGAAGACATTCAGTAGTGTAAATAGCCTCAGGTGACAAGGGATCTCTTCAAAATCTCTAGGAACAGCACAAATATGTACTTTGCCAAAGGGGAACTTCTGTGGTTGCACCTAAGCTTTAGAAACCAATCTAGAAGGAGCATGATATGGTAAGAGAACTCTGGTTCCTAATAGTAGATGCTTTTGTGCTCTGGTTTTGGTATATTAATTACAGATGGTTAATGACATGTCACCATCCAAGCTGCACTAGGATTAATCCACCTACTGAATTCAGTATCTGGCGTGAGGAAACCAATCTGGTATGACAGATCCTCAGCTAAGGCAGCAGGGTTGATCACCTGTCTGCAGAGACAGTGTGGGCAGACTTGAGGGCAGAGAAGGTTACAGCCTGCTCTCAGGAGTGTGGTGATGTAGAACACCTCGGAGTGCAGGGAATGTGAGGAAAGAGAAGATGGAGGGCAGACATGTAGAAAGTAGGCCTGAGAAGCCCCCCGCTCCCTAAAAGCTGGGGAGAGATACTTACCTCATAGGTGCTGGTAATGCCCAGCTTGTAGAAGACGGGCAGGAAGATCTCGGCACTGCACAGCACCACCAGACCATAGGTGATGGCAAAGATGCAGAAGATGGCACCATAGCGATAGATCTCAGCAGGAGTGCCCAGCACCGTGACGGCTGACATGAAGCTGGCAGTGAGGGAGAGTGCAACCGGGAGGGCACTCATGCTGCGGCCTGCCATGAGGAAGTCCTTTGATGTCTTCTGCCCCCCTCCCACGAAGGCATAGTAGACACCAATGATGGCTGAGATGAGCAGCATGGCCGCGAAGACCACATAGTCCCAGACAGTGAAGCGGCCCATTCTACTGGAAGAACTCACCCTTGGAACCAAGGATCTTCCCCAAAATCAGAGGGGCTGCTGCTGCCCTGCAGGGCTCGCACGGGGTGGGCTAAGCGGGAGGAAGCAGATGGGGACGGCCCCCGCGGAGGTGCGCCCCGCCGGGGCTGGGCAGGTGCGGTGACACCAGCGGGACAGAAGCAAAAAGGTGCGGTGCGGTATCCGCGGGTGGGACAGGTGCGGAGCGCTGCGGTATCCGCGGGTGGGACAGGTGCGGAGCGCTGCGGTGCGGTGTCCGCCGCCGGGACAGGTGCAATGCGGTGCGGTGTCCTCCGCCGGGACCGGTGCAATGAGGCGCGGAGCGGTGCCGTGTTCCCCGCCGGGACCGGTGCGCTGCCGAGCGCTCCGCGCGGGTCCCCGCCGCGCGTCCCCGGGGGGCGGGAGCGGGCTGCGCCGGGAGCCGCGGTGCGAGTGCCGGAGCCGGGACGGCGGGCGGGCCTTATACGGTTCCCGTGCCCGCTCCTCCCTGCGCCGCTGAGCGCCCCCGCGGAGCGAGAAGGGGCGGCGATCCCGGGCCCGGGTTGCCCGCCCCGCGCCTCCGGGCTGCGGGATGGCGCCACGGCACAGCCCCGCCTGAACGCGGTCACACCGCAAACTTGGGTTACCTGGCCCAGAGCTTTTGGAGGGAAGACATTTCACATGAGAGTTCCCCAGGATGGGGAACGTACCCATGCTTATTAGCGTATTCCACCATCTCCCCAAAGGTGAAAATATCGTTTAATATATACATTTCCATGGGTTGTGCAATCTGGAAGGTAACTCACTGAATCACATTTACCAAGGTGAGTTGCTGAACAGTGCAGTTGTGTAACAGTGTTCAGTAACTACTGCAGGAAGCCCTACTACCTGCACTGTGCTCACAGAAGTTTTACTTAAAGTCTTCAACTAATCACAGGTTCAAGAGTCAAAGTGCACAGGAATATGACAAATGGAGATTCACACACCTTACCTGGAGAGGAATACATCAAAAACACCTATGGGATTCGAATGCCATGTATGTCAAGTGGTGGAGATGTGCCTGTTCCTATAGCTAGCAGTACACACAGGACTAATGCAGCAAATGCCAAATTTGGCCACTTTGACATATATTAGCAACCCCAGATGGGGAATGAAGAGGAAAGTATGCCAAAGCTGATTAAGATGGGCCTGACAGCAGCACAGCCACACTCAGAACACCTTGCAGCGGAGCTCAGAAGCTTTGCACAGTAGCTTTCCATCTTGAACTGTACATTGGCAAAGTGCTGTGCTGGAGGTGATTATCTAGTAAAAGTCAGAACCAGCTTGGGGATTAAAAATTACCTGGTTTTCCTTCATGGAAGGTAGATTAAGTTTTGCCCAGCCTCTTCTGGCTCTTATCCACAGCTGGATAAGATGGAAGTAATCTTTGCTGTAAGTGCTCTGGGTTCAGCTCAAGATGTTTTGACCTGCCTGTATCTTACCATTCTGAGACATGGTTTTCAGCAGCCTTCTGTATCTTAGACAGAAATGACCAGGCACCTGACAGCCAAGCATAGATGAGGGAACATCTCTCTCCTTGGGAACTCTGGAGTTGCAGGCCTTTTGGAATTATTTCTGAGTGCACATTGGAAGAAGGGAGAGCAGGTAGAAGTCTGGTCTGTCAGGATTATTAAGCTGAGCGGTGAAATCATGTCTGCATTGGTCTAATGTCTAGATGCCTATCTGGGAAATGTCACTGAAGAGACAGAAGCTGGCTATGGGGTACAAGTAGTATGTCCTAATCTCACCACAGCAGATTAGGTCATCAGTCTCTCTGGCCCAATTACTCTCTATTTACTTATACAATGAGTAAGAGCTTCCAGATGTCCTGTTGAGGAAGAACAAGAGAGAAACTTATGCTCTACACCTACCAATTAGACTATTAATTTACTGACCATCTGAAGAGGTTGCCCTAAATCAGCTTTTGACAACATGAAAGATGAGAAAGCTTCCAAGGAAACCGTCAATCAAAACCAGCACATCCCCACTCGGTGCAATGAACTGGTGTTGTCCAAAACAAGTATTTGTTGTCAAAAAGCACAACCCCTTTTTCTCAGGAAGGACATAAATGGGCTCTGGCCCAAATCCACAGCTTGTGCTGCTCAGAGCTTCATGCTCAGTCTCCCTTGTTTGCACTCTTTCAGGAATTATGTTGCTCAAACCATTCAAACAATAACATGCATTTAAAGTATTAATTACACAGGATTAATACAATTTTGATTCTGCTTCTTTATCATTTTTGACATAATGTAAACACAGCAAGTGATAACATGTACTGGAAAACAAATCATGTTTCTTAACTGAAATACAAGCACCTATGAGGAAATGCACATCGCTCTGGTTTCAGGTGACATCCTTGGTTCTTTTACAAGTAGTGTTAAGCAAATTGTCTTTCAAAAGTCATTGTGACCAATATGGCATGAAAGGCTGGATCCTCCCATGTGGATATTTCCAGTTTTGGAACCAGCAGCAAATCTGTATGATGGCCATGTTCTAAATCACACCAAGTGAACCTGGAAAACAGGACTAAATATTTTTCTGAATTTTTCACATGTGAAACCAAATTAGTTCCATCAGTTTGTGCTGTGTGACTGTAGGTATTTGCTTTTTGTCATTGCTACAATAGTTATTTAACTGTCTTCCAAACTCAGTGTATTTCATTGTCTTCTTGTAGTACTTTGACCAATCACTGGGCCTTATGTGGTGCCTCATCTCACTGCTGCTTGTGACTGTTTTTGTAAGATCTACTGACATCAGTGGGATTCAGTGTTTAAGCTCAAGAGGGGTAATACATTTCTCTAGCACGTTCAAATTAAAAAGGCCATGGTTGTGACTAAACAAACCCCAGACTGTCCTACGGGTTCCAAATGGCTCCTTCCTTGTGATTGTATTTGGCTTATTCCCACTTCAGGACAGTTCTGTGAGGTGTTCTGGAAGTCTATATTACTTGGAAGGACATTCCTTTCCTGTTATTTTTCATGTGGATGGGCCACTGCATTGGGATAGATTTTCTTCTGTAGATGAGACAAATATATTGGGCCCTGATCATGGAGATATGATGCCCACTTCTCTGAGCTAAGTTGTGAAAATAGACTTTGGGGGATTCTCATACTTTGTAGGCAAATGTGAGCATGGGCAAAAACAACTGTAAGTGAGGGAGGAGAGCACTGGAGGCCTGGTGACCATTGTTCAGCAGTGATGCAAGACCCTTTGCAATTTGCTTTGGCAGCCTGGGAGCTCTCCAACTTCCAGTAATTCCTTGCTTGAGTGTGAAGTTTCAGAGTGTGTGGGGTTCAGCTGTACCTACACACTGTGTACCTACGCTGTACCTTGCAGATGAAGAGCAATTTATGCTCAATTTTACTCCTGTGTAGTGCCAGGACAGGGATTAGTTTGGAAACCATGCCAGAAAATGGATGGCTGTCGGTAAAAAACAAACAAGCAAAATAATTTCAAAGCAAAATCTACAAAACCCGATGATTTGTTAGGAAATCAGAGGTGTGAGATCATGCCCTGTATGTATATATACACATATGCATGTGGAAGGTGTTTGCACTTCATGCAATGATCACAGTACACCATCACCAAAATCTAGAGAGACTAAGGCTTCAGAAAGACTAAGGAGCTACCAGTTGCATTAAACTAGATGGGGGAAAAAAGTGAGATCCCATAAATGTTCCTGTTGAAAGGAAGACCACTGCAGGAGCTGAAGCTCTATTAGGTAACAGTGAAACCATCTGAGAGAGAGACTTTAAAAACACACAATTGCAGGCAGTTTCTCATCTAAAGTTCACAAGCCAACCAACACTAAGACACAGAGGTATGGGGATCCAGGTTCCATTTACTCCTCTGTTCATGGAGTTGCCTGTTAAATTTCGTTGACAACGCAGTTATTGTTGGGAATAACATATCAAAATTAATCATTGACTCCTAATTAGACAATGATTTTTCTTACAATGCACTACTTCAAGTAAAAATGCCCTTCTTTTACTTTTGGAAGATTTTGATTGCAGCAACTCCTTCCTATACAGCATCACTTGTCACCTTGAGAAGCCTGTTGCATTTTGGTGAAAAGGAAGCTCATTGCTGATGGTGTTTCATATTTCTGAACATCAGTTAGTGTTTGGATACACTCTAATCTCTTCTGCTTGCTGTGCTTGTCCACACACTGCTGTTTTGAATTGCTGGGCATAGTATAGCTATTTACCTGACTAGCACTGCCATTGGCTTTACTTCTCCTGGTTTAATGCTCCTGTCGAGGTTTAATCCCAGCCAGCAGCTAAGTACCACGCAGCTGCTTGATCACTGCCTGCCCCCCACCTTGCAGTGGGGAGGAGAAATGGAAAAAAACCCAAATGTAGAAGTTGTGGGTTGAGATGAGAGCAGTCTAATAAGTGAAACAAAATAAAATATAACAATAATATTTCTAATAACAGCAATAATAATAATAATAATTTTAATTTAAGGGAAGGAGGAATCCAAAAAATACAAGCAATTCAGTTGCTCACCACCTGCTGACTGATGCCCAGCCCACACCCAAGCAGCAATCAGCATCTTCTGGCCAACTCCTCTCAGTTTATATACTGGGAATGTTTTTCTGTGGTATGGAGTATTCCTTTGGCTAGTTCAGATCAGCTGTCCTGGCCATACTCCCTCCCAGCTTCTTGTGTACCTGCTCACTGGCAGAGCATGGGAAACTGAAAAGTCTTGCCTTAGGGTAAGCACAACTTAGCAACAATCAAAACATCAGTGTGTTGCCAACACTCATCTCAAACTACGTTCAAAATGCAGCACTGTACCAGCTACTAAAAAGAAAATTAACTATCCCAGTTGAAACCAAGGCAGATACCTTAGAGAAATCTCCCACAGTGTTGTTTAGTGATTTTCTTAGCTTTCTTTTTAATTAATTTTTTTTGTCAGCCCTTTTTCTGTTAATAGTGTTTGGACATGACAGAATTACCCTGCAAGGGTATTCAGAAAATCAATAGCATCATTGATATTTAAGAGCAGTGTCATCAATATTCCTTTTGAAATTTGGATGAGTTTCTTAGAAATAGTCATCTGGCAACTGTATTTTGAGCACTAGGGTTTTCTTTAACTGAGACATCCCATAATTGTTACCCCTTTACTGTCAATAATATCACTAGGGTACATTTCCAAGCATCCTTCTAGAAACTTTTTTCCAGTAGTAATTTTAGAGAAGTGCCTCTTGCAGAGACTGTGTTCTGTTTGGGGGTAATAACAATGTCATCCTATCCAAATCCTATGTTTGGAGGGGTGTAGATTTGTGAAAGGTCTTTGCTTCAGACCCTAATCAAAGGAAGTCTTTCAGGGTAACAACTTGTTTACTTGGAGTGCTTGTCCTCTCATGCTTAGCATGTCTGGAACACAAGGACAAAAAGAGTGACTTGCTAAGAAAGAGATCAACAAGGAGAAAAGAGCCAAAGGGTCATAAATGTCATGGTTTATGTTGACATTTTGAATGACACTTTCTTAGTTGTTTGTTTTTTCTATTTCTGCACTCCACTGGAATTTGAATGAATGCAGTATGCAAGAATAATAATTTAAATGTGAGTACTTAATGGTCTTGAGAAGGAAACTTCATATTGTGCAACCCGTTAATACCAATACACCTTTTAAAATCAATAGTCAGTGCTCTAGGATTGAAGGAAGTATTTAAGTTAGCCTTGACTACTGAGCATTTGAATCTGAATGATTAGGAGTCTATAATGCATTTGCTGCAGAAATCTCCTCTTTAATTTAAAAGAACAAATTTCAAAATTTATTTATGGACTGTCCATGCAGTGAGATGTAGCATACATAATTATTTGCACAAGAGAACAACTGGTATGGGAATAAAATTCTGGTACAGATTTTACTTCTTTAACTCAAATGGATAATAAGTTACGTTTCAACTTTATTCCCATGGCTTTGGGATCTTCTGTTTATTTAAGGTGTTCAATTCTGCATCAACAGAATTACAATTCAACTAGTTTGCTCACTTGCAGTTAATGTATGAGAAAGGGCTGTCAAATGTTCACTAGAATGATCAACAAAAATCAATTTTTTTTCTGAGTAAATTTTTCTGAATTTCCTTATTTTGTTTCTGCTGTTTCCGGTTTTTTGGGTTTTTTTTGTTTGCACTGTCTGTGATCCAAACTCAGTTTACATGTTCTAGCTGGCGTTATTTTGATATGTGTTTGCTTTAGGTGTACTGTGTAGGTACTTTCAGTTATGCAGTTTGGCTCCCCACTGAAGGAGGGAGACAGGCTCTTCAAAAAGAAACTGTTGCTTTGATACGCTCCCTGGAGGAGCCTGTCTCTGCATTTTCTACAGAGGAAGCCTCTGGAAATGAGCCTGCTAACTCTGCCACTTCGAGATACTCTGAAAAATGTTGCCTGCCACTGCCCCAGTGACCTAACTAGCTTTTTGATTATTTTGATTTATTTTTCTATGCATAATCCAGAGTGTCTATCACCAGTTCTGACATCTCCCTTACTATCTGCCTCCCATCCTTCTTTGTAATTGCTACTGCTAAATTCCCTGTGCTCCCTCAATCCTTTCATCTCTGCCCCCATCTCTTCACATAAAGAAACGTTCTCTCCCCTTCCTCTCACACTTCTTCTGCAAAAATTGCCTTTTTTTTTTTTTTGGACCCAAAATCCCATGAGGAATTCCCCCCAAAATTGCTGTCTCCTATCCACTTCATTCCTCCAAATTTTTAATGTCTTTAGGAACCTAACTGCCTTGCCTCTCTTTCAAACCCCTTTTTGATAGTCTTCAGTTCTTCTACTCTGTGTCAAGGCTGCCCATGCTGAGATCATATATTGCCTGGAAATGTTTGAAGGCAGTCATGCATATTTACACCAGCTCTATGTGTTTAATTGATTTGTTTGTCAGACATCCTCAAAGCAACATCCATCACCAAAAGCAGATAAGGAAGGATGTGTTTACCTCGGGTCCAACCATCTGCGTTTGTTGTCTTTGGCTTGGTTTGTTTCTTCTGTTTTCCTCTATAACATGAGATTTGTTGCACCTATTTCTGATGCTATCTAAACCTTTCAAATAGAAAATCCCTGGTTTTGCTGTAGACTGGAAATGCTGCCAGCATCCTTGGTCTCTCCGGATATGCTGCTGGGACACACCGTAGTTTTTTGGCCTCCTGTACTGCAGTCTTATGGCTGTTGCAGGATGCTAAGGAGTGGTGGGTGATCTGTGGTGTGTGGGGGACAGTGGACAAGTGTCATGTGGATGTTCATGACCAAACTCCATGGCAGGGTACTTTATTAATCCAGGCACACTAAGACTCTTAAAATTAATGCCTGTTGCTTTAGTGTATTGCTTTCCAGTGTTAGCATGTGTTCAAATAGGCTACTGAGTGGGGTTTGATGAAAATGTGGATTTGGGGCTAAGGCAATGGGGAAGAAACTCTAACATGCATTTTCAAACAGGCAAAAAAGACTGTGTCAATCCAGCATCATAAGGCCTCCACAGCTGCTGCACAGTCAGGTTAATACCATGTGATAGTGTCAGCAATTTGCAAACTTGGTAAATGCTGTGATGCACAAGGAAGCACAGCAGTAAATGGCAGCTGAAGAGAAGCATTTTGGCTGCAGCTGGATTTAAGAGAATCCATCTCTTGGCACAGCAGATGCTCTGTATCTGTACAGTACCATTTTAAAGGGTCTTATTTCATGTCATTTCAAAAGAAGCACTGGTGGGCACCCTGCAAGTGATCATCTTCTGCTGGCTATGAAATACAGCCCCCTTGCAGCCAGTAGCTATAGCCAAAGAGGTGAACTGCACCCCTGTGGTAAGTGCTTGCCCAGTTCAAGCAACCAGGACCTCATCTGCTTCAGTGTCTTTTGGGTTTTCTCTCTTATTTGGAGGTTGAGGCTCATGTCCATTTCCTTTACTACTGAAGTGTCAGTTTCCACATAGATATCTTTTTTACAAGGGTCTATTAATTCAGTATATTTGTTTTATCAGTTGTTTCAATGGCTCCTATTTGATCTGATCATAAATAAGACCCATAAATCAGTATTAAAAGCAGCAGCAATGTCCAAAAATTTACTAAAATTTTATGGTAAGAAGGGACAGCCCTATTTTTTTTCTTAGTGTTACCAACGTCTCTACAGTTAGAGAATCAATAACATTTTTTGGTGTTTCTCTGGTTGATTAGTTGGTTGGTTTGGTTTGATTTTTTGGTGTTTTGTTGGGGTTTTTTTCTGCTTTATGTAGACCAATATTGGAAATTTCTTGTGAATATCTCTAATTTTCCAGCTGGTACCAGCAGCTTATGACACAGTGGAAGTGCCAGGAAGGGCTGCTTTGTCTCTTGATGTTACATAAGTTATTCCACTTTTCTAAGCTACCCACAAATATTTCACTCAACAGTATACATCAAAATTAGACTGATTCCTAGCAGTCTCATCTTAAGGGTATGTATCAGTTTAAATGTTTTTTTCCTTACAGTACACCTGCAGAACTGAGATTCTTAGACCTTTTCTTCAGAGTTTCAGCTTCTGTACACTCTGTCTCCTGGATCTGTGAGATCAGGAATGGATAACTGAAGTACTGACTCTATTGGAACCTGAGAAAAAAGTTAGAGCTGCATAAATATCATGACAATTCAAGCTTCAAATAAGAAAAAAAAAAATCCCAGAAAATTAATTAGCCAAAACATCAAATCTAGGTACCTAGCTTTGGTTGCATGAATGAGATGAATGCAGAGATATAAAGAACAGTACCAATTGCTTTATACATTACCTTCTATTCCATGCCAGGAGCATACCATTCTTTTCAGTGAGTCTGGACTTATTTTCCCCTGAATGTCATGCTGTAAACAGACTGTTAGTAGTCCCAGACACACGACAGACAGCCTGAAATCCAGATGGTCTCTGTCAAATCCAAATGCCCCTCATTCTAATGGTGAGTGTGAAATGCAGGAGAGCATTCAGGTCTCTTTTGGGGTACAAGACTCCATCCTGCCTTTTAATTTTGCTTTCTGTGCTCCATGATTCCTCTGTGAATCCTCCTGCTGCTGCTTCTATTACTGTTGTTTTCAATAAGGCAACAGCAGGCTGTTCTGCTGCTGCTGCTGTGGCAGAGCAGTGAATGAGGAACAACACCAGTAGCCACCACTGCAAACCTCTCCTGTCCTGGGGCTACCTGTTTACATGTGGTCTGTGCAGAAATCACACCCTTTTTCTTTCTAACACAAATAAATTCTAAAACTTTCTTCTCGACCCCAAACTACCCCCCACAACCCCCACCCCCAAACAACAAACAGAAGACCAAAGCCTAAAAAAATCCCTAGGTGTGGGTTCCTACTGAGCAGAAAACTGGCATGAACCAAAATTGTGCCAGGGATTGTGTTGATGATTTAGTGGTGAGGATGTTCCCTGTGCTCTGGCAACTGTTCGGTTTACTTCAAGAGATGGAGCTAGTGCAGTACACCTATTTCAGCTCTGCAGCAAGACCCTGACTTGCAATAGATGAGTCACTGGCCTAGGCATGTCAAGAGGTTGAATCAGGTTGTCAGTGCCCCTTTTTCTGTGGGGAAAGTCCCTAAGTTCAGGATATTTCAGATAGAAAATCTGTCATCTATATTCCAGCCCCTTGTTCAAACCCTCTCTGATCAGCAAACCTAAGGGTAGGTGAAATTCTCCCCATCACTCAGCTAGCATTGACCTGGAGTTGCATTATTTGCAGAATCTCTGTGCTTCAGGCATATTAGAAAAAATGTGGCCAAACAGTTCCACCAGATTGCAGAACAGGATTCCAGTATCTTGTCTGCTTTGATTTTGAAGTGCTCTCAGCAACATCCTACATAATCTTGTAGGGTTTTCTCCTGCAAGGCAAAATGCCAGCTGGAAGCTGAGGAGGAAACTGGCAGTGAAAATATGTCATTGTGTTACAAAGGGCTCTTCTTACTTTGCAGGCAAATTTAAAAAATAGAAATCTGTTTGCTTCAGTTGAAAGACTACACCAAACTGCATGATGCACCTGTATAACCTGCCTTCAGCTCATGCCAGCTTCCCCCTACAGGAGGATTTGGAAATGCTCCTGTGATGCTGTGGGTTTACAGCCACACAGCCCCTGCACCCCAAGTTGTTCTGTGGCATGGCTCAAGATAGGCAAAGAGAAAGGCTTCTGGGTTCACAACTAGCTCAGGTAACTGTCACTTTAAGGCTCTGGTTCCTTATTTAGGGTGTTTAATATTGATTGAGCAACTGAGCTTTGGGCATCCAAGCTTGGAAATTGTTTGGCCTAATTCACAGTTGTTTCTGTTCCTCTATTAGCCTGTTATGTTTCATTTTGAAAGGGAAAATGCTCTCACAATATAATTACCTAAGCAAACTCCTTTCCTGGAACATCTCCACCATGCCTCTATGAATATGGTAGGAAAATGAAAATTTATACCTGTGCACCTATGCAATCTACAATGTCCTGTGGTTAAAAATAGACTGACCTGGCTGCTCATTGTAACATGTAATACATTGTAACATGTGCCAGGTAGCGTCCTTTAAGTCAGAAACTCATCATACAGACTTCAGGAGTATGCTTGTGAATAATAAAAATATGACAGAAGTAAGGCAATTTGGTAACAGTTTGGACACTGTGTATTTATGTAGTTATTGAGCCATGTCATGTGGGGGGCATCCAGAGGGTCAGCTGTAGATATGCACATATAATGGGGTCATCCACACTTTCCGAGACTACCAATTCTAGGGTACAATTAATTCTGTTCTAACACAGATGTTTCAAGTACAAGAATGTGTCTAGATCTTCAGTGAATATAAAAAGGAGCCTGAACTTAAATCTCAAAGGCAGACGTGCATTGTAAACATGTAGGTTCTCTGAGATGAATTCTGCCCCATGAGACCATCTTGGGTTAAATATTGAGGTACTTTACCCCAATTACTATTATTAGGCTAAACTAACACATCACCAGAAGACAAGCCTGCTTTGCTTCTACATGAAGTGGCTCTGGCTCTTGCTGAGTCCACCAAGTAGATTTTGAACTGCAGGACTAAAAACTCAGGAATAGAGGAGACAGGAATCTTAGACCTGTTTCAGAAGTGCTGATGGATTAGAGTCAGGGACTGGTGGCTGTAGCCCACACTGGGTGTTTGAAGAAGTCAGATCTGCATGGGTGACTGCTTTGGTAGACATGCATGCACTGTTGTACAAAGGTTTCTTCTATGTGCCTCTCTAGGTATTACTACCAGTAAGCCACTGCTCTTCAGAAGGCCATCTGCTTTAGGCCATCTGCTTTTAATTTTTAATGCCGTTAGCACAGATTTACAAAGGAGAATTGCTGACAGACACCATCAGATAATCACAGGCTGTTGGAGCTGGGGCCTGCCCAGATATGGAAGAACAACATCTCTTACTGGAAAAGTAGAAGAATAAGGCCTGAGGCTTGAGGCATTGCAGTCAGAGCAGAGTGTATGTGGTAAGGATATTGTTAACATAGCCCCAGCTTATACAGAAGTGAGAAAGGGCCCTTCTGGGTCACTGAACCTTGGCAGCCATGGCACCAGACCTTCTGTGATGGCCATAGTGGTATTGATACCTGCACTGCTACCCTGAGGCTCACTAAGATGTATCTCCAAGTGCAGTATTCAGTGCTGGCTGAAGTGCAGCCCATGAGTAGCTCTTGCACCCTGAAACACTCAGGAACATCAGCAGCTGTAGGTCTACCTTCTGAGAAATTGACAGTTTACAAACACAAAGAAGCATTTGTAGCCTTTTAAAAACTTCCTCTAATGTCTTTTATTTTTGCTGATGATGACTTCTGCAATAGTCAGAGCATTCCTGAGCTCTTCTCCCCATTACTTTGCATGAATGTTAGATTTTGCTCGTTTCCTTGGATGATTTTGTAGCGCATACATCCCAAGAAGTTCTACAGCTTCGCAAGATGCTATTCATAATGGAAAAAAAGATCTTGTAAACTGTTTTCCACAACTATACAGTATGTAGGAGATATAGTAAGTGAATTTACTAACCACTTCTGGAAGATTATTTGTGCTCTTTAACAGTTGCATATTGGTGCCTAAGCTGTTGTGGATCTAGACTTCTTCACATGCTTTTAGCTGCACTTTCTATGGAGATACTTGGGCTTGAAACCACTTAAGCTAATCTTTTCAAACTCAAACACCAAATTAGGCATTCTCTTTCCATTTAATGCAAATGCCAGAAGTTCCTTCTATTCCAACGGCAGAAGAGCAAGGTTTAAAGCTAAAAGCTGCTCAGTAGCTCTGACTCCACAGGTGCTGAAGCACGCACGTTCCCCTACCTGCCCAGATGACTATCATGTTAATGGCTTACTGCCTGCCTGTGGGCAGCCTTTCTGGATGCACCTGGCAGTGTTTAACCTGTTGGGTCTGTTCGAAGTTGTGGGTCTCTACGTGCTCCTAATAGTGAACTTCGGCCGTGCTCAAAGCCACCCTTGTGTCTCTCCGTGTGGATAACCTGCGCGCCTGGTTTCTGAACGCGGCCTTGAGCTGCCTGCAGCAGGCAGGGCAGGCAGCCTGGGCAGGGCCAAATTCTCAAGCAGCCTGAAGCAGTTGCGTGGTTCTGAGCTGCTTGTACTACACTTGTCCCCACCAAAGCTCCTTGCAACCTTAAGTTCATCTCCCACCTTACTCACACATCCTTCCCCTTCTGCAACTGCAGCCGCAGGCAGAAGCTTCCACAGGTCTTGGTACTGCAAGGGACCACCAGTCCGTAACCATATGCTCTTGTGCGAGGATTTGGGTTGCATGTACTTTGTCTGCGATGAGTGGTTTTGTTCAAAATTTTGAGGTCCGGACAAAAGTCTGTACTAAGATCAGGGACCTGGGCAATGGCCGTTTCGGGGCGAGTCACCAATGCTGTGCTGTGGGCTGCACTCCCCCTCATAATGCTTTCGCCATAGCACAAACTGGGCTTCCCTAGGCACCATCGCAGCTTCCCTCTGGTACTGAGGTGTCCCAGCCCGCCGCCCTACAGCAGAGCGCACGGACAACGGCGGAGCAGAGCTGCTCTGCCCCGAGCCCCCAAGGAAACGCCACTCGCCGTGAGACGGGGACAGGACCGTCCCCAGAGCCGGGCACAGCTCCCGTTCAGCACCGCTGCCCCTCCGCCGCCCGCCCCTTCCGCCGGCGGTCCCGCCCCTGCTCCCGGCAGCCCGTGCCCGGCATGGCGGCGCCCAGCGCGTAGGGCCGCACGTGTGGGACTCGCTGTGGGGCCCCGCCGCCGCAGCCATGAAGAGCAAGCCCTCGGCCCACAAGTCGGGGAACACGCACCGGGTGAGCGCCCGCCCCGAGCGGCCGCTGGCCGGGGGAAGGGACCTTAGGCTTTCGCTGTTAGTTCAGCGGTAGTGCCCGGGGGAAGGGACCTTAGGCTTTCGCTGTTAGTGCAGCGGTCGTGCCCGGCTGCTGAAGCGGCACCGGGGCAGGAGGCGTGAGGGCGGGCGGCGTGGCAGGGTCCCCTCAGCGCTGCCAGGGTCCCCTCAGCGCTGCCAGGGTCCCGGCCGAGACAGCGGGGCCGGAGTGCGGCTTTTGCCCCGTAGCCGGCAGCTCCATCGGCGAGGTCACCGTCCCTGACAGGCAGCTGGCGCACCACCGCCCTAGTGTTGAAAAACGGCATACTTCAATGAAAAAATAATACCCTGTACGGGTATTTGTCAGGGCGTTGTTTCAGGAAGGCTGAGAGCGGGACAGTTTGTTGAAACCTGGGTAGATTTCTCTGCATCTCCTTCAGCGTGTTGTGCAGACATGTGGGCGGCGAGCCTCGGGTTTGCAGTCGGGAGGGTAAGAGGGTCTGTCCCGCTCCTGAGCATTTTAAGCACTTTTTGCCTTAATCTTCTTGTAAGGCTGTTATTGAGGGGTTTTATCTTGCAGCCCGTCTTTACAAGTGGGGTGTCTGTTTGCAGTGTGTGTGCCATCGAGAGGAATTTAGAAGGGCTGTGCTCAAAACTGAGCACGAAATGTGTGTTTTTGTTTTTCAGTTTCTTACCTTTTCGGAGCGCCTAAGCAATATTAATATCGATATTATTCATCGGATTGACAGAACTGGGAGCTATGCTGAGGTGAGAGCAGCACTTGTGTTATTTTCTGAAATCACATCACAAGTAGATATACTCCATGAAAGAGTCACTTAAGAAATTTATTCAGGAGGAAATTGGAAAGAAGCTCCTGCAAGAATTGCTTTTCCTGGAGCCTCATTTCATGCTTTGTTCCCTTTTATTTTTTTTTACCTGGTATGCAATATTGCCACAGAAACACTTTGACAGTACCACCATGTTGTCTTCCATGTGGCTGGTGGGCCTGTTTCTGAACATAAAAGGTGCTGCTGTGTCACTAAACAGTCCTCGACTGGAAAGACTTGCAGGTGCTGAGTGGTTGCAATAGAATCAGAAGTTTGAAAATCATAAGTTGGAAAATACTTCTAAGATTATTGAGTCCAGCTGTTAACCTAACTCTGCCAAGTTCATCATTAAACCATGTCTACATCTACACATCTTTTAAATATTTCCAGGGATGATTACTCAACCAGTTCTCTGGGCAGCCTGTTCTAATGCTTGACCACCCTTTCAGTGAGAAATTTTCCCTAATATCCAGTCTAAACCACCTCTAGCACAGCTTCAGGCCATTTTCTCTTGTCTTATCACTTGTTACCTGGGAGAAGAGATTGATACTCACATACTGCAGCATGTGTATAAAGCCTGAGCATGTGACTTTATTGATCACAAGGATCATTTATATGTGTCATATAAATCATTGTTATGATTATAGAGATTTGCAGGTTACTGCCATCTGGCCTACTGGATTGTTCTTCTGAACTTCCCACTAAGTAGCTGTGAGGATGTCAAAACAAATCCCAAAGTATTGTGCTGGCTGAACTATGGCTCAGCATCTTAGATTATCAAGGCCAGTCAACACAGGTATAAAAAGCAATTATGTATACAAGTACTGTCAGAAAATATTTTCAAATGTGTTTTGAATATTGAAAGAAGGCCTTCTTTTCAGGGAAAGTCCATAGCACCTGTTGAAATCAGTCATTGAGGTTTCTTAGAATTTTCTTTAAATGTTTAAGGCACTTGATAGTTGTCTGCATTTGAACCTCTCATCTTTACAGGACACATTCATTAGGGTTGGTAGCTACTCTTCATCTTTGTTTTGACAGGAGGTTGAAACCTACTTTTTCGAAGGACTGCGGAAATGGAAGGAACTGAACCTCACTCAGCATTTTGGTATGTTGTTTATATTCATGTTTCCTGCTTTCCTTAAACTGATAAAATACGTTTCTTCTTCATCCAGAGCCCAGTGGGATATTATTGACTGTTTTTTTGGACTGGGCTCTGGACCCCTATTATTCTTTAACACCCTACATGTTTACCAGGGACTGGACTAGTTTTCAGGGCTTCTCTTTTGTTGTTTGAATAGTGAAATTCTACAATGAAGTGGCCAACAAATGCCAGTCCTTCAACCAGCTGGTTTATTACCAGAGTGCTGTTGTGCAGAGCTTGAAGACACATTTGCAAGTCGAAGGCAGCCTTGCTTACCAACCCCTATTGAAGTAAGTATATGGCCACAAAGGTAGTCAGAAGCCTTGGTGGTATTACAAGTGAACATGAGTCCTGTTGTAAGTGTTCTTTACTGAGGAAAATATAGGAAAGTGAGGAAAATATAGCATGATGCCCAAAGCAGTCAGATTTCCCTGGTAGAGCTTTATGATTCTAAGTCTTCAAAAAAATGTAGCTGTCACAAGGCAAACAAATTAGCTGGAGTGCTTAATGACTGTCAGACAGTGTATTAAGGTGCTTTGTTTGATGTTAAATCACTTGTTTTCTTGTTTACTGCTGTCTGCTTGATTTTTTGAAAATCTTAAGATTCTTGCCATCCACAGATGCCTAATAGGTGACATTTTTTGAAAAGTGAAAGTGGTGCTACCTTTCTTTCCAAAGAGACTGTGCTGGATTATGCAGTGTTTAACTAGGTTTTTATTGGTTTGTTTTTTAAATGCACTGACACAGTTGTATTTTCCGAAACACAGTCTGGTGGTGCAGCTGGCTCGAGATCTTCAGGCTGACTTCTATCCTCACTTTCATGACTTCTTCCTGGCCATCACCAAATTACTGGATACACAGGACACAGAGCTGCTAGAATGGGCTTTTACCTCTCTTTCCTACCTCTACAAATATTTGTGGAGATTGATGGTGAAGGACATACACAACATATACAGGTAAAAACCATGTTTAATGTCTATCTTGATCAGCAGTTACTAGATGCTATAGAAGTGTAAATGCCACATGAATACATGGCTTTATGCTTTGGTGTACTTGTTAGCATGCTTTCTCAGCTTTTACCAGGCTAAGCTCCAGGGAGTTACCAAATGCAAGCACTTCTGTGCCTGGGGAGTTCCTGAGCTGCAGGTGGTTGAAAGCTGATTTTGTATGTTCTTGTCGTGTTTTTAAACCTTTCCCAAGTATCTGCTTTTGGCAGCTGCTGTAGGCTGAGCATGTGGCCTGACCTAGTGTGACCACTTGTTCAGTCTTAAATTGCTGATGTATCAGGGCTCTTCTTTCTGACATAGACAGTGGTTCCGTGTTTCTTCCTCCTAATTTCAGTTTGGAACAGATGGAGCAAAAAACTGGTTACAAATTTCCTCCCCAGCCCAGGCTAAGCTGCTGAACGTGTTCAAAAATGATCTGCTCAATTTTAGAGAATCTGAGGTACCACTCCCTCTGCAGTGAACATGTGATGAGCCACCTGTCACTGTTACTGATACCAGCAAACTGCAGATATTTATCAGCCTTTCAAACTGAATCTTTCAAAACTTTTAAGTGTACAGGAGAGCCTGTTGGCTCAACTAAAATACAAATCTGCCATATACATCAACTTTGGATTCACTTATTGCTGCTAAACATATATCTTAAAAATCTTGATGCTGCAGTTGAATCTATGGATCCACAGATTTTAAAGGTATTTCTGATTGTGACTTAATTTATCTGGCACTGTCGTTTGACCTTCTTTGCAAAACTCTTGATCTTTATCCAGGGAGAGTGGAAAGGAATCTAGATGAGGAGGGTATTGGCCCTCTCTAGGAGGACAGGTTCTTAGCGATTGTAAAAAGTGGTAACGTAAATTGGAAACAGTTTTTTTAACCAGCTGAGGGCAATTCTTGGATTGCCCCTAAGACAATGGATTATTCTGTGTCTTTGTAGCCTGTACAGCACCCTGCTGGCTCACCACAAACTCCACATCAGAAATTTTGCTGCTGAAAGTTTTGTCTTTCTGATGAGAAAGGTAAGTGAGATGTTTGTACTTGGGTGCTATCTTCATTTTTAGGTGGTTTTTGAATTCAATGAGTAGTATTAGGTTTTCTCCAGAGAAGGGTTAACAAGGCCTGAACTGGCATACAGCTTGTCCTGAGTTGCAATTTTTAGTAAGTATTTTACTGAGAATGTCATGCATTCCATGTCAGTAATGGCAAATACAGGCCTTAGCACTGTTTATCTAAAATGACTAGAAATAGTAAGGTGATCCTGCAGAATGGAGGCTTGAATTTGTATATGCACATTTGCCCACTGGCTCTTTCACAAATACTTTAAGACCTTTGTAGAAATGAAATTCTTGTGACAATGTTTTTGCACTCCTGAAGATCACATTCCCAGGCAGATCAACCGAGATCAGAGAGCAGTCTTTCATGGAGTAAGGAAAGGAAGTGGTAGTTGTTTGTTTTTCTTTAGTCAAAATATATGAAAGGCAGGACTCCTTGGACTGGCTAGCACATTTAAGTATCCTCATTTTTGTTGTAAGTTGATAGACCTTAGTAAAGCATGTTCATTTGATTGGATGTTTTTGGAAATTTCTGAACTTTAGGTCAAATCCTCAGAAACTGAGGTGTTTAAAATATTGGGACAGTAGTCCCTTCAGTATTCTCAAGTGTGGTTCTGGTTTTGGATGACTGGATTCTGTGTTCAGCTGATACACATCTCTTTCTCATCAGGGCAGTGACTTTTGTGTTTCAGTTGTGACCAGTTTAATAGTGCATTTATGCACATGAGAAGAATCAAACCCACATATTTCAGCTGCAGTGACCTCAGCGACCTGTGTGCATCCTGGGGCTGTGGGAGCTGTAGAGACTGAATAGCTGATCAGATTTCTTCTTTGAATTTCCTTGTGTGGTCACAGAAATAATAAGTTTGAGCTGTTGTGGGAAGGCAGAACTAGGAGAATAACATGATGCTGTGGAGCCATTTGGTTGTCTCAATACATCTGGAAGTTCTGAATAAGAAGATAACATTTTTTTCTCCTTATGTTTTGTAGGTTTCTGATAAAAATGCACTCTTCAATTTAATGCTCTGTGACCTGGGAGAGCACCCTGAAAAGGTGGAAGGTGTCGGACAGCTGCTTTTTGAGATGTGCAAGGGTGTTCGAAACATGTTCCACTCTTGTGCAGAGACGGTAAAGACAAGATTGCTGCTTTAGCTGTTGCTGTAACAGGCCTTAGGCAGTGCTCACTGAAACCACTGAGTGTTTTCTCATCCACCTCAGTGACTCCTTGGTGATAAGATTGGTGTTAATTACTTGGTAGGATCAGAAAGCCTACTAAGAATATTTTCTGAGATAGGAAGGTTGTTTAAATACTTCCTGTGCAATATTCCTGTGTTAAAATTGTACTTCTTGCTGAAATTTCAGATTTTAGGTGATAGCCTTTTTTTTTTTTCCCTGTAGTCATTCTAGAAAGAATTGAGATCACTGGAATATTTTAGCAATACGTTGCACTAATTGGTTTTAGGATTGCTAGATTTATTTTCTAAGTGTAAGAACATGATATGCTCTTTTCCTGTGCAGGCTATGAAGTTAATTCTGTTGAAGCTGGGGCCTATTACTGAAGAAGAAATGGAACTACCATGGGTAGCTGTTGGAGAAGCCTTTGAGCAAATGATCAGATCAGCTGCAGTGCATATCCATAAAGAGCATTTTGGTATTGTCTTCAAGTGCCTAGAGGTACACTGATTATTTTTCTTCTTACTGTTATTTTTTTATTCATGAGTGACAGAAAAAATTCTGCACTTACTGAGAAAAGTATTTGTATTTTATTGAACCAGAACTAGGTTTTTTGGAGTTTTTCTGCTTTGGAAACATAAAATACAGGGTCATGTGCATGTCAAAAATTCCACCCTTCTTTTCTAAGTTCAGAGTTACCCTGGTGGCTGTCTCGTGAGTGAGAAAGGAACTACTGTAGGTGAGACTTGGAACTCAGTCCTGTGGCTGGGCAAGGATGGTTTGTACAATCTGCCTTTGCCTTGCTGGAATGTAGTGCTTGTTTTATGTTGCTGAACTATATATTGGTGGTTCAAGACCACTTTGTGACAGTAAAGGGGAAGCTTTTTGCCTTACAGATCTTTTTAAAGCAAAGACTTGGTTTAAACCTGGAAATCCAAATTGGAGCCTTTCAGCCAAGTACTGAAAATAAAAATGTTTTCAGTCTAGGTGTTCCTGTGTTGCTGCTTGGGGGTTACACTCTGGTTTGAAGGAGCACAACTGGGTGCTGTAGGCTGGGCTGTGTTGGATCAGGGTGATGTAGAATAATCCGCAATCACACAGCCTGGCAGTGTGTTTTACTTACCTGACCAATACTTAAAAGTTTAAAAATGTCTGGGAAGGGGGTTTGCTAAGGGGGATTGAAAACTCTGCCACTGACAGCATAGACTGTGTCAGGTGTACTCCTCAGAGGGATGAAATGGGAAACTGGAGGAAATGGTTCACATGAACTTTTTTAGGGTAATCCTTCCAGCATGGGTAAATAAATCCTATTGGTTCCTTCTTGAGACTCTTTCCCTGTGACTAACCAGTTTGCTAGAAAATCCCATCCTGTTCCTCTGGCCTCACCCAATATGATAAGCAGTTATTACCTGACTGTCATTAGCTATGTATTTGTTTACCACTGAATGGCTTGTATCCCTGAGGTTTCTTTGACTCAGCATCTGCAGTTGTTAGGAAATGTTGGAAATTGGTTACATACTTCCTTTTATTTTTAATGAGGCTTTTTCTTTAACCCTGGCAACTGGTGGATGCATGGGGATATCGTGCTCAGAGGGAAACATTTGTGTAGTCTGTGATAGCTGTCAAAATTGGGTTCAGTTTGTTTGATCAAGGGTAGGAGTTTATACCTTCTGGACAGAAAGAGACACTAATGTACAATGTGCGTTAAATGAGTAAGCTCTCAGCATCCACATTAGCATAATGATGCATAAAGTGTAAAAGTACCTAAATTCTGATAATTCCAGTGAAAGCTGGGTGCTTCCATACCTTTGTGGGTCTGGAGCTCAATATTTCTCTTTCCAATTTTGTATGTCAAGTGTTGGCCTTTCTGGAGACCTTCATTTTAGGAGTTGTGTTTCTGTCCAAGGAATCTGGGATGTGTTTTTACCTAAGGGAAATTTCACAGTGTTTCTGCAAGGTTTAACTTGTGGAACATGAATGAGAGAGCTAGCAATAGTTTGTTGGGCAGCTGATATGACTGATTGTTTAGAATGTCCTTCAAATAGCAGTAAGTCAAACCATTTATCTGAAACATTTCCCTATTTTATTTAAACAGGAGTCACTCTTAGATTTGCAGAGGAAAATAACTAAGGTCAACTGTTCTGTGGCTTCAGAGCAGATGGAAAGGATTCTGCGAGCTTATCTGATCTTAGTGGAACATGCAAATGGATCAAAAATCTCACTACCTGAAGATGTCTGTCAGGTAGGTCAGACTGTCACTTGGATGTGTCAGACAAATATCAGTTGAATATGGAAGAGGTGTGGTCAGCTGAAGCATTCGTACACATTTCTGATGCATCACTGGGCTTAGGATTTGAGATGAGTGAACAAATACATACAGTTTGAGTATTGCTACCTCTCTGATCCTGTGAGATTCTACGTCTGTACTGTAATGCTAGTGTAGCCCAGCTTTAAATGAGCAGTGGGGAAAGTGGGCTAACTGCTTGTAGAGTCTGTTCCTGCCACTCTGGAGGAGACCCCACCATACCAGTGGTGTAGAGCTGTTCTCCCAGATTCACATACATTTGACCCCATTAGGGTAGATTTAGGGCCCTCAAACTTCTGTGGGACTATTAGGATTTGTTTCTATGGGCTGAAGCTTAGAACTCCATGCACTCCTGGTGCGTGGGCACCAGGCCATTCAGACCACATAATCATTATCTTCTTGGACAAATATGAGTTCTCTCTTTTCTCATTTCAGGTTTTAATAAAAATGTTACAAACACCGTATCTCTCATCATCTTGCTGCAAGATGCTGCTTAACACCATTTCTGCATTCCTGTTGGCTGAGAATGTTTTGTTGCCAGATTCTTTGACCAAGGAAGCTATTCAAAAGGTAACAAAGATTGCTGCTTATGCCAGAAATCCCAGACTTTAAATTCCCTGAAGTAGGGTGATTTCTGGACATTCTATTTCAGGCTGGGAAATAAGCCAAAATGTTCCCTTTAGTCTTTTTGCACAGACAGTGAAGAAGCTGCCCAATGCCATAAATAAAGTCTGATGAGGTCTTGGGATTACTTGACAGTCTTGCACAGGCTGTCATTATAGCAATGCCACCATGGCAGACATCGTTGCAATGAAATCTAGACTGATTCAAACATCTACAGCCTCTGTAGAGAAAGGAAGGAGAACAGAGAAGGAATATGTCCTGCCTAAGATCATAAAGCAGATCATTGAGTCAAACTTAGTGAAAAAAATACATTTTTAATTAAGTTTCCAAGCATTTAATGAACATGCTTTAGCCTTGTGAGCAAGGTTCATACAAGTGCACTTTTTAGAAAGTACAGGGGTAAGCATATTTCAGTACTACCTTTGCTCCTGGAGCATTGACAGGATTAGCTGCATACATTCCTATCAAATCTAGTGTTGCAAAGATTAATAGGAGATTATACTAAGGAGTCTCATTCTTAAGTTTTCCTGTTACAGTACATTATAATTTTGCAATTAACAGTGTGGACCGTAGTTGTAGTGTGTGCGTGTGTGTGAAAAATATTTGAAATAAAAATGCCATGCGATTTACAATGGGAAAGTAAGACTTGAAATTGTTTAAAAAAGATCAAATTTCATTTGGTCTTCAGTGTTGACTTGTGCTGAAGTAAGATTGGTTCTACCTGTGGCATGAGGCCAGTTTTGCTCAGCAGACTTCTTCAAACATTTGAGGATATTTGTGTGAGCTCCTGTTAAACTGGAGGAGGTTTAAAGCTGTCCTGGTGTTCTGAAGGGCTTGGGAAAGAGATCTGGGTGTGTATTTTATCTTGGCATTGAGGAGCACGGATTCTGTGTATCTCAAAGGACTCTTCCTATTTTGGATCCTTCAAAAGCACAGAGATTGGCTCTGCCTGTGAAGTAGTAAACTTTTTGCAACCTGCTACACAGGAAAATGCCAAGTTGAAATATATTTTGAGCCTCAACTTTTTCCCAACAGTTGGTGTGTCTGTGCTGCAGTCCTAGAACTTATATTTCAACTTACATTTTCCACAAGGACTGTGCGTTTTTTACCTGAGTTGTCACTTGGAAACGCTGCTGCTTTGTGTGCTGGAATTAGCAAGCGAGCCAGGCTGGCTATCTCAAAGCATGCTTGATTTGTATACCAAATGTCCCATGGGTAGTAAAGAGGTTACTGTGAAATGTCTCTCGTTCCTGTCAACTTTTCACGTTCATCTTGCAGGTATTTGCAAGTGGGTTTGAACGGCATTTTCTTTTGGACTTCTCTGAAGCAATGTTCACAATGAAGCAATTTGAAAAGGTAGGTGAAAATGTTTCTGCATTATGTTTATTTTTGTTGCCAAAGGGAACAACTGGAGAATCCACAGTATATTTACCTGCCTTGTATGCTGAAGGATTGTTGTGTATTGACATGATGTTTATTTAAACTTCTGGCATGATCTGATAAGAAGGAAAGTGGTTACTTGTGTTAGTGTGTTTAAGTTTTGTAAATGTTCTGAGTTGGAGAAGGTGATAAGTATCTGTTCACAAAAAGAAGCTTGTCTGTGGGGAATTGAGAGGGTGAGTGTGTTATGGATGGGAGGAATAGAAGGAGTTCTGGAGAAACTAAATAGAAATGAAGAATAAGCCCTATAACTGGTGATATGGGAGGAATCAAATTAATTAAATGGAGTGGGAAGTGAAAGCCAAGTCGAAGATCTGGAATGTCCTGATAAGACTGAATTTGGTGCAAAACGAGTTTTTGTGTTAAATTACTGTCTCTGCTGGGATAAGAAAACATCTCTGTCCTGGTGTCTAGGGGCACCAGAATTGATAAGTCCGATGCTTTGCTGACTTATTTGTGCGCATTTGGATTTCTCTGTGGTTGGTATTGTAGGATTTTTTGTGGATTTGATGATTATTAAAGAGACTTGGCAATCTTTGACTTATATGAGGTTTTTTTTGTCTCTTCAGCATTTTCTCCCATGCTTTCTAGAATACATTGAACATTGCTTCTCTGGCACAGATGCCATCACAAAGGATGAAGCTGTGGCAATTCTGGCTAAACTTATTTTGGTGAAAGCAGAGCCTCCTACCATTGGTTCAATGGCATTTGAAAAGTATCCTCTTGTTTTCACTGAAGCATCTGTCAGGTGAGACTTTACGAGTTTAGCAAATATGAGATGTGTCTGTGTGGCTCTAGGCCTGAAGGCAGGGCAGAGCACATAAAAGTTGCCCGCCAGTATTTGCTGGAGTTGTGTAAATGGCAGCACTGTAAACCAAGTGATATAGCAGGATATCATTTTCCTTTCTGAAATTATCTGAGAAGAGATGCTGCTATGGAAAGGTGATCACTGATATGAACAGTGTTGTGGTGCGTGTATGTGGGGATCTGTTATACCATCAAGCAAACTGCATCCCTTGGCAGTTAATCTTTGTAGTGAGTGCAGCAGTTCAGGTTCTCATTGTTACTGACCTCCTGCCTGTGCCCCAGCTTTTTTCCCTGTATGCATGTCTTGTCCAGGAGCTTTCTTTGCAGCAGTACTGTAGTCTTGCCATAGAGCACAGCTGGATACCAAAGGACGTGTAATTAACCCAGAAACAGTACTGTGCTGGCACAGCTTGACTGCTTTTAGTTGCAAAGCTAGCTTGGTTGCAATGAAGTGGTTGCTTTCCCCTGAGCCTCTTTGGAAAAATTAGGGGTAACCACTGAAGCACAGAATGACCATTGCTAATCTAATGATAGTGATTTTTCTAGTAATTCTAAGTCAGCTAATTCAAAACTTCTGACTTTGTATTGCCTTTTATGTAAGGTTTTATGTTTCCTTAAAGCTGTCTTCTCTGTGTGGGTTTTTCATATTTTTATTTAATAAGAGTGGAAGCACTGAGGTTTAGGGAACAGAAAGTTGAGTCAAAGTGATTAAATTTGGGTTTCTTCCCTTGTTTTCTTTGTTTCTTGATCTGTCTGTCTTTTTTCAGTGGTTTGGATTACACAGCTGCAAGGACCTTGGTCCTACTTGGACTTTCTTGTGCTCTTGCAATGTCGGTGGTATAAGTTAGGGCCAGGAGACATCTCAAGAGTTGCATATCCTGTCTCTTATCTAGTTATTAAATACTCAAGTTCTGGAGATTTCTGAGCTGCCTCTGGCAGTCTCTGCCAGTACTTTGATATCTTTATGGTTACACAGGTGGTTTTTTATTTATTTGGGCTTTTTGGCGTTTGGGTGTTTTGTTGGGTTGTAAGGGTTTTTTTCCCCAGTCCTCAGTGTATAACTTAAACTATCTTTACGGCAGTTTTAATCCCTTGCTGCTTATCTTATCTGCTGGAAGCATAAAGAGCAGAATATTTCTTACTCTTTGCATCAAGCTTTTGCAAATAGCAGGCTTTCATCATCAGACATGTCTGAGATCTTCTTTCTCTGGACCAACAATCCTAATTCTTAGGGGTTTATCTCATAATTTTTTTTTCTTTAAGCCTCTAATGATTCTTACTGTTGACTTTTTATTAGCTTCTGTATTTCTTGAAGGGTGAAGCCTATGCAGTCTTCTGACTGTGATCTTGCAAGCACTGGGTGGAATGGAAAGCTTGCTGTGCGTGGAGTGTGAAGGACTCCTGTTCATATATTCTAGTATGGTGTCAGCCCCTTCTGTCTGCAAACAGGCTTGTTGATTTGGGCTCACCTTGTGGTTCCATTTAAGTCCCAAAACTTAAATATCACTGATTGTTTTCTGCCATCCATCTATGTCAACATTATCATGATTTATTAACAACAGTCATAGAGATGACTCTCAGGTGTTCCTAGACTCTGTATGTCCTACCTGTAAGCGTGTCCAACTGAGAACTATTGTCTTTTCTGCTAGAAATATTTGAACTTGAAATATAGACCTAACATTTCTTGTGGTCCATGTTTTCTACTCTTGAGCATGTCTAGATGCTATTTTGTTAGTTGTTATTTTGTGCTGTAGAGGACATTGAGAAGGAAAAAATCCCTTGTGTTGTGCAAATCCTTTTTCCTAGAAGTGGACAACATAATTTTGAATATCATAGGAGCAAAAAGAACAATCTCTGATATGCAGGGGTGGATTACTAAAACGTTTGGTTTTATTTTTAGCTCTAATACAAGGCAACAAACAAGTAAAAGACGAGGCGAAAAGGCAGAAGTACCGGTGTTGGATCATGTACTGTCTTTAATCCATTTACCAGAGAAGGAAGACATCACTGACCTTTCACAGTCTTGGGTTGCCTTGGTTGTACTGCCACATATTAGGTAAGGGATATTCTAAGGTACTATTGACATGTATTTCTGCAATACTGTCTACTTCCTTACTGCCTACTAGTTCTCTTTCTGTAAGAAATCACTTTACTAAGGAAAGGACAATAATTGCTTGTGGCTAGGCTCAGGAAACTGGGATTAGAAGTGAAAAAGAAGTGCTGCATGGAAATACCATGAGTCAACAGTAAAGACAGGAATAGAAAAAATATCAGTTTCTTGATTGCCTACTCACTAAATTTGGCACTTTAGTATATAGAGATGTTCTTGCCTCATTTCAGTTTGTGTATTTTAAGCACTGTCCTCTCTCAACAGTGTTTTTTCAGTAATCATTGAAGGACTAGTTGGAGAGAAGGTGCAGTGAATGCTATGACTTTAATTGTGACTCAGAAATAGCAAAAATGTTTCAGTGCTGATTTCAAACTTGGAATGAGCTACCTGTAATTTAATCGAGGTAAATGTGATGGAAAGCTTTCATATGTAGGTGTCAGTGTAACAGAAATATTTTCCCATTTATTTGGACAGACCAATGAACAAAGACCACATTCTGCCTCGTGTGACAAGTTTTATAGACTCTCTCTTCACAGCCATTGACAAAGGAAGCCCCTGCAAAGGTCAGTCACAGTTACTTCCTGTTTATTTGCTTTTTGTTGATATATAGAAAAATAAAAGCAGTTTTCCTGATTACACAGAGCATGAAAATGAATAGTGGTAGCATTGTATCCAAAATTATTTACCAGCTTGACTAAGAAAAGCAAATCTTGTGAGGAAACAACCTTGGGAAACAATTCTGTATTTGCTGTTCATAATAATGATGGGGTGACAGATGTCCTGCATAGTGGAAGACAGAGGTAATTGGAAAAGAAAAGAAGAAAGTGAGAAAAAAAGAGGAAGGAAATCTATCTAAACCAAATCCAGGCTGAAGATGTCAAGTGAAGGAGACTCTATTTACTCATAAGCTCCAATTCAAACCTGTAGTGCAAAGTTTAGGACATTGCCATCTGTCACTTAATAGCTACACATTGATAACAACTATAAACTCAATCCAGCACACTCCAATCAAATGTCATTATCTCGAACCCTTTGAGCTCTTTGTTGGGTGCCAGAAAAGACTGTTGTGGTTTAACCCCAGCTGGCAACTAAGCCCCATGCAGCTGCTCATCTGCTCATACTTGCCCAGTGGAATGAGGCAGAGAATCAGAATAGTAAAGGTATGAAAGTTCATGGACTGAGATGAAGGCAGCTTGATAGGTAAAGCAAAAGCCACACACAGAAGCAAAACAAAATGAGGAATTTGTTTACCACTTCCAATGGGTGGGCAGGAAATATCCAGGAAAGCAGGGCTCTGCCATTTGTAATGGTTACATGGGAAGACAAACACCATCACTGTGAACATTCCCCACTTTATCTGCTGAGCATGACCATATGGTCTGGAATATCCCTTTGGTCAGTTGGGGTCAGCTGTCCTGGATGTGTTCCCTCCCAGCTCCTTGTGCACCCCCAGCCCACTCCCTGGTGGGCTGGTGTGAAAAGCAGAAAAGGCCTTGATGCTTTGTGAGTGCTGCACACTGATAACAAAAACATCCCTCTGTTGTCAACACCATTTTCAGCACAAATCCAAGCCAGAGCCTCATACCAGCTACTATGCAGAAAATCAGCTCTATTCCAGCCAAGACCAGCACATTTATTCAATACCATTTATGTCATGCTCGGGTACCTCACTGTCCAATACAATCTCATTATCCACCCCTTCCCTTGCCATCCTTTGATAATCATTCCCTTAGTCTGTGGACCACCCCTGTACAGTGTTCACAAAATATCCACTGAGTTCGTTTAGTCCATGAATTTGGGTTCCATCTGTTAGAGTGGTCATTCAGGACAGGAGATTTGGTATCTTGTGTGGACTTGTTTGCCACCAAAGTCAGCTCATGTTGGTTCACTGCTGCACTTGCACTGCTTCTTTTGAAGTTTGTCCTCCTCTGGTTTGGATTGTTCCTGCTACAGTAATTCCTACAACATGCGACTTAAACCACAAGTTACAACAATTTAAAGTTATATGCATTGTAGTCTCCACCCCAGTTCCTTTGGGCCAGGCCACAGAGCTTAACATTGCATTAAACTCCTCCCCTTGCTTGGCATTGGATTTATCCACAGACTCCTTAGGGGAGTAACTGCTCCAAGTGGAATCTTGCCTATGAGTCTCAGTTTCTCCTGGGGTACACCCACTGTGGTGTAGACTTATCCATCACCATAGGTGCTTTGGGCTGCACCTGTTCCAGGGCAGCCTTACCCATGGGCCGCAATGCCTTCAGAGATATACCCGCTCTAAATGTGGCCTTACCATGGCTGCTTTCCCTCAGGAGTGTACCTCCTCTGCCATGGGCTTATCTGTGACCACACCCTTTGAGGTGCTCCAGCATGATCTCATCCACAGCTGATGTTGCTTGAAGGTGTACCTTCCGCAGCATGGACTTACTCACAGGCACAGATGCTTCAGGCGTACCTTCTCCAGCATGAACTTACCCTTGGCTCACAATTCCTTCAGAGGTGCACCTGCTGCAGCACAGACTTAACTAAAGCCACAGATGCTTTCAGATAGACCTGCTTTGGCATGGACTTAACCATGGCCACGGATGCTTTGGGGTGTCCTTCTGTGTGGACTCATCCACAGGTCACAGTCCAATTGAGTCAAGTTCACACTGGAGTTCCAGCCTGTGTAGTACTGCAGAACAAAAACAGCAGCACTGCCCTGGCCACCTGCCCACGTGGGTGCATTGCCATGGCTGTTATCAAAATGTTCCCAGGTACAGCAGAGAAGGGTGATAAGCAGTACAGCACTACAGCTGTGAAAGCAAAAAGCAGTCAGTAGTGATCAGTGGCTGCTAATATACAGTAAGACAAGCAAGCCCTGTGGCAAGCACAGAAGCTTGCCCATTAATAGCTAAACAGCAGTAACAGCTATCAATCAGGGTTCAATCTAGCATGTTGCAATCAAATCTGTCCTTATCTCTTAACCTTGCCAGCCACATGTTGGGCGCCAGAAAGGACTGTTGTATCTTACCCTAAGCCAGCAGCTAAGCCCCACACAGCTGCTTGCTTACTCAGCAGGGATGAGGGGAGAGCATGAGAGGGGTAAAAGTGAGAAAACTCCAGGGCTGAGATAAAGACAGGTTAACAGGTAAAGCAAAAGCCATGCATGTGAGTGAAGCAAAACAAGTAATTAGTTTGCCACTTCCCAAGGGCAGGCACATGGTCAGCTATCCCTGGGAAAGCAGGGCTCCATCACTCATAACAGTTACTTGGGAAGACAAATGCCATACCTTCTTTCCCACATGTTGTATGCTGAGCATGGTGCCATATGATAGGGAATATCTTTGGTCAGCTGTCCCAGCTGTGTTCCCCTAGTTTTGGCTAGGGTAGAGTTGGTTTTTGTCACATTGGCTAGTGTGGGGCTGTGTTCTGGGTTTGTGCTGAATAAAGGGTTGATAACACAGTGATGGTTTTGTTACTGCAGAGCAAGGCTCACACAGAGCTAAGACCTTTTCTACTTTTCATGCTGGCAAGGAGGCTAAGGTTAAGGGTGCATGGCAGGCTGGGGGTGGCACAGTCAGGACAGGTGACTCCAACTGACCAAAGGGATCTTTCAGACCATATCACACCATGCTCAGTATATAAAGTGTGGGGAAGAAAGGGTAAGGGAGGGGATGTTTGAAGTGATGGCATTTGGCTTCCCAAGTCACCACTACATGTGATGGGGCCCTGCTCTCCTGGAGATTTATGAATACCTACCTGCCCATGGGAGGCAGGTCCTTGTTCTGTTTTGCTTGTGTGCATGGCTTGTTTACTTTCTTCCAACCCACAAGTGTTCTAGCTTTTACCATTCTGATTCTCTCCCCAGTCCTGCTGGTGGGGCAGTGAGAAAGTAGCTGCAGGGGTTTTGGTGGCTGGCTGGGGTTAAACAGTAACACCCCTCCCAAGGCCTTGTGTACCCCCAGCCTCCCCACTGGTGGAATAGGATGCAAAGCGGCAAAGGAGTAGGAAAGGCCTTGGTGCTGTGTGAGTGCTGTTCAGCAGTAACAGAAGCATCCTTCTGTTATCAACAGTTTCCAGCACAAATCCAAAACAGAACTCCTTACTAGCTACTGTGAAGAAAATTGCCTCTATCCCAACCAAAATCAGCACACCATCTCTGACCCAAATGACACCACTGATTCTAAAATGCATCTTTTTTCTCATCCTTTCCTGGTTGTCTTCCTTCTCTGGCCAGTGGAAAAAAAAATTAACTGAGCTTGCACAGAGCAGGGCAGTTGTTACTCATAGGGGAGGAGAGTATCTGGGCCTATAACAAACTATAAACAAGTTATGGAATGCCCCAGGTTGAGTGTTCATTATTCCTTAGTTTGTAGGGGCTGTCTGTCATTTTCCGTTTATAATACCTTTGTTAATATTCGTAAATGTATTTGCCAATCAGCTCTCTTGCTTTTTCTTCTTTAGAGAAGCTTTGTCAAGCATGGCCCTTTTTGGTTTAGGTCTTTCTTTTATCATATTTGCAGGTTTTGCCTGCTGTCATTATTGTTTTATTGGCAAGGTACTTAGCCTAAAAAAGGAATATCTAAAATTTCTTTTCTTGAGTCTCATCTTTGCTGGCAGTAGTAGCAGCTCTGCACAAGCTCTGTGTGCATGCATGCAGAGACACACTGCTGTTTCTTCCTTTGTCAGTAAGGGAAAACAAATGCAGCCTCAGTCCTAAACTCATACCTCCTGTTGTCCCATCTTGCACTTATTTGCTTGGTTTTCTTCACCCTTCTCCCAAACTAGGGTTCCTGGACGCTTTTTTTATCCTCTGGCATTCTTTCCACCACCATGATTTCTTCAATTCCATTACCTTCTTCTAGGACTCCAGTCTTCTCTCACTGCCTGTGCAAGGCTCCCAGTCCTGTGCTCCATTTGACCTGCCTGGCCTCTGAGCCCTGAGGCAAAGTGCAAGTTCCAGAACTGGGTGCTTTTGGTGATCTGGTTGCTGTGGAGTGCAAAGCAAATGGCTTGAAAACTGGGACAGAGCAACAGCAAGTTATTGCTGGCAGCTCTTCAGGGCCAGTATGGAAGTGCTTCCCTTATTAATCACACAGATGTGTCTCTGGTGAGGTGGAAGCTGCTATGTTTGTTCAGTGTGGGCACACTGCTACCAAAGGGCATGCAGATTGCAGTTTGGGAACTGTCCTTACACTTGAGATGCAGAAAGTCTCCTCCTTTCATTACTTGATATTTCTTCTCTCTTTGAGAACCTTATAAAGGTTAATGGTTAGCAGGATCTGGTGCACACTTCGGGAATTAAGCATCTTAGAATAGAGGAATGTTTTCAGAAGAATATATAGGAAATGAATGCTCCCTTCTCCTTCTTTTCCGTTGGCAGCATGTAAGACAGTTACATCTTTTAAAAACTTTCTTTAATTTGCCTGGTTTAGGAACAGTATTTTTTCTACCTGGGAAGAGATGAAAGAAGGGAATTTTTTTTTAAGCAACCTCTTTGCTAACTTGGAAGTGTGAAGGGAAAGGAGAGGAATTGCCCTTTCTTGCCGGGCAGGGCTATGGCTATCCAATGCTTCTGGGAAACCATCCCTAGAGGATGAGGGGTTTAGGAAGGAGATAACATTCAGCAGACACACCTGCCCTTCACTAATAAATACTCAGTCTTAAGTACGCAGGACAGCTTTGAAGATCTTACACTGCAGAGCATTGCCCAAGTTCCAGAGTTTATAGATACCTGTGTGGTGGTAGCATCAGTATGTATTTTTGCTTTGGTTTTGCTACATTCATATCAATTTGGCAGCATTTCTTCCTTTTTAGCAGAGTGCTGTCTGACTCTCGTGCCACAGTGCTTAGCTCCAGATCCCTTCTTTCTGCACATGTGGATGTGATGGAAACATGCAAACTGGGAGCTGTCACAGCTTTCAGTGCTGGCTTGCTGGAGGAGGCACTTACTTTGATAGCTAGAGAAGCATTTCTTTTATGTGTTACGGTTAAAAAATACACATGCTAGTTCTGGGATCTATATGTTACCTTATTTCTCTGACTCCAGCCTTTTCTGAATGGGCAAACACCATACAAGCACAAGTCACTGAGAGCTGAGTAAATTTACAAGATGTTCTTGTTCTTTCTCTGCTCCAGGAAGCCTGTTTGTGGCCTGCCAAGCTGTAAGTACTCTACTTAGTTTGGTGGAGTCTGCTGAAGTACTCCATTTGTTACCTGTGGAGCGTGTCAAGAGCTTGGTGACGTAAGTAAACTCTGCCTGATCTGTGGTGCTTCATGGTTTTCCTCAGTAGAGCAAAGAGATGACTTTGCCTTTATGTAGGAGCTGGTTAAATGCTTCTTTGTGTGCTGCCCATTCTGTTATGCTGGTGCATTGCTTCAGTATTGTGGTTATGGAATGGAACAAAGTTGTAGACACTGTGTTTGGAGAACCAGGTAGATGTAGTTCCTGTTCAATGACATTTTCTCTGCAAACTGATGCTTTCTTAGCTGCAGGGTAGTGTGTCAAAAAAGGTGGTTCTAGTTTTACTTTGGAATGCTACGATTAGTAATTCTGTGTTACGTTATAATGATAAAAGAGACAGGAATAGCACTTTCTGGGCTATGTCAAAAGCCTGAGTTTGCTGGTGGTGTTGGGATTCCACTATGTCCTTACCTATCTATGTTAGTGCTTGCTTCACAACGGGAGGAGATTTTGTATACTCCATTTTATTTATTTTGACTCAATTTTACTTATAATTAGAACAGAAAACTGGCTGGCTGGAGGGGTTTAGGGAGACCATTAATCTCTCTCCAGCATCTCCAAGTCTTTGGTGGCTTGAGCTTCAAAGTATGCTGTTCATTTAGGAAGTTATGGTGCCCATATCTGAGGCATGGTGGAGATAAAACAGCTTGCCCAGATCAGGCAAGGAATTATTGGCGGCGAGCTTTAGCCTAATGCTTTCCTGCCAGCTCTGGGCTGGGGATGTGAAACTTGCTTGGAGCAAGGGATGAGAGGTAGCAGAAGGAGGTTTCTCTGTGAACAGGTAGGATTCCTGGGGTCTCACCTAAGCCTGGATTATTTCTTTTCTATTGAAGTTGATCAGTGACTGAATTCCTGGGCAGTAGCAGAAGCCCTTGTGTGACCTATGCAGGTTTATTTTCAGCAGCTGTGTGTATGTGGGTCCAGCATGCAAGTCCCAGTTTGACAAGCCTGATTAACACAAAGGAGGAATCTCATGCCTCTTGGGCTGTCATGGGTTTTGCAGCTGCAAGCCGGTGTGCTGGTGAAGTCTGACTTCACTAGTCTGCTAGTGCAAGCAGAGTCTGCAATAGTGGAATTTTCTCTTAATGTTGGAGTTATCACTATCACCTTATTTTCAAATACCAATGTTGTTGCAGTGCTTTCTGTATGCTAATAAAATAATTCATTGTTTTAGCACTTTCCCTTCAGACCCCTCTGTGCTGCTGTTGGCTGATCTCTATTACACGAGGCTGGCATTGTGTGGCTGCCAGGAACCCCTTTCCCAAGGGAACCTAATGGACTTGTTTGAGAAGTTGCATCCTAATATTTCCACTGGTGTTTCCAAGGTAATCTGCTGGTTTGAGCACATGCAAAGTAATTTGTATTTTAACAATAAAAAGTAAGTAAATGTGGTTAAATGATAAAGTCTGAAAGGAGAAGCCTGAGACTGTGTGAGACTTCTGTAGTGTCTGCTTAGACCTGTGTCACTGGGGCATGAGTTAACAGAGGTTAACTGTTAGCCTGTCAGCCTTGCCTCTTCCCTGGAGGTAAATGAGGGCAGGAACATAATGCATTCACTTCTTATTGCCGTCTAGACTATGGTGTTCATCTGTTTCTCAGCTCTAAGATGAACCTAGTGAAATCAGTCTCCTGGAGCAGACATTAACCTCTCTGTAGGTGTATACATGTCAGTATTGCCTGCATGCTTCTGACGTACTCTTCTGCTTGGAATAGGTCCGGCTGTTGACTGTTCGAATTCTAAACCATTTTGATAACCCACCTTCTAAGCAGATTGAGGTAGGGATAAAACTTCTCATTTAAAGTTTCAAAGCTATCCGTGTTTCATGTTCTGTGTGAACTGTTTTTCACTTTGCAGAAACAAAACGTATCCTGTAGAGGTAGTCCTATGCTTTTGTGTTTTCACATTCCAGTTTTATTTCTTTGTCCCCCTGCCTCCTGGTGTTTTCAGATGTGTGCCTAAATGGTGGAAACCAGAGCAAGTCCCTTGACTTTGTTCTTTGTTCCAGAATGGCCGTGAGTCTGTATACTTTTGTTGAAGTACTTTTCGGTGAGATAAAGGTACTCTAACAGAATTCATGTCACTTGCTTGTTCAGGGTGATGGCACAGGGGAATTCCAGCCAGTATTTGCCATATTGCTACAAGCAGAACTTGTGCCAGCAACAGTGAATGATTACAGAGAGAAACTTCTCCATTTGAGGAAACTAAGATGTGACATAGTGCAGCCTGCAATACCAAGTGGATCTTTGCAGGAGGTAAGGATTTATTGTCAAAAAGCAGTTGTCACGTTCCTTTACTCCAAGAGAATGTTCTTATTCCATCACATAGATTGCAGAGTTTTTAATGAGAGTGCATCAAAAGATCAATTAACCCCCAGATCAGGTTTTAGAAAACTTAATTGTTACTAGGGATCACAGCTCCCACTGTCCTCAGGAGTATTGTGTTGAGTAGAACAACAGTGGTATCTAGATAAATGGCCCACAGTCAGATTAATTTGGGTTTGATGTCATCAAAAGGATGGCAAATGATTCCAGGGAGAAGCATTCCAGGCAAATGATTCCAGAGCTGTGAGCAAATTTAAAATCATGACCTTGCCATGTCCTCAGTGTGGTTGAATATTGGTAGGACTCCCATTGGCTGTTGGGTCTTGCTTCAGCAGGAATATCTTTCATGCCTGTGACCTGTTGAATCTCCTCCGTTGCTGAGCTAAAGGGGGCCTCAGCTCCATGAGGAAGGATTGTAGGTCATCCCTTCTCCATGTAGCTCAGCAAGTACCCACTCCAGAGGATGTGCGTTTAGGCCTAGTTCTGTGAATAATTCTGTGGGCAAACTTTCATCTTTCTGAAGTCCCTTATGCTGCTGTGGCCGCGCTGAAGTTGGAGAGAAAGACAGTCCAAATCATCTGTGCTGAACTGATTTTTCCATGTTCATGTTATTTTGGTATAGTTATGGCATCTCAGTGCAACTTACAGTAAAGGGGTTCTGAATTTCCTCATAAACCTATGAGACAAGGAATGATGATGTGTGTGACTTCCTTCATCACTTGTAGCACTCCAGAGAACTTCTTTGATCAAAGTTTCCTCTTTGAGAGGAAGAAAGGTTAAAGGAGCTTGGTTGGTCTCTAACTACTGTTATTTGCATCTCAACAAGATGGTGTTGTATGCCATTCTAGGTGCCTCTTCGGTATTTACTGGGAATGCTTTATGTTAACTTCAGCCCTCTCTGGGATCCTGTAATTGAACTCGTAACGTGAGTATATGCAGTTGGATGCTGCAATCTGTGGTTGTCTCATGGGACATTCCTTTTGTTCCTCTGTGCACAAAAGCTGAAGTAAAAAATGTCCAATTTGGAGAGATTTACGCATGAGAACCTTCATGTGAAATCTCAAATTAATTTGATCTCTCAAATCACAACTCTCTAACTTAGTTCCTGATTTCTTTTACTTTAAAGGGAACTTGCAACAAATACAGTCAAATAGCATCAGAGCTTTTAGTCAGAGGTAGCAGGATTTGATTTGTGTTTTACAAATAGTTAAAGGGACAAGAAGTTTCTCTCAGACTCCCCATCTGACAACTTTTCTGTCCTTACTGGAAAAACCTCTAAATCATAATAAAGAGTAGGGAAGTCTTATCGTGGTGAAAAAATAATTGACTTCTTTCAGCATGACTTTATCTTTTTTTTTTTATTTTTTTACCTCTGTTGTATGATTAAAAACAATGTGATTTTCCTCTTCAAACCAGTGAATTAATTAAAAAAAATTAAACCAGCTCTTCAAAAGATATGTCCATGGTAATTCTCCCTTTGATTCTATATGATTTGCTGTACAGAAATCGGTAGAAAGCTTGAGAACATTTTTACTCAATTTGAGTCCATTTGAAGTCATGGGATACAACCAGATTATTTTAATAACAGCTGACATTTGGAGAAAAGGCAAAGAAGTGCTACAGCTGCATTGTGCAGATGTCCTGCCTCCGGACAGCCACATGAAAGCAATGATCAAAGCCTTTGATTGTGTTAGTTGTTAACTAGCTGAGTGGTGCTTGCCTTTCCTTATCTTCCTTTTAATTTCATGCTATATTACGCTTTATTAGTTCTCATGCAAAGGAAATGGAGAATAAACAGTTCTGGAAAGTCCTGTATGAACATTTGGAGAGGGCTGCTACATATGCTGGTAAGTCACATCTCGTAAGCATAGTTATCATAGTAACTCAGCTAATAGTAAATTATGTGACTGTTTTTCATGTGCCCCAAATTTGTGTGTGATAGGGGAATTCAGAATCAGTACTACTGTCGTGTCCAGGGCAGGAGTGGAGAGGCTTGGGAGGAAGCTGTGTCTCCTGTCCTAAACACCAAGTAGCAGATAGAAAAGGCCATCTGCATTACAGGAGGGAGTTGCAGGTTGTGGGAAACCGTGCAGCTTAAGGCTGACACTGCTCGGGCTGGTCAGGAACAGTGACAAAACCTGTATAATGATGCAGACCATCTTCCTACTCCATGGATTCAGTGGAATTTCTGCAGACAGTCCTTGTTGTATGTGCTCTTGAGGTTTACCTATGGGTGTATGGAATCTAATATTTCAAGACTGAGTCAGGAGTATGCAGCCTTTTGGGAACTTCCCTCTTATTCAAGGGAACTGAGCCCAATTGACAAGTGCCAGGGTTACAAGGCATCCTAGAATGCTTTATAAGCAATGTGTGTCTTTCAGGTTACTGTTAAATGCAGTTGTGTCTAAAGAGGTGCATTTCACCAAATATATTACTTTTGTAATGGGGGATGGATTCCTTGCTACTGGTGATTATGAAGTAACCTGAAAAGATTTTCTTACCTCTTCTGTAGAAATGGAGCTACAAAATGAACTAGATGAACAGGAGGAGAGCGTTGCTGAAACAGAAACTGAGAAGATGCCAGAAGGAGAGGTGGGGACTGTCTTTCTGGAGCAGCTGAGGAGTAGAACAGATTGCAGTGAACGGCTGGACCACGCAAATTACCGTTTCCTACTGTGGAAATCACTGGATAAGTTTCCAGACAGAGTGGAGCCTCGGTCAAGGGAACTTTCCCCACTTCTTTTGAGATTCATTCGGTGAGTAAGATTTACTTTTCAGATGAGAGGACACAGCTTTCAGTGTGTTGCTGAGCTTTAAGATTTGGCTGTCCCATTACAGACTTTATTTCTTGAATGCTTTGTCTGATGACTTGTCTGTTTGCGGTTAAGATAACTTTTTAATTGGAATATGGATTGTGTTAGAAACTAAGCAGGCTGAAATGAAACTTACAGTAGGTCTCTGCTGCTCAGTCTCTTGTTCATTGACTTGCCATTGTCACAGCCTCATTACTCAGTTATGGATTTCAGTGGAAATAAAGTTCCTCTTTTCCTTAATGAAAATACATTTTAATTTGGAATCACAGAATACCAAAGTGTTTTCCCCCAAGGTGGGGAAAATACTGGTTTTGGCAGAGGCTCATTCAAATTCCTGCCCCTGGAGGGAGAGCAGTGGTGTGTTCACATATGTGTGCACATATCAGACAGTATGATGGACATGGGGTAGATGTTATAATAAGAATGGTGAGGTTTTTAGTTGTTGTTGTTGTTGTTTCCATGAAACCTTGAAAAATGTTATGCTTCTTAATTCCTTCCTTCTTTTTTTAAACACAGAAATGAGTACTACCCAGCAGATTCCTTAGTGGCTCCATCTCAGGATCTCAGAAGGAAAACTAGTGGTACCGTAGCGGCAAAACAAATGCCTGCTGAAGAGGTGAATGATGTTGCTATGGAGGAAGAGGAGGAGGAGGAAGAAGAAAAGGAAGAAGGGGAACCAATTAGTGTAGGACTACCAAAAAAGAAAACAAGAAGAGCTGCTGCTAAGTAAGTATTTTTAGTTTTCCATTTAGCTTGTGCTTTCATGGAAAGGCAGATTCAGCAGCTCACTTTGATATACAAGCTATGTTTTGTATATATTATTTTTTCTTCTTTTGCTTGAGCGTCATCATTTCTTGGTGGATTACAAGTCAGAAATTCTGCCTGCACAGTACTAAAAATCCAAATATAATGCCCAGGTTTTATCAATATCTTATTACCTGCTGACCAGTCAGCACCGGTGTGTTTTACTTAAAGCAAAAAATGTGTGGTATTGTGAAGCCATTCTGAAGTTTTCAGAGACTCTTGTACCTGAATTCCCTGGCTTCTCTATGTATATCTGTTAGTTTTTGGAAATTGTGGGCATTGCCAAACACTTCAAAAAATGAGACTATTTGTTTAGGTATTCTAATACTGGGATTTTTTTGTTTCCTGCCCATTTATAAATCTTATTTTATTAGGGACCAAGGATTTTATTTAGTACATTGAAGCTGCATGTTGTTGTAATGTCATTATTGCAGTACTGAATACAAGGAGAAAGTGGCTCTTTGTATGAATTCTCCCCAGTGATGGCCTCTGTCAAGTATCCCTTACAAATACATCACAAAGATTTATATTCTGACACTTTTGCAAAGTATGGCCCTTGTAATGACAGAGAACTTCAAAATGTCACCTTGTATGTTGGAACAAGACAAGTATTTGATATTTGACCTAAAGTGTCATTTCAGCCCAGGAGTCCTATGGGTTTTTCATTTTTTACCCAGATTCTGGCTTGTATCTGCAAATTATCAGCAATTAAAATACAGTGACAGTCCAAGATATTTTGTATTTTTTCCACCCTCCATCTCAAAACATCCATGCAGTGAAGTGGAAACATTAGCTCCTGGTAGCCATAACAAAGACATAAAAGATTTACCAGGGGCGTGTTAATGAGTTGTGGAGTGACCTCCCTTCCCTGGGTCAGGCCTGTGCCAGGGAGGACTCCCTCGTGGGGCTGCACCTGTGTCCCAGGAGGCCTGGCTCTGAGGCAGGGAGGATACAGACCTGCCCCAAGCTCCCTGTGGGGTTCCTGGAAGGCGTTGTACTCGCCCCTTGACTGTGCCTAGCCACGGAGGAGGATGGCCCAGCTCAAGTGTTTGGAGAGTTCAGGGTACATTAGCAGGGGGAACAGCTGAATGAGGACAGCTTCTACCAGTCCCACAGCACACATGGTAGAGGAGATCTCTGCCTTCCTTATCCTGGTCTTCTGTGTCCCTTCCCACGAAGAGCAGGTGGGGCAGATGTGAGGTGACACTGCCACTTCTAGAGCAACTGACTCCCATCTGTCCTTGCAGCCCCATGTTAAGGCCAGTACAGTCTGGCTGTATGCAGCCCTTCACATTGGTGGGAGCAACATGGGCACCATTTGTGGACAAGTGCATAAACAGAGATAAATACAGAATTTTGGTGTTCCAGGCTGAGCTGGCAGAGAGAAGTAAGCTGCATCCTGACTGTGCTCCTTTCTCATGAAAAAAACTGAGCCTACCCAGTGCTACTGAAGAAAAGGCCTTCTGTTTGCAGTGAAGTGACAGCTGGAAGAAGTTGTTTAGGAGAGGGAACAGGACACCTCTTGCTGTGTCTGAAGTAGTGCTGAAGACTTGGGATCTTCTTGTGTTGTTATTTGTTTTCTTTCTTGTTAATGAATTTTAATTAAAGTTTCCTGTTTGTTTGTCTACTGGACATTTAAAAAAATAATTGTTTTGTTTTACAGGCAGCTAATAGCCCACTTACAAGTTTTCTCAAAATTCTCAAATCCCCGTGCATTGTATCTGGAGCCTAAGTTGAATGCATTGTATACCCAGGTGAGGCTATTTGCTTACTTTTAGGATTTCTACTAATAAATAAACTCTTTCATGTTTCAATGCAGTGTCTGCATGCAGAAACCTGTCATTTTCTTATCTCAGCTGTGATGTCTGAGAAAGGAGCTGTCCTTGAGAGGACTTTCTAACAGATTTCACTTGAAATGAGCCCCTTTAGCAAAGACCATCTTAAAATACCTGGCTTAGTTTGCCAGGAGTGTCACATGCAAACAGATCTGACAGCGACAAGTAGTAGTCTTTGGCAAGGTGGAGGAGTGGTTGTAGAGGAAATCTGTTCCACTCACTGCAGGATCTGCAAGAGGATTTAGATTCCAGAGCTTGGGAAAGATCCAAGGAGATTTGTCTTTGTCCTGTAGTGTTTCGTGTACTAAGGGTATGGTCAGTATGTACAGAAGATAATAAAGCATCAAAAAAGAAAAAGTAATTTCTTCTTGAAGAATATTCAATTTGCTTGGTTCTTTTTTGAGGGATTTCCCTGAATGAATTGTCAAAAGTATGACTTTAAAGAGGGATTCTAAGTCTTTATCTGACAATCCTTAAAACGGTCTTGTTTTTTAATTTTTACTTTTAGAGGGTTGTGTTGGTTCCCAGTTGGCAGATATTTTCAGATCCTTGAGGTTTGCTCTCACTGTTCCCAGCTGTGTTTTCTGAGGCTGTGTATGTTGAAAGCTCCATTCCTTGGTCCCTAAATTTGAGAATCTCTAGCAGACATCCTCTACTAGACAATCTGTTTCAGTCTATCTCAAAGCATTGCTTAGAGAAAGAGTTGATCCATGTGTTTGCTTGCCCATATTCTTAGCAAAATATTGGACAGTCATGTAAAGGTCAAACCACGGTGGGAAGAACAGGCTGGCACAAGAAGAAAGATTACTTCATCACTTAGTGTTTGCATTTGTGTGTCTCTATATACATTGTCACTGTGGCTGATGTGTCCATGTGGCATAGAGACATCATGGCAAAGTGACCTTTGATGACACTTGCCTGTGCTGTTTGGTAGACTGAAGAACTGATAAAGATGCTGCTTGGGGAAATGATCTGTATTTCTTAAATTCTTTTCCCTGTCCTAGTGAATCTTAGAATCACAGAATGTGCTGAGTTGGAAGGGACCCATCAGGATCATCGAGTCCAACTCCTGGCCCTACACAGGACACCCCAAGAAGCCTGAGTGCATTGTGCAAGCACTTCTTTAACTCAGATAGTCTTGGTGCTGTGTGTTGTTTAGTGCCTAGGTTATGAGGAATCATCTTCAAGAGAGAACAAATCTCAGTGAGACTTTGCATACTGAGTCTTCCGAGTAGTTTGTGTTTGTCACAGAAAAGGAATACAAGTATCTTGGAACGGCTTGAGTAGTCTGCTTTTTAATCCAGTCTTAGATACACAGCTGGTAACTGGTTTTGATGATAAATGCAAACTGATAGTGTTCCAAAAGACAACTATGAAAAAAACAAATATTATATCTATCCTATGTAGATAGGAAGGAAAAGTATATATGAACTATCAGCAGCCATGCCCACTTTTTATGAGTGGCAGTTGTGCATGTACATCTCAACTTTATACTGGCAACGCATACATTCTGTTTCCATTTGAATAAATTAGTCCAAATCATGCTTGAGCTTGTAGTCTTTGGGTTGTTTCACTATTTTCAGTAAGCAGTCCTGCCTCCTAGATAAGGACTCATTTTCTTTCTTTTGTTATTTGCAGTTACTGTCTCATCAAGACCAGAATGTTCAGAGAATAGCTCTTGACTGTATAATGACATACAAGCATCCTCATCTACTGCCATACAGGTAAAAGCTTTTTATACCATTTTAGCATTGGTGAACGAGCTACTGTCTTATCTGAAGCCTGCTTCAGGGTCAGTTGTATTTGAGGTCCTGTATTTGTTGAAGACACGTATGTAAAGTTTCATTTTAGCCAGCTGTATGTTTCATAACTAAGGCATGAAATAAGGTCTTGAGGTTGATCAGTGTCTATTTTTTGTTTAGAGAAAAATAGCAACACTTCATTCCGTCCCGGAATAGTGTCAGTAGTGTTAGTAGTTCCATCATTTTCAAAGATGCTTTTGTACTGGTGGTTTATAACTACCCAAAGAAAGTGACAACATAAAACTGTAGTTTGTGGCTAAATAATCAATTTGGAATATGTCCAGGACTTACTTGTCTATGTAATTAGCTGGAACTTGCTGGGTTTTAAAATTTATTTTTTTCTAGGAGGGTGAGAAAATAGTACTTTAATATTTTGTATACAGCAAGGATAGATAGGTAATTAAATATAGATGCATCTGTGTGTCTATCTGTCTATTTTTATAATCCCACCTGCCCTCAAATAATGTTTACTGCTCTCAGGGAGAACTTGCAAAGGCTACTGGAGGACAAGAGCTTTAAAGAAGAAATAGTCCATTTCAGTATTTCTGAGGAGACTACGGTAGTAAAAAGAGAGCATCGACCAGATCTCATCCCTGTTCTTATGAGGTGTGTTCTGAAGCATGAGTTCAAAAGCTTCACGGCAGAGTACCATGAGCTGAGATGTAATGCTGCTTCTCATTTTAAGCAATTGAGATAAACCCAAGGTTAATGGTATAGTTTGATGACTTAGTTTGTGGTATTCTGTATGGTTTCCTTATTACCACATTTATGTAATGTGTTATGCAAACGGTGTTTTCTTTAAAAACAGCATTTTGGTACATACTGTTTCTACTAAGGATTACAGAGAACTGTGAGGATGTTTCAGTTCACTGAATATTGCCAGCTATTTGCAGTGATGTGAATTGTCCTGCAGGTAACCAGTTTTATACCTGAAGTTTCCAGCAGGGCTTCCATTGTAGTAGCAGAAGCTGATCTTTCACTAAGTTGATCTTTCACTAAGTAGTTTGGTGGAGACCCTGAAGGGAGAACTTTCACTAGAGAATATTTTTAAATGGAGTTTCTCCTGCAGAATAAGAGGCTGGAAAACAGAAGGCTTGCTGAAAGCTAATGTAACCTCTTTTTGGTTCTTGAAGAATTCTCTATGGCAGAATGAGAAACAAAACAGGGACCAAAACACAGGGCAAATCTTCAGCGAGCACTCGCATGTCAATTGTTCTGCGATTTCTGGCCGGCTCATTGCCAGAAGAGATACGGATGTTCTTGGATCTACTCTTTGAAGCTGTGAAGCAATTCAGTAATGGTAGGTAGGCCATAGAAACTGGGGGGGGTGGAATTTCCTGACCTGTAGAGACGTGGGAGGATAAATATGCTTAGTACTGTTATGTGCTTCAGTTTGTTTCTTAACCATACCTTGAAAGGATGAAAGTATAAACCTTTGGTAAGGACTAGATTTCCCCTGAGCTTCTCCTTACAAAGCACAATTGCTCTGTTTTACGTGTCCAAGGTCAGAAAAACTGAACAACTTGCCAGAGCTGTGCAGGTAAGCTGTTGCAGGCCAGGAATGAGCAGTGGCTGGCATCATAGGCTAGCCTGAGTATCATGGCAGTAAACAGAGCTTGTAAAGTGCTTTAATTCTGTATCAGTGGGAGACATCTGAGTGTCACAGAGATGGAGACACAGAGCTGTTCTTATTTAAAATGCTGACTGTGAGGATCTGTAATTTAGGGCCAAATTACACTATTTTTCACTGAAAAATTATGGTATGGATGTTTTCATGGTGCCTCCCTAGATAATTTGCTGTCCCTTTCCCTCTCACAGGGCCTTGCCAGACTGCGGTCCTTCAAAGTATGTCAGAGCTGGATTTAGCTAAAGTCCTGCCTCTTGGACGTCAGCATAGCCTCTTCAACGGTTTTGAAGTTGTGTTGAAAAACATGGGACATTTGATCCAGCAATATCTGCCTGAAATTCTACAGATTCTGCTCTGCATGACTGCTGTGGTATCCTGCATCCTCCAGCAAAGAGAGAAGGTACAGTATATGCAAACAACATACAAGCATGTAAATTTTCTTGTCTCCTCCTCCTCTTAACTTACACTTATAAACAGAGCTTTAGTGATTCAGGTAAAAGTAGGTGGAATGCCATTGTGGAATGAAGCTCAGCAATTAGATGTCTGTCATAATAGAGGTCAGTGATGCTTCTCAGAAAGTGCTACAGGGCTCAAGCAGTGCAGGCGAAGTTAATGTATTTAGAAAACTGATTTGGACTGTGTTTTTGTTTGAGTTACTGAAGAGAGAGTTGAACGTGATCTCTGTGCAGTTTCTGACTGTTTTGTGCAGACATGGGCATGAGAGAGAGATAAATATTCTGTTGTAAAGATGTAACAAGATTTTATGGCTGGAAGTTGAAATTTGCCTTAAAGTGGAGTTTCTTGGCTGCAAGGATAAAACATTTGAGCGGGGGAAGGAGAAGTTTAAAGTTCCTCGCCTGAACATATTAGAGCAAAACTTGTCCATGAAGTGTTTTGTTGCAGTGCTAGACCTTGGGGAGCTCAGCATTGTGGATGATCACAGAGATTGTCTACCCTGAGTGTCTCCTGTCATGGGATACAGGAAGGACATGGATACCAGCAGTACTTTCAGCACACTAGAAGCATCTTCAGCTCTGTATCAGGAGTAGTCATACTAATCCAGTGTCACAATTTGGGTCTTAGCTGCAGAGCACTGCAAATGTTTTTTCCCTTGGCTGAGCTGTACATGCAGAAGGGGTCAGGTGAGGAAAACATCCTGTTAAAGATTGGTTGCACCTAAAGGTGAGTCATGTTGGCTTATTGCTGCCCTGTATGCAGGGGAGCAGTGCAGACATCCCTGAGCTCTAGTCCAGCTACTTGGGGTCTCTTTCCAGCTGTTCAGAAACTGTAACACTGAGCCAGTCTTTTCTATCTTCCTTGTGCAGAGCCTGTTTATATATTAGGTGGGAAACAAGCAAACTGCACAGTCATCATCATCACTGTTGTTGTGGTGTTGAAAGGAATTACGAGATGATGGACTGAACGAGTGGGAATGAATATTTAGTCTCATATGGGTGTGTTCTTGCCAAGACCCAGCCGTGAGCATTTGAGGTTAGAACTTGCCTTGAAAAAATCCATCAAACAAAGCAAGTCCTTGCAACAGGCAGTATCCAAGGTCTCATAGTTGCCTGCAGGCTGCACAGAACCTTGTAACTGTCCTAATTTATGAAGAGGATGAGCAAATTTGAGGACATCAGCATCCCACAATCTGACTTAAGCATGCTTACGTGTTTTCAGTGAGGACAGGAGACAGGAGTTCTAAAAGCTGCTTCATTAACTGCTAGGAAAGCCACTTTTGGCCAGAGTTGCTACAGTAATGCTGTCATGGTTGTGTAATGTCAGGAGTGACAGTCTGTTGTTTGTCTGAACTTAATTTAGCACTTCATTAGCCCAGGGGCTGTTAAAAGCTCAAGGAAGAGTGTGAGAAATCTGTTTATCTTGAGTAATAATTAGAAGACATTCTTGGAGTTTGAGAGTAATTTATTGCAGACTGATACTGCCTGGAGAGTTAAACATCAACTCTGACCACTTTAAGACAAGTTATTAATTTACCATTTCCTACTGATTGTGTTCAGTATTGTGTTTCTTTATCCTCTCGAAGGCTTGATCTCAGAGAACTCTTATGGTGATTGAACAGTGGGAAATGCAAAATTACTTCACTTGGAGGTCACCATTAGCAATAGTATCCTGGTCTGTGCTTTCTTTGGGCTTTCAAACAGTTCATTTGCCACCTGGAAGCTGATTGCACTCCATTAGTACACATTCAGCATAGCTTGGGAGGTCCTGCTACAAGAGCTTGATCAGTTCCTTTTCCACCATCTCCTCTTTGTCTTTTTTACTTGTGATTTGGATTCTGTGTGGTGGATCACAAAATAAAGACCCAAAAGAGCTTTGGTATCGGACAGTGGCTTTTATTTGCTCTGATGTGGCTTATTATTTCTGAGGCTGAAGTTCAATACCTCTGCACTGTGGAACTACTTCATGTGCTTGTGCTGTGAGCTACATTGCACAGTATGGAAATAATTTAGGTTAATCAGGTCAAGACTCCGCTCAGGGAGAAGAGTCAGAATGCAGCAGTGCATGAATTTCCTTACTGGAATATTTTTCCCCAGAAAGGCTATGGAACATAACCGCTAACTGGGTACAGGAAGCACCTTCCTGTAACCAAACGCTATAGTCCCCACCCCACTCTGCTGGAAGACATGATTCACATTCTTCTCTGTTCCTCCCCCCTTCTCTTCATCTGTTGATTTCTTTTCTTCCCAGAAGATCTCAGTGTGCAAAGTACAACTTCACTTTGGAGAGCTGATTTGAGTCCTTTCAGGTGTAAAACAGAATTGTTTAAGTGTCAGGGCTGGAAATGTAATTTACTGTGGTGTAGCTTTCTGCATTGTGTCCAAAAGGGGCACATGCTACTGTCTTAAGCCTGTCAACATGGATTTTTTTATGAGCTGAAGGAGTCCTGTGTAACTGACTCAATGCAGGAACAGCAGACCCCTTTTAGAAACATTTAGGTCAACTCTGAGATGTAGATTGCTACTGTAAACAAGTTACAAGAGAAAACAGAAGTTTCTGCAAAGGATATATCCGTGGTCAATGAAATGCTGCATTTAATTTCAGGGCAAGTAGTTGTTCTGCAAAAGTCTTACTGGGTTGGGTTTTCTGTTGGTTTTTTTTTTTTACAGGTCCAACCTAGGTTGATTAATCCACTGAAGAATTTGAGACGTCTTGGTCTCAAGCTTGTGGCAGAATTTTTTTCTGATTATGAGACCTACAGCTTTAGTGTGGAAGAGATTGATGCAGTTTTCCATGCTGTGGTATGGCCTCAGGTATGTATTTCTTGTTTTTCCAAATAACTTTTGTGAAACATGTACCATGCAGAAATCTCCCAACTGCACTGGAGTCCATTGTGTCAGCTATGTCCATCACTAGGTTGGATGTGGCCTTGGACAGATTCTGTCATCCCAGTGTGTCTATGCAAGACCATTTTCTTGGCTCATGTCTGATTAGTCCTGAAATAATCAAGTCACAGAGTGAAGTACAAATGAATTCATCTGAATAAAATGGATGCCATTTCTTTGTTCTTTAACCACAGAAGCAGACTTCTTCAAGTCATTTCTAGGTGCTGCTTTTCTGTGTGACAGTTGTTGGGCCTGTGGTAGGGGACTGCAGAAACAAATGCTGCTGCAGGGAAGGAAGGACCTCGCAGGGTCTGTCAGTGGGCTGTGTGGTCTTGTGCCTGCCTGCTGAGAGTTCTGTGTGAGCACAGTGACAGGCTTGTGGCTTTTATCAGAGAAATTCAGATCACCTCTGAGGTTGGAAAATGCACTGCTGTGAAATGGAGCACAGTATTTAAAATTAAATTTTGCTGTCTTTGTCAGTGCAGTGGCTCTGGGGCTGTCAGGGGGTGCCTGTACCAGCTGCTGGGTTGTCTCTGCTCTAAAAGCAGTTGTCCCCATGCAAAAGTTAAGTGAGTAAGACGGGCTGACTCCAAAAGTGCTCTTCTACAGAGGCTTTTGAGGTATCCAAGTGTTCAGCTTCCCTGTGGCAGAAAAGCCTGTTGAAGAGCACTGGTATGGTCTGTGAAACCACAGAGCTGCTTCTCTAGACATTGTGTTTGTTTACTCCTACACTGTTTCTCTGCTCTACCAGTAACAATATGTGATGTATAGTAGATGCATGTGGACAAACAGTAGATAAAATAGTAGCAGGGAGTGCAGGGAGCTCTGTTGCTCTGGGTTGAGGAGCAGGGAGGTGTATGTTCCTGGTTTGTCCATGGAGTCTTCTTACAGCCAGGATGCTATGTGGGAAAAGCAGTGAACATTTATTGTAGTTCCAGAGCAGTTCAGGCTTTAAGTCAGCAAAGCCCTTTAAAGCTTTCAGGGAGCACTGTGTTTGCAAATAGTTAGTAACTCTGAACAAAATGTACTATTGCTACTAAATAGTTAGAATGCCTCTTGTCCTTACTAATGTCAAGAAGAGAGCTGGTTTTGAAGCTTGCATGGTAGTATGATCCAGAAGCTCCCTCTAGAGCCTTTTCTGGTGAACTTCATGAAGATTTGGTTTTGACAAAAGAATCGTTTTGACTTGCGTGCTTTCCTTTCTTAAAACTATAGAACTCAGGCGTGTAGATACTCGTGGAGAGGACGAATTGTTTTAAGCCTGTTGAACCTGGAATTGGAGTTTGCTGTTCTGCATAGCCCAGGATTTTGCTGCAGAGGCTCAGTATTGTTAGCCTGCACAGCAGCATTCCTGCAAGATTGGATTAATGGTTTACTCTTCATTGTACATCATTCAGGAAATCTCTGTTTTATGCAGGGCAATAGTATTACCAACCTTTGGGACAGGAGAAGAAGATTTCTAAGATCTTGGCTATGATGGTCAGACCTGCCTTCTTTTCTATTATGCTCAGGTCTTGAGCAAACTGAGCTAGTCCAAACCCCACATGCACCATCCTGGCTGCCGCTCCTGGATGCACTGGAGTCTGCTCTGCCTGTGTGTTGACTAATGGTGCCTTGCCAGCAGTCTACCAGTGGTCAGGGTGGAAACCCAGCTGTGTGACTTGGTGGAGCCTGTTGGGTTTTAGAATGGCAGAGAGGAGGGTGCACTGGGTCCCTTTTGCCTGTGTCCAGTCGTGAAGGAACAGCAGCTACTGTGTGTGGCTTAGGCTGGGCACCTCTTAGGTGGGGTTGTTTTGGATACAGAACCCCGTTAGGAGATGCCATTCATGGGATGCAGTACAGTGTTCCAGGCTTTCCATTAAGGCCATGGAGGTGCTGCAGTTAGGGCATAGGAAGTGTGGGAGGAGTGAGTTCTGAGTGCTGTGCTTGAGATTTCAGAGGTGTGTCCAGGACAGGTTGCTAAGTCTCTGGCAAATGTGAGGCTTCATGGGAATCTAGTTTGAAAGGAGGGCAGAAATGGTAGCTCAAATACGGTATTAAATAGGAGTGAGATGATCTGAGTCATTTAACAAATATTGAGGAAGTTGGGAAAATGAGATTGAAATTACTTTATAAAAAAGGTAAACTCTAGAATGTGAGGTCTTTGTTAGAAATGAGGTTTTTAAGTGGCTTTACTTACTTGTGTTGTATTGGTATCGGATTTTTCTCTCCTTTAGGTCTGCAGATTGGCTTCAGAGAGTCAGTATTCTCCAACTTTCCTGCTCAAACTCATTCACACCTGGAGTAAGAACCCCAGGTAAGTGTTCTTCTGGCAAACAAGCCTAAGAACTTCTGAATACATAAAATACAAGGAAAAAAGAGCACACTAACAGGCTGTGAATAATAGTGTCCAAAACCATATTTTCTTTTTCTGTTAGACTGTTACTCTTTTGATAGCAGTCAAAGCATCTGGGAACTTTTCCAGTTTATTCAAGTACTCACTTTTTAATAGGCTGCTTTTCCCATATATTAACAACTAAGCACATATGCAGCCCAAACCCAACTCGCAGGTGAGGAGGAGGTCTGACTTTGTAGGATATGTCCATCTTGACTAATGACTTCTTAGTCTTGTGAGGTGAGAAGTCAGTTTTACAACGTATAATTTCATTCAGGGTTTTGTGCTTTTCTATTTTATGAAAGAGTATGGGCAAATTCAGCATAGAAACTGTGACTGAGAGTCTGTTACTGAAAGTTGTAAAAGAGCTTTTTTTTGATTCAGACACTGAGAAGTTCTAGTTCAACAGTCTTGAGTGATGTTTGCCTCTTCCACAGACTCACTGCTTTTCCTTTGCTAAGGTACCTGGTGATTCTTATAAGACACCTCATTTGTAGGCATGAAGACCTTATATACAAACTTGTGTTAAAAATTATATTGGATCACTAGGTTAGGAGCAGACTAAGAGTAGACTTCGGCTATGGAGAGAGGGTTAGGTTTAGATGATGCTATCTTGAAGCAAGAAAAGGGACTTGATAATCTCTCAATCTCAATTCACTGTATTTTTCATGACACTGTTGTTCTGTTTTTTTTGCACTTTTTTGTTGGTTGAAGTGGAAGACAGCCATTGTTTTTTTGTGTGACTTCTTGCACAAAAGAATTATAAGCTGAAAATTTTTAACCTAATTTTCAGTGAACCTTTTTATAATCTTTCTCTCAGGTATTTCCCTTTGCTGGCCAAGCAGCAGCCAGATCACCCAGAGAGTGATATACTGACAAATGTATTTGCTGTGCTGTCAGCCAAGAATCTGTCTGAGTCCACATCCAGTCTTGTGATGGACATCGCTGATAGCCTTCTCAACAGCCCAGATTTTGAACCCACAGAGCAAGTTTCCAGTTTGAACGTGACTGGCTGTGTTGTCATGGTCACTGAAGACGTGACAGAAGGTATGCCTGCCTGAGAGGTCTGAGAGACCTGTTAGATGCTTTGGATGGAGGTGTTAGATTATGGTGAGGTGGTCTACGATGGCTGAGAATACTGGGGAAGAGGACCTCCCAGCAGAGGTGGAAACATCAGTGTACAAATTTGTCTTGTGCTCAAGAACTGTAAAGTCCCGCTTGTTTCATGATTGATGAGATCTGCATTTAGTGTCAGGGTTCTGAGCATGGAGAGATGTTGACCTGTCTGTGAAGCTTTGACTGTTAAAAGTTCAAGAACCGCATTGCTGACTTAGCTCTGTGCTTAGCACCACATTTTATATAAAGGCCTCCTTCCTGTATGCACGTGGTCATGTATCACTTTGATGTTTAGTCTGTGCTCCCTGACAAGAAAGACCTGGCTGGCATCTTTGAGTGTTAGTAGACAGGAACAGTAGTGTGCTGTGTTTGATGGCTGTGGAGACATCATTCACTGCAACACTCAAAGCTAGTGGAAAGGAGCATGTGCCCTTGTTATGGCAGCTTTGATTTTACACAAGAGGTCAGTGGTAGAATAAAGAAAACCACATCTACAAATGCTCCAGTCATTTTAGATGTTGCTACTATTGAGGAGGGTCCTTGGTACCTTCTGATAAGCCTACACTTAGGAGGGATGTTACTGAAATCTGTGAGGAGAGTGGTGTGTGCTTTCTTTGATCCCATCTCAGGCACATTAGACTTGGTCTCAGCAAGTGCTGGTGCTTGTTCCCAGCCACCAGCTGCTCTGCATATTCATAGCTCCCATTTATTTATTCTTTCATTGATGAAGCCTCCTTTGTCCTATTTTCCCCTTATGTGTAGGGTTGGATCTCCCTTCTGTTTCTTGCAGCAGTGTTTCTTGGGTGTTGCTAACTGTTGTATCCCTCACAGAGCCCCTCAGTCTAGGTTGCCGGCTGGTCCTGCCTCATGTTCCTGCCATACTTCAGTACTTCAGCAAAACAATGTTAAACGTGGAAAAGGTGAAAAAGAAGAAGTATAGAGCTCAAGTCAGCAAAGAGCTGAGTATACTTTCCAAGTAAGTGATTGTTAGAGCTCAAAACCATTAAAAAACTGGAAGGAGGGAGGAAGAAAGAGGCTTACTGTAATAGGTTCCAAATTAAAATATGCTGTGTCTCAAACTGTTTAAATTTACAACAGTTGTAAATACTTGGATCTGTCATTGACCTTGCAAGTTGCTGGTGACAGGTGATAAGTTTTCAGAAGTTGATATGAGCAGGTTTTGTTGCTAGTACTCAAACCTAATGTCTCTTGAGGGTAGAAGAAGGTGCAGGAATGCCTGCAGTCATGTGAAACTGAATGCTTGGGCTGGTACTGTGAATTTGGTAGGTACATTCCATTAGCTTGGATAGGCTGACAAAGCTCTGTGGAATGAACTAGTACTGACAGAGTTTTTCTTTGCTCTATACTGGTGATTGAAATTATATAAAAGAGTAAATTACCTTGTCCAATTGTACAGGATCAGCAAATTTATACAAGAAAAGAGTCAGAATTCAGTGCTTGTGAGCCTTCTCCTCCCTTTCCTTTATCAGAGTAACATGGAGCAGGTAGGTAAAACTTATTTCCTCCTCTCATTAAACATATGCTTTTCTTTTAATAAAGTATATTTGTTTCTTAATGATACAGTTAAAAGTTTTACTGATGACATTTCATTTCTCATTATTAGCCTGATGTCACATTTCCATGTGTTTGTAGTCTGCTCAGAATGCGGTGCCACTGCATGTTGATGTGCACTACTCACCCAGAGATGCCAGTGCCCAGACTGATTCTGTTCCCCCTTTTCATGGGGAAGGTCTACAGAAGTTATAATGCAATCTTTACCTTCTTCATCACTGTAGTCAATCCACCAAATTGCTTGCAAAGTTTGAAATAATTGCTCTTCTTTGCTGTGGATTTTATGCACCCCAAATCCAAGGCCACAGCATTAGGACAGCAATGTGAATATATACGGTTGGGTATGTAGTACACGTGGTATACTGGCCAGTGCTGCATTAGTCTGCTGCAGGATGAAAGGCAAAGGCAAACTGTGTACAGTACTCTTTTGGGGTTCTAAATCTGTGAATCATTGGGGGACCACACGTGATTTCTGTTGAGGGAGATCATCCAAGACCTTCTTTACTGTGTGGTGACTGAGCATGGACTATATTGCCCAGAGAGTCTGTGGAGTCTCCCTCATTGGAGATACTCAAGATCTGTGTGGATGCAATCCTGTGCCATGTGCTCTGGGATAACCCTGAGTGAGCGTGGAGGTTGGACCAGATGACCCCCCATGGTCCTTTCCAACCTGACCCATTCTGTGATTCAGTGAAGTATATGGTGCTGTTAATGTTCATCTCATATATTCAAGAAAGACTACTTTTTAAAGCTCTGTCAGTTCTTCTGACCTTTGAGTCGTGAGGAAAGACGCATAAAAGAAGTCTTTATCGTGCTGACAGTCATCTCTTAAGACTGTGTTGTTTCTAATTGAAGGGTTGCAAGTACTTCTGAGAGATTTGATGATTGCATTGTGCCCTTCCAATTCTTTGTTCTCGTTCAGTATCTCTGATCTGAATAAAGTACAGCAGTGTTCACTTTGTGTCTTGAAATATGTCCTAAGGAAATAAAATAATCTTGTGAGGTTTCAGTATTTATTGAGTTTTCTGTCTCTTTCAGGGTACACAAATTGACATTCTGGAGACAGTGCAGAACTTGCTGAGGCATTGCTCAAACCCTACAAGCTTTCTCAAACCACTGGCAAAGCTTTTTTCTGTCATCCAGAACAAACTGTCTCGAAATAAGTTGTGCTTGGTATTTCAGGTACTGCACATCTACATCTTTCTATGCTTTTTTTTTTAACTTGTTCTAAGAGATCAAGAACAAAGTAATAGTATTTATCTTTTTACATGACTTTAAAAACCTTTTTAATCTACTTCTTGTGTTAAATGAAAGTAACAGAATTCTATGTGATAGAAATTAATGAGCTTTACAAAGATTTGTAAAAGTTTTGGCTTACAGCCTGGCTGATGTGAACCTCACTAGGGATCTTTAGTGTAAGAGAAGCCAAAGCACTTAAATTGTAACAAATCCTTTATGTTGATGAAATAAGAATGCATTTCAGAATCCTGAAGATGATTTTTGTTTGTATTCTTCTCTCACAGTTTATAGTAAGCTGTTTTGTATTACTTTGAAGTGACTTACATAACTTCTTAGCAGGAAAACACAGGAAACATTCAGTATAGATGTTTAGAAACTTAGGAACTTCAAACACATATCCTCCAACTTACAAAAGAAAAGTTCTTATGAAGGTTCTAACAAGAGAAAGACTAATGCTGTTGCTTTATTTATTTTTTGTCTTAGGTGATAAAGTCTTGAGTTATCCAAATTTTTAACAACTGTAAGAGTTAACTGGGTTTTTTATGTTTCTTTTTAGACTTTATCTGACTTGGACAGTAATTTGAAGTATATTACTGATGTTGTTAAGGTATGCACAGTTTCTTTGCTCTCTTTTCCCCCCAGTATTGTATGATCATGTTTCTGTCATTTTTCATTACCAACTTGTTGCTCTGTCTTAGCTGAATGCCTTTGATCAGCGACATCTGGATGATATTGACTTCGATGTGCGTCTGTCAGCATTTCAGTCAATCACAGCCCGCATCAAGGAAATGCAAGCAGTGGATACTGACTTCCTCATTGCCGTTATGCACAACTGCTTCTATACCATCCAGGTTGGCTGAATATTCCTTCTCTTGCTTTGTGCACTATGTGTCCATGATGAGTCTAATTCCAACTTACTTCCACTGGCTGTTTTTTGACGCCTTGTAACATTCAGAAAGTATATTTAGGTATTCTTACAAACATCTTCTTGAACTTTTGTCTGTTTACTTTTTCAACTATGTGTCCCGAAGCGAAAATACACTGCAGTAAAGCTTTCTGTCAGTGAGCCCTGGAACATTTGTACTGTGTAGAAGGCACATTACAGGATTGAAAGGCTGATTTTCTATTTGTTGCAACTTGTTCTGGTTGTGTGGGCCTGCTGGTAAATCTAAAAGGATTTTTCCTGATAGGTAGGCTGAGCATTAATTTGGGACTAGAACTTCTATAGGAAAACTCTCAAGAGTTTCTGAGTCTCTACAGTCCCTGTTATGTTGTATCCAGTGGTACTGTTCTGTCCAGGCTTTTGGGGAGATAAAGGTATCACAGCCAGACTCATGGTGCCATTTCTTCATCCACTCAGCTCGGGGATATGGCTCTTAGTGACAACGCAAGCCTTTGCTTGACCAGTTTCATCCACCGACTGGCAGAAATCAGCCACACAGAAGAGGAGTACAAGGAGCTAATCCAGCACACTCTCCTGGAGTCTGTGAGAAGGGGTCTGAAGAGTAAGACTGAGGTAAGGCACTGGTGTCTGATCACGTATCTCCAGCTATCTTCAGGGTAATAAGACATTTTTTGGGTGAGTTCTCAAAGTCCCCTGCTGGGATAAGAAGTGCAGGTACCCGTCATTTGAAACCTTATAAAAATTTAAAAATTACGGAACATAGTTGTGTTTCTTTGCTGTTCAGCTTTTCTTAGCTGTGACTCGTTCTTTGGAGGGGAGGCTTTAATTTATATGCAGTCCATAATAGGCGCATTTGTTGTTACCAAAAATTAGGACGTTTAACTGAAACACTTGCAAAAGATGGCACTGCTGTTCTGAAGAGTGTGTAGCAGCCTCTTCAAGGGGTACTTAACATTCACTGCTTGCTATTTGTAGAGCATCCAGCAGGACTACACATCGCTGCTTTCCTGCCTCATTCAGACATTCCCAGCAAATCCTGAATTCCAGGATTTGGTCCAGCTGACCAACCGCCATGATCTTGACATGGACTTCTTTGAGAACATGAAACACATGCAGGTAAAAGACAGCAGGCATTTCTTGGTGCCTCTCTCCCCCTGCCAAGTAAAAGCATCTTACTGTGAGCATATGTTTTGCAAAGCATCTGTGTGATGTCTGCAGAGAAATGGAGCCTGTGTCATTAGATACTGTTACATAAAAAAGAGGTATGGACATTGAGAATCAAAGTCATGTTTCTATGTAGAAATTTCTTGGTTTTATGATAGCCCACAGTCAGCAATATCCCTCTGATGTAGGCAGGGAATGGGTTTGTTTTTTCTGGCCTGTTCCCTGCTACTCTCAGTCTGGAGGCTCTGAAGCCCCTTCCCATTCACAAACCTTTGCAATATAAGTGTTACACAAAGCCTGGTCTGTTTTTTCTTGCAGTATTTCTTCTGCTTTCAGAGATGTAATCTGAGAGAGTCTTTGCTGTATCTGCAGTTATATGCAAAGTCTTAGGGTTTTAACCTGTAATTTGCTCTGGTCTTTGCATCTCATTGCAGCAACTGCTGTTTGCAGTTGCCTTCCTTGTCTAATACCTGAAGATAGCACAGTCTTAAGACTGTGAATTCACAATGCCATTGAGTTGGAATATATGTTGAGGCAAAAGGCTAGTGAAGGTCCAGAGATTTAAGGAAAAAGGCACGGCTTGGAAATGACCATAATATGTTTATGCCATTATTTAAAACTGGGACATTTTCAGAACTGCTGGACGTAGGTGGTCTCTTGTGCTAGCTGTGACTCAAGCACCACCTCGTTCACTGTCTCCCATGTTTGACGCAGATCCACAGGAGGGCACGAGCTCTGAGGAAACTGGCAAAGCAGCTCACTGAAGAAAAGCTTGTGCTGTCTTCTAAATCCCTCCAGAACTACATCATGCCTTATGCTACAACTGCCATTTTTAGTGAAAAAATGCTTAAGGTAGGCTCTTTTAATTAAATGCATCCACTTGAATATTTTCACCTTTCTTAGATACCATTTGCCTTAAAAACCTAACCACTTCAGAAGGCTGATATGTTTGTAGAGTGAGTGCTTCCTTTGCAGAATAAAGTGCTGTGCTGGTTTTGGTCGCAGAAAGAGGGTTTGGAAAGTGCAGATGTAATCTGGGCCCAATTCTGTATCTGCTAAACTTGTCCTGCTTCTCGAAGGTTTATCTCTTAACTGTGTGGATTTAGGTTTTTGGTTTTGTTTTAGTTTTTTACTTGGCATTTTATTTGTCTTCATTTCTTATTTTTCCCCTCTGCCTCCAAACTGCCGTCTTGCTGTTTAGTTGTGAGATTAGTTACTCTTTGACAGTAGACTGTGGGAATATAGGCTGTGCCTAGTAATAGAGCGGGGAATAAATACAGTTTTCTCTGGATTTAAAGGGATGCTGCAGGAATTGGCTGAAAACATCTGAGATTAATAGCAGCTTTGTAATTAAAATTTGAAGGGTGACATTATGTTAGTCAATTTCCATACATTTTATTGAAAATATATGCAGTGAAATACTTGTTGGTGCTCAGCTGCTAACCAGCATCAAACTGCAACAGTCAGTGTGGGTAGACTTTCCACCTGTGGCTTTGAAAAACAAAGTTTCAAACTTCTGTAGTTCCCTGCACAATATCAGGAGAACAGCAGACTTGATTCTATCAAGCCAAGTAAATGTCTAATTTCCTTACTGTCAGAAATACTCTTCTGAAGCTGAAACAATTGGAGGCTCAGGCACAGAACCAATTCCTGCAGTAATGCAGACTGTGCCCCTCAGTAGAGGGCAGTAAAAGGCATTGATTGAAACTTCCGTGAAGCAACACATACATTTTATTTCACATCTAAATGGGTTTATAGTTGATCAGCATAGCCCAGCAATGTGCCATGTGTCTGTGGTTGCATGCCTTGACTGGTTCTTAGTTCTTAACACAAGTGACCCCATAGGCTTAAATATGTGAGAAAAATAAAATGTGTGCAGAAATATTTGGAGGCAGTGGATCTGGAGATCAGCTTGATGGACTGTGATTTTTTTTTTTTCTAACTTGGTGCTCAGGAGGAGATCTAAAAACACTGAATCCCAAGCATCCCCACTATACAGATGTTACTTCTGTCTCTTTTTGCTTTGAGTAAAGGATGCTTTAGGTACACGACCATTTTGAATGCTAACAGCAACTGAATTTCTCTCTTTTGAGCAGCATGAAAATATGGTAACAGCCTCAGTTGAAGTTGTTGGAGCTGTCTGCCGACATCTTTCATGGTCAGCATATTTGTACCACTTAAAGCATTTCATCCATGTCTTGCAAACAGGACAGATTGGTACGAAGCTGGGAGTCAGGTGGGTACTGTGAGCAATGCTGCTCTGGGTTTCTCCAAAGACTGCTAAGGCAAAATTCACTATTTTTAGGTGCACCACATGGATTTTAGCCTCTTCCCTGAGATGAGAGATTTCTGACTTTGAGGTGGACTCACACAAGTGAAGGCGGGCATGGCTTTGCTGCCTGCAGCTGTGAAGTTTTAACAGGTCATTACTTTCTTATACCATGTCTCAGTGTGTGCGTGGCAGCAATAGCAGCTTCTGCTCCTGGGACCTCACCTCCATTGCTCCAGTACCACTCTCCATGAGGTTTCACAGTGAGCTGGGTCACAGAATGCATGTAGCTGAGAAGTAACCAGTGTTTATTTTCTGGAGTTTTTCAGGATAAACCTCCTTATGGTGCAATGTCACTAAATCTGATGTTTTCCAAAATGTGCTTATAAGATTTTTCTGTTGTGTTTGTATATGCATCCTCTTCTTTTTGTGCAGAGGGCTAATCTTTCTTCGTGTTTTCCTTCTGCAGCTTGTTAGAGACAGTGCTGGAAGCCTTTCACTTCGACCATAAAACACTTGAAAAGCAGCTTGTGACCATTGACAACCAAGGTGAGCTTTTTGGTATCTGCTTGCAGAAACACTACCTCAAACTGCTCAAATGCAGCTAATCAAAGTTTTGTTGTTTACTCTTGGCATCAGCTATTCTCATCTTTTTAGAATGTGCATACTGGAAGCTAGTGTTGACTTGTCTCCTCAGGAGCAGTGCAGACTTTCCTCCTGTGTGTTGACAAAGTCAGGAGAGGTGTAGGGAATCATCTCCACATTACTACTCCATCCCAGGCATCTGTTAGCCAAAACAGCCCAGAATCTGTAGTTCTTAAGGTCTGCATCCAGCTATGTGGCTGCTGACATACCTGGGGTTTTTGTCTCTGATGTTGGCTGCTCTCATGGTTGTCTGCAGCCTGAGAAGGGTGCTGCATGTCCTCACTTGGCTTCCCTCACCATTTCACAGGAAGAAGTTGTATCTTCAGCTTCTTCACCATTGTGGTTACCTATGTTGGGACCTTTGGGTGAAGGAGGAGGATATCTCACAGCTGTGCTTGTCAGTACCTCCTGCCTTGTGAGATCATCAGTTTTAAGTGAATGGCAGTTCTCTGCAGTTCAAGCACATTGACCTTTGCTAAGCTGACTTAGCAAAGTTGAGACACAGAGGAACCAACCTAGTCTTTACTTTAAACCTGGCCCTGAGGAGTGGTTATCAGAAACCAGCAAGCCAAAGCATCTTTACCCTGTAGAAGAAACCTGATGCTTATTGGTGATTTGCTGTCTCTGGTGATAGGTGGGAGCTTTGTCTAGAACCAAGCTGTCACAAAAGTCAAGGGCTCAAGTTTTGTATTCTCCTGTATTTACCTGTATTTTTGGCAATTACTTGATAGAAGCTGCTGCCATGGACCTTGAGCCAGTGGTGGAGGCTGAAGAAGCTATGGAGCTGGAGCAGAGTGAAGGGGAAGAGGAAGAAGTTGAAGAAAAGAATGGGAAGAATCTCTCTGAGAAGCCAGCAGAACCTGAGCAAGCAGCTGAGCCATCTGAAAGTGCTGAACAAGTGACCAAACCTATTTCATTCTTACCCCGAAATAAAGAGGAGCTAGAATGTCTGATCAAACACATTCAAGAAACAGTTACAGTCAACATCTTGCCTAAATTGCACAGGTGTATTGTTGCAAAGGTGAGAAGTTAACATTTGAAAGGTCTTTTGTGGGCCTATGGTGCTACTTTAAGGATTGGGATACTACTTCAGAGCCAGTGAAAATGCAACACATTAAAAAAATCGATGCAACTGGAGAGAGACCATCTGAAAGCACAAAAAAGGCTTCAGCCCTTTGCTGAGTCATGGAGATTACTGACAGACCCCCTGGTCAGTGTGGGTGTGGTGTCTTTACTTCCCTGCTGAGAACTGTCTCAAACTATACAAGTGAAATGATTCACTTTGTGCAACCTCTTGAAGAGTTCTCAGCCACTTGCTGTCACCAGCCTAGTTTCTGTAACACAGAAAACACAGGGATTTATCTCACTTGTCCTTTAGCTGTCTGGGGTTTTCCTGCAGTCACCAGAGGATAGCTGCCTGGCATACTGGCCTCTTCTAGGGTTTGCTGAGAAAAAGCAGGATTTGTTTCTGTATATTAAAAGTGCATTGTGTCTTGCTCTCTTAAAAAGGTTAAAAGAGATGAGGAGCACAAGCTTGTGAAATCCAATGTTGTGAATGATGATGAGGTGGTTCGTGTTCCATTAGCTTTTGCAATGGTCAGAATGATGCAGTGTCTCCCCCAAGAGGTGATGGAAGCTAACCTACCGAGGTAAATCCCAGTGGAGCTCCTTAAATGCTGTTCACTGTGCTGGGAATGAGTGCAGGCACCTTTCTCAAGCTGTGGTTATGTACAAGGCTGAAGTCAAGAGGAACACTCCCAACAGGTCTTAAATACTTCTTTTGGAAATTCCTATCCCTAGTGACATGCACCTCTGCACCTCAGCATTTGACTTCTGTAAAGCCTTACCTAAGAGCAGAGCTGTGAATCAAGGTGCAGAGGCAGGGATGGTTGTGCTGGGGAAAGAATAATGTACACAAAGAAAGGACAATCATTAAAACACCCTGAAGGACAGTAGGTGTGTGTATGCCTATAAAACCTCTCTGTGAGACTGGCTGTGAGTACAGCTGTGATTCTGAAACAGGCCTGAAAAGCAGCCTCCTTAGCAGGGTAATTATTTCTGCTCTGCTTGGAGATGAACACAGCTGTCTATCTTTGTTTCCAGCATCCTGCTGAAAGTCTGCACGTTTCTGAGAAACAGATTTCAGGAAATACGGGACGTTGCCCGTAACACCCTCATTAAAATCATGGAAGTGCTGGGAGTGCGTTACCTTCTCTACATCTTAAAGGAGATGAGGTCTGCACTCATCCATGGGTACCAGGTAATGCTGAAATTCTTCCTCTTCTGCTCTCTGTAGGCTTTTTTATTGTGATAGGAGGAGAGTCCAAAGGGAAGTTGCTATTGAAATTGTTTTGCACGGGTAGAATAGCTTGGTATAATGCAGGTAAATACTGTTGCTGATGCTTACATCAGTCTTTGTTATGCCAAGTGTCAAATAAGGGTCTGTACCCTCAAAGAACTGGGAGTCTAAGCTGTTTTCCTAGTGAAGAGTTGAGGTATGAAGGGGAAGGTCAAATTTCTGGTTCCAGTAGGATTAGAAGAAATCCTTCAGTGAGGTCATGAGGGCTAAGCAGAATCTGAGGGGAGTTGCCAGAGACTGCACAGACTGTATGGGGTGATGCTTATTGAAGGCTTGCTTCCTAGATAAAGAGCCTAAGCTTTGACTAGTAATTATCTTTCCTCTTTCTGTGGTTTGCATTAAGAATAATTTTTCATGTGCAGTACCGCAGTGGAATAGAGTGAGCTTCTAGCTGCTGTAACAGTGAAAGCACCAATTAGAGCAGCCTAAATATAACAGTAAGAGCACTGGGGAGAGAGGAGATTCTAGCCCTCTTGCCAGTACATGGTGGGACAGGGATCCTTTTCCTGCTTCTGCTACACGGATTCTCATCCTCCCAGTGTTGTTTTTTCCTATAATGAGAGTTCAAGTGCAGTGTGTGACTTGTAATGTCTCTGCTATGGGAGTGTCCCCATCCAGTATGATTAAAAAGGTCAGTGCAGAATTCTGGAAGCATGATGTGTTCTCTTTTTCTCTAGCTCCATGTGCTGACTTTCACTGTGAACCTGTTACTGAAGGGCCTTGCTACCAGGCTCAGTGCTGGTGATTTGGACCCCTGCTTAGATATCCTGATTGAGGTAAAAGCTATTCCAGACTGAAAGAAAAAACATCATGAAGTGCTTGGGACATATTCTGGGAGGGAAAGGTGTGGATTGTCTTTGACTTGGTGGCAAACCAGGCTGTTGTGTGTGTACTGCCAAGGAAGGAGACTGTTTTATGCTGAGGCATCAACAGAACCCCTTGTAGAGGGGAATCAAGAGAAGAGAGAAGTATCTCTGGGGCTGTATCCTGAGCCCTGCATCCTGAGGGGGGGTGGATTCAAGATTAAAACACCTAACAGTGTTTTCATGTACTCTAAATGGCCGAGCAAGTCAGCAGACATCTACTCAGTGCAGTCTGCAGAGCCCAGGAACTCAGCTGGCCTCACGGATGGGGTATATTGGGATGTACTGATCTGACTGCAGTCCCATTCCTTGTACCACAACCCCACAGAGGGGTGTGAGAACAGTGTTCTCATCTTGTGTGCTTGAACTGGGGTGTTCTATATTGACAAAGGAAAGATAAATATGATTTGTAGGAAACCTGGAGAATCATTTTTTCTGTGAGTGGGGGAAAAAAAGTGTTGTTCTGTTGCTACTGGAGGAACCTGCTTTTCTTCTCTCATTCACTTCTCTTTCCTGTTTTGCAAAGATTTTCAACCAAGAGTTGTTTGGGAATGTAGCTGAAGAGAAAGAAGTGAAGGGAATCGTCTCTAAGATTATGGAAGCGCGCAAAAACAAGAGTTACGATTCCTATGAAATTCTTGGAAAGTTCATAGGAAGGGGCCAGGTGACAAAACTTATTCTGCCACTGAAAGAGGTAAGAAAAGTCAGCCAGAGCCTGTCTTAACTTTGAGCACTTTTGATTCTGTACGGTGATTCTAGAGCCTCTGGGTGGCAACTTTGAAATCACCTATTTAGTCTTGCTTTGGCTTCCCATTTTCCTTTGGGAAAGCAGTGTGCAACCAGCTTGTAAAATGAGACTTAACTGTTGATGTCCAGGGCATAGAGTGGTATTCTGGGAAGTTTTTAACTGCTGCTAGAGTAGAAACATCCCACTTTTGAGTTCTCCATGCATTCTCCTTTTGCCCACTCTTGTTTCCTCTGGAGCTTTGAAGTCGTGCAAGGCTGCTCTGTGGTTTAATCTCTTGTGTATGAAGGAAATGTCAACAAAATGTATCCAGGGTCTATCCATGTGCAATAATTGCCTTTTCAAAGATGCAGATTTTTTAGCAGAGTGTCAGCTCACACAGGAATGGAGCCCTGTTTTGCTCATTAGCTCTTTTGTCCTGGTGGCAATAGGTGAACTGGCTGGAGGCTTACAAGAGGCTGGAGAGGAAGGGAGGGATGTTGGTGCAGAGCTGAGGCAATGGGATGCTATTCACATAAAGAGCTGGGGACTATCACAGCATGTGATGAGAGAAAATTTGCTCTAGTTTTTCCCATGATTTCTGAATACAGATAGCAGATGATTGCCATCATGCTGCCCTCTTAAATTCTCATGGTTGTACCTTTGCAGACTCTGGAGAGCACTACAAGCTTGAAGATAGTCCGGAAGGTGCATGAGGCACTGCGTCACATCATGACAGGGCTGATTTTCAACTCAGAGATGAATGCAGAATCCCTCCTCCTCCTCAGTCATGGTCTTATCAGTGAAAATTTGCCTCTGCTCACAGAGAAGGCCAAGTGAGTTCCAGGATGTTGTTCTTATGGTCTTTTATTGGTTGGGAGGTTTGCTTGCAGAAAATGGCAGTTCTCAGATCCAACTGGTCAAATGCATGAGAGTTTCCTTGCTTTCATTCCCCTTTTGTTTTCAGTGTAACTGAATTATTTGGGCAGTCAGAGGGCAAGGAGAAAGCTTAGTAATGGAAGTTAGCATTTGTTGAACTAATGGGAGTGTACTCTTGCAAGTGTTCAGAACCTTCAGCAAGATTTTCACTGTCTGATGAGTTGATAACATACATTTGGATGTTAGGATGAAGGAACAAGGGGCAGTGTTTAGAAGCAGGCTGCAAACATTTCCATGGGACCAGGAAAAAGAAAAATTATGGGCTTTCACTTTATGGCTTTGCTGCTAGGGCAGAAGATGAGGAGAACCATCAGATTTTCTCTCCATCTGCTGGACAAATCTATGCTCAGAGCTGAGTTTGAGTGTCCTGCATTTCCCATTACATAGGCCAGCTTTCTCTAGGATCTGACAGCTGTTTGCAGACTTACTGGAGCAGTGTTTGTAAGCCATCAGTAACTGAAGTAACTATCAGTAAATGAAGAGTAGTGGGCAGTGGCAGGAAGTGTATTTGTTTGAAGGGACTTCCAAATGTGTCCACTGAGAAGAAAAAAGTGAACATGTTATATGAATGACTGGTTTTTATCTCTGGAATAGTGGCATTGTTCTCAAGTCTGAGTCCCATCTATCATGCTGCTGTCAAACTGGTTTTATTTCATAGTGGTCTATCTGTGACTTGCTTTTTCTTGCTGTGTGGGAAGCACACAGCAGAGCACAGTTCAGCTTTTCTTACTCCCAACAGCAAGACTGTTGTGGAGAGGATTGATATCATATTTTCCTTTTGCTTTTCAGGAAGAAAGTTACCCCCCCTCCGGATCCTCGACTGCAACCGGAGAGCTGCCTGCTGCTCCAGCCCACTCCCACAAGAGGAGGGCAGAAAGCACGTGTCAGCAGCAGGACTAACACATATATCCTGGTTGATTCAGGACTTCGGGTAAGGATCTCCTCAGATACAAAACTTTGCATTCAAAATTTTGTTAAGAGTATGAAAAGGAAAGTATTCTGAGTATATTGTTTTAATAGCACAGCCATTAGCTTTAACTTCATTTTGCATATTGTTACTCCAGTAGTGCTTCTTAAAGAGCTATAAAAAGTGCTCAACCTGTTGAAATATTTGGGTGAGATATGGCATAAATTCTGCTATAACCTGAAACACTGGTGGGACTTTACTTGACTCTTGATTTCCAACCTGACTTTGAGATGAATGTTCTGATTTTTCTATGACAGCTACTGCACATGAGCCTGAAGAGGTCCAAAGTAAATTCTTCTGAGGAACATGCTTTGGAAATGTTAGACCCTTTTGTTCAGCTGCTTATAGACTGCCTGAAATCTATGGATGTCAAGGTATAATTCTGAGCTGGTCCATCTGTTCTGTCTGCCCTACTAAGAAGAGTCCTGCCCACAAATGTCATCTTGCAGTTGACTTTTAAGAGAAGAGAAAGCCACCCATTTTTCAAACCTGATTTAATAGATGTGCAGATTAAGTTGTTCAAGGACATGTATTCCCAAGGGGGAAGAAGGCTTGTGGCTGGTGGTGGACTGAACACCCTGCTCCATGTTGCAGGTTCAACTGTGGGCAAGTTCTCCTAGCTCATGTCCATACAAGGAATTTACAGACTATCTGTGAGGATGTTCATGAGATCCTGTAGCTGCTGGGAGCAGTGTTGTCACAACTGTAGTTTCTTTTGATCCAATGTCTTTATTTCTAGCACTGTAGGCAGCCACTTTTTGGGACATCTTTTGGTTTCAGTGAGCTGAGGAAATCTGTTAAATTTTGAGTTTCCCAGGAGTGGAAGGCACACCTCATACCCTATCAGATACTTGGAGCAGGGCTTTCTGTGTCTTGAAGGCAGCTCTGCTTCAGAAAGAGTTCTTGCCATGTACAGAAACAGTGCTGTGTTAATGTCTTTACCTAGTAAAATAAAAGTTACAGAATACTGGAGTGGCAGATAGTGCTTTTAGAACTGAGAAACCCTTTGTATTACCTATTAATAGTTTGAGAGAGGTTGGGTTTGTTAGCTAATTGCCTTTTACCACAGTTGTAGATAGCCTGACCATGTCTATAAGAGTGAGAAAAGAGTTCTCTCAGTGTCACTGTATTCATGTGCTGTCCTTTGGCTCTTTCTTCCAGGTGATAACTGGTGCTCTGCAGTCCTTGGTATGGATTTTAAAGTTCCCTTTGCCTTCTGTCAGTACGAATATGGAGTCACTGATCAAGCAGCTTTTCCTCTTGCTGAAAGAGTTTGCCAAAACAGGGATAGCTAAAGGCCAGAATTTTCACCTTGTTGTGAGCTGTTTCAAAGTAAGTCAGACCCAGCTCTGCTCATTTCTGCTTTAGGATTAACTTTCTAGAATGAGACTCTTCCAGCTTCAGATCCTTCCTGCAGCTGGGCCTGGAGAGGTAGTCTGGAGACCACAAGCTAGTGAGGAATTTGTGGCCTTGCTGATTCCTTCCCAAGTACAAACTTAAAGAAAGTTGCTCCCTAAAAAAGCACAGCTTGCATCTGAAGGAATGTTTCTATAGAAATGTTTGCCTTCTTTCTTCATTATAGTAATATTTAGTTCCACCTGAGTAAATCCTGATAGCTGAAGTGAGACATGGGAAGGGGGCAATTCACTTGTTTAGTTTTTGTCTCAAAATTGCCATCTGAAAGCAAAATGTGGTGAGAATAGTGTTGGCCTGTAGGTTCTAGAGCAGCAGTTTGTCTTTTCAAGCTGAAGTGGTATAAATCAAGTCAGACTTTGGTGTGGGCTTCTATTTTATGGCACCACGTATGTATTGACAATGTGCAATTTGATTTTGCAGTGTGTAACGATCCTTGTGAAGAATGCAAAGAGTCAGATAACAAGCAAACAGCTCCAAGTGTTGCTTGGCTTTGCTGAAGAAGACATTTATGATTCATCACGCCAAGCCACTGCCTTTGGCCTTCTCAAGGTACTTCTGTGCAGCAGTTGTGGGGGTTCTTTGAGCCCCTAGAATAGCAGTGATTCTGCTTCCTGGTGAAGGGCTGTACATTCTCACATCAGGAGCAGGCTACAGAGCGCTATTAAGGCTCTCTGTTATAAGAGGGGGGAAATCAGCAAAACTTTACTGTGTGACTTGTAGTCACTGTTTAATATTATTTGGGAGGCTGTTTTATACACATGCATGTGAGGATGTATTTGGATCTGAGTATGTTTTTGCTAAAGAATCAACATCTCTGATCATTAGACCAGGTATTCTGAGTTTCCCAAAAGAAACAGATTGTTTTTTCCTTTGAATTGCTGTGTTTGTGTGAAAAAGTCAGCATTAAGGTACCACCTGAGACCAGTGTCGTCCAGGTTATAGTACTGTGTAAGCAAAATGATGTGACTCCATCTGTGCTTTCACGTTTTCAGGCTATTTTATCCAGGAAGCTGATTGTCCCTGAAATTGATGATGTGCTGCAGAAGGTTGCCCAGCTGGCTATCACGGGTCAGAGTGAGCCAGTGCGAGTCCAGTGCAGGCAGGTTGGTAGAGTGAAGAGTCTCTCACTTTATTTACAGCTGTCCAACAGGCTAGAGGGCTTAGTGTGACCATCCCCACTCTCACAGACATGTGCCTTGGTCCTTCTGAACCCCGAACTCCATTTCCCTTTCTTTATTTGTCTTTATTCCCCTTGTTATCTGGTTTTAGTTCTTGTGACTGGTGCATAGCAGAATCACAGACTCCTTGCCTATAGTGAGACTGTGGTGTGCCTTCACAGAACTGTAAAATTGTTTTGGTTGGAAGGTTCCTTTAAGGTCATCGAGTCTAACGCTTAACCCAGCACTGCCCTGTCCACCTCGAAGCCATGTCCCCAAGTGGCACATCTATACTTCTTTTAAATACTTCAGTTTTAAATAGTCTACCACTTCCCAGGGCAGCTAGTTCCAGTGCTTGACCACCTGTTCAGTGCAGGATTTTTTCCCTAATATCCAGTCTAAACTTTCCCTGGCACAACTTGAGGCCATTTCCTCTTGTCCTGTCACTTGTCATGTGGGAGAAGAGACCAACCCCCATCTGGTTACAGCCTCCTTTCAGGTAGTTGTAGGGAGTGATAAGGTCTCCCCTGAGCCTCCTCCAGGTCAAAGAGCCCCAGCTCCCTCATTTACTCCTCATGAGACTTGTGCTCCAGCACCTCAATGTCTTTTTTCTTGTGAGAAGCCCAAAACTGAACACAGTACTTGAGGTGCTACCTCACCAGTGCCTAGTAGAGGTGGAGAGCTGCTCAGCAGCACTGACATGGTCCCTCCTCTGGAGGCTTTTAGGCCTGTGTAACTGAGCCTTGCTCTTTTTTGGACCCCAGCATAAGAGAATTTGCCACAAATCCATGATTGCTTCCCTCCACTGCCTCATCCTTTCCAAGGTAAAACCAACCAAAATACAGAATTGGTTGCTTTGTCTCAAGCACTGGGATACAGGTGCAGTAGGAGCTGCACAAAATGCAGCTTTCATAGGTACAGGATGGATTTTGAAGGATGCAGAATCTCTTCACAGATGCCTGTGCAAATCACAGTAGTACTTTAAAAACTGATCCTGTTCCCGGCATAGAGCTTGGGAGCAGCTGTTGACCCTTTGTGTAATAGAAACAGGATGAAAGGGATGATTCTCATAAGCTTTCTGCTCCATCACTAAATTTTCTTTATAATCTTTTTACAAGCTTACTTGAGTGCTTATTTTAACTCCTCTGTATTGTTTTTTCTTTCCAGATATACTTAAAATACATTCTGGACTACCCCCTTGGTGACAAACTGAAACCCAATTTGGATTTCATGCTTGCACAGCTGGAGTGAGTTTATATTCCTGACATCTCTGTGAGAACAGAACCTTGTTCTTAAATATGACTCTAGTGTGCCCAAAGGCTCTTTGTGATGAGCAGAAGGCATGGCTGAAGTCTTCATTTTCCTACTTCTAAAACACTTCCCTTTTCCCAAGACAGGTTATTTGATGAGGCAAATCCTTTTTTCTTATCCCTGTTTCACAACTTTTTTTGGTTTTTATCTGTTTGTAAACAAAGCTTCTGTTGTTTGCTTAGTGGTTAGCCACCTCCACTGGTTGTGGACCAGATGAACTGAAAAATCTTGGAGGAATAAGGGAAGGTGCATTTATATGAAACTGCTATCCCATGGCAGTGTCTCAAGTGCACTTGCAGGCACAGTTGAGACAACTGTACCAATTCAGCAGGGTGTTGTGTCTCCAGCCTCCTCCTGAGCTTCACCCCTCCTTTGCTCAAGGTGACAGCAGTTTATCAGGTTCCCCAGCGCGGCGAGGCTGTGCTGACTCAAGTGGGCTGGAACCCTTTGTGGCCTGTTTGTGTCCCTGTGCTTCATTCTCTGACAGAGCTGATGGGGCTACTGCTTCTCGTCCTAAGGATCAGGCCGGGTCTGGTAGCTGCTGTAGAAAGATCCCTATCAGTGCATGTTTCTGGAATTGATTGTTCTTGTAAATTGTTTGCAACTTCATAGGAGGATTAACTCACCCCTAACTGTTAATCCTTATTTCTTCACAGGTATGAGTATGAAACTGGGAGGGAATCGGCGCTGGAGATGATTGCATACCTCCTCGACATGTTCCCACGGGTAACTAGCACCCCCTGGTGTTCCAAGCATCAAGCAGTTACTGTGGTTTGCAGTAACAGCATTTTCCAAGCAGTTCATTCTGGAAGCACTTGCTAGTTGCTGTTGTCTCTTAGCATGAGTAGAACATTCACTTATCTCCAAAGAATCTGGCTTTGCTCCAAAAGAGAAATGACATGCTGGAAAATCTGCAGTACTTCTTTGCCTAATGTGCTCAGTTTGCAAGTAAAATCAAGCTGTTTCAGCTGGAGTTTGGATAAACTCAATCGTGATTTATGCCAGGAAGAAACACAACCAGTTTAGGAAATAGTGTAGGAATAGAAAGGGAAGTCTAGAGTTTTCTCACTGTAAAGGTTTTTCAATATTCATGGAAGATTATTGACTGAACTGGTGTATGATGTACCATATCTGTTTGGTTAGCCTGACTGGAGAGGAAGGGCTTCTCAGTGGGGTGGATCAAAATGAAAGCTAAAAAATAACTATGCATCTATACAGGATCACATATGCAAAATCCTAAGATGCCTTGAAGCTCTGCAGCTGGAGCTTAACAGGGCACTGGGAGAAGTGCAAGCAAGCAAGAATTTGGAATGAAGAGAAATTCTGCATAGTAAGCTGAACTTCAGCACTGCCTGATGATTATTTCAGATTGGCTCCTGGGAACTCTTTAAAGTGGCAAAGAGCTGCAGTCTCTGAGAGAAGGATACTTGGGTGATTGCTGCAGTGCTGAGGGACTTAAGCCTGTTTCAGTGAGAGTTGGGCATGAAATTACTCCATCCTAAGGTTTCGCATTCACTTTGCTGACCCAGGCATATGGTAGCAAGTCAGAATCAGAGCAGGGCTGGGCCTGCTGTATACTCCCTGTGTGCTCCAACAACAGGATGATCCCATTTTAGCAGTTCAGATACCTTCACATGGAGCCCACTGCAGGCTAACACTGCTCCTTAATACAGTGCAGCAAATACCCCTCTTTTTAAATACCAGAAGTTACTTGGGTATCTGTGGTTGATTATGGTTGTTTCTTTCTAGGATCTCCTGCACAAATACTGTGGGCTGTTCTTTCTCTCTCTTTGTATGATGATGATAAATGATGACTCAGCCAAATGCAAAAAGATGGCAGCTTTGACATGTAAATCTCTTCTCAGTAAGATCAGCAATGAAAAACAAGATTTGATGTTTTCACTGGTCACAGAGTGGTTTCACAGCAAAAAGGTACTCTTTGGTCTTTTCACTGACCAGGTCTGAACTCTGTTGGAGGGCTGAGGGGGATTAATAAGACAAGTGAGAGATTGCTAGTACCAGATCTGGTGGGTTGGTGGATTAGTCATTCCTGACTCTAGCAAGAAATGGTACAGATTCATAAAGCTGCACAAATACAGGGACATGCTGATGCTGTAGGTCAGCCTACAGACTTCCCAGCTGCATTTTGCTGCTTTCTAATGGTTCCACTTTTTGGGTCAGGTATTTCACAGTGTAGTCTTTTCTCGGGTTAGAGGTTTGAGCAAATTCCTTAAAGTTCTTCTGATCCCAGCATTTTGTGCTGACTTTATCTCAGACATGCTTCATTCTGTTGCCAGCAACTGCAAGCAGCAAAACTGGTCTTCCAGATCTCCTGTTTTGATCTGGGTGCTTTGATGATAAGCTGTCCTCTAGCTGAACCCAGGTTCTGTCCCTCTACACTAGTAGATTTAGCATTCTGCAAAGTCTTGGTTTCCACCTCAGTTTTGGTTTGTAGCTGTAAGCTTCCCGTTGTAATGTGAAGAGTTGCAAAGTAGCTCCAGATCTCTGCAGTTGGGAACTGGGCTGGAAAAGGTCTTCTGGCATTCAGTGTTAGGATGTGTTCCCATTGATAGCTTGTGCTGCCAGGTGTTTTTATATCTAGCTGGCAGCATCTCCTTTTTCAATATACTCTGAAAACCAAGTTCTTTTAAGGTGTTAATTGGTAGCAGCAGAAGATATGGGTTGCTGTCAGCTCCTGCACTTGGGAGCTGCAGGATTTGATTATAAAGGGACTTTTATAAAGACTTAACAAGGGGTGTTATTTTTTGTGTGTCAGAGCTCACACAGGAGGTTGGCTGCCCAGGCATGTGGTTTGTTTGTTGAAGTGGATGGAGTAATGTTTGAACGGCGGCTTGAAGCAGTCCTCACTTTGATTGAACAAGAAATCAACCCACATAAATTTGAAAATGTAAGTAACTTTTCTCCATGCATGAAGCTCAAGGAAAGAGAATTAAGAAAATGGAAAAAGGGAAGAAGTGTAGGAGAGATTTAGCAGCTAGACTTAATTTCGTGTCTTTACTCACACATTTGTTCTGAAGGGGACCTCACTGACCTACAATCATATTTTTTTGCTCGCAAGCCCAAATTTGATGTCATATGTCACAGCACAAGGGAAAAAGGAACTTTGTAAAGCTAGCTGGCCTGAGCCTGCAGCCATACAGTGTAACCAGCAGATAGATATATTGCTCCCTGCAATGTGGAGAATGTGTCTGCTAGCTGCAGAGATTTGTGTAAGCATTGCAGATCAGGAGTGCGTGGCTTGTGACTGTCTCCTTTCTCCAGCATTACCTACAGCTTTAATTTTCAAAGGGGTTTCCTTCCTGTATTTCAGACCATGGTTTTGTTGTATGGAAAATCTTTTTAGTGCACATGATTAACTCAGAATAACAAGGCTGCCTCAGGTTCTGCTTGGCATGTGATAATCTCAAAGGGATCCCGGTCACTGTGCCTGGGGAGCAGCCATGAATTTTGCTAATGTTCAGCATGCTGCCCTTGCACTAGACAGAAAAGAACCTCGGGATCTGTAAATTGGCAAGATATGAAAATAAAATACCTGCAGTGATGAGAAATCTGGTGTAATCTCACTCTGTGCTGTGACATGTACTGACAACTTACATCAAACCAGCAGGGTGAGGACCACAGGCAGCACACACAGTGTTGTCAACACACACAGTGTTGTCATAACAACTCGGGGCTTCCCAGGTGATACAGGCAAATCTGCACTCAGCTGGGCTCTAATGACAAGAATGAAATCCAGGCAAATACATACACAGACATAATGTGTGTAATCACTTGCATTTAGAAACCCAGCAGTTTGTTATAGTAATGTCTATATGAAAAACAAGAAGAATGATTCTAATGCAGTCTCCTGCAGACATTCTCTCCAGAGGAGGTGGTTCTGTTCTGTTTATATTGGGAATTGGTTACGAGTCAGTTTTCTGGTTTTTTGAACACTTGATCTGAGATTTATTTAGCGAGGATTAATCAGCACTGTCCTCAGGTTCTCATAAGTATCTTTCTTGACTTGTTGATTCTATTAGATAACTGAAGAGGAAGAGGAGAAGGCTGCAGATAGGTTGCTATTCAGCCTTCTTGTGCTGGTAAAAAAGCTAATCACAGAGTGCAACTTGATTCAATTAACCAAGAACAGAGATGTTGTGAGCAGTATCTGGGGTAAGTATCATTACGGAATTATTACAGCTGCGTTACAAGAAAGATTTGTGTGCCTTGTGGTTTTTCCCATGTTAATACAAATGACCGAAATTTGTTATACAAGGTTTCCATTCTGCAAAATGCTAACACAGCAGTTACTGGGCAATGAAAGAGAAGTTGCTAATGGAAAGGTTACATGGCTGATGAAAACAAGACACCCTTTGTCTTAAATGCTTCGATGTACTTTCTGTTACCCTCAGAGCAAATAGTTGGAAACTATTGCATGTTTCACTATAATTACATTCTCTTGGATGAAAAGATTGAACTCTGCTGAGAAGATGAGGTTTCCTTGATCATACATAGCAGCCAGAAAGTGATGACACATGGTAATAGTGCTCTAAATACCGTGTGTCTGTCAGAATGCAAAGACCTGAAAGTTACTTGATCCAAGCAGTTTCCCCATGTGTGGGATTACACAGTATCGAGCTGGTTAATTGGCATTTTGTTGCCCTGATTTTAATTGCTTCATTTGCTGCAATCAGAAGACCTGGTGTGGCTGGTTAGTGACTTTGAACAGTCCAGCCTGCCAGGTGCCTTTATTGAGATGGCAGATAGTCATTGTTATCCTGGATTTTGGTGATGGGCAGCTTGGACAGAGGTGACACAGGAGGGCAGCTCCATTTCTTCTCTGGAGCATCTTCAGCCTCTCTCCAGGAGTGTGATTTGACCATCAACAGCAGAGCCAGCTGACACGAGTCTCACAGCTGCCAGTTCCCAGACATTATGGGCAGATGAGCTGTGGCACCGAGTCCCTGAGGGGACCAAAGTTGTTGCAGAAACGTGACTTGCCAGTCAGGATTGGAGCAAATGTCTTTTTGTGTTGTGCCCACTTTTCCTGCCCAATTGGCATCACCTTTCAGTGGTGACCGCATTTCTGGATGTTTCAAAGTGCTGTGGGTGCATTCAGGAATGCATGATCACTGTGAGGACATTTGGCTACCTGTAAGTGTTTGCTGCTCTCTGCTTAGGCTGGATTCAGTTGCTAGGAAGTCTTTTATTATGTTCTGAGCAGATGAGCACAGTTCCTTTCATTCACATTTTTTTTGAAGCATATGCTGTGGTAATTCTTGTGAGTGAACTGGTTCTATTTTTGCTCTCAATGGACTATCTCCTGTGCTGAAAGAGGTTTTCTTTTCCCCCAGATCATGTCCAGTCTCACCTGTGGTATCCTCACAGCTGGGTCTGGCTGACAGCCACTGAGATCTTTGGTTTGTTGTTTGCATCTTATAAGCCAGAAGATCTTGTCAACAAATGGAAGGAAAGTAAGTCAGGGAAGAGAAAAAAAACACCAACAGAGCTGTCTGCATCCATAGTCTTCTTGACTGCTGAACTGGACAAAAAGGTAATGATGTCTGTACTACTCCTTCTTTCTGCTCATGCCTATTCCCTGACTGGGAAAATAGTTCATAGTTTGGCATGCACGTTTCTCTTTTAGTTGCTTGTCTGCTGCCTAATTCTCAATTGCTTAAAGGATTTGAGGAGGTGTCTGCTGCAGGGAGGGGGCTTCTCTGGGGTCTTACTCTCAGAAGCACAAAAATACCTTTCTAGATTGTGAGATGCAGGCAGAAGTTGTGTTGAGCTGATCCTTTGGTCTCCCCTGGGAACTGCCTTTGGTGACTGCAGAATACTGTTTTGAGTCTCTGCTACCAGCTCCCTTCAATGGAGTCATTCCTTCTCCTTTTTCGTTTCCCTAGATGAAGGAACTCGTGTTTGCATTTTGCCATCAGCTGCAGTCCAAGTTCCTGGACGTGTCTCTGAGTGAGCAGGTAAGGGCAGGAGCCTGTCTGGGGCTGCAGGAGGACACAGAGCAGGCCCTGGCATGTGAGGGACATTGTGTCCTAGTCAGGATAGCACTGCTGCTGTCTGGTGGTGGTGGCTCAGGTCAAATACACAGTTCAGGGCCAGTTGCTCTCTGCTGAGGGCATCTGAGCAGCTGTAGGCCTCTTGGGGGCCCAGAAAGTCCCTGTTGTAGTGTCAGCCTACTGAGGGGTGGTAGGGACAGAAAGGGGGAGCACTATGCAGGGCAGGACTGGGGTCTCTGCCATTGCAGACTCCTGGGTTGGCAAGTTTCTCTTTCAGATCAAGTCTTGGCTCTTACGTGCCCTGGTGCTTACAGAGGCAACCTACAGTGACTGACTCATCTGTTTCCACACATCAGGTTATAAAGAATTTACTTTTTGTGGCCAAAGTTGTTTACTTGCTAGCCCCTGCCTTAGAAGAAGGTAAAGAGGCAGATGGAGGACTCAGCTGTGAAGTGGAAGAGCAGGAGGTGTCAGAGGATGAGAAAGATACTTCTGCTCAAGGAGAGGAAGAAAGAGAGGACACACAAGAGAAGGGCCAGCCAGCCACACTGCTGTGGTTAATGAAGAAGCTCTCTGTCATGGCAAAGAGAGAAGCAGCATATTCCCCTAAGGTCCCTTTAAAGGTAAGAACAAAAAGAACTGCTTTTGATGAGGTGGACACTTCTCCAGGATAGTGCTGCTCTGGCTCTTTGCTTTCAGGGGACAAGGTGCAGAGGGTGCTGTGAGCTCGCACTGAAGCAAGGATTAGTAGGTGCTGAAGAAACAAACCTTTCAGTTTGGGGTTCTCAGGAGAGGCTTGTGCCGGTCTGGTTCTTGCTGATGTTTTCAGCCTCCTGCAGGGTGGTGGAAGAGTGATAAACCCCAAGGCACCAAGCAGAAGGGGACAGAACCGTGCCTTTGATTGCCCAAGAGCAGTAGGCTTATGCAGGCAGGGGAATGGCAGTGTGGAGTAACTTGCTAGGAGAAGGGGAGGGGATGTGTGGGAGAGCATCTGGAAAAAGCACTGTGGTTCCCCACGGTGCAGAGTTAGGTAGAGCTTTCATGTCTTCAGCTGCCTCAGTTGAGGACAGTGAGAACAAGCCTGTTGTTCGAAGTGTCAACAGCTGCCAGCCCAGTCCCAGCTCACACAACAGGGGTTGTGTCTCTCTAAAGGCTGTACTTGGATGCAGTAAGACCTTGTTAACAGCACTGAGTTTGTGATTCAGGTGTCTAAAACAACACCTGCTGCATTGAACAGTGATGCATGGCTCTCTTGTAGCAGCTCAGTTACGAAGTTTCCTTCTAGCCTTCCTTATTCCATGTCCCCCACACTTTTTCAGAGAAGCTGCATCTTTAAGTTCCTGGGAGCAATCTCGGTGGATCTGGGGCAAGACAGGATCAAGCCCTACCTTCCAACAATTCTCACTCCTCTGTACAGGGAGCTGAACAGCAACTATGCAGAGCAAGGTAAGGGATTTCCCTCACAAAGAGGAATGTGCATCACAGCTGTGCTTCAGTACAACCACTACCTGCCATTCCTTTTGTCTCTTGAGGTGTTGATACTGTAATCGGTAATTTCACCTAGTTGCTGTCTAACCACAACACCAGGAAGGGAGGAGAGTGTATGTCAGCTGAACTAGAAATCTGCATGTTCAGAGACTGGAATGAAGTTAGGCACGCTTCTGTGTGCAAGTGGGTAAAGCCTGAGCACGTGATATAGCGAGAGAAGTGTAGTTCTCAAGGGCGGGGTCATGGTGGCAAGTCAGAGAGTCCTTGCTGAGGAGAGGAACTTGGAAGAACTGTCTGGAAGACTGAGGGAAATACCTGCCTCGCTCTCAGTTTTCCCTTAGCACTTCTTTGTAGCCTTTTTTCACCCCCTATATATTTTTTTTTGACAGTGATTATAGTTAATACATTGCCACTAATTAGTGATTCCAGCAATTAAGCCAGCTCTTGTTTTGCTTACCAAAATGCTGACTGACAAGGCTGGAATCATCTTTATTTCCAACAAAGCCTATTCCACTAGAACCCTAGGTGGCTATATATAGAAAGTCATTTGTACTTCACCTTTGGGATGCTTTTATCCTTCTAAAATTTTTTTTGCTTCTCAGAAGCATTATTTTTGTTTGCTGGTTGAAAAGCCACTCTTAGTTCTCTGGGAAAGCTGGTGAAGAACCAGCATGTTTCACAGGCACTAGTTTGGGCAAGGTCAATCAGTGCAGCCATCCTTTATTAAAGAAAGAGGAATCCATACTATGCTCTTGGCTTTCATTCCATATGCTGAAAAGATTAAGCCAGTTTTGTTTCAATAGATCCAACACTGAAGAACCTTTCCCAAGAAATTATAGAACTTCTCAAGAAGTTAGTGGGACTGGAGGCTTTTTCGCTGGCCTTTTCTTCTGTGCAGAAACAGGCCAACCAGAAAAGAGCAATGAGGAAAAAGCAGAGGGCTTTGCAGGTAAGATTCCACTTTCTCTTCCGAGTAAAAGAAATAGGGCTTCTCTAAAGTCTTGAGAGCTGCCCGGGGAGTTTTAAGAAGAACTTCATCTTGAAGTAGGACAGTTTCACCAGTTTATTTATGAAACTTCAAAGAAACTCTATCATCAGCCTCTTGGGCAGGTTCTGGCTGACAGCAATGCTTTCCCATTTACCTGAAGGGCAGAGCAGCCTGAATACCTTCAGTTTTGAGGAACCTAACACCCCATGCATTGTCTTAGCAGCTGCCAGTTTCTTAGGAAGTTCCTGATGTTCACAGGGACTGTTGTTGGTTGTTAATAAACAACATAACTATTTTTCCCTAGACTGTAGCAAATCCTGATATTGCTGCAAGGAGGAAGCTGAAGAGACACAAAAATAAAGCAGAAACCAGGAAGAGAAAAATAGAATCCCTGCGCCCTATGTACAAGGCCAAGCGACATCGAAGTCATGCACTGAAAGATTTGGCAATGGTGGAATGAAAAAGCTTTTCCTTCCTGGAGGATTAATTTATGAAAAGTAATATCAAGCTAAAGAACTAATTACTGTTTTAAAAAGTACTTGCATATTTTAATTGTATTTATTAGTATTTTTTATGTCCTCTTTTTCATCGAAGATCTTAAATAAACGCTTTTTTTCCAAACCTGTATATTTACCAGAGCATGTACAGTTGAATGGGCAACAACTATGATATTTTATATTAAATTTTACTTCATTTGTAAGAAATGGGTTCTGTGATGACTGCATTCCTACCTGTGAACACACTGGTCCCACAGAGAAAAGTCTGCCTCCTGACTTGGATTTGGCCTTCAGTTTCTGCACCTATACTGAGCTACTCACCTGTCACTTCTGGCTAAAATGAGAATACAGGAATAACAGCTCATGAAGGTGAAAGTTAAGGCCCTGGAACATCAGGGCAGTAGGTGTCTACTGAAGACACTGATTTTCCTTTCAGACACCCACTGAATGCCATGTTGGCAGCCAGATGTGCACTACTTGAGCTTTGTTGCTGTACTTCACTGTAACAGGGTGTCTGCACTGAAGGGTTACAAAGTAGAGCAATACCAGCTTAAGGAAACCTCTGCAAGTGTTCAGCTACTTGGCTGCTGAACTGGCAGCACTTGGACTTGTTTCTGTAAAGCAAGCAGCAAGCAAGCAGCCTCTAGCAAGTAACACAACCCTGGGTATAGCTGACAGTTCCAGATTTTATTAGTGTTCTATCCACACCAATATGTTGGCCACCAAAACCACCAAAGGAAGGAGGGATGACAAAAAACCCCAATGTTCCCAGCAAGTAAAACTTTCATACAAATTAACGTAAGTACATTCTTTAAACAAAAAGCAAGAAATGAAGTATGATAATGTACACAGACATTCACTTATTTCAGTTTTACAGTTCAAGAGAGGCATCCACATTACAGAAGTCAAATTCAAATCTGTCCTATTTACAATATCTGTGGCCTGAAAATACTTAACTGCAGAAAGGATGATGCTGGCTATAGCTGAAACTTCCTTGCACTGGTCAGTTTTGTATCACTGTCTGCTCTTCAAGGCCTCCACCAACCTAGGAAAAAGGTTAAGTCAGTTTACTGGAAAGTCATTTCAATTCTGCTGAAATACTTCCAGGAGAAAACCAGTCATTCTTCTAATGTGGACTCTTTTATGTCAGACCATCCACAAATCCAGTCTTATAAAAAACCCTACCAAAATCTATAAAATTAAGCCTATGAATGAAGCCTAACTAGACTGGTACTCACCATTCCATTGCTTCATCAAGCCCTGTGCCTTTAGTTGCAGAGGTTTTGAATATCTGCCATTTTCGGTCCTTCAAAGCTGGTAAGCCAAGGGCATTTGCCATTTCTGTGGGAGTCATGGCCTGTTCCATGTCCTGTTTATTTGCAAACACCACCAAAATGGCTTTCTTCAGCTCTTCTTCCTAAAAGAAAGGGAAATCATGGAAGTTGTTGTAGAGACTTCTACAGAATTTATTTGAGAGAAAACCTCTATAACAAAAAGGAACTTCAGCAGCTCTCAATGACTTTGTTTGCTGATTTCTGTTCTGTAGAAAATTCTTCAGTGAAAGAATGGTGTTTATTTTCAATTCCAGTATGATAGCCCATAGGAGCAGTTTCAAAACATGGCCAGTGCAAATTATGAAACAAGCTGGCAGCTGGATTTAACAAGGCACATTAAATGAGCTTGCAGGTATTTTGAGGGGAAGGGAGAGAGAAAGGAAGTGTTGCTCAACTCACTTATATTACCTTGTTCTACATGTGTTCTTCAGCTTCAAAACACAGTAGGATACTAATTACTGTCAATCCTTCAGGGCCTGATTTTGCCACCACTGCAGTACTGAGCAGCTGTCCTGGCAGGCAGGTAAATTTTCATATGACCACAAGGCTCCATGAGATTAACTGCCCGGATAAAGCTGCACAAACCCATGAAATACCTGCAGAGTGTTCAGTGCTTTTTTCAGTCCAAAGTGCTGCATGGGCTATAATGATGGCTGAAGTTGCACAAGTGAAGTTGAGCTTCACTTGATTCACTGAATCAAATTTCACATTCACTCCAAAAAAAAAGTTTTAATTTCTCCATTTTTTTACTGATAACAATTGTCATCCTTGTTTTCTTACCTCTAACATAGCAACAAGCTCTGATTTTGAAGTGCCAATTCTGTCTCGATCGCAGCTGTCCACTACATAAATGACAGCATCTGTGTTCGAATAGTAACACCGCCAGTAGGGCCTGCAGAGGAGGGAGAAGTTCCAGTCATGTCATTTGCATGTAAGCAATTCTTTTTAGCTGGAAAATTAAAAACAGATCACCCTGAGGAAGTAAAAACTGTCTCCGGGGTGAAAGACCCCAGGAGGCTTCAAAAATGAACAGACAATACAAATACTCTCCAAGGCAGAAAAAAAAAAAAAAAGTCCAATCCAACATAAAGCAAATAAAAAGCAGCTTGAAAACAGGGAAAGAACAGAAATGCTGGGGACAGATTTATTTGGGAATCAGACTGCAGGACATTAGGTCCATAACTGAGGGACAGGAAAGCATAAAAAGTTTAAAGACACAAGCATCTTCATTACAGTCACCAAAGAAGGATAACCAGAGAAATCTTAAATGACTAATTAATACAGGCAAGTAATTAACAAGGATCAAAACAAACCACCTTTTGCAGAATTACTGTACTGAAACTAAAAAGGGAAAGAACCTTTATCTCACTGACTGCACCTTCCTAACTAACTACACTGCACCTTGCTACTGAGCACTGAAAAAGGAATCAGTAAAGGATTGTACAGGGGTACTGATTTACATTACAAAACTTGTGAAGCTTGCTAAAAATTACCGTCTATACCTAAATCCAACTTTAATATTCTTAAGAATGCAAAGCTAGGAAGTATCTTTTAGGGTTTTTATCACCCCCTCCACTCTTTCTCAGAATGCTACTCAATTGCCTAGTACACTAATGAATTTGTTTTTCAAAGCAAAACTGAATACAAATGAAAACACTCGCTTGGTTTTTTCCGATCTGTAGTGCATTACAGGTTTTACAAACTGAATTCCATCAGATGAAAAGGCTTTCCTGAGAATGGGCTGGTTTTAAAACCAGTTTTCAGAAGTGCCTCCTAAGAGAATTCCAAGAACCTGGCATTCTTTAGAGCAAGTTAATTGACTTTAAGAAATCTATTACCTTATGCTTGTCTGTCCTCCTAAGTCCCAGACTTGAAATTTCAGATTCTTGTAAGTCACAGTTTCAACATTGAAGCCAATGGCTGAAACAAAGTTAAACAATTTCACTGTTGGTGATCTTCCCGTTTTTCTGAAGAATACCACAACACTTAGTTTAAGATTTTCGGACCTGAAAATTCTCAGTAGCTGCATAATGAAGTTCACGCCCTTTGCAAAGTTACCACAACAAACACGATTCAAAATAATGCAGAAATTTTTCTTCTTTGAACAATAAAAGCACATTGTTAAATTTTAGAGATTTGTAACAAATGCTAAGATTGGTAAAAATCCAGAGCAGTGTGCCTGAAATCACCAAAAGAAACAGAGCAAGGGTTGGAGAACTGGCCTGCTGTGATAACCAAGTACACAACTGGCAGCATGAGAGCACTAAGGAATGTGTGCTTCCTGTCCACAGAAGGTCTGCACTCTTGTAAAAACCACAGCAGAACCCAAGCAGAACCAGAGGACTCAATACCAATGTCTGGAACATCTAGGCTGCAATATCACATATGTCATTCCTTTTCCTGCCAGCCCAGGGAAACAGCACAGGGAAGTGAACAGTGGGCATAGGCTGCTTACAATTTATGGAGGGTGACATAAGCAAAACCCTTGGGCAAAAAGAGTATGGCTCAGCAAATACCCTGCTGGCTTCTAAAAGGTAACAGAGGCCTGAGCGAAGTCAGATTCAGGAGGAACACAACAGACATAATAGGGACACAAAAGTCAAGCATCCCTTGTCCTTCATGTTACACAGAGTGATCATGGCCAGAACACCTGGACACACTCACTGGGTGAGTGTGGCTGCATGAATGCCAAGACAAGTGGTGAAATCAGCTACATTTTTTTAAATAAGCATAATCTTCTCCCATGAAACCTCACATTGAGTCTTGTTATATTTTCTACAGAATGCAAAGTTAAATCATCTGATTTCTTCTTCTACATGTTAAACAAAAGTGTTTATATAACCCTTATCAAAAACAAAGGTATGATTTACTGACACTATCCTATGTACAGCAACAATGACCTCTGGAATTCACACAATAGCTATATTTGGAAACGAAGGAATTATACAGTCCACAGTTACCTATCATGGATAGCATGCCAAATCATGCTAACAATCTTGAGGTCAAATGCTTTTTGCATTTTGCAGAGCAGCATAAAATATTATTTTGTAATACTTTTATGCAAGAAAAATTCTTAGATACAGCAGTTCAAGGCTCCCAAAACACAAGGTCCTTTTGTTTATGAAGGAAGCGTGCAGTAAGTTCAGCTGGCAAAGTTTGTGTTAGAGCTACAGGCAAATCACAGGCTACAGGCAAATATGCTCCCTATGGGTAAATCACTTACTTGGAATGGTGGTCACAACTTCTCCAACTTGTAACCTGTAGAGAATGGTTGTTTTTCCTGCTCCATCCAGCCCCAGGATGAGAATCCTCATCTCTCGAGTTCCAAACAAACTGGAGAAGATAGTGGAGAAAAAGCCCCCTACAAAAAGCAGAAGAGAAAGACATTTCAATGTCAGCCAGCTCTGTGGAGGATATACAAAGGCAGACAGACCGATCTAATTTCTTACTGGACTACAAGCTGCTGCTTTTCTCCACTGAAAAAAGACAAGTTCAGGTTGTTGCCCAGATGGCTCAACTACATTATGTCCTCCTGGTTTATGTTGCCATTTTATGGTTCTATGGTAGCTCACTCCAGCAAATAATTTTGCAGCAGCATCAAGCCTTCTCAGTGTGGTTACAATTTTATTTTTTCCTTTTCTCTCATATGCCAAAATCTGAGTCATCTTTTTAGCTTGTATCAGACTCTATCTTTTCAGTGCCAGAGACTGAGCAAAAGGACCAAAAGAAGCCTGAAAAAACTCAGCATCAGATGATGTTTATAATCTTCCACAGAACTATCCACTTCTTTTTTTCTTAAAATTAGGTATAAGTCAGTAAACACATGTTAAATCAGTTATTACAAACAGCAAACCTGCACTAAATCAAGTACATTAATGCTACAGAGAAGTCTAGGAGCTGATTTTAAATATCCTTCTCGTTCTTTTTTTGCAAAACTGGTTTGCCCCAGCATCTCATTAATTCTCTAAATGCATGCAGAGTACTTGTATACAAGCTAATATCTGATTTATGCCTACTAGATTTTTATTCCTATAAAGAATACCAATGGTTCTAAGTAACAATTACTTTTTTTCCAATGATTTCTATAACAAACATATCCAATGTTAAATCATAATTTTGTAAATACACCTAAAGCCTGCAAAAAAAAATGAAACATCCAACAAGCCAGAATCACTGATGACACTGATAAATATATCAGAGACAAATTAAAGAAGATTTGCAACCAAAATCTTACTGAAAGGTGTTCTGATAAAAATTATTTCCTGTTTGCCTGTCTAGCCATCTGTGATGCCTTTCCAAGGAAAGGAGGGAGCAACGAGCTTATACCGCATGTTTGTACTTCAGAAGGAATTCAGACTGATAACAAGTTGCTTAATTTCTTCTAAGCCCATCCCACCACAGAAGCCAAACACACTACAGACCCAGAAAACAAGGAGAAGGTACAAGGGACCATCAGTTGCCAGTCTGCATAGTGCTGCTCATGGCACCTCTTACTGCCAGACAGGCAAACAGCCTTAAAAGAACTCAGCTGGAAAAAGGTATCTCAACAGAAACATCACAAGCAGAAGGCTACCACTGGCTGCATGGTGGCCTAAGATTCGAAAATTCAGTCAGTAACTTTGCTTGCCGCCAGATGCCTCTCACTCCCTCTTTCTATTGCTACTGTGTATGCTTTTCCCACACTAAACCACTGCTCAAATACCATGTCCAGTAAGACAGGTTAACGTCAATCACTTAACCCTCAGATTCAGGGCCTCAATTACATTTACTAGTCTGCAAGACCCTCTCTCCTAAATCTCTCCTTATTAGCAGTCCATCAGAGATTTGAATCAGAGTTTAATTCTGCCAGGTGTCAGGAGTACAGAAGCATGAGGATATGACCGAACACACCCTCCTGCCGCCGCACGGACAATTCGTCATCGCAAGGCAGCTCCAACGCGGCCTCCGGGCGCTCCAGCGGCGGCTGCCCGGGAACCGGCCCGCGGGCAGGGCCTGGCCCGAGCGCGGCCCTCAGCCTCGGCCTCCCGCCGCCGGCGGGCAGGACACCGTCCTTCCCAGCGGGAGGGCTCGGCACCGACCCTTCCGCCCTCCCCGCCGCCCCCGCCTCTTCGGCCGCCGGGAAGGGGCGTGTGGAACGGGACCCCTCGGGCGGCCGCTTCCCGCCCGCTCCTCACCCATGTCGAGCCGCTCCGCCGGCGCTCCGGCCCGCCCCGCTCCGCTGCCCTCGCCGCGCTGGCCCTGCCGCCGCCGCCCGGCTCCACGTCGAACGCCGCGGCGAGTAAACAAAGCGCTCTGCGCCCGCTCCCGCCGCCGTTTCGACACAGGGAGCGCGCCCACGCCCCCGGCCAGCAGGGAGCGGTCTGAGAGCGGGACCCTCCCCGCGCCCTCCCGGGACACGCCCGGGCGGGAAGAGGAGCGGGGAGAAAGGTTTCGGGAATAAAACCCGCGGCCCCGGGGCCAGCGCCTGACGAATCTGCGGCGACGGGAGCGCGCGGCGGCGTCAACGGCCCGGGGCGTCCCCGCTCCCGCCGCTCCTCGGCAGCACCCAGAGCCTCCTGCCACAGCGCTGGGAAAAGCGCGGGGTGCTTTCCAAAGAGCCCCGCATTCCACGGAGCCAGCACAACGCCCACATTACGTTCTCGGATTAGGGCTTGGGTTTCTCCGAGGGTGGTGGAGACACAAGGAAAATCCTCGTGTCAAAGTGCACCTGTGTAAAACATTATTACCAAGCTGCTCCTATGGAACAGCTAACAAGCCACACCCTTGACAGCAGCGCTGGCATCATCCCTCCGTAAAAATGATGTCATCCCCGTGATTAGGCTGTGCAGACAAGTAAATATAAAATCATAAAAAATGTTACCAATTATGTAACGAAAACTCAGAGGAAACATACAGTACAAGGCACAGGTGAATGAGGCTGTAAGCTCAGACTGAGTTAAGGGAGAAGTGCAACAGAGCTCTTGTCAATCATCAACGATTATGCTTCTTTTAATAGCTTTTTTACAGAAGATACAAGGATATATGAATGTTGCAGAGGAGAACAAACTACAGAACCAACCTACCACTCACAATTGCTGGCTTCCTCCCCCCTGCACTTCACTCCATCTTTATACTTGTGTGCCAGCAAGAAAAGCATAGAAACGTTTACTACCCCAGCCATAAGAACCAAACCTATAGCCATCACCTTCCATGACCTATATCACTTTTCTCATTTAAACTTTTTCAAAGAGAAGGAGCTTGTACTTCTTTCAGCTGAAAAAACGGCAGGACGAGGGGGAGCAGAAATTAGCAGTTCAGGGTGCAAAATGAATATAAAATCCACACCACAGTAATCAGTCTGCAAGTGATGAAACATGAACCCTATGGTTTCATTAAGTCTGTGTGTGAAACAGGAACAACACAGACAAAGATGTTTAAGTTTCCTCTGAAAGCATCAACAAATGTAGTATCATCACAGCTGCAGAACTTCCTGTTTCCTTGATGTCCTCCATTACAATTCTTTCTTGCTTGACATTTTACATTATTCATAACTCAGTCGAAAAAAATCCTTTATTTTTTATGTCAAGTTGGGAGCAGTATGAAAGAATACACAAAACTCATCCACGGAGATAAAAAAAAAAGTAACAAAATAATTCTGACAGTATTTAGAAAATGCTTGATCTACAAAATGCAATGATCCAGAAGGTCTCCCCTAGCCCACTGCTTCACTGGGCAAGCAGCATGTATCAAGAGTCTTTTAGGTCCTTGATATCCTTAGGAGACCACGGATACGTCTAACGAGAGCTTGGATAAAGGTGTATCGTGAGCGAACCTTGGAATATAAACCTTCGATGTCCAGAAGCTTCTTCTGCAGAGATTCACCAAAGCTGTTCGTGGCTTCCATCTGGAGCTGAAAAACAGAGATTTGATGCAGTCATCAGTACAGAATCTTCTCTTCCCAAAGTGCCAGCTTATCATCCACTCCCTGTCAACTCCTTCACTATGATTTATTCTCTAACCTGCTTTCCAAAGAATGGGGTTTTCTAACTTCTCTAATAAGTACTGCTTATTCTGTTTTAGGAATTATCAGTTATAATTCAGCTTCTTCACTTATAGTCATACCAACACGTCTTCCAATTGAAATTTTCCTAGTCTTTTAAGGACTAATTTAGAGAGTCTGTGTGCACTAACAACATTTTTTTCATTTATGCATATGTAAGAGGTCACTGAGTTAACTACATTCTAAGTAGCTTACCAAAATGATATTGTACAATTTACTTTTGAACAAATTAAATAAATGACAGATGCCTCATCACAAAACACACAGCAACTTTTCTTACAATTCTAGATCTTACAAAGGTACTTGAGACTGCAGTTTTGACAAACAGGTTTTTTTTTCCCTGCACAGTCATAGAAATGTCAGTGGGATTTATTAATAAATATCTTTTTTCCTGCCACCTCTGCACCAAATTTACACAAACTATGAAACTGCTGTGTTAAGTGTGGAAATTACTTCTATTCTAACATTCACATTTTAGAGTCTTCTCAGTTCCTTTTGATCTCATTTCTCTATAGTGTAGCTGAAGCTGACCTGTAGTGAACAGTTGGAGAACCACAGAAAATTGGGAAACTTGCCCTCATATTGCGGGTCTTTCACGGATAAGTGGTGTTTTCAGAATGTTATTGTTAAAAAAACACTGTTTAGCTCGTTGGTAAGAGAAAATTAATTATTACTCTGTTTTGTAAGCATAATTCATGTTTTACTTAACACTTCATATTAAGATTTGAAGATACGTGCACAGCAGCACAAGTGCCACCTGTTTCACAATATTTTCCAAAACAAATTTGTAATGCTTCACTAATCCTAAATTAAGTTATATGCTGTTGGTGTTCCTGCAGGTTGTTCAAAGTGGGACAACAACAGTCAGACTGCTCCCAATAGCTGCATGGTAGCCAGGAGCATTCTATCCCCTGCAGCCGACTGTCACATCTCACCTGCTCTATATCGTGCTGGCTCACTCGATTCAGTCCACTACTGAAATCCAAGCTTGGCTCCGAACCAAAGGAATCTGGCAATAGTAAATGAGATGTTAAAATTATGTTGGCTGCTCTGCACTATCTCTGTATCTAGTCATATAACAAATTTAAAACAGTGTTTCAATTTGGTCCAAAAATAAGCTTATGAATTAGTAATTACACTAATTTTTTGACTTAAATGATTTAGAGAAAATATATAAAGAGTCATAAATAATTTTGATCACACAACATGGCACTTTAAGCAAAAGACTCTTCCCCAAATCCCCTCTCCCTGATTACCTTCCATTTTTCTTTAAAAAAAAAAAAAATTCAACGAATTAAAAATCTGGTGAATCAATGACGGCTATAATTCTAAAAATACTTCTAAACCCACCAGTATTAACTTTACTTCTTAATTTCATCTTAGATTATTATATTGAAATATTTTCCTATAAACTATTTTGGATAACTGATCTGATTATATTAGCTGAACTTAACTTTGTTTTGCAGTTTGAAGAGCAAAAATAAAAAAAATAGTTACTTTTACTTTCCTTTAGAGGTTGTTTGTAATACACAAACCCCAAAAATCTGTGAGTAAACATTATCAGTATTGCCAGTTCTACAGTGGAATATCCAAAGGTGTGCCAAATTCAAATAAAATGTCTTTTATTAAATATAAAAGGCAAGATATTAAGGGAAGGAGACCAGTTTTAAAGCTAACCATAGGCTATTCAAAGGAACTCTGATGTTTGAGAAATTTTACCTTGCAGCCTTCCTTTCTTAAATGACATCCTAGAGGACAGCAGTGGGTCTTGGGAGTCAGCGGGTGTGCAGTGCAATAGGTAGTGTTCCAGATGGCGCCAAAGAATGAAGAGACATATTTCTATAATATCTGCAAACACATCTCAGTGAAGGACTTCAATTTGGTTGTCTTTGGGTTGTACATTTACTGTATATTTACACACTTGGGAGCAGCTGAAGATGTCAGCTCAACCACCTGTCACCTCCTCCACTGCCACGGCCCAGTGATGGATTGCTCACACTCACTCTCCTCATCACCTCGCAGAGCCTTAATCCAGCCCTCAGGAGGAGAGCAAAGTATGGAGTGCTCCTGTGGTTTGTAAAGGCACCTCAGCTGCAGCCACTGAATTAAAGCCGAGGTTATAAAGCTGGGGATGGCAGTAACATCTTTGCTGGTAACAGCTCAGTGTACAAGAGCATATCTTTCCCAAGGAAGGTTACAGAGGAAAATTCTGATCTGTTGAAAACAACTCTTTTGTCTGTGACTGGTTATTTCCATAGAATTACTGATGTTTACGAGATTTAGGTTTATGCCAGGTTGACTATAAGACTAGAAACTCCTATTATGATAGGCACATCGAAATTATTTTTCAGAGTATTTCTTCCACCACACTTGGACAAGTGTGAATGTTTAGGGGGTCTGGATACTAAATTCACAATTCCTTTACTATCATGCTGCACAAAGTCCTAGCAGGGTCTCAAAATGGGAATTACCAACTTCAAAACACTTGTATTCTAGCAATAGCAGAGCAATACCCTCCTAAGTTAACTCTAAGTATTTCAAATCTATTTTTTGTAAAAAAATTTTGCTCAAAATGGTCAGGAATCCAGGTAGAAAAAACTGTTTCTATCTCTCTGCTTTTCTGGAGCATCACCTTGAGGGTCATTTCAATTTTAGAAGGATACAGGAACAGAGGGAGAGCAACTTGGCTCGGTTATTTATTAGCTTCACCAGGCGCCGCCTTGCCAAGACGTATTTTTGGGAAGTGGAAATCTTGTCAACCCCAGCTGGCATAACTGACTGACACAACTGTGACAGGAAGAGAAAAAACAGAAAGACTGTAGCAAATCACAGAACATCAAGAAAAATAAGCAAATAAGATTACTTATTAGTATCTAGAGCTTTCTTGTAAGCTACTATTTCTTTAAAACCTTGCTCTCTATTTTGAATTTGCATAATCTCGATGACTAAAAAGTGGAAAAATGAAGCATATTCTCAAACAACTATAATGAAAATCACAACTTTTACAAAGTTAAGTCAAATATTTTCCCCTGAAGTTTTAGATCACTCATTCTATGGACACCCTTCACCAACAGTAGAAAAGAATATGCACAACAATGGAACTACTTGCTTATCTAAGATGCTTTGGAGCCTTTGTTACAGCTATGTCCAAGTTACTTCAACACAGAAACTATGGAGTCAGAAGAACAATTACCTCTTTTATTTCATCTGGTGGCAGTTGCTCCACATTTTGCAGTTTGTTAACACTCTGACGATGGCTGTCATAGTAACTGAAGAAATCACTCGTGCTCTGTTTCAGCAGGTAGACAATAATGCCCAGGCCAGGCAAGTGCCAATAAGGGACCACTGGTGCTTGTGTATCTAGACAAGACGTTGAAGATAAAAAAACAAAACTAAAAAGCCCCACGAAATCAATAAGGTATGCTCTCTGCTAATAACCTAGTGAAAGACATGAAAGCACTGGCAAGAATATTTTGCACTTGGTTCATAAGTAATGTAAATGAAAGTCCAAGAAAAAAGTTCTGTGGCTGCATTACTTAAAGGCAGTCAGCCTAGTGCAGTATTGAGTATAACATGTGAAATGTAACTCATTTAGAAGACTTACTATTTACATATTTTAGCCATTCAGTTGGATAATGACACAGTGTAAACTCTTGCCATGTGTTGTAATAGAGTTCCAGTCAGCATCAAAACATATATTACATGTCGTAAATGAGGCCCTAGTTTAAAATAATGTAATCCAGCACAGGAGCTGAAAAAACAAGAAATCTTGACCTTCTCCTGTCTTGTGCTATTTATGTACATACATATCTTTTCTGACACATAATTCTGAGGCTGTGAATGAAGTGAATAAAAAAAATAACTTGTTTGTTTTAACTAGGATTAGTTTCCTGATTTGGCTTAGTGCAAGGCTGAACAAGCATGGATTCCAGAATGACCGAGTGAGCAGCTACAGTGTTGGTATAAAGTGACTTCAAGAAGATGTGAAACTACAGTCTCTGGTTCATTATTTTGTAGTAGCCCAAATGTCACAGTGCTCAGTCTCCTAAAACAGCAAGTCAAAAATCTCACCTTGCCGAGGCCCATCTCGGTTGGTTGACTCAGACAGGCTGGGAGTAAACAGACAAACCGTGTGCTGAAAACTGGGGGCGCTTTGCAACATCAGTGACTCACAGTATTCCATAACGTTTGCACAGATCTGCCAACAAAGGAAAAAAAAACCCAGCAAGTCATTTACAGTATCTAAAGGCTTTGGAGCATTAAATTTTACATGGAAACATATCAGTGAACAACATGCTTGGCTCCTCCCTTCTCACCAGAATGTGACGGTTCTATTTTCTCATCAGTAACACACTCTCTTCTACTTCAAGTCTAAGACTTGCAACTTTCCCTCTTTCCCAAACTTGCTAGCTAAAATTTCTGGGTAATTTTATGTCCTCTTTGGCTCTAACTTAGTGTTAGCCATTGCCCTCTATATCCAGCTTTCATTTTGTAAATTTCTGATCAATTTAAGCCTTCAAAATTCACAGAGTTTGTACCCAAAACAATAAAGGTTTCTAATGCAAATGTAAGTAAACACATTTTCCAGGGTTACTTTAAATAAAATGTGGAATCCTATACCACACTAAAATCAGTATAGAGCATTACCACTATCGTATGAAGTTATGGTAATTAAACAAATCTGCACAGAAGGTAAAATGTTGAGACTGAAGGCTCTAGCCATCTTGTGTCCCTACCTGTTGCATGGCCAACTCAATTTCATCCCTCTTGTTCACTCTGTCTCCCGCTGCGTTATCATCTTGCAACTTGAACTGACGAAGTCTGTCTGATCCTCCAAAGCGACTCAGAAGTCCTAAGCACTGGCGCTGCCATAAGGAAGGAACATTTAAATCAGCATCACAACAAATGATGTGCATTACTCTCTTTACTTAAGTGATACATGTCCCTTAAAACACACTATGAAGAAAGCAATGCAAATAAAATTTTAGCACTTTGTAAACAAAATTTAAATTTTCAGTGTTTTAACTTACCTTGATTTAATTTTGAAATTAATGGCGCCCTAAAACACTGCCAATGAGAAATGAATGCAATTCACAAGTGCACAACTTTGTCTTATGTCTCTTGCAGACTATTATACAGACTACTATCAAAGACAGTTTAGGTTTACCTATTGCCACACCTGAAATACCTTTACCTATATAGACAAACAAAATCTGGTAATTCCCTTAAAAGCAGAGTACAAAACCTAATTCAGTAGGAAAGAAATAAACCACTAGTGTGTCTGATATACCAAATTGTTGAGCTGGAGACATGCTTATGGCCAAAGTGGTAACACACTATTTCTGCATTGCTTCACATGCTTTAGTGTTGACTTCCAATTTTTCTCTTCACATGAGTCCTAAGCCAGGAAGGAAAACAAAGTCCCTGATGCAACCCTGATGTTGCCAAATGTTATCTTTTCTACTGGACGGGGAAGTGTGGGATGGCACCAAAAAATGGACCACCAAAACCCCATCCCACTCCCATACAAACCATCCCCACTCCCACAAAAAGCCCCAAACTACCATACATTTTTCTTGATGCTGGAAAACATCCCTTTCCTAACTGCTACTACTCAGAGCAAAAAAGCAGCAAGAAACACATCCAGATAGCCAATTCTAAAAGGACAAGGGTTAAACACATGACTTTATTACCTGAAATCGCCCTATGTGTCCTTGTAGCTCCATCTGTGTCCCTTCATTAACATCCATGTCCAGCTCATTTAACACTCCTGATAAAAGATACAGCCATTAAATAACTGTTTGTTTGGGCTTTTTTAAACAGATTTACGCAGTATATACCTTTAAATACAAGCACTGATCAGAAATATTTCAGCCAAACATAAAACTCGTATTTTGCATATTTTTTGAGCAAAACATTCAGATATGAATGAATGCAGCTACCAGGAGATGCATGAGAGCATGTAGCTTACTGTTCTGGCAAGTAATCAAATGGGGTAAGGGGGAAGAGAGGCTGGCAGGGCAATTGCAGCTGTTGTGCAAAGCTGTGTATACTGTAAGCAAAGAAGCACTTGGGCTTAACCTACAGCTCTGCACTCCTTTCTGTTGTGGTCAGACACCTCTCCTGAACAAAGAAAGCCATTGAATCAAAACAGAGAAGTTATTTTGAACTGGTAAGCATGCAGAAGAAATCACAATATCCATCACAATAATTATTAGCCCTTATTACATATAATAATAATATATTATTATTGTACAACTATAATAAAATATTATTATAAATAATAATTATATTTTATATACAATTGTACATTTTTATATCTATATATATATAACTAGTAGTAGTAGTAAGTCACCCAAGAGAAATGTCAGTATGCTGATCTGCAGTGCTTCCCCCCAGGAAGCTTTATTTTTTAAATAAATAAAGCCACAGAAGAAATTTTAAAAAACATGGCTATGCAAACAATTTTCTATCTTAATTTCCTCAGATACAAAACTTACTGAATAAAATTTCTTTTTTGAAGATACCACAGAAACTTTGAACAGTTCTATTTGCAAGCCACCTCCAAGACAGAAAGTACTTAGTGTAAGGTAGAATGATGGAAAGAAAATGGAAATTCAAACACATATGGGTAAGAGCACTATGTCTACTGCAAATCCACCATATTTACTTCAAGAACAATTACGTAACATTTCCCCATTTTTCTCAGGGCTCTACATGTCAAAAAAAAATCTGTATTGTCATAGATATTCTCTTCTTACTGTTTCTTTAAGAAAACAAAGCCTGAGATTCATGCAGAGGGGGCTGAGACTTCAAAAATGCAGTTCCTACCAGGCAAAGCTGCCTTGCTGATTATTCCTGTCAGGAAGGCCAGCTCCTGGAGAGATCCAACACTTATATCTTGACACCTCAGGATTGCCTGGATAGTATCTGAATGGGAAATTAGAAACTGCAAAACCTGCACCACAAAAAAAAAGAGCAAATATGAATGACTCAAAATTTAACAGTGAGCAGAGAGGAAGCAATGCTTTTGAACAATTTTAAAAGACCTCCTGTACCAGTGAGGATGGGATTAAAAAAAAAAAGGCAAAAAAAGCTTACTATCAGAGTAAAGGCACCTATAATTTCTTTGAATTAGCAACAGCAGTGATATTCTAGCATCTTTTGGAACTTACCTGTCCTGCTGCTTGCAAATGTTGTGCCATGCTGGATGTGAGGATCACTTGACACAGTTGAAGAGCTGGAAGAAGAATCTGGCGATAACGTTCCACTGGAGCAGGAATGAAGACTGGGGGATCTCTCATTGCATACATTCTTAGGAGGTTTAAAAAGAAGGGAGAAAAAAAATAAAAAAGAGTGCAAGAAGAGTGAAGTCTACTAGTGAGGTAGAGCCTCAGCCTACAATCACTCTTAAGAACCTAAACACATATTTCAATAAGAGGTCTGGACTTGATCTGAGTTTATATTGGAAAAGCAACACATTCATGATACACAGCTGCTGCCAGACATTTTCTTTAAGCTGGGAAAATTACTTCTTTTCATTATACTACACTAAACCAGATTACTTAGTTGCAGAAACACGATACCTGCTTACTGATATATAAAACTAAGTATTCTCAAATATTTTAGGAAGAGTTCTGCTTAATTCTAGAGCAACTGCTAAATACAGTCCTCTACACAATCTTCTATGTCTAACTGGAACTTTCAAATAGTATACCTTGTCCAAGTCTTAAATTTTTCCAAAGTGTTCGAACTTCCAGTGTGTCAGTAAGTTTAAACTAAGTTTAAAACAGGGACCAAGGCTGGAAATCAACCCAGGTAATTTCCCCTATATATGGAATCTCCTTCTCTGAGATCTTCTCTCAATCACCTCACAATGACTAACGTGGCAACACATCAAGAAACCTGCCAGGCAATATATAACTGTGAATATATATTTTTTTTTAAATACATCTTAAAATATTTCTGAAATAGCATTTAATTCACTGCTCACTCAATGCTTTATGGGTGAGGACAAACTGCACTTCACCAGCTGCAAAGCCCCCAAAATAAGTTTACAGTGTAAGCTGTTTTTCAAACATCAGAGTATAAATTATTTAATAATAATACATTATTTCTATTCAAGATACCAAGTAAGATTTTGTGTAGTCTAAGTAATTAGCATGCAAGTACAACCTCACACTCACTTATCTGAAATTTTTCTCTCAATAAAAGGTAGCTTTAAACTGAAATGATAGGTTTAAGAAACACACAGACACACACAAAGGATAAACCCACGAATCATTACTCAAAAATCATGAGGCTGTAAAAAGATGTGATGTGCTTCCAAGAAGACTGTATTATGGTTTCATCATCAGCCAGAGACCCAACACTTACGCCTGATGGTCTGTTTCAGGTCGCATGTCGTACACTTGGCACTGTGCCAGCCGCACAATCACTCCAGACCGCAGCAGCTCTAACGCGCCTTGCTGACTTTTAGCGATTCGAGTGAGGAATGCCTACACAAGAGCAGAGAAGATTAAGTTTTGGAGATGCACAACGAGACTTATAATGTCTACTTTCTCGCTTGATTTTAGCTAAGGATTACCCTCAGTGCAGGTAGCTCAGAGAGCAGCTGCAGTGTGGCTGCAGATTAAGCTCTGGGTGGCAGAAGGCCCAGGCAAGAGCCTGTGAACTACCCACCCTTTGCAAAACAAGAGGCAGGAGGGACGTGTGGCACCTCAGAGACACTACAGGGGAGGAGGACTCAGCGGGAAGACCCCAGACTCACACAGACTGTGAGGGTATAAAAGCCCAGGGATTCCTTTGTTCAGAGTTCCTCCTCAGAGGCATCAGCTCGAGTTCTTATTCTGTTGTTGCACCACGATTAAAACATTTTAAGGATCCATATGTCTGAGACTGCCCTGGGAAACCTGGGGTCAAACCAGTAAGAAAACCTGGTCTGACAGTGAGTGTGGTGAGGGTAGGGAGTCAAGCAGGGCACCCTTTGGTCACTGAAGCCACTTGCTGTGAAGGGGCTTTGGTCTCAGCAGTTAAAATCTCTGGTGGTGCAAGTGTGACTGCCAGAGTGCTCCTGAATGGTCAGACAAGAAAGTTTCCTTAACACTATCTCTGAGTACAATCAATGCAAAGTGCAGACAAACAATTTTTATTAAAAAATAAAATTAAAAAATAAACACTGTAACATCAAACCATTTCTGAAGTACTATTACCATTTTGGACTCATAGGTGTACAGCGCCTTAAGCAAAGGGGGTTGAGGTGTGAGCAGGCTCTGAAGAGCCAGATCATCATCTGCTAGGCTATCCACAAGCACCTTCAGGTAGCCACTATTGGAGAGATACAACAGCCACTGCTGCTGCTTGTCTACTGAAACAATGTGATCAAGTAAAGCCAATGCCAGCATCTGGGATGAGGGAAGAAAAAAAAATAAAAGCAAACACATCAAAACAGATTTAAATCTATGAGCTCAATGAGATTTTTAATAAATACCTAGAAATGCGAAATGCTAAGCAGTTTCTTCTAATAGCTTCTTATAAGCAGAATGCATTTCTTCACTACAACTGCAATCATTTATGTGAAAAAGATTTTAAGATTTCTTGACACTAATATAGTATGAGCCAATTACCTTTCTCAACTATTCTTTTAAAATTACAGATATTGTTGACCAATAACTGAGCCAAAATATTTTAATGAAGTATTGCCTCAAGCACAATCACTATTTAAAACTAGTTAGTCTTCTGACTAGATTCTCATCTACTGGCTACTATCAGAAATTACTTTCTCATGAAGTCATCTTCCCAAGGTGAGTAAATAAACTGGGAAGTCCATGACTTAAAAATACTAACAAATAGCTGTCACAGAGGTCCCTACCTACATCTTTTGCAGCAGAGCTTTCCACCCTTATTTTTAAACAATATGACACATAGCCTCGTTGAGAAAAAAAATCATATGCATGTATGGCTCTACTTTCAAGAGCTTGAAGAACGAGTAGGAGGACAGAAACATCAAACAGATCAAGTATCTACAAAAACGTTCTCGTTCTACCTCATGAAACTTCCCATCTCTATAGAGAGGTACAATGTTCCTTAAAACAAACACAACAGTAGTTTTAAAAGAAGACATTCATTTACCCGGCCTATCTCATGGCCATCACAAGCATCCCGACAGACCACCTCCATCAGAGCTGCCCCATAACTCTCAATTGTTGCCATATTTTCCCGTTGCAATTTACTAAACACATCTTCAGGAGCTGTCAAGTGCTCCCACATAGTTTTTTTAGCTGTAAAAAGCAAATAAAACAAAAAATTAAAACATTCAAACACAGGCATCTTAGCATTACCTTAGCTACAGCTGATGCTACATCCTTCAAGGCATTCTATCTTGCAGCAGAAATGCTCCAAAAAATAGTTAAGAGTTTTCAAATGAACTACAAATGTTCTACAAATCCATCCCTCCTTGAACATCACACAGACCAGCCAGAGCAAAAAGTGTGTGCTGTATACATACACCACCCGTGTAAACGGTCTGCTTAAAATAATCCAAATGTTCAGTACTTGTTATACAGAAAAACTAACAGGCCTAAAACTGGAAGTGTTCAGGGCCAGGTTGGATAAGGCTTCGAGCAACCTGGTCTGGTGTCCCTGCCCACAGCAGGGGTTAGAACGAGATAATTTTAAAGCTCCCTTCCAACACAAACCATCCTGTGATTCTATGAACTTTCACTGCATTAACTCTGAGGTAAGTAAACAAGGTAACTTGAATGGGAGAGAATGAAAACAAAGTCAGTAATAAACTACAAAGGGGTCATAACAAATTCATAGGTTTTTTTTTCCTTTAACTACTGTAGCTCAAAATACAGACCAAGTAAGAGTCTGCATGCAGATACTAGCCCCAAGATATTTTTTTTTCAATCCTTGTCTGAGCTCTAAGATTAAATAATTATTAGAAACACCAACAATGCAAATATCTAGGCCATTCACAGAGAGAATCTGATATTTACCATAAGCACTCTCAGACAAAAGCAACTCTGGTTGGCTTATTTTTTGGGGAGGGGGTGGTGGTGGGGTGTGTGTAAGGCTTTTTTGAGGGGGATCTTCAGACAAAGGAAGAGAAAGGGTATGAAATAACCCTTGGGGTTTGTTTTGAGTTTTTTTTGTGTGGTTGGTGTTTTGCTTTTTTTTTTTGCTTCGGAATTTTGTTTTGTTTGTTTTACTGTTTTGGGTTTTTTTAAATGGGATCACTGTGGTATGAGTGTGCATAAAGATGTGAATGCAATATATTTCTACTGCTGGACCTACTTGAGAACAGTTACAAGTCATCTCCAGTCCTTTGATAGGCTTGTAGCTATGATGCACAGCTGTAAATGGACACAAATTAGGTATCCTCTTTAGTGCTAGAGATCAGAAATTTAATATTCTCATCCTGAACAACAGATTTTGAATGCATACGCAGCTAGACAGGTCAGAATATAAGGTAAGTATTGTTTAGCATAAGAAATTAATTTCAGAGGCTCTTGGAGCAAGATATTTTCCATCTGTTTCCAGAAGACAACTCAGCATGCAGAAACTACCATCCAGGGTTTAATAACAGCTTATTTTTTGCTCTTTTCCAAATACAGTTGGACCATACCTGCTTCCAAAGTGTCTGGTTCATCTGGTCTCTGGGCAATCTGCAAATAATAAAGCAGTGATCCATAAAGGTGCGTCCTCACTCTCTGGAAGCCACCACCTGTTAACAAGAAATACTTGCAATTAAAACCAAACAAATGTAAATTCCATAAAGACAATCTTCCACTCGCACTTAATTTAACTTTCCTATGGTGGTGCTGGCAGAAATAAATAAAACAACTAGCCTCCTTAGGGTAAAGTTCTACTGTTTGCATAAAAGTATATTTATGAGTAAATTCAGCAAGTTTATGCTGTTCCAAAAGAATGACAATATGAAACCTTCTTTACAGTCATTTACATATCTCTCAGTTCTGTTTGTCATTCAGATTTCTTTTAAAAAGTGTTGGTTAATTTTTTTTTGTTAGTAACATCACTTATATCTACACTGATCATGTAAGATCCATCTAGTTGACTGAAACAAAAATGTTCACTGCATTTTCTGAAAGCAACTCAGACCATCTTTTTATTCACACACACACTCTGCAAAAGTCAACACACCTGTTTTCAAAATGAAATCCAGCAGCTTTTTTAAAATGATATGGAGGGAGGAGTCACCAATGGAAGCAAAACCCATGGATATGCTTTCAGAGCCAGGTGATGAGGTGAAAGAACCATCCAGCATCAAGAGATACTGGGACTGTCCTGCCATAGGGAGTACAAGTGGCTGTTTCTGCTCTGTTTTCACAGACTGGCTCAGGTGGGCAGTCAGGGTGAACACAGCCCCTGCCACCACTGGCATCAACTCCTGAGCTGCATCATCATCAAGGATCTTAACACAGAAGAAGAAAGAAGAAAAAAAAAAAGCAAAAGAAAAGAAAATGTTTAAAAGTATCTGATTTCATGAGTTATTAAAGCAATTAAATTAGCTCTCACAACTATTTAGTGTGCTTAAGGATTTCAGTAACATGACAGTATTTAAAACACATCAAAACCAGTAATGTCAGAATCTTGTTCAGAAACCTAAGCCAACACATTTTATCTGAGAAGGCCATTAGCCTTCTGGTTTTTATTTACATAAATCACAGGCAGGCTGATAATTAAATCTGGATGGCAGAAAGAGAAGGAATGTGTTGACATTTGATATGCTTTATTAGTAAAATACCTAAACCTAAGCTAAGGAAGGAACAAGTGGCTTTACAGTTATTTTACTACCATTTAAAATGTGAAGGTACAACTTAAAAAATCCAAAGGGTTGAGCATCCAAGAAGCATTAAGACAACGTGGAAAAACACCAACAAGAAATTTGCATAGGCTATTTTTGTCACCCTTATTTAAAAGGTAAATCTGGTATCTTTATCACTAATACTGAAGAAGCTTTCCTTTTAAGCAATATAATTTTGAACAGTAATTCAATTATTTTCAATAGGCAGTAACAATTTTTTTTTCTCAAATTCACAAAAGTCTTCATCAAAGTGTTACAGAAAATTAAAAGTCTGTAATTTCCTCTCTGTAAAGATTTTAGGAAAGAAATTTCTTCTCCTAGTGAAGGCCTCCCTCATTTCCTGTTTTATTAATTTCGTTCACATAAGAAACAAAACCAGCACTCCACCAAAAAATAAGTAACTTTTAGTTAACTCCTACAGAAAAAAATAATGGAAGTAACAAAAACAAAACCCAAAAAGATCACCTTGAAAAGATAAAACATTTTCATACATATTTCTCAAAACAAAACTATTAATCAGAACTACAAACCATGCAACTCTTGCAATAAAGCAAAAAAATAATAGTGCCCCAGCAGCCTGAAAAATACAATGATCCTTCATTAAACGCTGCCTTTTAGAATGGCTGTGTCAGTCGTAACTGTCTAGTCTGTCTCAAAAATTATTACTGTAATTCAGCAGTAAAACATCTAGACTTCTAAGACAAACTCTCACACTTTCAAAAGCCCTTCTAACTGTAAAATCTTTAATTTTTCTACTTTGAAGCTTCATTCAACTCTTCAATTTTTCAAAAGAAGTGGCAGTAGGATTTGCAGTGAGTTGTCTAAATGCAACAAATTAGCAAATACAGTAGTTTGCTTTCAGCCTTTGGTAAGTTCTTCTTTGTTTCCCATCAAAGCAGGGTGTTTCTTTTTCACACACTTTTTCCAGACTACCATCATACTGGACTATACTGAAATATCTTTGAAATCTGTCAATATATATTTTTCATAGTTCAGGAGTAGCTATGCCAGAATATAGAGCATCCCTCCTAACCAGAGCACGTTCAGCTTCAGCATAGCAACGATTGGAAAACTAAACAGAATACTAAAGGCAGGCAAAATCTTTTTGGATTACAATCAAAATTGCAGCACTTTCACATAAAAAGATGCAGCAACAAAGTTCAAGGAGAGGGTTGATTTCCAGCAGAGCACTACCTTGTCATGCACATCCTGCAACAGATCCCGGATAATCAGCTGTCTGTCCTCAGCCTGTATGAGATCCTGGGGGCAGGCTGTGAGTATGATTTCCACCAGCTGTCTCCATGACTCCAGAGCATGCCTCTTGGCATGGAGGCATTGCAGCAGCTTGTTCCGCTCCACTACGTACTGCAGGATAGTGTTGATCTCCTGAACACCCACCCCAAAGAAACTCGGTTACAGTGTGCTAGAAGGAATTCATGGCAAAGACAGACTTCAAGATGACAATTTTATCTGTTAGTAATAGTCCTCAGAAAAAAATATTAAGTCTTCAGCTTATTAGAAACAAGCTGCTATTACTACTTTAACAAGGTAGCCTATTCCACTTCTGAGCTGCTTTTCCACTGGGCCTTTTACCATAAATGTCTCAATCTCATAGGAAAAAAATTTGACCACTTCTGGCACTTTAAAATCTAAACAAAAACAACTATGAAAAATCTGTTTGTGCCTTTTCTTTCCATTTAGTCTGCGTAATTTCTTTTTTCTTTTGCATGCATTTAAGCAATTTCAACTGAATTTAAAAGATGGGAGGAAACTCAGAAAATAATTAAACTCCAAGTTCACTGAAACTGCATCTGTGTAGAGGAAAGGAGAAATTAATTGGCATCCCCTGTGAAAGAAAGGCAACATTAACTTGGCTGTAAGATGAACACATTGTACTTGTCAATAACCAATCTTGACATCAGTATGTAACTGCTTTCTGTACAGTGGGGTGGGAGCTGCAATTGTTATCACTAATGGGGAGGAAAGAGGTTAAAGAAAAAAAGGAAACAGACATCAGGCCTGCTGTTTAGAGAACAATATGGTAAGAAGTAGCTTATCTATTTTGGGGATTTTTTTCTTCAGGAATTACTAACTAGGTTATGACTCAAATCCATAATCTTTTATAGTGAAGCTTACTGCTTGACAGGGAAGAAATCCACCAAGAACAACAACAAACAGCAGTTAACTTTTTCTATACTTACCTCCATAAGTAAAGGTCTCTGTCCTATTGCTGCCATTCCTTGAAGGGCGTTGACTTCTGCAACCAGAACTCTGTGAAGATACTGAAATTAAGAGTTAAAAGTGAAACTTCAATGATGACACAGTTTATCCTGGCTGGTAGATAAACACCATGGAGCCATTCACTCCCTGCCCCAGAGGGGTAGCAGAGAAAACTGGGGAAAAGTATAGTAAAATTTGTGGGTTGAGATAAAGACAGCTTAATAGGATGGAAAAGGAAGCAGAGGGGAATAACAGAACATTTAGAATAATACAAATAAGTGATGCACAAATGCAATTGCTCACTACCTGCTAACCTCTACCCAGCTCAGTTCCTGAGCAGCAGCCCACAACCAACTTTCCCCTTAGTTTACATACTGAGCATGATATCATATGGTATGGAGTATCTCTTTAGCAAGTTTTGGGTCAGCTCTCCTGGCTGTGTCTCCTCCCAGCTTCCTGTGCCCACAGCCTACTCATTGGTGGGTGGTATGAGAAGCTGAAAAGTCCTTCACTAATACTGCTTAGGAACAACTAAAGGATCAAAGTGTTAGGAACATTATTCTCATCTTAAATGCAAAACACAACACTATACCAGCTACTATGAAGAAAATTAACGGCATTTGAGCCAAAACTAGTGACAAAACAACATTAGTGACAAAACAGTGCATTCATACCTCTTAAAAGTATCTAGAAGATGGCTACATAGTGACAGATGCAACAGACGGGCTGGGGTTTAGACAAGTTTTACTCATTTTTTAGGGTCACAAATTTTTCAGCACTATTTATCGTACACTTGTCAAGTACTTACCACAGTGTGACACAATCTTAAGTAAACACTCCAAGAACTACTGCAGTACACAATGATGTTGCACATGTGATTGTTACACAAATGTAGTATTAGATAGTTGTGTACTGGCAACCAAAGAAATACATAAAGAAGATGAAGTATCATCACGTGGGTGTTTCAAGATGGGAAAAACATTAAGATAGAAAATATTTCCTGAAAGTGTCTTAAACTGATGCAGCTGTGTACTGCAAATGAAAAAACAGTGTGCGCAATGTAAAAGAAATAAACTAACCTCAACAGCTTGCATAAATTATGCACATATGTGAAACACACCTTTTATGTGAAATCAAGTTTCAAAGTATTATTAACGCATTGATTTACTTTTTTTATGATTAAGATATAAAATAGCACATGCAACTTGAAAACAAAGACCAATGCTAACCTTGACATTGCAGACCACTTGTCCCCGTGTGTTCTTGTGCTCACAATTAGCAATGACTTGCTCAATCTGAGCCCGGTCAAAAAAATCCAGTTGTAAAGGCTCTGGAATGTCCTGACTGAAGTCAATTGAATCCAGGATATTTAAGATCTTTCTGCGTACTGGAAATGCAAATCAATTCCAATTGTATTCAGAAGTATCAACGGGAAAACAAAAAATTGACAAAAGAGCCTAATTTACCTTTGTAAATCTAAATCTTAATGTGTAAAGTTTCAAAAGAAACCATTAAATCTTCAGAAAGTGCTATCAATTTATATAGCAGGTTTAAAATCATTTTCTAAAGCCTTAAGTTCCTAATATGTCTTACATTGTATTGTTCTCCTGTTACATAGGCATGTAATCCAGTATTTACAAATACAAGATACTAATTTTTACTTCTAAATGAAACCAGGGTGCTTTACAATGATAACCATTGCAGTCTTCTGCTGAGACACCATAAGGAATCTGAATTTATTTATTTATTTATTTATGTGGGACTTACATTCTTTGCCATGTAAATCCAAATATGTTCAGCCCTTGCAACAGTCAAAGTGTTTCAACTGTTAGCAATAAATTTTATAGACTGCCACTCTCCTATTTCATCCCTGCACAGATACATAAACACACTCTTTGAACTGCCTTTCCAGTTCAGTATTTTTCACTCATTCCAACCATCTATATCAAGGTTCTTTAATTTATTTTTTCCCAACACTAAATAAAATTGTTTCCTGTACTGCTGCTGTTTAGAGCACCTACTGCTTTCTTTTCCAAAGTGTCCTTTCTGGAGGTGGCCTTCCTGCCTGGTCAGGACCAGATACACTTTACTGATAAATAATCAACAGTCATAATGGTTACCTTTGGAAGCAGTATCAAAGTGGAGAAATCCACTGACTGATCGACTTTCATCTTCCATCCCTCCTTCACCATCAGCTGAAGGTAATAAAACATAATAAATAAATAACAAATAAATAAATTACAAAAAACAAATCTAAGTGAAAAATATTACCTACTTCATTAATAGTGAAAGAGAAAGAGTACAGTGAGCCACCAATAAACCTTTCTCATTAAAGTCTTCTAATACAATACAGCTTTGTATTGTTAATAAAATGAGAATGATACTTACCTAACAAAAGCTAGCCAATTATCATATACTGATCAGAAAGTACTAAAAATGCCTAAAAAGCCCTCCAAATGCAGCTGCATGGACACTGTAAAATGAGTACGGTATCTGAACAGTTTCCCAAACTCAGATCCCCACAAGGATGAAGATAATATTCAGGCTGATAAAAGTACGGGAAAATACCATGCTGCAGTAGCATGTTAAAATATCTTCCATTTATTCTACTTTCTTTATGTAAAGAGTTTTATTGTCATCTGGTTTTATCTTCCTTGATTTACTTCTACCCTATTCTAAAACTCTGAAATCTTGCCTTTTTATTTAACACTGCATTCTACACTATATTGGGATGAAATACCATTTTTGAGTTGTTATAATGTTAAAAGCAAAATTGACCTGTAGCTACTGTCTTCTGTGAGAGAGGGTTGAGAGCTTGTGACAGACATTAAGATGGAGAAACTGTCTGAAACTGTTTACCATGGAAGACCCTCCACCTTCTCTATATTGTAACAATTCTAAATGACAGCTCAAAATAAATTATTCTATAATTTTAATTATTTCTTTAATATTCTCCTCTCCTACCGCATAAACTATTTTTAATTTTTTCTATCTCCAATGAATACAGTGCCCTGATTTCTTTTGCTTTGGCATCTTTAACCACCACCATCTTTCTTCTCATCTCTCCAGTGGCAATTCTGCACATGGTATCATAAACGAACTGTCACAAGCTTATGAAGAGAAGAATTTAAATCAAGTCTCTCATAGTCCATTTATTCCAGCCTACCTACCCTCACCACAAGTTCCTCTTACCCAAGTATGGTTTCACAGGCATGTCATCAAGCAGCAGATGCAGCAGTCGCTGTGTGTGGGAGCGCTGGCGGTTCAGCGATGTCACTCGCATTTCTATAGCTGCAGTCTTCATTAGCCAAGACATTTGGTTGAGTGTTGAAATCTCATGTTCTGGATGGGGATAAGGCAACAATTAGAAAATTGAGCAAAAGTAATATTACTTACTCCAAGGAAAGCATTTTTTATTTGAGAAAGCTTTTAGAGGATGTCATTATTTATTATTTGCTTAGCAATTGTTTATGAGACAAAAAGACACAGATCTGACAAAAGCCAATAAATGCACATGTGGTTATTCTGAAAACAAATTATACACATACACACAATTAAGCACACACACAACAAAACTGGATACAACCTGTTAGAACAGTCATTGTGGAGAATGCAGTGCTTCATGAGCAAATAGTCAGTTACAATTTCAGCGAAAATAACCAGACATTTACCCAAGTGAACTATAGCTATAATTAAAATTGGTGAGACTGGAACTCAGGTCTCCTAGAATCTTCCTATTCTATATTAATATAATTTAGATTCCTAAGTTATACAAGAATCACCTACAGCACTTTACACATGCTGGATACATGTACTTGAATGCTAAATTTACTGGCATTGAACAAAAGACTGATGGTCAAGCATCTGATAAAGTACATTTATGTAGTTTAAGATATCTGAGAAATACTGATTTGAAATACAAAACTTACCTGGTAAGCTTAAAAGCACTTTATTCAAAGAAAGCGACAATACACGTGGTTACAACCATCAGCCTTATATTCCCTTGGTTCTTTTTAACACTCTTTTCAATATTTTTTTTTTATGGAGCATAATCTAACAAAACTACAATAATAATAGCAATACAGATTAGGATGCGATTCTGGAGATTTGGTGCATTCCAAAGCAAACATTCTTTTCTAAAAGTTTAGCATTAATAATCTGAACTTCTTTAGTAGGGAGAGTTCAATCTTTAAAGAATTAAAAGATTAGCAGAGCCTGCAATTCGTTCAGTTTAATAATGCTACCTATGTTTCTTCCTTCATTCCTAGGGAGTCAAAGAATGCATTGAATTTTAAGCATGCTCAATCTTATCACAGCGTAAAAATTACCTTTGATAGAAAATGGCAAGTACTGAAGCTGAGTGAATAAGAAATCCTGACTGGTCCTCAGATATCTCATAGTTGGACCTGAAGTGTCAGAGCATGCACACAACTGATAGATCACCTGACAATGAAAAACAGTAGAGATCCATGTATGGAATTTATTCTAAAAACAAAACAACCACCAAATCAAAAGAAGCATAACACAGCTTTACTGCTCAAACAATATTACCAGTATTTACAGTAAGTTTTCCATCAGCTTTCTTCAAAATTGAACATATTATTTGTAACAGATGGTGAATTATGATATTAAAGGATTACCAGCATCTGTATACACAATGGCTATTTGTTCACAACCTGACAATAGATAAGCCTGTTTGTTCAGCTCACTTAAAAATGAGTGTCTTTGTGTCTGCACATCTACCAAGACAGGAAATGTAACAAATTTTCCCCACTTCTACACAATTGCCTTTTGCTTTTAATAATGTTTAAAATCTTTTCTAGAGCCCATGTATTTTCAACATGATACAAGTGTGTAATCATATGATTCTAAGATTTAAGTGCAAGCATCAGCTACCTTGCACATCCACCTAACTCAGCTGTCTCCCCCACCTCACCCCTCAGCCATACGTATGTCCATTCTCTCACAGCTACAGAAGAAAGCAGAGAACTTCATTGACTTACTTGGGAGTTATGTTACTTGCTGTCAAACTACACTTCCAAAATTAAAAAAAAAAATTAAAGACTGGCATATTGTCATAATGGATCACAAATATTTAGGTTTAGTTTTATAAATATGCCCTAATTCCAAGTTTCTGACATGAGTGCAGTTTCTTTGATTTCTGTGATGCTACAAGGTAACATTTTTGCAAACAGAAGAAGGTAAAACAGAAAGAGTTCAATGTATATAAAAACCTAACATTTCATTTAAAAAATGAAACTATTATCAGAGTAATCAACCATCTGTGTTTACCAACCAAGAAGTAGCTAATTTCATTTAGAGCCTACTTTCAGTATATGCCAACAGAAAATATGCTAAATACCTGGTAACAGAGTTCTGCAAGATGGGGGGATTCCCGAACTGCTGTAGGCCCATTCCTTGTTTCAGTACCCTTCTCCAGTATGTTCAAAATAGCATGAAGGCAAGTCCGTGGGCAACCCAAGACACCTGAAAAGAGAAAAACAACTTGACATTCTTCATCCTACCTTCCTCCATAGCAAATACAGGTTAGTACACAGAAATACAGAACCTAAATTGTTCTGATACCTTGTGCTGCACTATACTGCTCCACAGAGCTGCAGCAAAAACATCTGGTTTTTTTTATCACCACTACTTAAAAACAAAGAAGGAATCATGTTTCAGCAAATATCTAATAAAAATATTTATAGTTAGTTGTAAGCTTTTGAGATGCTGGTGAGTCAATTTGAATTCTTGCTTTTACACTTCTAAATGAATAGCCATTTGACAATTTCAAAGAATAGCTTTCAATAATTCCTGTCTTATTTTACAAATACAGCCACTACAGGACTAATGCTCCTAAAGGCACCTGACACTGCAACGAAGGGGAATAGGGGGAAGATTTTCATGCTGAAGTCAAAATCCTGTCTTTTTGCATTCTTCCTTTAGCCAATTATTTCTTTAATTGACCCAGAAAGAGGTCCTGAAGCAGTAAATGCATCAATAACCAGAGTTCTTACAGGGGAAATAATCTTCTGTTTGAACATGTATAATTCATGCTTTAGCAGGAAATTATTATCTTGAGGTAAATGTCTTACACTCTTTATTTCTTCACACTATTACCAAGATAATTGAAAGATGTGGGCAAGTTTCTCTCATGCCCTTGAGACACATTTCCTCATCACTGACTTAACCTATGATATCCTGTAAAATTGTGTGGGTGCAGATCAGTTACCTGTGTTGTATAACTACTGAATTTCAAAATATCCAAAGAAATAAAATTCAGGTCCTAGCTACTCTTCCATTTAGAACTATGAAGAACTAAAAACTGCTGGGCCATAGAGTCCAATACAAACCTAAAGATAATGAGAAATATTCTTTTCTAAATAACTAAAATCAAATTATTCAATGTTCATTCAAACTTGTTTATATAAAACATCTCTTAAAACAGTTGAGAAATAATCTTGTATTTCTGACTGGAAGAGATACCAAACTACTAAACACCAAACTACTGCTAGGTTATGGTATCAGACCAATGTTCATGGCTTTAGACAAGCAGGTCTTGAAAACTTCCAAACATAAAGACTGCACGACCTCTACAGCCAACCTGCTTCACTGTCTTCTGGTGAAAACGTTTCTCCTACACTGAATTTGAACCTCTCTTGTTTCAAATTATGCCCACTGCCTCTCATCTTCCTCCCACACTCCTCTGAAGAGACTGGTTTTATCTTCTCATTAATGCCTTTGCAGATATTCAAAGACTTCTATTAGGTCCTCTCAAAGCATTTCTCTTTTCCAGACTTCCCTCAGCTTCTCCTTCATAGGCTGAGTAATCCAGCTCTTTAATCATGTCTGCTGGACTTGCTCAGTCTGTTTTGTAAAATACAGGTTAGAAATGGAGGAGGAGAAAAAACATAGTAACCCACTGTTATTCTCACCAACTCAACTTTAAAGCAACAGGAGTGATATTTCTAAAGTTTGCATTGCCATACATATATAATTAATTAATATATTTGTATATTCCCAGCACTAGAATGAAACCCCACATGTTCTAAAACATTTTCTTCTACAACGTTAAAAAAACAAAACTGGTTTTTCTTCCTATAAATAATTTTAAAAAGGAGTTTGAGGGGGTTCAGAATAGTACCCAAGTAGGAGAACAAATCCAAAGTGACAGTCTGTTTTGTAGATTCAGATGTTGTCATATGTAGGTACTACTTGGATCATCATTTTCTTTGTACTGGGGACACAACTTATTAAATAGTAAATAAATTAATGTTTCACTTCTAAAGTATCATTTTCCCTCACAATTCTAATTTCAAGTCTGTTCCAAAATCCAACAAAGAATCAAATCCTGAAGTTGTTTAAAGGCTGCATTTGAGTACTAACATTAACGTAGCTTTTGAGGACTTGAACAAGGCCTGTTGTCTTAAATTGAAGAAGAACTGCTTTTCACCATGAAATTTCCAATAAATATTCTCAGTGTTGGCAATAGAATTGATTAAATGGCAGATCAACCTCTCCTCTTCATACCTGGATCTTGCAAATTTGTGGTACTGACAGGTTTCTTTAATTCGAATCCCAAGAGATACAGAGCAAGGCTGGGAGGACTGCACTCAAGAGAGGTAATAAGGAGATTTAGGATATGGATCCTTGTTTCATGATGGATTTGTGCCCGCTTCTTTTCAGGCTCCAGCTCTTGATTAGAAAAAGAAAAGAAAAAGGAGAAAAAGCAGATGTGGTGAATAACGAAGTAAAAAATCCATCTAACAGAATAATCCTCAATGTCTTCAAGTTAAATACAAGAATGTTGAGAGATCAACTTTTATTACTGCAAAGGGACAGATGAACAAAATTCCAAACTATTGTTAGCTCTAAATAATATATCCAAAGCAATGTTAAGTACTTGTCTTCTGAAAGCAGACTCAGTTTGTAGTTGGCTCATCATACTGCATACGTTATTTAACAAAACACAGGTGCTTTTCATTCTGCTAAAGGTCTAATTCCACAGAAAACAGAGGAAGACTGTTCCTGGCTTAAAAACACTTTTTACACCTCTTTCATTAATTTCATTCCATGCAAGAGACAACTGCTTAAGTCATTTTAAGAAGCCTTCTACATACCCTCATCCGGATTAATTAATTCTTCTGCATCTTCGTTGTCTAAACATTCCACAAATCCAGCCATCAGCTTCTGGCTAACACTCTGTATTCAACAATAGAAGGATGAAAATTAAAAGAATTTTAAGAGCATTAAACCAAATACTTTTCATAAGTCCCTTCATGTAAGCTGACAGAACTTCTAGACAAAAATTATATAACCTACTTACTAAGCAAGAGTTAAGAGTCACAGCTGTTCTAAGAACAGGTTAGCAATTAGCCAGTGAAGAGGAAGAAAAATCTACTGTTGTTATATATGCTAAATTATTCTCAGAGATTGAAGACTATAAAGTCACAAAAAGATCTCTGTATTTCAAAAGAATATAGATCTTTTTCTTCTTGAAAACATTCATAATTTTTCAATTAACGAAGTAATTGTTTTTCTAATGCCATGGTGAAAGACGTTTTAGAGGTGGGTAGATATAAAACAGAGTATGTATTTTAATGTACCCAACCTAGAAACCTATCCTTTAAAGAAACAGTATGAAGCCCCAGTATTTCTCCATCAGTTTCTCTTTCCAGATTCAAAGAAACAGATACTCACTTGATCATGTGTGAAATCACCAACTAGTTTTATCTGGATGTTGGAATTATCAGAAATACAGCACAAAATCTTGGCACTTTCAAAAGCCAATTCAGGATTGCTGTTTCCATGGTAAAGATACCTTCAAAGACACAAGATTGTGGTAATGAAATTGTTGAGAATTTTACTTTTTCAAGATGGTAATGCACAGATGAGAAATTAAACAAGGTTTAGAACTAAGACATTTACAAATTGAATTATAAGAGATAACATTAAAGCTTCAAACAAAATTTCACTCTATGTGAAACACTGAATGCACCTCCATCAGGAGAGATGAATAGGCTGAGTAGGGATAATAATCTTTCCTGGAATTTTTACCATTCTTTTTATCCAAAATCTACATTAAACACTGCAGCATAAGTTAAAACAACTGCTTGCAGGCATTTAATACAGTAAGTTATGGACAATACTGTAAAACACGATCAATAGCAACCAAATGCACTTAACTTTCCCACTCTATGACAACTGAAGTCAGGGGCAAAATTAAATTATAAGCAAGGGAATCATTACACATAAGGTAGACAGGAAGAAATCAAAAGAGGGGGAAAATTTGGAAAGAAGAACCATAAATACAGATTTCAATCTTGCACTAGGACAATCACAGTTCATACCACCTGTGTGGACATCTCCCCCCACCAAAAAAAACATTCACAAGATGCTCTGTGTAAAGAGCAGCATTGGCTAGTAAAGCTAATTAAAGAATCCAGGATCCAAACACTTCTGTGCCTCCAAAACTCCTCCCTTCTCAGTACTTTGCACATACCTGGCGATATTCACCACGTGATCTGCCTTTTTAGTGCGAGGATTGATTCCTTGAAGCAGCTGCTCCAGTGGTGTGACAATAAGGGAAAGGTGGCTCTCCCGCAAAAGATCCATAAAAATATTCTCCTTCTGTAGGGTTAAATTTAGAAGTGCAAGGCAATACTGTACAGCTTTCTCTAAATGCTTCTTCCCTGCAGTGCACGAAGAACATAAGAAATACAAAGAAGCAGCTGAATAGACTACATTCATAAATGTCATTCATCAAGCCTTGCACCAAGAAAAAAAACCTGTCAGTGGTTTACCAGTAGGAAAACTTCCCCCAATGTTTTTATATGCAAGAGATACAACCATCAAGTCACAGATATGCAATGTTAGCTTTAAATCCCACTTACACATTTTAACTTCATATGAAAAATGAATTCTAGGCACATACCAGGAAAGGGAGCGTAAGTGTCAAGCTGCTTAACCCCTTCCTCTAGCAAACTAAGGCAAAGTTCCAGCATTGGGGACTCATTCAACAGATGATACATCAAGTTGAATCCAGGTGGTTTATATGCTATTATTTCTTCTCCTAAAGACAGAAGGAGTAAAAAAAAAAAAAAATATAACTTCTAATAAAAAAACTCTTCTATTACTCAAGCTAGTATAAGATACAAAACCTAACAGCCCCCAGGGTTCCAAGCAACAACCTTGGTAAAAAGTCTTCAGAGATTTTCTTTATATAGAAGCCATTGAGGTAATTTTTAACCTCAAGTAGTTCCGACCAAAAAGAAACTAGATAAAGTTTATATCTCCCCACCAAACCTCCATGAAAACCCTGGATGAGGGAAAAAGCATTTCCAGAAGTCAAGGAGAATGCACATTGAACTTCTCATCCTCACAGGGTAGGGATAAACTCACACGACTGTCATAACAATGTATACAAAAGTAAAACTATTAGCCTAAAATTCAAAGACTTTCATGATATGAAATAAAATGAAAAGACTAATGCTTCTAATTTATCTAGGCTCTTCATAAACTGCGGTAGGTAAAAGCAGAAAAACAGTAAGAACCTTTTTTAACATGCAAGTTAGAACAAGGGTAGTTTCTTTTGGCACCAGCTTTAGAAGTGCCCTTCTTCCCTTCATTCTGTGTGTGCCATCACACACCAACAGACAAGCCATGCCACTGTGGAGCCACATACTGAATCTGTTCGGAAAATGCATCTACTCAAAACTACATTAACCCATTTCTCCAACATATCACGTAACCCACAAATAATCATAACAAGCTGAAGGACTAGCTGAGGCCAGGAAAGAGCTAACAAATTCTCTGAGCCAGTTATGCTGCCAAGCACTCTTTGTCAAAAAGTATGAGGCACAGAGGCCTTCTAACACTAAAGTTGTTTTCAATTAAGAACTGGTTCTCACAGCACTGCTACCAGAAAATCAACAGGCATCATGATGGAATTCATGCTAAGAAACTTTGTATTAAAAAAAAAAAAATTTAAAGCCCAAATAAGCCTTAGATTTCCTGTAACGAGGCAATTGTCATCTACTTTAGCCTTTTAAAGAATAGTTGTTCAGAATTAAATTGCTTCAGGTCACCATTCTACTGCTACTGTCCGCTTTCAATATTTAATATATCAATACTATTAATAGTAAAGGATATCTCAAATACAATGACACCTTTGAATTAATCCTATGAATAGTTGTGATTTAGATAAAGACCAAAGAAGAACAAGCCAAAACCAAGGTGTTGTTTTAAGTGTCAAATGTTGCTCTTCAATCAAATCAGAAATAAAAGAGACAGAAGTTATTCTCCCAGTAGAGACAGGTAAGTAGAAAACAGTGTACATGAAACCCTACTGAGACAGCAATGCAGATCTCAATACTACATGGAAATTTTTTTAACATCTTCATATCTTAAAGTCTTGGTCTAGCTTTCCACCAGCTTATTTGCAATATTAAACAAGATCCCAAGACAGAGGCAAAAGAGCAAAACAAGTTACAATTCTGTCAGTGAACAAATAAATATGTTAACCTTGTAACTCCACATATTGGTCCACAAAGTCTTCAAGTTGAGGTTCGTAGTCCCGCAATAATTTGTAAAACACTTCCAGGACTACCTCAGCTACTTCCCACTGTAGATAATCACAAAAACAAAGAAAAAAAATCATACACAGATTAAAGACTGACACTGCAACAAGACCAAGATGACAAAGAACACGATACAGTGCAGTGATGTACAGGACAGAAGCACGGCTAGTATTTCAAAATTAGACAGTCATGTAAACAACATTATAATTCATTATGTCAAAGAATATGAAAGGCTAAGCTTTCTTTCCAAAGTGAAATGGAATACTGAAACAGATTTCTTACCTACTTTAGGCTCTATTATACAGTATACATATTAGAATAGTGAAACTATAAGCAATACGGAATTTTTATTAGGTATACAGCTAAGAATAGATCAAGAATAGCCAGCTTCCAGCATACAGTTAAGCATGTGCTTTCATCCAGAAGTATTGTAAAACAAAGCCAAATCACTTGGTTCAGCAAGTCAGAAATATTTTCTGAGGTAACACTGAGAAAAGGACAAATCTGACTTGTATATTTGGGCATGTAATGTTCAGAAGCCATTAGCCACGTAGACTTGCAGAATCATGTAGAGCAAATTGAAATTTAGGAATACAAGCTTCTTCTTTAAAAGATACTTTATACAAGCTCCTTTGAAGTATATCCTGACCCATGAGTTGAAATATCACCCGTTTACAGAATCAAAACACTATGAAGTGCTCTAGGTTACTTTTGCTGCATCAGACTTGCACAGCTTTCTCAAACACATCTAAGTCACATGAACAGCTACATCCCCAGGAAAAGAAAAATATTTTCAAACAAAAATTACTTTTTCAGCAGCTCTCCGGTAAGCCCTGGTGCGGAATCGGAGAAACACAGAATCCCTGAGGAACTGGAGGTAGGGATCAAAGCCTGGCGGGCGGAGACCTGCTCCCAAGTTAGCTGGGAATGAACTCTCCACTAGGGTGCTGATGAGTCGACAGAAGGCGCGAGTTAAAGGATATTCCTCATATCGGGACTCAATCTCATTCAGTTCAACCTTCCCAGGGGGACAGCAAAAACAGGAGGAGACAAATCACAGATTTTGGGGGAGGAAGAAACATGTGAGAACAAATAATGTAATAGCATCATCTATGAATTACTTTGCAGTGAATTCAGCAGCTTTTCTGCCTATAGTACAACACAAACAGAGCAAAAGCAGCAAAGCATCAGTACTGTTATTTCAGTTCAGCAATATGCATTCATTCCTCTCTGAGCTATTAAAGATATGCCTCAACATTTACCTACTTTGCTTTTATTTACCACTGCTCTTAGATGCAAAGTGAACTGTACCAAGACATAACAAAAGTGAGTCCAATTTAGGAAAATCTTAGTAAGAAGTGCTCATGAAGAATTTTAGAGTTTAAATGCTGTTCTATTACTAGTATGAAGCCAAACTAGATGCAAAATGGATAAAATTTTCCAGAAATTACAAGCAGGCTTGAAAGTAAATTACAAAGCAATGAAACAACAACGTCTATTTGGAAAGTTTCCCATGGGCACAGCAGTAGATGCAGCCTCTGCAAGTGCCTCCCAAATGCATATGCAGACAATCAGAGAGTCTGCTTAGGTACAGAGAATCTCTTACCTCAATACCAATTGCTTGTCTCTGGCCTGGACTTCTTACAGTTTGTAGTATCTTCAAAACAGAAAGAGAAATGAAAACAAACAACACATTTTACACAAAGTGCGTCTCCATCATTTCTATCAGAAGTAAAAAAAAAGACACTCATCAAGAGTTTTTCTAAATCCTTTTAAAAGATAAGAAGCCAAGATTTTTCTCTCTGAGAAGTTGGATTATGTTTGACACATGTACGCTTCCAGCTTTACATTCTCCAAGATCTGCATCACGTTTTCACATTAATGATTTTTATCTTATATTGGATAGGGGAAAGACATTTCCCTCATTATCTCTTACAATAGTGTATTTTAAGAAATATCATAAATTAGGAAGCAAAGATGGTGAGATGTCATCATTGTCAGGGTCTTTTATTAGCAATTAAAAATAAGGCAGCAGTTGCAGTTCAAAGAGGACTGTCTGTTAGTATTTCTGTATAAACTTGTATTTACGTAAAATAAGCACAGCCAATGAGATCTCTGCGATGATACTGTAATTTTCAAAACTGTTCCAAAGTATTAACGACATTAAAAAAATCATATTCAACAACAGCAAAAATAAAATTTAGGAGGAAACGCAATACTATTTTGAATATGCTACTGGCAATTTCAACAAACTAGAATGCTACAGTTCTAAGCACTGAAAATCCTAAAATACCTGTGTATATTCCAGGGATTGCCAGAGTGAAGCAGCTATTTCAGGAGATCTTCCAAAAGCAGTAAGGGTTTCTAACAGCTCTGCTTTCAAAATAGGAGGAATGCTGCACTGTAGAAGTCCCAGAATGACCACTACTGGTGTCCACTGAGGATGCTCACAAAGAGCCAAGCGAGCATTCTCACTCTACAGAGTGAGAAACAGAAAACGAAACTGCAGATTATTACTTTGAAGGTTTTTTAATGTCTTACAATCTCTAATTCACAGTTCAGTACCAAAGACTCTACTTTGTACTTGAAGGTACACAAAATGTCAAAAGAAAAGCAGGCAATTCCAAAGCCGGCCATTTTAGTTAAACAAAAAGCTGAGTATAAAGACTTACAAGCATTAAATTGTGCCTATCCACACAGAAAAAATATTTGGATAATACAAGCGTCTTATAACAGCCCACTTTTTTTTAGTGGGCATACATTCATGGAATCAGTCTTTAAGTACTTACACTCCAGTAACTTCTTCAAGCATGAGTAGAGGGACTTTTATTAGTATTTCTCTTACATAATTTCCATATATTCCTGCATCTATATATTTCTATGAACTCACACTGCACTAGGACATTTGCTAGGAACTTGTAGCAATTTTAGTCTAAGAGCATCACTCATGTAAGCTTACTAGAGACTCTGAGAGGAACCACTGGACAGGAATAAGCCTTTAGCCTCATCAAATGGTAATTCTCTGCATCCTTAGAACAAATTCATCTCCATCCCAAGTTATGATTTGATGATGCCAGGAAATACTAGTTTTAAGAGTTCCCTTTTCTCCATGCATATCGAATGCTGATATTACAGCTCACACAGGCTCACCCCATTATCTTTACCATAAAAGATGATTTTCAAACTATTTAGTTTCACTGATCTGTTTTGTGTTTGTGTCAGCAAAACCAAAACCATCTCACTATGTCACAGAACTTTTAGGCTGCAAAGTCTGGTGGGTATTTAAGAGCAGAATTCTACACTATTCAGAATTACACAGACAATTCACAATACAAAATTATGCATTGCATTCTTATTCTCCTAGAATCCTCTCCCAGCCAATTCATTCAAAACATTTTACACCCTTGGTTTGGGGACATTTTAAATCATAACCCTGGAGGCAAGTTTCACAGCTGATCAGTTTCCTTGCCAAAATTCCACCACCTCCTTTTGAATCCAACTATTACTTTTGTTATTTCAAACTCATAAATTAAGGCAAAGAACATTCCTACTCCTTAGTGATTTATTGCAGGCATACCTCACTTCTGAAAGACATCTCCATTACCACTACCAGAGTCAGGGAAGCAAGAAAATCAGCAATACTAGCAACACAGGAAAAGGCATCATCTCTTTCTGCTTCACCTACACCTTCAGGGTTTGGTCATTATAGTTATTCCTGATGCTTACCCTACTTTTGGAATTCACTAATAAAATGACAACTGCTAGGTAAATTTTCCTTACATACTTTTTTGGTCAAGGAGAATTTCACAGCTGAATTATGACTTTTTTCCTTGTGAATCAAGTATTAACAAAGAAATCCAAATAAAAGGTTACTTACCCAATTGACTATAACAGTGGTCAGCTGTAAAAATGCAATCAATCCATCCTGTTCTTTCTGTGTGATGCCTCGGAGAGGCAGGTGACGGTATTGGACACTGTCTGCACTTGGCAAGTCTTTCCTTAAGTGTTCATGATAAAGCATCAAAGAGTGGAAAAAATGCTCCCAGGAGACAGGACTGCCACCTGCTCCTTGAATGTTTTCAGCTAGAAAAATGACAAACAGGTGACAAGATTTTCTTTTAACTATTTTACAGGGTGAAAAGCAGGGTAGCTAAATTTAGAAGAACTTTCTTATCTAAAGGAAAAAGTAAAGTTCAAAGAAAAGTTATTGTTTCCAAAATTAATCATTTAGGTTTGGGCAATTTTTCTTGTTTATGGGAGGTTTTTTTGAGACAGAAAGGTGCTAATATGAAAAACTAGTACAAATAAGTTTCCTGTTTTATGAATTGGAATCTTTCAAGCATTATTTGTATCTTCAAAGTAGGAGTTTTTTTAATAATTTGACCAATGCAAAATGAAGGCAAAACACAGGACTGACTAGCATCTTTTACTTTGAGAAAGTGGTACTATATTATATGTATCAAAAAATTCTAACTGAACTAAATGCTTATGAAAAGTCAGCTCAGGAAACTTACATTGTATATTTTGTAAATATAGCTAACTTTAAGACATTATTCATTTTTTGTTTTATAATAAGAAACACTGACATTCTGCATTTCTTAGGGTGTTAAGACGGTTTGTTTTTTTTTTAAAAAAAGCATTATTTCACTAGGTGAACTGCCTGCTAAGGTGCTCAGTCATCTCATTACCTAATCTGCAGGGTTTTTTTAATCAGACTACACTTTCAAGTAAAGCCTTCCAATGTCATCTTTGTACTAATAATGAAATGTTAAAAGTATGAGGCCACAATTAATCTCAAATAAATGTTTGCACATCTCAAAAGAAAAGGAGTTGAGAAAGAGCTGAAGTATCACTTCTCTTACCATGACTACTGCCATTGACTTTTAGCAAACTAAAGCAGTAATGAGCACACTGAGGCCCACTAGCCAGTCCCCGCAGCATTTTCAAGTATGGGATGTAAATTGTGGAAGGAAGTAGATCTCCCATTTGCCTAACAAACTTTGACAAGACAACCTAGAACAAATAAAGATCAGTGTTTAAAAAAAAAAAATGTAAATCTGAGTATTTTAGGAAAACATCAGGCAGCAAAAGTCAGAAAACAGTTTCTAACGTAATCAGGGCAGGGCAGATAGGAATCACAACTCCAATCTAAAAAAAGTTCATCTGTAGACTGGCCTATTCAGTGAGACATGTTTAAAAGAGGAACTAAACAAAATAACTTGTGACTGCAAAGCCTACTAACTCTCAAATTCTGTATTTCTAGTGATAAAATTTATTTCAGCTCCCAAAAGTTCCACAGGAGTATTATTAGCACATCTCACAATGCAAGTTAAGTGAGACCAGGAAAGAATCCACTGTGCTTGTCAGATACCTGAACAGTAACTCACACACACAGTGGTTCTTTCAGGGTCATATTAGGCTGCTTGCAGGTTGCATCTGGCCATAATTTAAGTTGCCAGTGTTCTGTGTGGGTCTTGGGATGTGACTGATTTGTCTCGTACTAGGTTTTGCCCAGCACTGCACAGTCCTTCAAGAAGCATTGAGGGCTGATAGCATCCCAGGTAGTTTTGCAATGTCTGCTTTATCTGCTTAGATTGTTTCTTCACTCTAATTTTAAGTTCTGTCTCTTATGGACTATAATTTTTGAACTTCAAATAATTAAAATATTCTTAGGATTTTTTACCCCTAAAATACTATCAAATGCAGTTAATAAAGTTTTTTTACAGTTAAGGAATTTAACTTCTCAGTTACATGAAAAAGGCACATAGAAGTCATCAGACAAAAAACACAAGAGAACTACCAGAACCCATTTAGCAACTGTAACAGATCAAACCTAAACAACATTTTCACAGAGGTTTGTCAGTACTCTTTCTTTCTAAGTTTACTGACAGCCACGAATGGCTGGCAGTAGCTAATTTTACAGCAAGCAACAACAACCATGCTATGCAGAGCAGGAGACATGCAGATAAGCCAGCGAAAAAGGCTAAGGTCTTCCCAGAGGCTATCTGTAGTAAGGATACCAAAAATTTTGTTTCCTGAGGGGTTTTTTGTTACTTTAGTTTCAAGTTACTAGTAATTACTCAAGAAAATGTAGATAACCTGGCGCTGAGGGGGCCGCTGGTGAGCTACCCCAAGGTAGGACCCCATGATGGTGGATGTCTGCAGGGGCTCCGACGGACACCAGTACTCATGAGCAAGCTCCAGATTAAAGGGGTCTTTCCTATACAACTCAGCAATCTGTCAGGAAAAGGAAGGGGTTAGAAAAGTATCACCTCCAGGAAGAAAAAAATCAATTACTTCACAACAGTAAGCACTGCTTCTAGATTAGCTAAACACGTCTGAGAAGCAAAGCATCCCAGGGCTGGTGTTCTAGTTCTTAAAACCTTCTGAAAATGACAGCTTTTAACTAACAGTATCAGAGCTAGTGACAACAGCAAAATTCAAAATGAACATATCAGTGAAAATTTAATAACTTTTGATTTAATTATTATGGATTAAATCATTGCTAAGAAAGCAGTATCATTTCTCCTTAAATAACCATATGCCTACCTTTTATATCAATTTTACAATTTAGCCAGTGAACATACAAATTTCTCAGTGTAAATTTTTATTTCTAGTTCTTCATTTAAGCTTACTATATCTCTCTGAGCTGCTTAAGCAAGCATTTTACTACAGATTTTCCTGCTAATAATCTAAGGGAGTATCTTTGAAAAAGACTAGTAATACAAGTTTTTAAGTTATCAGAAAATATAAAACACCTCAGTTCAATATGCAAATCTGTTTTCCAATATGGATTTTTTAGAAAGAGCAGTTAAGTAACTTTAATAGTTAATATTTAAATAAATAAAATTATTTTTACTTCTGTTCTATTTTGGTTTTATTTTCTTTATTTTATTAAAAATATGAAAGAAATTATTTCTTTTAAATGTACACTTATAGTCAAAACTCTACTGAAATCAGGGAATTTGTAATTCTACTAGCCTTGATGGAGTCACCTTACCAAGCCTACTCTACAGCAAATACAACACAGTCTTCTAAAATTCTCATTACAAATATATCAACTTATGAGAACTATTTAAACATTTCAATTATTTATCAGAGTAATTGTCAACAGTGGAGTAAAACCTCTAAAACATAAGGAGCAATGCACTATTTAACTTACTAAAAAATAATTACATGACATTACCATCAGAAACCAAGGCAGTAAATTAATTCCTTCATACAAAAAATTATAGAGAAGTATCTATACTTAAGGAAAAAAAAATTAATCCCAAAAGGGATAGATCCAGCACTATATGGTATCATTCAGAGATGGGTTTTCAGATGACAAATGAAAGTCACAATCATTATTTTTCACAGTGATTTAGAAGAAAAAAAGGCTTACTAGAAGCATTAAATGCTCCAGATCTCTCCGAAGGGAAATAGGTGGGTCGTTACCCATCTGAATGCTCATGTGGATCATGCGAGCATCTTCATCAGCACGATTTCTCAGCTGTTTCACCTACAGGATTTATGAAGTGGAAAAGGAAACAGTGGTCTTTATTCAGCTAAGAATGAAATAGAACAGAAATCATGACATTATCTATATGGCCTATTAAAACTAAGAAAGCAAATGTACTTGCACGAACATGACAAGAATACTCCATTTTTCTATTTTTTCAATCTTCTCCCCAAGAGCTTGCACTCAAAGCTACAGTCAATCACTTGCTTACTGCCAAAGCCCTCAGCACATAGCAAAAACCCTGAACTTATATCACGGGAGTTTTTCCTAACTGACTTCACCAGATATTTTGGTTCGGCCCCAACAGGTAGAACCTTTTCCTCGTTTTAATTTAAAAGCTAGACAGGTTATATTCAAAGAATGTTAGACCATTATTCACAAGGAGTGAAAAGAAACATGAAACAATGCAAAATATTGATTCCTGTATATAGACCTGTGAATAGCACCTTTCTTCACCATTAAAAGACTAATTCTCCTTGCAGCTACTTTATGACTTGCAAAGTTCTGGACTGATGCAACTTCGGAGTAACTCTGTCTCAACTAGAAGCATGATCACATGTCAGTAAACACCACAGGAAAAACAAGAGAGCAGAGCAAGAAGAACAGTAGCAATTTTTAAAAAAAGTAGCCATTTAATCAGCATCCTAAACTTCTTTGTGCTGAAAAAGCTAATTACTAAACAAAAACCAGCTGATGTTTAATTTTAAATTCAAAAAGCTTTTGACATGACACCCCAACAGAGGTTTATCAAAAGCAAACAGACATGAGATCAAAAGTTAAGTTTTGTTAAATATTAAGGAAACATTGAAGAACAAGAAACAGAAGCAAGCAACCAATTCAACACATAAAAAAACCAGAACATGGTGACAGTCAATAGAGACTAGCTCATGGTCTACAATATATCTCAATGTGCAAAACTGACTGAGCAGCAGAATAATTGTGTCTCATCAAGAAAAAATAGTTAAAAAGTAATAATAAAAAAGATTAAAAACTAGAAATAACAGTGGAAAGGGTCAAAGTAAACACGTTAAATCAGTATACTAACTGAACAAGGACAAAACTGAATGTTGGTAAGTTACATGACTAATTATTTGAAATACTAAAGCTAATTATCAAGTTCTCAATGAATGTAATGCAGTCAACAAAAAGATTTACTCAAATCATCACTGGCAAGCAGCATAAATGCTAAAATTATACAGAAGAATTAATTAAAATGCTGACTTAGAGATTTAAGTAAAACCGAACAAAAGTTATACAGATACACAAAGCAAAACAAAGATCATACAAAACAGACACTTCTTTTTACCTAAAATGTGAGGTTCAGTAGAAATAGCTGAGGACATAAGCCAACCACTACCTAACAGCAGTTAAGACAGGAAGTTGCCTCGTAGAGCTATATCTCAATTGCCTACAAAGTCTTTGCTGTTAAACAACTAGTACTGGCCTCTGGCAAACTAGAATACATTTCTCATTTTGGCTTATATGCTGTATTACAAAATCCTACTTGTAATAAACATCTCTCTTCATCTTCAGGTATTAGCTACAACCAACTGTAAATCTGAGGGGAAAGAAAAAAGCTGAAATGGAAAAGAAATATTCTTCCCAGAAATAAAGCATCCAAGCCCATAATGAAATGAAGATATACCAACAAATCGAGCCTCGGGATTTTCACACAGCTACAGGAGACAGGGTCACACATGTTCTGATTTTAATATGGCAGAAACGTCAGTCAGGGTCAGTCTCCAGCCACTCACGTGGAGACACTTCTTTTGTAAAGCAATACCATTCAATGAAATGTCTCAAAAAAAGGTCCTCAGTTCCACACTTGTTTGCACCTGTTTGTTTAAGGGTATTCCATAAAATAAACAAAACACCTCACGTATTCCCCCTATACTCAATAGATTCCCAAGGGCTACCGTGTCTCTATTACTGAAATCACCATTGTGTGCATCCTTCAAAGGACGTCCAAAGCCTCTTAAAAATGGTATGTGTTGGGTGCAGGCAGCCACTGCAGCATAAATACAGCAGTAATTTATCAATAGGAACCTGGTGGAACTGACATTACACTTGTTCTATGGATATGCTTTAAAAAAAGCTTGAGAAAACAACGTGCAACACCAACAGATTATAAATAAATTAGGATTAAACCTCAAAGCTGTCTACAACGTGTTTATATATGCCCTTAATGGTTCACAAGGCTCAAATACTGCTTTTCCTGCCAATATTGTTCACATTCTGTAAGGTTATAATGAATAAAATATTCTTTTAAATGCTTTTTGCACATTGAAAAAGGTAATTATTTGGCAACTCCAATTACAGCTCAACACAATGATGGTCATAAAATAAAGCCTCCATCAATTAAGTAGAAGCATTTTCATGAAATTTTGATTTTCTGTGTCCAATTACAAGATCTTGTGCAAATGAAACTTGTAATTCTTTAAAACATCCTTTTGCAGCATTTCTCTTAGACTGAAAACAGTTTCTTATTTTACAACAATTGATACTACCAAAAAAGCAGAATTTCTCCCCTAAAATGTGAAAAAGACCACTAGTAAAAGAATAAACTAAAAAGAAGAGACAAAAACCATAACTCAATTTAGGTTACACTACTGTCTGTATCAAACAAAAAAAAAATTAAAAAATCAATACCTACATGCACAGCCATCAACTTCAGCATTCATTTGAATTTTAATCATGTAAAACAAACACTACTACACCCATATAAGTTTGTTTTGCAATTCTCACCACACTGAAGTGTTTTAAAAATCACGTTCTACTACAGTGTGGAAAATAAACCCCCAAAATTATGGCTTCTACAAAGTAAAGCAGTTTTCTGAAGCGCAGGACCTCAAGCTGAGGCTTATGTCTGAATCTCTGTGCTACCTTGACCAAATATTAGAAATATAGAAGAGATGCCCACGTTTCTCAAGAAGTGCTATTCACACAAACAACTTACTTTCATTGGCATGAGTGCAAGGAAGTCTGTGACAAGGTTATGAATTTTGCGAATGTAAAATTCCTCATGGTAGAAGTTTTCAGACGCCACAACAGATTCAGTCAGGAACAGGAAAACATAATCAGCGATTGCTAGCTCTGCCATTGCCTCATCTGCCTCGGTGAATTCTGCAAGAGCTGGCCAACAAAATTCACAAGAGGGGATAAATAACAATCTGTTACCTAGCAAATGTATTTCAGGATACACAGCTGACATGAAAATTTACATGCTTCTATCAACTCTGGTTTTTTCTACTATACAGGAGAACAACAGAATGAAAAAAAAGACAAATTAATGGCAGATGATGACCTCAACTTTCTGCTTTAAAAAAATGTTACAGTGCATATACATTTACCAAAAAATAGCTAAGGTAGTGAAACAAGAATCACAACCTTAATTAAACATTAAATATAATGTTTGCATTTTCTTTAATAGATATTTTGAAGTAGACTCAAGTAGACCTAGTAGAAAGCTGGAAAGCTTGTGAAGCTCAGAGAGGAAAAAATAAAACTGTAAATAGATTTGTCCTCTCAAGATACTGAGGCCTATCATCTACAGATGCAAAAAAACACAATCAGGAATCTATTCGGAATTTGAGCGTTCAAATGATACTAAATTATACTAAAGCTGAAAATGAAATCTTCAACATTTCCAGTACATTAAAATCTCTTTCACTTCAATGAGGCACTATTACTGTCTAGTAAATAATTACTGCTATATCTGTGTATGTCTAAGAGCAATTCAATGCTCAACAACCAAACTCAAACACAGAGAAAGTTTTAAATAGCTGTTAACAGTGATTTTATCATAAAGGTAAACAGTAACACTTCAGAAAGGTCACAGATCCTTTGACTTACAGCCCTTGCAAGCTCTGAATACCAATATACAGCAACTAAACTTTAGGGTAATTTACCTGTCACATCAGAGAATTGGGATATTCCCCGCAGTGTCAGTGCCCAGGCTAATCTAACAGTAGCTTGCAGGCCTGGCAATTTCCAGGGCTGAGACTCCTGAAGCCGAGTGTGGATCGTTGCTATGTACTGTCTTTCTGCTAGCAGAGGGAGCCGCTGCATCAAGTCTTCAACAACAAAAACACAAAATCAGTACCCAGTAAACAAATGTAGGACTTTGTACGGGTTTTTTCATCAATTTGTTACTGATCAATAATAAAATTGCTTAAACAACAATTTATCCATCTGTACAATGTAACCTCTGGGAAAGCTGCCAGCATTACCTTCACGATCCTCTGCACCTTGTTCCAGAAAGCTGACATCAAAGCAGTACAGGAGAGCCATGAGAAGAGACAAGTTCACGCCATCCAACGAGCCGTCGGCTTCCACTGTTACCTTCTCCAGGTAACTTATGAGGATTAGAGTGTCATCCTTACTCAGGGGTGACTGACAGGTCCAGACAAAGAGACTTTCAGCCAAGGACTGTCGGCACTCTTTAATGAGATCAGAAACCTTTAAAAGACAAAACAAAAAAAACTCCAGTGAATATACCTATTCTGGTAACAGGTTCAATTTGTCCTTCTCAGTCAATCATGATGACTAGCTTAAACTAAAAATCACTCTAAAGACAGCAGCTACAGAAAATGTTGGGTTTATTTGCTAAACAACAAAAGGACACTTCTGCTTGTCAACTGCATTTATATTCCCACATTTTTCATGAGAGGTGTGAGTAGATACCTGAGAATATGACTACACAAAAACCAGCATCCCTGTTGAGGTCAGGAGACATCAATCTACATAGAATTTACACAGGTGTAAATGTACCACACAGAAGTCACATTTCCTGTCTGTAATTACACAACTGTACTGGCAGTTACCCCAGATACAGTCAGCCTTCCCTTTGCCCCAAAAATGAATCTTAAGGTGAAACTAAGGTAAATTAAGGTAATTTAAGATAAATGAGAAGGATATCCTTTCCACAGTTTCTAAGTTCATAATAAAAGTGTAAGACTAGTTCTTTATTCAGTAGAAAATAAACCGATTTATTATTACACAGAATGATTTTTAGGGAGATGATCCATTAGAAAGGAGTTCAAAATTTAAAACAACAATGTTTAAAATCTTCCTGCTAGAAAAAAGTATGCTGCAGTTAGTCACAGTGTCAATTAAGTTCAAGAATTACAAAGATGACAATGTATTTTCAAGCAATTTTACTTGACTATTAGAAATGCTTCTGTTCATATTAACATAATTGGATTTTTAAGAGAATTATTCACCTGACTCAACTGGATTTCAATCTGTGTTAATAATTTGTGATTCAGCCCACTTTTCTTATGCCAATAGTGTGGATAATGGTAGTGCTGGTAATTTAAAATACAGAGTGCAGAATTAAAAAAAAAAAAAGAAATTTACACATAGCGTAAATATTAGGCTTAGATTTTTACTGTTAGAGTTCTTCACTAAAAATATGGCATGCCCTAGCATCTGGGAGCAACAGCCAAATAGAAATGCGGGAAGCAATGTGAATCCCACACTGATACTGCACAAGCTGTGGAGCTGTACCTGTGATCTCACACAGCAGCAGACTGTGTGCAAAGGTAAAGAATTTTTTGCAGTCTAACTCTATTCTAATGTGTTCAGTAACACAGAAGAATATCCATGCTTGGTGAATTTTACCTCTTTGCGATGCTTCTCACTTCCCAATCCTCTCTCTCTCTGGAGTTTATCAAATTCATTGTTCAAATCAATGTGAGACACAAGTGTAAGGATCTTCTGAGTCAAACCCTGCTCCATTAGGTCATCTGTAAAGCGTGTTGTCATGGAAATTAACTCTTGACTAAAATGGAAAGAATATAAATTTAACAATTAATCATAGTTTTCCAGTCACAAAGGATGTCTAAAATAATGAATCCCACCAAACGTATTTGATGACAAAAAAATGTACAAATAATTTATATACAAAGAGCAATTAAATGTGAATCTCTAATCAGTAAGCAGAGCAGTCTCAAACCATTATGCTGAATGGGAACAAAGTCTTCAGGTAGCTGTAGGTTCAAGAACATGGAATATGAGAATACAACAGGGATTAGGTACTTAAAATTTCTATTGAAAGGAAAAAGTACTACATATAAGATGCACACATATCACAGCCTCACAGCCTCTTTCTTACTAGTAAATGCAATTGCTCAGACACTGCCCTCAGAATTTTTATTTACAGTAGAACACATCTTTTCATCTTTCTCTAGCCAACCAATCATTGTGCGTTGGAAGCAAGCAGTTTGCACTGCTTTCTTTTTCAAGGCAAAAAATACTAGCATAAAATGTTCACCAGCAGATAGTACATTCCTTTTAAGTAAAGGCAGGAGCACAATTCTCTTTTGTGGTACACAGCAAGTCAGAAGTCATCAAGGTTCTCAAATACTGAGCAATCACCACTAGTTAGAGCAACAATGACTGGGAGAATGTCTGAAACAAAATACTGTCAAAAGGTGAAGCAGCATGAAAGAAATGAAAGTAAAATAGATATCCTCATAATCCAATAAAAATACGTGCAAAAAATGATTATGCTTAAAAAAACAAACACGAAAGCAGCTGCATCACTTTATGAGAAACAAGCAAATTTGAGACTATACATATTCCCTCTAGTGTAATTAGTCCTAAAAGCACTCAAAACAAACAACTTTAATCAGCTCATTGCCCTGATACAGACCTGAGTTCCAGTGTCCACGTCTTGCCTTGGCGTGACTGGATGAGGGTTCGTAATGAATTGGCAATGCATCTTTTTCCATCCCAGTACAAAAGAACTGCCACTAGACCTCTTGTAAGGCCAGGAAAATGAGGCTGCTGGTGTTCTCCTAGTGAGTGAAAATCCACAGAATAGTCAAAGAAAGCTGAACATACACGCCTTGATAACAGCTCTAAACCTTTGTATTTCTAATTGAAATACAAATACTGCATTCAAAGTAACTGTGGTTATTCACTATTACTTTGATTTGCTTCAGACACTTGAAAGAAATCCCAGATATTTTGTGTGCTATTGGTAAAATTAATATTAAAACTTTTAAAACTTACACAAATTGTTCTAAAGTGCAAGTCCATAAATATCCTAGTCCAAATGGTATTTGTCACTGATATGTATCCATCTGAATAATCAATTCAAGATGATTATTACAGAAGTATCTTTTATTCAAAATTAAATTTTCTATCTGAAATTACACTGAAAATTCAAGTTCAAAATAGAAAGTGAGGCTGACTTGAAGATGGCTTTCCAACAGCGACAAATTTGCAAGCTACTTCTTCAAAGAACTTTTCAAGTTAATGAACAATAGCTAGCAATAACAACTAACAATTATAACTTAATAACTCTGGAATCAATCTTCTACCTGCAAAGAGTATGTCAGTCTCCAGAATATTTCTCTTACTAATCAGTTATTAGATTACAGAGTCACACAGCAATATATAACTAACACATAGTTTGAAGGATAAGTATCTATTACACTGCTTTGTGGAAAAATTCCCAGTCATGTTATATTTATTTTTAAATTCAATGATACAGAATGTAAATCACAAAACTTCCTCAGAATATTCCCCCTTTTCCTATAGCTGAGTGTACGAACATTAGGGTTCAGAACACTGCCATCATATGACATTACAGTGAGAATAGATTTCTAACTAAGAACATTCTGTGTTAGGAAGCTAAGGCTGCATCATGCATTCACATTAAACATACACTTAATAAGAAGGCCCTATTTAAGCTGTATTTCTCCAGCTCTTAAATATTTTCCCTTCTCACCAGCTAGAAGAAGCTCAACAGCTGCCAACTCTCCAATATCAAAGAGGTCACTGAGGATAAATGCTTCTCTGATGAGCTGCTCTGGCAAAAGCCTAGTTCCCTGCTGACCCTGGATAGCAACTCCTTCTGTGCTTGCTTTCTGAATTTTCTCATGCTGCTGAACATTTTTTGGCTGCAAGAGAAACAAGCAAGTTTCAGTCTTTCAAACAATCAGAAGTTATTCAAAATGGCAAGATCAAATACTGAATAAAGCTTTACACATTAATCCTTCCTCAAAAATACAGTTCTGTCAGGTTAGGTTGTCATCATAAAAACAAAGACAGTGTTTTTAAACAAAGATTGTAAAGGAATCCTAAAAATGCCTCATGCTTGGACAGCACAGTCTCTTTGTGGAAATGTACGAAAAATAATCTTATACAATCGGTGCTGACATTTAGTTTACTCAAAATAATTGAAGTTGAAAGTATACTTTGATGCAATTCTCAACAGGAACTGGTATCAACTCAGTAAAAGACATCCTTGTTATTGCTCAGAATGGTTGTGTTACTCCAAACTATTTTCTACATCCTTCCTTTTCCATTAAACTGAAATGCTAAAATATACTTATGAAACTCTATATCTGATCTATCAGTTAAAAAAAGCCATCTACTACTGAAGAAATAACACCTCTGAAATAAGATATATTTCTAGTTACTCCTTTATGATCCACCAGCCAGGGAACAGGGAGGTTTTTTTACTTTTTCTGGCATTCTGAACATTCTGTATTGTTTAAGTTCACCTGTTTTGTGTGTTTGTTAATCTGACTGAAATATGAGCAAAACAAGACAAAATAGTGCTTTATTTCAGATACACAAGAGTAACAAAAAAAGTTAATACCTGACTGATGGATCATTAGATACTTTTACTACTCCTTTCAAAACAGCACTCAAAGTGAGAAAAAAATACATCACAGATAAAACTCTCTGTAGAAGATACAAAATAATATGTATGTATTATTTTTCCCACTTAATATTATTTGTATTCTTACAGCGGAACAAGACTGGTATAATACATCTGTATTATGACTGTAAAAAATGTCACATGAAAAGAATGGTCAGGGTCTAAAATGGCATGTAAGGCAACAATATAAGAGCAAATCAGCAACTCTCCAATTCATTCCAAAAGAGAGCATTAGTCCAGTACCGGATTTCTGAAGAGAGAAATGAAGTCAGATTTGTGCTTCTTTAGAACTTGATCGAGACGATGCACAGCTTCAGGCTGCCTTTTCCAAATGGCATTCATTACAGTCTGCCATATGTCCTTATATGGACCCCACAAGCTTGCAGCTAAAAGAAGAAATAAAACAATGTATTTGAAATAGAGAAAGGAAGAAAACAAATTATTTATTCACTGTTTTCAATAAGCAGACTCTTTTTTAGTTTACTGTTATTCTTGGTATGTCAGTATACTATTATACCCATTAGGAAAAGTATATTTTCTTTTCTTAAAGCACAAAAAAACCCCAACAACAATGATGGTCTGATATAAAACTTAACTGCATTTAGGGAGCTAAAGAATCAAAAAAGATTATGTATGCACCTAAATTCTGGTGTTCAAAGACATCTTGTAAGGATTCTTACAATACAGGTACTAGGTCAGAAAAGATCTTTAAAATTATAGAGTTAATCTGGCACTGCCGAGTTCACCACTAACCCATGTCCCCAAGTGCCACATCTATATGTCTTCTAAATCCCTCCAGGACTGTTACTCTACCAGTTGTACAGAACACTCCAGAAAAGGACTACCTTAACTATTAGCTGAACAACCCATCAAATCAAAACATACAATACTCTTGCCCGAGAGTAGATAGCTAAAGAAAACGTGTTTCAACCATTTCCAAAGATTACTACTTGTGTGAACAAGTTGGGAAAACCAAAAAGCAGTTTAAGCAAAAGCAAGCTATTTAAATCACCCTTATTGCCCCTACTTTGTCATAGATGAACCAGTGTGTACTGAGCTAGTCATCTGGAAGGGGTGTAAAATCCTGCCTCACTAATCAGAGAAAAACACTGGCTGTCAAGAGAGAACAAACTCCTTTGATTACTCAAACTAAAATTGATATCCCTCCCAACAATCAAAATGCAAATCTCCCAGGCTTCAAAGTACCTCTAGAATGTCAGATCAAAGACTGCCATACTTAAATGGTGAAGTCTACACACTTTAAATGGTGAAGCCATTCTTGCTGAATAGCTACAGAGAATTTACAAATTACTAAGACAACACATTTAGCAGTGCCAGTATGGCTGTGTCGGGTCAACCTGTAAAAAAAGGGTCAAATTTGTCTCTTCTGAGCATCAGTTTTTAAACTCATACAATGTTCCCCCTGCCTAGAAATAGCTACTGCTGGATGCATAATTTCACACTCAGCTGTAACTGGCTCTCCCACATAACTTCAGAATTCAGAGATTTATTTCCACTTGAAACTGTCTTTTCACTCTTATTACATTACCAAGTCCAATAAACACCAGCAGCAAACCACAGTGTCTGCCAAAAACTGTTCAACTACTTCCCTGGCCCATTTGTTTGCTCTTGTCCCTACCACATAATTGCTTTGCACCAGCTCAAACACATGTGCTGTAAGGCACTAGAACAAATTAAGGATCTAACTTCTCTAACCAAAACCTAATTAAAAAAAAAAGTTTATTTTCTGCAGGATCACATCTACAAACCAGTAGATGGCACAAAGATGGATTATTGCAGAGAAAGGAATCCCACCTGGGATGGGAAGAGGTTGGACTTCAGCAACAACGCTAAATTTTTCCCACTTAAGCTATTCTATTATTCTTAGTTTTAGAGGCTGACCGTCCCATTAGGGACAGCAAGGAAGGACAGGCTGCATTGCTTCTTTTGGCAACAATAGCAGTTGATGCTTCTGCCTTAACTCTTTGCCAAGTTATAGACTCAACCATAATATGCCCATCTCCACAAACAATACACTATAACCTAAGGCAAAATCTTCATTAGTTCTAGTGCCACATCTCCTTTTAATTTTTCCCATATTTCCCATTAAAAACTCCTTCTTTCCCTATTTTTTTTAATTATAAGGCTGCACACTCTCTTGCTGTGTGATTTATTAAATAGTCTCCTTAGAACTACTCCAATTCTCACTCCAACAAAGTCATAGTGTTTCGTGAAGAGTCTTTGCTTTATTGCTGCTTTTCTGTGAGGCTACAGGTATGCAATCCATTCAGTGAGATCAAAACATCTTCTCCTTAAAAACTGTTATTTGCTTGCCACGGGAATTTTAATTCTATTAACTAGAATTAATAGTGACTATTAACTGTCACTACTGACATACAAAACCTTATTTACAGACCTTTTTATCTATACTCCAGTGATAACCGTTTTTCCACGGAATCTCCATTCTCCTTCTATTAACCTAATGATGCTCAACAATAATAAATGCAACATTTTGCCCCCAACACAGAATCACTGCACAGGTTGGGGACCAAGGAAGCTGCTGGAGAGCAGCTTTTCAGAAAAACACCCAAGTGTCCAGGCAGGCAGGAAGGTGAATACCAGTCAGCAGCACATGTTCATGGCAAAGGCTGCCTGCAGGCTTCAGGCTGTATTAACAGCTGTAGCCAGCAGATGCAAGTGATTACTTAGGCACCTCAGAGCCCTTCACTACCACACTGTGTCTACTTTTGGGTTCCCGAGAGCAAGACACTGAAATAATGAGCCAGAGAACAGGATGAGTGAGCTGAAAGAACTGACCTGGTTCAGTCTTACAAAAATAAGGCTAAAGAAGGGTAGGGGCTTTATTTTCTCTAACTACTGAATGGCACTATACATAGAAAGCAGAGACAGAGGTATCCCAGGAGAAGATGAGCAGCAACTGACACAAGCTGCGATAACAAAACTACTGTTTGGGACAGTGGGGGTTTTCAGGTCCTTAGCAATACTCAGTGGATGAGAAACCAGCTGCACATTTCCAGACTCCGTGTGTACCACAGAGCAAAACACTGGATATATTTCTCTTTTGCCTCCTACACCACACAGCACTAAGAGATGAGCGTGATACCCAAGTGACGCGTAACCACGTGTACACCGAGTTACCACAGTCCTCTCTACCCAAGGAGGGCTTCGCAGCCCACTGTGACTCCCCGCCACACGACCTCTGCGCGACCCGAGTCCGGGTACCGCCGCACGGGAGGCCGCTCTCCCACCGCCTGCCCGCACACCGCGCCCCGCACCGGGCGCCCGCAGCCCTTCCCCGCCGCCCGCTCGGGCCTTCCCCAGCCGCCTCGCCACACCCGGCCTTCCCAGGGCGGCCGCCCCCGGTTTCGCGGGCTCGGGGTAGAGGCGCAGGGCCAGGGAGTAGTGGGACGGCCGCGGGGAGAGGCGGAGGAGAGCCGCAGCCCCACGCTGAGATCGTTCTTACCCGAATTTACCGCCAACGGAGCCGCCATCTTGGCGAGAGGGAGGCGCGTCCGCGGCGCCGGCGTTCGAGGAAGGCCCAGCCAACACCGGCGCGCCGGGCTGCGGGGCCGGGCCGGCCGTCCCGCGGGGCCCGCCCCCGCTGCCTGCGGGGCGGCACGGCTGGAGGCAAGCACGAGGCGGCCGCTCCCGCGCCGGCCGCTCCCGCAGGGGCAGCGGCTCCGGCGGCGGCAGGGGCAGCCCCGCGCCAGGGCCGATGGGAGCTGTAGTTGCACGGTGATGGCTCACCCTGCCAGTCGGCTTCGTCTTGCCTCGAGGCGGCTGCGGGAAAGGGAGAGCGCCGGGCTTTGCATTCCCGCCTGCGCTCCTCTGATGTAAATAACGCATCGATTCCTTGCCGTTCCGTTTTCTTTCCCTTTCCATGCCACGCTCAAGGCAGTCTTTCCTTCCAAGCCCTGCCCTATGTTATAAATATATTGGTGTTGGCTTTGTCGCATATTAGAAAACTGTTCCTAGGTTTTATAATGATATAGAACGTTTATAGTTTAAGTAGTCAATTTAGAAAAGGTACGCAGAAAAAGTCCTCACATTCCTAGATTATCTTATCAGAGAAGAAGAAAAACCAGAAACCGGAGAGAAGAATTTATGGAGGAAAAGCAGACACCAAGGAGCCGAAGAAGACTGAAAATTTGATGGAATGATACACAGAAACTTCAAGGAATTATGAATAATGCATGACTGTGATGAATATGCAATCAGAGATGTATTTTTAAAGCATATCCTTTGGATGTAGAAGTGTGCTTGTGGTACTTCACCAAAGCACCCAGCCACATAATAACTTTTCGTGGTTGTCTCCCCAATTGTCTTATTTTATTTTATTAAACTTCTCTTAAATTTTATGAGAATTGAACCTCATTTTTCACACCTATAAGCCGTTTTCACTGAATATGGCTAAATGCCCAAATTCAGACACTGGGAGATGCATTTATTAGAATATTTAAATTTATTTTTTTAACTGATAAAACATATTACTGGGATGGCTTCAGCTTCTCTGGTTTCTGGTTGAAGTCTTAAAAAAATAGAGTCCATAAATAATTTTTGAATGTGAACTAGGGTTTACAATCTTGTATAGGGGAGAAAAACAAACACCAGCTCTGGTACGAGTTATACTGTGAAGAAAGCTGCATTTAAACTCAGTAGGTGCAAGAAAGAAAAAAAAAAAAGGACCAGGCATGAAGAAAACAAAAGCAAGTTTATACGCTTACGTATCTGGAGCCAAGGAACAAATACCAGTAATTAGAAGTAGTCTGTGTCTGAAGTCAATTTACCATTCTCTGTCCCAGCAGTAATCAACTTTCTTACAGAAATTCCCTCCTTTAGGATAAAAGATTCCACCCAAAGTATTCCTTTTTAGTTCAAATAGTTTACCCTTTTGAACTTTTTAAAAACAGTATTTCATGGTTGCAAAACCATGTCGAATGAACTATACCCATGGGGAATGGCAAGATAACTATCTTTCCTTCTCTAGATCCCCCATATAATGGGATAGTGGAAGGGATAAGAGAGATAGCAGTGGTCCTGGGGTGAGTGAATTGGCAAGGCAGCTATAAAAAAAAAGAGAGAGGAAGCAGCAAAACGGTTTCACAAGCATTAGTCAGAAGAGGAGAGAGAAATGGAGATTTTAGTAAAGGGAAAACAAGTCTGTCCTGTCAAGAACAGCTTCTCTCAGAGTTCAACAGATGAATCTGTCCTCATTAATTTGGCCTAATTTGTTGATTTAGTCAAAGGCCCCATATTTCTTTGAGATTTACCCTTTCCTGGTCTTAACCACGAACAGACTAGAACTATAATGATGAGAATAATAGTGAATTGTTCATTTTAGTCGGGGAAATGAAGAATGCCAGGCAAGAGGTAAAAGTAGAAAATAAGTGAAGTTATTCCACAAGCAGCTGAACTAAAGCAGCCTTGGTGCCTGGGCAGAGCACTCCTGTATCCTCTCCCATGCACTCTTCTTTGCAAAGCCATAGTTCTGCTGCTATGCTGCCCACGTGCCACCCCAAGACCCATGACTATGAAAAGCAGGTATCATGACAGACTTGGAGATGCATGATCATCTGGCCACAGCAGATGTAATGAGGTTTTGCTTCTGTCTTTCCTTCCACAGGGATTCTAATTTTGATCTTTTTCCTCTATTTCCTCCCTTTTCCTTTCCTTATTCCTTTATATATATCCTTTATTCCCCGAGTTTCACAAAGTTTGAGCCCTTTAGCCTTTGATCAGATTAGGTTGGAATTGTCTCAGAAATTGCAACAGGTTCAAAAGTTACTGAAAAAGTTTGGCATATAGTGTGATTTCATGAGCTGTGTTTCCTTAAGAAACATGAAGTTTTAAAGAAGAGAGAGAAATAAATAATTGATTTTTTTTTTAAAAAAAAAAGCCTTTCCCAGGCATTAAGAGCTGTCATATTTCTTTTGGCATTCAGATACAGCCAGATTGCACCCACTGTTTTTTGAACTCTGTTGAAGGAAAAAATCCTTTCTAACCACTGCACATTTAGTATTTTAAATTTCCAGATAATTCTTTCCAGATAATTTCCAGATAATTCTTTCCTCTCCTTGCCAATTGACCTAGGGTCACATAGCAACAAGAAAAAATAGCCTGAAATAGTGGATGGCAAGGGGTAGGTCACTGGGCAGCTGAACTTCAGAAGAAAAAATACCACATTTAGCTCCAGCTGCACAGCATTTATTATATTCTTTCTCTGTCAGCAATGTGATATTTTAATGCAAACTAGCTGTGACAGTTTAGCTCCTAGTACGAATGAAGTGAGAGGCATCTAGATACACCATACCATACATTCTGCGCATGTTTTTATTGGCATAACTGCATCCATCCATCCATGCTTTAATGAGTAGGGAAGTCCATGAATAGTAATTCTTGCTTAATCTTGCTTTATTTGCTGTCCTTTAATTTAGGTTCCCATTGTTTACCCAGGATCACTGGCTGGTTTGGTAGTCTATTTTTGACAGGTCACTATAGGGAAAGCATACCTCATTCCTCTCCCTAACAATAGCTCTCAGCAAGTTCTCCAATGCAGATGGGTTCAGGAAGGGACACCAATGTCTTTCATCCTTAATTACTAGACAGAAATCTGTGAAGTATCAAAGGTAGGCTGACAGTAAATACCTGGGGTGGATATTAATTCCCCTCAATTCTGGGGAGAGCAGGTTCCAAATTGCCTGTAGGGTAGCAAATTCTGCTTGTGAGTTGAGAGACCTACATTCATTTCTATGGGTGGAAATAACTCTTAGTAATAATTAAATTGAGCTGCACAGTGGGAACCTACTCCTTGACTGTAACTTGTAGGTGGTTTGTGATGTACTACAGGTGTAACATTCTTGATTTTGATAGTACTATATTTAGTGGTTCATAATCAAATCATACGTCAAGATACAAAGATAATGATGATGATGATGATATGATTTACTCTCTTTACATGTTATTATTGCCAGGAGGAATAAGTATTATCAAAAAAAGAGGCCCTGCTTAATTTCCTACCGTTAATCTTCAGTGTCATTATGATCACATCATTCATATCTTCATCACATGATGGAGAAAAATGAAAAAATGCTTTTCTGCATTGCAGCTGAAACTGAGAAAGTTGCCTTGTAGAAGTGCATCTACATAAATAGACCAGTCCTTGCATTGTGACATATGCCTCTTTTCCAAACAGCAAAAAACATTTCTGGTTACTGTTTAGACCGTAAAACTTCCTGGAGCTCTTTTTTTGACTGACACTAACTCTGTGCATCTCAGCTTACTGTTTTGTAAAAATGTGTACAACACCTCACAGCAGGCCTGGAATGACAATTGAATGGATCTGCAGTCTGGCTCCATCATCTGAACAGGAAAAATAATGTATTTTTGCATCATGTTAGTTGGCGGAGTAAAAAATCCTGAATTCTCTTAGTATGCCAGCTAATTTTCCTAGAGACTTCTTAGCTGGCTGTAGTCCTGACTTTGCTGCAAAAAAGTGTGCTTTGTACATTGAGATAGTTAGCTTGGAATCACATCTTAGAAAAAAGTCTGAGACCTTCCCCTGCAGCATTTCTCAGGGAAATAACTTTGTAATTTGTCTGTCTTTCATCCTAGATATTTCTAGTGTCACCATGGTATCTAAGCTCATCAAAGAAACTGTGTGAGGTTGTCGCTAGCTCATGTAAGTGGTTTATCTAGTCAAAAGCAACAATGAGCTAAACGTTCTTAAAGTTATGTGAACACCTTCCTTGGGGTCAGGGAGCAGGGGGAGATGAGCTGAACAACAGCAAGCGCTGCCCTTCCTCTGTAGGTGAGGGCAGTTACTGACTATAGGCATCTGACCAGAAATATATGCCTTAATAAACAGTATCCTGCTTGTCAATTGGGTCTTGATCCTTGTTCAGGCTTCAGAGGTAAAATGAAAATACTATTCTTGGCTCTGTGATGTCTTTTGAGTTGTTTTTTCCCTAATTCCCGCTTTGGGGCCCTTAACGCTATCTGTCTTGTTTCTCTTTCTTCTCCATCCCAGAACGAAGAATAGCCTTTCTTTCTTTGTAATAATTTCACCATTCAGTTTCTGAGGGCAATGAGGCAGTTATTAGCCCAGAAAGTAATCTGATGAGTGGAAGGATGTAGCTGTTAGTGATTGACAACAAGAGGTGCAGAAACCTACAACCAAGGAAATGCTGGAAAAACAAAGCATGAGCAAAGTGGAGAGATTTGATATAGTACCTTGGCACATCAACTGCCTCGTTGATATTCATTCTGTTCAGGGATTTACATATCAGATTTCAGGACAGTTGATATTTTTCCAAGTTGTCAGTTTTGCAAATTCAAGCTTTATCCTGTAATTCACTCTGAGCACTTTCTAGAATATGTTGAATATATTCTGAAGCTTACACACTTCTTTCATCCTTTTGGGTTCCCATCAGAGAATGGGAGGGTTGGAATAGGTGCAAAGCTACAAAAGTGTAATGAGTTCACTTGGGCAACACTGAAGATGTGTGAAGTTGCACAAAAATCTCTGTGCTAATAATGTAAAGCAGAGGGTTTCTATAGTTATAATGGAAGAAATGGAAGAGGAAGTATCTTGGCAGTCAATTAAGCTAAATTGAAATAAATCATTATTTTAGACTTACAAACTGAGTGAAATTGATATAAGAACAAATGAGACTCAGGAAAAAGGTATCTTGCGATGCCACCTCTACTGCAATGTAAAATTGCTTCACAAATTATGCTGCTATTTTGTTAATTATCTTTCCAGCACTGTCCACTTCTTTGGAGTTCTCTGGGCACAAGACAAGAAGCATCCTGTATACAAAAGATGTATACAAAATATAGCTTGTGGACTTCTGTCAATTTCCTACTGAAATACTTTCCCTGTCCTGATGCTCTGAGCTAACTTATTTGAAAAAAACAAACAAAAAAACCCCAAACTGTTTAAATAGGTAGCATAAGAAAGAATTTGCTTTCTGCTCCAGTCCATTTTTTTTCCATTTAAGTTTCCTGAGAATCAGGAAGAATTATGTTCAGGAGCAAGAATACAAAGGATGTGGACTAAACAAATTCAATTTCTGGAACAAGCAACTGTATTAATTGGTTCTGATGTCAAAATATTTCAGTGGAAGTCATATGTCTGTTAAAGTCTCCTCCTGCCTGACATTTGCTTATGACTATTGCTGCAGGAGGACAATGAGAAGCAATATTAGCTCTTCACAGTAAATGGGGCAATTGTTGAGACCACATGTTCAACAGGTCCTACTAAGGTGACCCCTTAGACACTGGAGCACTAAACTATACTATGGAGTTGAATAGTTAAGGCTGGAGTTTATGGTTTATGCTCATTCAGTTGCTTGAGTGCTTAAGAGTTGAACAGCAAAAAAACTGTGTCATGTGAGCAGGTTTCTGAGCTGCTTGGTACATATAACTCTCCTACCTGTCTTATAGATGGTGCCAGACAATCAAAATTAATTTCTCTCATCATTCAAGAATATTCCTATTCTAAATCAGACAAAGCTAAATCTGTGTCTTTGAAATGTCTCTGAAAAACACCTGGTCAGCTAATCTGGACTCTCAGATAAAATGAGACCTAACCAATGAAGAAAACAAAATTCTCAGAAATAATTGTGTGTGTCTGTAGATGTCCAGCATGGTGGAACGATAATGTTTTTGAAGTCTTTCTGCAAGGTAGGATAACTACTATTGTAGATTAACTTTGGTGGAGTTATAATGAAGCATACTTGGTAGAATAGTTCACTCTGAAGTTAATAACCATTGAAAGCTTGCATACAAGAAATACTGATTTGAAGAACAGAAATTCAAAAGTCAAAACATACATTCAGCATTATGGCTGATATCCACAAAAAGGGCCTCTTTAAGTAGATAGCAGTAAATTATGATTAAAATCTCAGGTTAGCTTTCCATTTTGTGCTATCTCCTTACAAACAACAATCAATACTTGCTTCAAAATAACACTCGGAGTGCATCACTCAGTTGCATTCCTAGGCATCTGCCTGTTAACAATATAATTTTGTTTTTCTTATGCATCACTCTGAGTCCTCTTTAATGAGCAGTCTGTCTGCAGAAACAAGTAGTTATGGTGAGGTCCAGCCCAAGAGAAGCTTGAGGTACTGACTCATTCTGAAACGCTGAGGGAAAGGCTTGCTTGCAGGTATATTTAGACTACAAGGACACTAAGCTATGAAAAAACCCTAAAAATTAGTTGGCCATAGTTTTAATGAGAATTTGATTATGCCTTTTGGGTGTCTTAGTTTGACATTGTTTTATACTGGAAGATGATAAATGTGTTTCAAAGTATGTTTCCCCAGAACTTCTCAGAAAGTCTAGTGGCAGTTTTGAGGTGAGATCTGAAGAGTATTATAGGGAAGATTGATGCCTCCCTTTCACTGGAGGAGTTCAGATTACTTTTTCAGGTTGGGAGAGGCTTGCTAAATTCTTCCCTCCCAGCTCAATATGCAACTATTACCTCCCATAAAGGGTGGAGGGGTCTTTGGCATTCTGTGCTCTCAGTATCTTGTTAGTGACAGTTAATTTTGTGAAAATAATTAAACTTCCACCAGATATGCAATTGGAACGTGCCAGAGAATGGGGCAGAGAATATCATGCCATTCAAAAGGCTAATCTGGCCACTAGGTGAAGAATATTTCTCTTGTGATTTGTCTCAATGATTAAGTCTTTTTGACAAACACATCAGCATGTGTTTGACTCAAATACTAATTCACTTTCTTTTCACAAAAAAAATATAACTTATGTGTTAACTACTTTGGAGAGTTCTTGAAAGCTGAGCCGTATGTGAGAGCAAGCTACCAGCTCTGTCAACCTGATCAGCTATAACCTTTTTTCTTTACAGATATTCCAAACCTAGGCAATCTGTATTCATAGAGTGGCTGTTTTTTCTGATCTCAACAAGAACAAAACCATGTTTTTATTTTCATTGATCACAGTTATTCTTTCAGTACTTTCTGATTTGTTTGCCTTCTCAGATAGATCAGTGAATCATATAGCCACAGTGCTCCCAATAAACTGATTTCTTGTCTGAAAGGTGTGTCTTTTCTCTCTATTCATGGCTGCGTGAAATAATGATCCAACTCCGAGTCTTGCCTCACACAAACTTTCATGCATAACATGTGAAAAGAACTTTTTGAGGAGCTAGTATCCCTCTAGAGTTAACAGCCTACTTCATTTCCAGGAATCCCTGTCTGTAAGCAACTTATCTCCTCTTTAAATACTGTGCAAACACAAACTTGGACAACGTTAAGGGGATAGTTATTAATTGCTGGTATTTAAAATCAAGGGAAGAATACAATGCAGTACAGTAAGTACACACTCAGCTATAGCATCACCCAGGGCAGTGTAGGTTTTTCTCATTATGCTTCTCTACCCTCATCCCCCATTTTCTCATCCAAATCATGGCTGGAGTAAGCCATAGATAGCTTAGTAAGAAGTTTTTCAATTTTAGCATGGCTGCCCTTGCTAGAACCAATTGACACAAGGAGTGCTGTGGTAGGACAGGAGTAATCACCTCTTTAGTAACCTTTGGTCACATGCTGTGACATGACCAAACTGCTGAAGCTCAGCCTGTTCCCAGTAGGGCACACCTTGCAGATAATTGTGCTGTCAGTCTGCTCCACGGCAGTTGTCAGCCCTCTGCAGACTGAGACATGAAGACCTCCTGTAAGCAGGACATACCATGCTCTAAACTTTAAAACTCTATATAAGATAAGGATGAGCCATGAAAAACTAATTTAACTCTATTTATCATCTTAATTCCACAGTTATCTGAGAGGAAAGGTACCAATTAAAGGTGAATGCTGCACTAGAGCTAAGTTTTCTTAAGGAAGTACACTGCTCAGAATATTAGATAAGCACCTTTTACAGCTTTGATGGTTCAGTCATGTCAACATTTAGACAGCAATGCCTAATAAGACTCAATTAGGCTACCTGGTCCTGCTTTTTAGAAGAGCACAACAGAACCATGGTTATTCTTCCAGCAGTTTGCATGTTTTGAGACCTGAGCTTTTTTTTTTTTTTTTTTTTTTTTTGTGCATGAAAGTAGATGTACCTCGAAAAATAGGTACTGTACCTTTTTAACTATTTTAAAATAGAATCCATAGTGGCATTTTCATTTAAATTACTAAATTTTAAAAAACTTGAATTTTAATGAGATCTTGAAGATGAAGAATTAACTCCCTTGTCTTTACTAAGATCTCAGCTGAGACAACTCACCATTTACCTGCCTGAGGCGAGAATGTATGATTTCACTCTAGTAGGAAAGGTCTGAGAGCGTTCCCTCTGACTCCTGTGCCTTTGAAGTAGGCCTGAGATGAGTCAAGGTATGTACACTCAGAAGAATGAGGAAAGGTATATATTACACAGAAGGAAGGAAGTCCAATGTCTAGGTTCCTATCTGCAAAGAGCAGGAGTGAAGAAGCAAGCAGCCAGCAACTCATTTCTCTCTTGTCCCTGATTTTGGCCAAGTCTTTTTAGGCAAATGGGAAGTAGCTGGCTTCCCACCTAATCTTAATGCTCTAACTCTGCTGCTTCTATGATGGAGAGTGAAGAAAGTGACAGAATACACCTGAGAGATTAAGCATGGAAGCATCTGGGCACATTTGGTAGAAACTGGTGTGTGTTCCCCTGCTTTTTTTGTATCATAATATTGTACATAGTGTTTTCCACAGTGTAGATCTAACAATCAACATTGAAGTCCTGTGTGGAAACTCGCAGAATGGAACTGTCTTTCAGAGGAGATGAGTTTTCCTTGACCTCAGGAGAAGTTGAAAATGCTCAATTGTTTTGGAAATCAGGCTACTTTCATGGGATCCCAAGCAAATATAAACACCTAAAAGTTTCAAATTTTGTGGCTTTTAGACATTACACTGGTTTGTGTACTAGTCAGGAGAAATAGTGCTAGGCATGGACTAAAACCATACAAAACACTGAGCATACCCTGCCTTCTTCCGCTCTCAGTCTGACAACTGTGCAGTACATTCTAAGGCCCAGCACACAATGAGTTTGCATAAGACAAATTATCAGCACTTCAGGCAAGCATGACACCATATGCTATCAGTGGAAATGTTTGGGGCACATCCATTCTGAAGTTTTCCGTGCAAAAATTAATTTTGGTTTCCCAAGTATGATACCAACACAAAGAAAGTAAGGAGGAGAAAACAAAATAAAAGTAGGTTAAAATAAAAGTCAGCACCTGAATTATATGCTTTAGCAAAATATGGCAGCTACCAGAGGCTGACTGGCTACAGTTTAAAATAACCTATTTAAGATGAGGCAATTTATCATTCCTTAAAGCCCCACAAAACCTGGATTATTAGGAGTAAAACAAACTGGGTCTACCCAGGACTTTAATTCCATGGCTGGCCTGTTAGCAGGAAATTCTCATATTCATACACTGATGTACCAATGATTTTAAAATGTTGCTGAGGAAAACATAGTACAATTATAAAATTCATATGGAAGAATAAGAAAATGTATGTTAAAATAGAAAAGAATCTACCGTTCTTCAGGTGTCTTGGTTAATCTATAAAATATGCTCAGGATACCAGCCCGGTCTCGGTTCCCCCTGGATATGTTCCCAACCTATAGTGGCTCTTGGTCTGATCTCGTCATGGTGCAGAGTGCTGGAGGAAAGATGGAGCAAAAGGGGAAAGGGGGCAGAGCAGCACAAGGCACACAGCACAACCTTCTCTCTGTTGGCATGTCAAGCCCAAGCTAAGCAGCAGAAATGTTCTCCATCAGAATATAAGAGCCAAATTTCTCTGTACAACAAGCAAATCTGCGTCATACAGACTCTCAGTTATGTGCTGCCTATATGCAAAACTGATCTTATTATTCTGGGCTCTCTAATTTGTCATCATTACAGCTGGTTTCCTGCAGCTCCTTAAGGAACATATTCATATTTCTGATTAATAAATGCTTTGACTTTCCTACATAATCTATTATTTTGCCTATCTAACCTATCTAATTTCAGGCTTGTCTCTCTATCAGCATTATTTATATAGCATAAAATTAGCTGCAGTAGGTCACGTTCCTTTTGCCAAAAGGAAATATATCTGTCAGGAAAATTGCAAGGTTGCAGCTGGAGCTTGGCTGGTGCAATATATTTACAAGTGTCAAAGTTCATGCCAGCTCTTTAATGCAACGTCATACTTTCTTGACAGGTGAGCTCCTGTCACACCTGGCTTATGCAGAACATGAGTTCCACTGACAAGAAAAAGTCAGTGGAAGTTCTTGTAACGAACAGTTCCTGTTTATACAGCAGCCATGGAATCAATATGCAGGATAAAGTATTGCATTTTCTCAAGTCATGTACTTTTTATTTCATCTCAGCAAATCCCATACGGCTGAGGCATTTTTATAAGAATGTGAGCAATTTTGAGCTCTGTGGAAAATGCTGAGTGCTGTTGGATGAAGGAAGAGAAGGGCAGAAGAAGAAAAATATATTCCTTTGAATGCACTAATATAGAAGGCAATTAAGAAATATGACGATAATGAGCAATCATTCTGTCTCATAATGTATGTTTTGCTTTAAAGAGCAGGTGATGACTGCTTGAAAACAATAATAAGTGACATAATGAAGCCCTGTCTACACAGGCATGTTACTTCAAATATTTCAGATGAGTTGGCTTGAGCATATTCATAACGATTGTTTTAAAGTGGCTGGGCTTTCTTTTTTTTCATGAATGAAACCCAGGCTACCAGCCCTCAGCTATGAGCTGCATCCAGTTTATGAGAGGATTCTTCCCATTTTTGAATGATTTTCCCTTATTGTATAATGTGATAAGGTTTATTTGCTGTCTGGCCCCTGAGTGCCCTCTTCTATTACAAGATTATCTGGACCAAGTATGTTACCACTCTTGCTGAATGCTGATGGCTTCCTTTGCAATTCCAGTATGTATGTGTTCCTCCAGATGAACACATTTTTTTTGAGCACCAACTCTTTCCTTCCCCTGATACTGTCTCATGGGTTGTGTGTATGAGCACCTACAGCCCCAATTTATAGCACTGCCTCAAATATTATTATTTGTGACTACTGGTCAAACTGAATGCAAGAGAGGGACATTCCTGAGAAATGGACCACTGCTGCCATAAAGCAAAATAACACTGGCTTTTCTACAAAACTTGATGGGATGTCAACAGGACCTCCAGGACTTCTAACTGGCCAGAATAGGATAAGATGTGAAAGACTGATCCATGGAAAGTCACTGTTAAACCCCACTATTGTAATGGACCCAGGTGACTTACCACAGCTGTCAAATGATGTCACTTCAAATATGGAGTTGGAAAGCTATTATATTTTTTCAAACCACTGAACTGAAATACAAAGACTAAGGTTACAAAAAAGCTGTTTGAAATCCAGATAGGTGGTTAGCCTGAAAGTGCTGCTGAGATCTCTAAGCCAGGTGGTATCTGAATGCCATCACTGGCAGGGGAAAATCAGCTGTATGAACCATTAGCCTCTTTCCCACTGTTTGGTGCCACCTTCTCTACTGTGGTCATCGTGGTGCTCCACAAACAAGAACTCAGTCTTGTATCCCCACCTTGCACTGCTTGCTATGCACCTGGGCTTGCTGCTGCTCTTCTTGCCACTCAGATAACATGGCAGCATCCTCTGAGTTAAAAGGAATACAGATTGTGGGGCAGGCATAGTTATTGCAACAGCAAGTGCAGAAAAAAAAAAGGCAGTAGCAAATATACTTTGGCTTATAATTTGTTCAGCATTCTTTAGCTTCCTTTCACATTTTATGAGATGAATTACCAAAATTAGACATCTCAAAATGCTGAGATTATAAAACACTTGTAATCAAACCTTTAGCAATACAAAATTCTTGAATTCAGGCCAATTGCTCTACAGTCTGTTCCCTTCTAGTGCACATGATGCTGATCTGCGTGTGTTACAGGAGCTCTTAGGGCAAAGATTGTGCTCCATTTTTACTATGCACAGAGCAAAGCAATCCAGCCCTCTTGGTTTCCTATCTGTATGGTCTCTCTCCCTTCTGCAGCTGAATTTACTTCAGTACCTTTCTGTGCAATGCTGTACATCTTTTCAATCTATCCATCGCCTTTTGCGGTAAGACTTTTTCTCGGCTCTTGGAAACATACTTCAAGGTAACCATTGCTACAGAGGGGAACATAAAACTGCAAACTCGAGTCCCTTACTATTCAGTAGCAGGATACTCTCTCTCTCATTAGCCCAGCATCTTCTTCCCTTCTTCCCATTCCAAGACCAGCACAGGATTTTGACAGAAAGGAGATGTAGAGAGAGAGTCTTCTAATTTTTTACATACTATGGGATTCCCCACAAACAACCACTTCCTATGGAAGCCCAGACTGGAAAAACAAATGGGAATGACATTCCAAAATTGATAAAAAAATATGAAGCCTATGATCATTGGCACTGAGTTCAGTGCAGAAATAAATTACTGCAATTCATCTCTGACAGCAAAGGCCCCATTATGATGAGGAACTTTAGTCTAACAAGTTGCTTAACACATAAAAAATATTTAAAAAAACGAAAAGGATAGGAAAGAGAAGTTCAAGGATTCTGTGAATGGATTTCAGCACAGGAGCCAGAAGGCCAAAAAAGAGCTGGAAGGATGCTTATAACAACTTGTGTTAACTTGGACATGAGTGTCTAGGTTCAGAGGTGTTTGGGACAAGGGAAAAAAACCCATGCAGGAAGATTTGCTGTAAATTATGAAAAAAACCCCAGTCCTCTGAAGAATATTAAGATGTTATATCACCACTTCAAGTGCACTCTGAGATTAACAAATAGTGGGAGCTTCCTGAAGGTCCCCACTATGCCCTTTCCAGAAAAGAGGAGTGATTTCTGCTTTCATTTGCAAAGATAGGTGTACTTGCCAGATAAGGGGTGCCAAAGTTATGCTGAATAAGCAAAGGTTGTAATGAAAAAAATTGGCTGAAACATCCCACTGAAGTTCTCATTTACCTCTAATAATTCAAAAACTTAACAAAGATACCTCTCATATCTTTGGCTATAATACATTAATTTTTTCACCACTCTATTCTCTCATTTAAGAAAGAGCAGGACAATTTGCTCATCCTGTTTCCCTGAGCAGCATTGACATCTCCTTCTTGTCTCATGTATTTCCAAAAAGATATAAGTGAACATCTGCACTTTGCAGCAAGTATCGATCAGAGTGTTTGTAAGGCTCCTCCACCTGCCCTTAATTTCCCAACAAAGCCCTTTGTTATTATTCTACAGTTAGTTAGAACAGTCATGCAGTTCCTTCCTCCAGTGCATTTGCCAAGTAAAAGGCATCATTAGTCAGAGAAGCAGAAAGATGTTTGGACCTCCTGGAGTGACAAAAGGAGTGGACACATCAATAACATCCATTGCAGTCAGCAGAGAAATTCTTATTTCTGTTTCAGTGACTAAGGCTGAATTTCTAAAAAACCTGTTATCAACCATTGTATATCATTCTATAATAATATCTGTGAACTTTCTGTAGCGATCTATGAGGCTTTGCTGAAGCTTGAAAGATTTTTTTTTTTCTATTTATGAAACCAAATTTTCAGTCTGAAATATAGGCACATACATTCAGGCACTGCTGCCAGCAGAGCTTGGGGTCATGAACTGTACAAATCTGGAAGTATTTTCTCAGTACCAGCACAGTGAAATATGCATGTGATAATTATTTCCAGCACATACTGGTAGACCATTATCAATCCCAGTGAGCAGCAAGTCCACATGTAGAGGTGCTGCTGTGTTGGTTTTTTGTTGCTGAATATTCAGACTGCAGTCTGTACAGATGCTTTGCAACATTTACCATCCTATAGTCCCAGCATAATTACTCTTTACCCCAACCAAGCATGGAATCACTTGATCTCCACCTCCTCCTTTTCTGCCAGTATCAGTACACCACCACCATGTCTCTTTATAATCTGTTCTCAGGACCCTCCATTGTTTCCTCCAAACAGGTTGGCAGCCATTTGAAAGGATGGCAGCTTAACACTGGAGGACTCCTGAAAGTAGCTTGGTTTCACACCAAACTGCAGAATCCTGCTAGGTTCCTATACTTGTTCCACAGGACAGTGACTGTGGATCATTGCCCAGGAGAACAATTTCCCAGTACATGGTATGGATCAATGCATGACAGTGTATGCAACAAATCTCAAGGAACTGGGGGTTGAATCCCAATACATAAATCACATGGGTAGATATTTTTACTCTAGCTAGTGCACATTGGTTATTTCCAAGAAATTGTATTCCAGAAGCTTTTCTTTATAAACATGGAAATGATTTCTTAGAAACAATCCTGCTGAGTTGTCAGGGCCATTCAAAATAAATGAAACCCAAACATTTCCAAAAGTAAGTAAGGTGTCAAAATGTGGTTAAGTAGCCTTATGAAAGCCATTACAACTACTTAAAAGTAATAAAATAATTAATTTAAGGGCATCTTAAAACTTTAAAATGGCCACATGATGGCCTAGTGAATTATTCTTACCAGATTAAAGAAGAGGTGGAAGCAGGGCTATGGACTACTGTTGGTAACATCAGCCAGAATATCTTTGGCCATGTAGATTTTTTCCTGAATTATTATTGGGTGCTGCTGCTATCTGTGTTCATGCAGGTCTCAGCAAAGTGATTTGAACAGACTTTTACTAAGGGAATGACTCCTTAATTCTAAATTAAAAGAAATCACAGAATTCACTTTATATTAACAGCCTCAATTCTGACTCAAAAGTGCAACTTCTAGTCATATTATTTTAATCTTTCTTTCCAAGTCAGAGTATTTCCTTTTATTCAACAGGAAATGTTGTTGGGTATTAGGTGTGTCAACAATTACATTACTTATATAAGTTACTTATATAATGTGTATTTCTGGAACCTAGCAGCTTATATATCAGTTGATAGGAAAATGTGAAAATATTTTTGAGAAATGCATTGTTATATACATACAATCACCTGAATTTGATTAATATACCCAAACTAATTACTTTTACACTGATATATTAAGTATATGTTACAGTCTAAAATATATGCAGAGAAACACAGAATTTCTCACATACACAGCTGTTTACATTCCCTTTTATGTTTTGTTTTCAGAATAACATTGCATTTGAGTTCACATGTCAAGACTACTAATGAAAGTTAATTTATAGAGCTTTCCTGTGGAGGAGATACATATATCAGACTAAAATTTAATATGCACAAGGTAACATTAACTTGTTTTAGGAAGGAGATAAGCTACGTCAACACAAGTTCCACTGTTATTAGAACAGGCATATGGTACAAAGCTGTACTAGTTTATCACTCCAAACTAAGAAACAAAAGTAAAGATCCATGCCGCTGAATGTAATAGTTGTGCCAGTGCACTCGATGATAAATACCTCCCTTTGCTACCACTTGCTGAAATAAGTAAAATTTTCAGGTGACTATTGTCATAGCAAAAGCAGTAATAGTTTGTGCACTGGAGATAACTGATAATTCAAGACACAGGATGAGGCTGTCTGTCTGGAGAGCTAAGGATGTCAGGGCGGAAAAGTCACGAGAGAGCTATAAAGGGGGTGCGTAAAAGCCCTCTTGCCTGTTAGCTGAGGCGATGAGATCCTCTGTGCGGCATCGGGGATCTCAGGAGAAAGAAAGGGATATGAGTGCAATTTAAACAGGTCCATGGCCCAGGGTGTCCGTGGTAGAAAGAGGAGACAGAAGCAATCTTATTTCTCTGAGTTACTACAAAATGAAAAGTTTTTCTGACCCAATATTTTTTTTAAAAAAAAAAAGTGAGAAAAGCGAAAGAAGGTTAGGGTAAGGCGGGAGGTGTCGGGGGGGGGGGTCTCTCCGGGGAGCGCGGCTGGCAGGCTGGGGCGGTGGCAGGGCCGGGACCGGCGCAGCGCCCGGGCACGGCCCCGCTCCCCCGGCGGCTTCCGCGGGAGCCGCGTCCAGCCCCGACCGAGCCGCCGTGACAGCCGCCTCAGGTGCTCCTGGGAGAACGCAGCACATCCCCTGACGCTGTAGCCAACAGCCAGCAAAGTCCGACCGGGAAGTACACGGGGTCGCTTCGACCTGGCAGGGGAAATATTTCCCAAAGCAACACCAGTGACAGGAAAAAAATATTTTTAAAGAAACCAACCCAGTGCTTGAAAACCGCGCGATTTAATGTCCAGCAACAGGTGGCTGAAGTTGCAGCGAGTTAACGGACGGGAACTCCCCGGAGCAGGGCAGTGGGACAGCCCTGCCCGGAGGAGAGCTTCGGATCCCTGGCCTGGAGGAAAGGGACCATGCTTCGGCTGGGGCCAGCGCCGCCGCTGCCTCCGCCTCCTCCCGCGCTGCCCAGGCCGCCGCCGCCTACAAGTCCCGTCATGCCCCGCGCCGTCGCGGCCGCTACCGTCGCGCCCCGTCCCCCCTCCCGCGCCGCTCCCCGCCCACTGCCGGCAGCGCACGCGCAGCGGGGGCGGCGTCCGGGGCAAGTCTCCCCAATGTAAGATGGTGGCCGGGCTGGCAGTTGAGCGCCCCGAGCTCGGAGATCGCCCGTCCCTCGCGTAAAGGTCGTCGGAGCAGCCGCCCGAGCGCCCGGCCGGCCGCCGCTGCACGTCCTGCCCCAGGAGCGCCGCTGCGGGTTTCTCCCCTCCGCTTCTCTCTCTCGCTTTCCTCGCCGCCTCTCTCCTTCCCTCCCCACCCTTCTCCTTTTCCCCTCGCCTCCTTTCCCGCACGCTCACTCACTCACTCACCCACCCGCCCGGCCGCCCCCGCCGCGCCGGGCAGCCTGCGAGGGAGAGCCGCGCGCACGCACCGCGGGCCGGGCAGGCAGGAGGAAGGCGAGTGAGTGCGAGCTGAAGGCCGGGCCGGGGAGGGAAGGAAGGAGGGAGGGAAGGAGAGACGAGGAGGAGGCGGGGGGGAGCCGGGCCGCTCTGACTACGAGAGCGCCGAGGCTTCGCTGGGACGGCGCAGGCCGCAGCCCACTCGCCGGTGCAGCCCCGGCGACGGGGGGACGCGCCGGGCCGCCGCCGTGCGCCGAGGGCACCGGGCCGGGAGGGGAGGGTGCGGGGGCGAGCGGGCGGCTCCTCCTCCGCGGGAGGCGCCGGGGAAGGGGCTCCCTCCGTGCCGCTGCCCGGAGGAGGCTGCATTTATTTATTCCTCGCCCCCTCCGGCGCGGGGAAGCCCTTGGGCTGGGCCGAGCCATCGGCCGGGGTGGCGGAGGGACGGTGGCCCCGGAACCGCTTGCCTCTGCCTGGGCAGGCCGGCGCGGCCAGGCGCGGGCATCGCGGTGTGATTCACTTAGAATTTGCGTGGAAATTTCCTCTCTCCCCTTCTTCCTCTTCCCGGGAGCTAGGCTCCATTTCTTCTTGTGATATGCACTTTTCTCCTGAGGGAGAGGCAAACAGATGGTGAATGGCAGCCTCTTAATTTTGGTGTTATTTTGGACAGTCCGTGCAACCTCCTGAGATTTGTCTGTCAGTAAAATAACTGGTATGTAACTTTCTGTCTTCTGCTTGCAAAACCCTAGAAGCTCTTTCCATTTTGTGCATTAGCAGAAGCAAATGACAAAGCCTGTGTAAGGGTGCTCATCCTACTTCTAGCGACGGTCCTACAGCTGTACCTGCCAGTTTAAAAGTGAGCTGCCGGTTCCTTCATCTGTACAGTAAAGGGGAGGGAAAATACACTAGATAATTACCTTAAAATGCTTTATTACCATACCAGAAAGGGTTTAATTGTCCATGGCTTGTATGCTTCTATCAGTGTGGTAATACCAAGTATGTCGTTCACAGGAGAAGCAATTCTCTCCAGAGCATATGTTAATGTAAGCAAAACCTATCAGCTGGTTAAAGCTGTGGAAACTCTAGACCTGCGGATGTTGGCTTACTCCTGTCCAAAAGTTTTAGAAGTTAATGTTGGCAAGTCACATGTTTACTGAGCCTGTTCAGGTTTCTAACTCGCTGTGTTTTAACTGTCTGTATTTTGGTTTAGTTTTGAAATGTCTTAACCTGAACATCCCTGTACTTTGACTTCATACTCATGTAAACATGGTGTCTGGCACTACCAGAAGAGCACTCATACTGAAAGATGAATATGTAGAAGAATGAACTTTTTTCTAGCCCCTTTCACTGCTTAAAAAGGAAAAGGAATAAATAAAATACAGGCTTATGAAGAGCAGAGAATAAAACAGCTGTTTGACTCAAGAGGGTGAATTAGTTTCAGATGGCCTACAAGTAGTCAAATATACTGCTAGTTTCTTAGCATTGCTGAAATAATGTGATCTAACCTGCAGTCTAGGATTCATCTATGCTGCACCTTAGGTTTTTGGAATTCTGTGATAGAGTTTCCATTTCATAAACAAGATGAACACATGCAAGTGTTTAGAAATGCTTGGCAGGTGAACTTCGCTGAATTGCTAACTAAATTCATTTTAGGGGGAAAGATGGTTTTGGAAAGGGGGAATATAGGGATAAAATTATGTCTTCTTTTGACTTGCGTGTTTTTTCAGGTGCCTCTTCATTAGCTTTTAAAATTATGGGTGTTGGAGGATCCTAACAGCTTTTCTCTTTACAGAGAAATGGTGGTGAGTGTCTGTCAGGAATAGTGCTCTACTGGTTTCTTGGTACCTCAGAAAGTTTAAGAACATCTTTAGAGTGCCCACTAAATAAAAAGCTTCGGTTAAAAAAGCTGATGAGAGAGGATACACAAGTACATGGCTTTTTTAATGTAATTAAAAATGATCTTTATGTAAAAATGCATGTTTTCCTTCATGGCTGTTGTTCATAAAAGTTAGGATATTCTTTGTAAGTTAAACATTTTAAAATTGCTCTGACCAAGATCCTAAGTATGGGCCCTGAAGGCTTAACTCTGGCAACTGTTTCTCAGAATTTCACCTGCCTCTTTGAAATAAATGAGATTATTTCAAATAGACTGCTCTGTAAGCACATGTAACTGTTAAGTGGCTGATCACAGATTGTGTCTTGGGCCTTGGCTGCTCTGCTAAGATGAGGCTGATCTATAGGCCTTAACACATGCTGAAAGGAAATTACTTGCTCAGCAGGACTGCTAGGGTCAAGGGTTCCTAAACTTTCACACGGTGAATAGTGCCTTAGGTTGTACATACCACCTCTTGTCCTACTTGCAGTTATGCTGTATTGCTGAGCTAACTTGAGTAAGTGCATACGTGAAAGCCTGCATAACTTACCTTGCTTCAATGGCCTGAAAGCTTTCTTTCTTTAAAGATGTTCATGCCTTTTTTTTTTCAGTGTGTGTCTTTCTACCTGCTTAGTCACCTTTTTATTGGATGGAAACAGTGTGAGGAGGTGGAGCTTCATGATTAAATAGAGCCCCCATCCCTCTGGGTCCCCCTCTTCTGTTTCTTGGAGAAACAGTCTATGAATTTATTCCTTTCAGGAGACTGGTTAACATTTGTTAACGTTTTAACAACTGTAAACGCTTTCCAGACTTGGGAAAATTAAGTACAGCAGCAAATGGTTTGGCATGGCTTGAACTGCTGCTGAGACCTTCTGGTTCTTCCTGTGAGTAAATTGGGAGGGCAGTGCAGGTGTCTAGCAGCAAATATGAATATAACTTCTCTAAGTAAAAGCATGGATATGTTTTTGGGTTAGATTGTTGGGATCAGTTAGGTGTATGTTTTTACCAAACTGGGTTTTCTTTTGTCACACCAGAAACTTTGATGTGCTTGGTTTTGTCAAATGGCATTTTTCTTGTACGAGTTTGAAAAATGAATCTTCATCATTTCCTTATTTAAAAATTGTATACAAGATTATACGGATTTAGTGAGCATTCAGAATACGTGTTTTTGACTTCTGGTTAGCTGTTACTAGGCCAAAAGCCCCAAAGGAAGAATTGGCGTTTAAACTAGTGATTTCCATACAGTACTAAGATCAAGTAATTTTTGTGGTGATTGAAGAAGCCTACATCTGAAGCTGGCAAGCCAAATGCAGGCCAAGGGAATGACACTTCTCATCCTTTTCTGTGCACCCTGAAAGTTATGTACTATGTTTGTATTCTGGAGCAGAATATGTTAGTGGTGGTTTCATAATGATTAATAAATCATTTGTGTATTTTTATTAAGGTATTTCATCTGTTGCTGGTTTTCAAATTGGGCAAAGATGAGGTTGGAATCAGGTTTTTTTTTATCCTTTAGTCACTGAGTAAAAATAAGGGTGTATGTAGAGATCAAGCAAATATGCTACTGAACTTGGTGGAAAGGGAGCTTGGATCTTTGCTGAGGCTTGTTCTCTGATCAATGCTGTGATTTTGATCTGGTTCTGTTCTCTTGCAAGGGAAAAGGGGAAAACTTCATCTGCCTGTGAGTAGCTTTCTAACATACTGTGATCCCAGCATCTGTTTCTTCTACCTCACTGTTGTCTTGAGAGCAACAGATACTTTACATCAGATTTTGTAGTCAGTTGAAACCCACTTAATATTAAGTAATTGTACTTATGCATATCTTGGTTGTGAGATGGAGGGTCCCTTGTTGTAGTGCAGGATCTTGTACTATCCCTTTCTGGGCTTTGAGTATTTTACTTTTCACAGCTTAGCAGTCTTTCATTGCTGGAAGGTGATACTGCAATATTTTGTATTTGATTGCAAGTAAGAATTATTAGCACTAGAAATTTGGGGTGGTGTTTGTGTTGTTGGGAGTTTGGTTTGTTTTCCTTTTTCAAAACAAATGAAGTGAAAGAAACTGCAAAAATGACAGCACACTTCTGTCTTCACTTCTAATGAGTTCTTCAGATTCGGAACAGAATCACACGAGCTTTGTAGGGATGGCCAAAAATGTGATAGGCATGTGTACTGTGATTTTCAAGTAGTGTTTCATCCCAGGTTTTACTTTGGCCCATTTTTAGGGCTTTTTTTTGTGGCTGGGTGCTTAGGTTTCAGACTACTGAGGCCTAATCTTTTCCTTGCTAACAGAAGGGGCATTTATTTTTCTCCCAGTGTGGATGTTCTTAAATGTTTTCTTCCATATCACATTTTATACGCAAGAGTAGTAACTAAAAGGCTAGCAATCTTACTCCATGTAGGATAAAATACACTGCATAGGAAGACTAGCTAACAATTTTCCAGGTTAATTTGTTTCAGGAACACTGAATTCAACAGATGAGATTTACTTGAAAGCAGGCTTCATGTTATATTTTGGTTTAAAATTTCTTTCACCGGTGTAGATTTAATGTGGATCCTGTTTGAATAGTGTATATTAATTTTAAATTGCAAGATATGTGAGCTAAGACACCTCAGGTGTGAAATACTGTATTTACAGGTGGAGTAGTTTTCTTCTAAACCTGTCTCTTATTACATGTTACAGTAAGTTGTCATCTTAAAAGCCGAGCATTTGAGTTGTAGGACTGGGAGGAAGTAATTATATTTATATGTGCTTTGGAACTGCCTACCTGAGGGAGTTTGTGATAGAAGTTTTGTTGAAGGTTATGTCCCAGATAAGTAAGTGTGTGGTGGCTCTTGTTCAGAGTTTTTCTACTACAGCCTAGAAATATAGAAAAACAAGATAGGGAAGAAGTATGTAGCAATAATCAATAGATGTGGGGAGAAAGTGTTCAGCTACTTTTTTTCCCTTCTCTGTCTTCTCTCCAGATATAATGAATGAAGATAGGTATGTGTAGCTATAGCTGTGCCTGTCAGTTAAAGACCTAAAGCTTGCCTGTGATCTGTAGATGTTACCTTGGGCTGTTGGACTTGGAAAAATAGAAACTATTCCCTGTCTTTTCTCCTGCTTCATTACATGTGACTTTCTTTTTTATTGAATGAAATCTAGAATTAGTCTTCAGTATCTCATTCATAAAATGTGTCTGTCCCCTGAGAGCTCTTAAACTAGCATAAAATAAAAGGCCAAAACTTGCTAGGTCAAAATTAGTGTTTATAGGTCAGCGTGCCCAATAGTTAATTTGAATGCATTTCCTTCAATCAGTGTGAACTGTAGGGGCCCCAAAACTCCTGAAGTTGTTAAACACACTGGTCTGAATGAGAGAGGCCCAGTAGCATTAATCCAATTTGTCTAGTGACTTAATCTTACTGCCATTTATCATGTAACTGCTGCTCCTCTGAACAAACCTTCTTGCATGTGTTTCTGTTGATCGTTTAGCATGTTGAATCCCTTTTCCTAAGGAGGTAATCTTTCCTTTTATGAAACTTCATCCTAGGTTAAGGGTCAAGTAATTTATAACTGAGGAACCATGTTAGAGAAGTTAGAGCTTCTTCCCATTTTTGAAAGCTCCTTTGCTAATGCTTTCATTTAGTAAAGTATATATTTAACATATTAATGTTGTTGTTTCACAGTTAGTGGCAAACTGGTTCTAGAACATGGGTGGTAAGTCTGAAACTAGAAGATGATCACTAGTTTTTCTTCACATAACTGTTAGTGTAAATTGAAAATATGGAAGAACAGCTGGGAAGTTTAAGGAAATAACAGCTCTTTTATCAGGCTCCCTTTTTCATTATGGGTAGTGTTACCATCTGACTGGATTACAGTTTCATTTGAGTCTTGAGTAGTAGTTATAATTGTAAGCATGCTTTAAGGTATGTCCATTCTCATGTTTTCACCAGTGTAATGGCTTCCTCCTCTCATTGAGCCCTTTTAGAGCCATTAATTTCTTAATTTTTTTGCTCATGGTCTCATTCTGATTTAACTTGAGGCTTGTGATTCCCTGGGTGTGTGGCAGGAGCATACTTTGTATGAGAGCTATTCCTCTGGTTACTGCTGTATAAATACATAGCACAGTGAAACTTGGTGAGAGCCAGCTGTGTTGTGTGACCACATGACTCTGACAGTCTGAAAAAACATCATACCTTGGGCAGAAACTGCTTAGAATTGGTTCTGGAGTATTTCTTCCTGGGAATCCACCTATTTCCTTTTGACTTCAGTGACCAAAAAGAGAACACTATACGGCCATCTTTATAAGGAAGCCTGCAGTGGCACATGGCTTTTATTTTTTTGACCCTAGTTGTATAGAGTATAAGTGAAGAGTCCGAAAAGAGGCATTTTTGAAGTAAAATGATTATCCTGTCTCTACTCATAATTAATACCAGTTACCATGAGGGCTTTTTAAAAATTCTTTGCACATAGATGTTAAACTCTTGACCAGAGGTGAAGCAAAATTTGTTTTCGAACATATGTAATTTGGTGTAATGAAGTGAGAGGGAGGGTCAGGTTCCTTTTGGCATTTGCAGTGCTGTAGTCATCCGCTCTTGACAAATGAGCCACTTACTAACAGCTACTATTTCTGCTATATTCAGTGTGTGCCATCTTTGAAAGCATGGTGAAGGTAACTTCTATAGAGGTGCAATGTAGCATCTTCTGATTGTACCAGTTTTTCCTGAGATTTGTGATGGACTCAGAAAGTACCATAATATATGAAAGTATAAGCAAGGAGATGGACTCAGTGTCACTCTGTCACTCTATGTTTTATTTGGGTTTTTGTTTTACTGATTTACTAAATATAAAGCCAGATATCGGAGAGCATCTTCCCAGAGCTGACATCAGCATAAATGTTTCTGAGGCATCCTTAATATCTTCATTTTGTATTTTGTTTTTTCTATTTTTAAAGAAACTTAAATCTATCAACCAGTTATTTGTTCTCTTAATGCAGTTGTTTGATTTTCTTATGGATTTTGGTTAGTTTGCATCTCATATAGGTTTAGGCTTCTCCAGAGGAATTGTATTCAGCTGCTCTTGGCTGATAAAACCTCAGACCTGTTTCTTAGTATTAAAAAGTCACAGCATTTAAAAGACATATTGGGCAAGTGTATTTGCAGTCAACTTGAACTTCTATGCTTTTTGTAACATGTATTTGTCACAGTCTGACAAATTGTTTGGTATTCCATTTGGTACTTTTTATGTACTAAGTGACTCCTTAACTTCACCTGCCTGAGTTAATGCAGCTCCACATAATGGAGGTAGCAGTAGAAGGAATTTATATAAAACCAATACTACACATCCTGCTTAAATTAGTGGAAGCTGATGCTGTTACTTCTCATTGTTCTCCCTTTCCTTTTTTTCTTCTAAGGCAATTGCTTTATATGTGTCTGTCTAGAAAATTTGTTTACTACAGCACATAATCTTCAAGCAGTTCTCTGTTCTGTTCCTTGCTGGGATAAAGGTGCTTCCCTCAATGCACATCTTGTTTTTACTCAGCTTTGTTTTTTAGTAACAAATATGTATTTCCCTGAAAAGCACAAGTAGGCAATTGTGGCTTGTGTATCAGATATGTGGGAATGAGTATTTATGATGTGAATGAATTTTGTACAAAGCAACTACCTTTCTAGATTTCTAGCAGGTATGTGGAATATGAGTGATATGAAGGCTCTTCCACTCTCTAAAGCTTTTCTGTGCTTCTTGTTAAATGATTGGTTTGCTTTTTGAAATAAATCTAATTTTTTAAATTACAGAATAGAAAGTAAAAATGTAAGTGTTCTCTGTAGAAGCCAAACCAGACAAACTGTGATTGAGTGTGACTGTGACATGGTTTTTTACTATTCTTTATTGACTCAGATGTCAATGAATGTTATTGAAATAGCATCCTGCTTTTCTGAAGCAGATGATGTCTTAAGCATAGTATTCTTATTTTACATACTGAACTCTAAGTTGATCTTTTTCTTCAGCTAATAGAACTGATAAATCATTGGATTTGATACTATTTTAATTAGATGTACCTTTTATGTTATCCAGCTGTTTTATAAATTGCTAAAAGAGGTACTTTATTGCCTTGAATTAGGTACTAGAGAATTACAGATTTTAGAGAAGCTTCACTCTTTATAATTTTCAGCATGAAACAAGAAATAAGCCACAGGCCTCATTTCCACCTGCTTTCAGATAGTGCCACAAATTTGAGCACAGGACATGTGCTATATTTGAAATTGGCTTTACCTCCCAGACAGACATCAAGAAAAAGCTGAGATGGTTCACTCATTTAATTTTTCCATTGGGCTTTGCAGTTACTTGCTACAGGAGCTAATGCTTTACTTACTTTTTTACTCTTGAAAATTTCTAAATGTAGGTACCTTGGTGAGACTGTAGTCTCTTTAAAGTGGAAATGGACTTGTATGTATTAAAATTCTGTTGTATCTTTACAGTTCCACTATGCCTTGTGTATTTACATATTAAGACTGTTACATTGGGTAACAGCAGCACTCATGGTAGGGAATTGTTATAATAATACTTATATTTTTGAAGCTAATATTGCAAATGTAGACTTGTTTCTCTGTTTCAAACATGTTCTGTAACTTCATTATCATCAGTAGATCTATTCCACTGGATAAAGTTTACTACTTAAATGTTTGTAGGATCACAGCCCTAATTTGTAGTATTTTGGTTTTCTGCCTTTAGCACTGCCTAAATGCAATTAAGTTCTAATGCATCTCTGTGTTGCCTTAGGCTTAAAACAGAAAGTGTAGACAAGTTCATAGAATCACAGAATGGTTTGGTTTGAAAAGGACCTTAAAGATCATCACATTCCAGTGCTCCTGCTGTGGGCATGAACATCTTGCACTTGCCCAGGTTGCTCAAAGCCCTATCCAGCCTGGCTTTGAACACTTCCAGGGATGGGGCATCTGCAACATCTCTGGACAGCCTATTCCAGTGCCTCACAACCCCCATAGTGAAGAATTTCTTCCTAATATCTCATTTAAATCTACCCTCTTTCAGTTTAAAACTTTTACCCCTTGTCTCCTCTCACTTCACTTTCTGATAGAGCCCTTCTCCATATTTCTGGTAGGCCCCCTTTAGACACTGAAAGGCTGCTGTCCAGATCTCCCTGGAGCCTTCTCTTCTGCAGGCTGAACAACTTCAACATCATAAGAAAGATACTGCAGCCCCTTGCTTATCTATGGCTGTTCTCTGCACCTGCTGAAAGTTTCCTGTCTTTATTAAGCTGGGGGCCCCAGTTAGTTATTCCACTAATAATGTTCTGTCTTCCAGTTGTTCAGTGTTCATTTACCTGTGGCTTAAACTGACTTGCCTCTCCCGGCTCTGTAGTGAGGGGCAAGCATTGTAACTTTTTGCAAAACTCAAGCTTGCTTTTTTTCTACTTGTGACTGTAAAGATACTGAGTGAGAATGGCTGAGCGTAAATCTTGGGGCAGTGGCTGCTGTTTCACAAGTTTTAGGATAAGATTGAAGAGGCTGACCAAATCCTCCTTGTTCCTTGTATTTCTTGGTAGTTTCTCAAGGATTCCGAAGAATGATTTTAAGCCTTTGCAAAGTTTTATTTTGTTTGTATGGATTTTTTTTTTTAATAAGCTAGACAGGGAGTACAGAACTTTTTTTGACTTACTTGTTCCCCTTCAGCTGAGAATGAAATACAGACAGTGAGTTTTTCAGAGAAATGTGGAGGTCTGTGGAGCAGATTCTTTTTTTTCTGTTAAGGAAGCATCACTGCTTCTTCCACTATATGTAGCCCCTGCCTCCCCCTCCCCAGCCTTTTCTTTTGAGAAGTAAGTGCTGGAACACATCTCATTTACTGATAGGAGGTATGAAGTAAATCTTTGGATATATTTCTTCTTCACTCCTACCCCTGTCTCTGGGATTTCTTGATTTGACTACTCATGCCATGGATTTTCCTGTGGTTAATAATTCCTTATGTTACTTCTTGCTTCATCAAGGAGTGGGGGACTTTTTCTGAAGAGCTGTTACTGTCCTGAAATATCTTATTGTCAGTCTGATATGTAACTTTGGAGGATTGGGAAGACTGATACAGGAACTTCTGCCTATAATTGTCAGTAGGGTACTATACCTTACCAGAAATTTGCTCCAGGTGCTGGAGTGTTTGTGGTGCTTTTGGTAATGTTTTTACCTTTTTTTTTTTTTTTTTTTTGGTAACAATGGTTTAAACAGCAGCCCTAATAATGTACCCTTATTCTCCTTTCTGATTTATTTCCCCTTCCTGATATATTTGAGGCTTGATTGTTGGTTTGATCTTTTCTTTCCCCTTCAGTTCAGGGCATCTTTTTATCTTGGTAGGTATCTGGGTGTGTATAAACATGAGCTTGTAAAACTGCAGCTCTTCATTCAACTGCATGATGTTGTTTTTTTTAGAAGTTCTTCTATAGCTTTTAATTCTATTTTAGAAACAGAGCTGCAGGGTGAACAGGAGATGGTCTCTTTAGAGTTGATGTGCATCCTAGAGAGGGGTTGTAGTGAGCCCAGAAAGGCCATGTATAACTCATTTTAGCTTGTACTAGAACAGATTTTATTATGAGGTCTTAGTTCCTGCAGGTGTATCTGGGAAAGTGCAGGGATAAAGATAACAGCTGTGTTGAATCAAAACTTTGTATTTGTATGGGAAGGGTTTAAATCTAGCAGATGTGTATAAGAAGTAAGAGTTTGCTCCAATTCTGACTGCTGTTAGGGAAATGGATCCTTAGGCTGCAGAAAAGACTTTGGGAAGTGGGAGGAGTTAATGGTAGCCTTGGAGTATCTGTGGGCAGGCTATTGAGAATACTGAGCCAAGCTCTTTATAGTGGTGTGTGGAAGGCAGGCAAGAGACAGCAGGTGTGCATTAAAATAATTTAAGTAGAACATGTTTCTCTGTGGAGTGGGACAATTATTGGGACAGATGAAAGAGGTTCTGCAATGTTCAGGTTTGAATGTTTTGATACCCAACTTGATAAAGCACATAGACTTATTGTGCTATTTTGATTTGAAAAGGAGGTTGAATAGAGAACCCTAGAGATCGTTTCCAACCAGAATTATTTTATGAATCTGTAGCAAAAACTGTAACCATCCTCAGCTTCATGAGTATAAAATTGTCAATGTTAGAGCTTGCAACTAAAAAACAGTGATCAGCCTATAAACTCACATGAAGTTTAATAAGACCAAGTGCAAGGTGCTGCACTGGGGTCAGGGCAATCCCCGGTATCAACACAGTCTGGGGGATGAAGGGATCAAGAGCAGCCCTGCTGAGAAACACTTGGGGGTTCTGGTGGGTGAGGGGCTGGACATGACCCAGCAATGTGAACTCACAGCCCATTGTGTCCTGGGCTCCATCCAAAGCAGCTGGGCAGCAGGGTGAGGGAGGGGCGATTCTGCCCCTCTGCTCTGGTCAGACCCTGCCTGCAGTGCTGCATCCAGCTCTGGGGTCCTCAGCACAGGAAGGACATGAGACTGGGAGCAAGTCCAGAGGAGGCCACCAAGAGATTTAGAGGGATGAAACACCTATCCTTATGAGTAAAGGCTGAAAGAACTGGAATTATTCAGCCCAGGAAAGAGAAGGCTGTGGGGTGACCAGATTGTAGCCTTGCAGTACCTGAAGGGAGCCTAGAAGACAGGTGAAGAGGGACTTCTTGCAGCATCATGTAGTGACAATAAAACTGAGAGTAGGTTTAGTTAGATATTAGAAAAAAAATCTTTACTGTGAGGCACTGGCACAGGTTGCCCAGGGAGGCTGCAGATGCCTCATCCCTAGAAGTACTCAAGGACAGGAGGGATGGAGCTCTGAGCAACCTGGTCCATTGCAAAAGGTATGACTGCTCATGTCAGGGATGTTGGAACTAGATGATCTTTTAAGGTCCCTTCCAATCTGGGCCGTTCTTTGATTCTCTTTTAATAGGCTTAAAGCAGATAGTGTGGCTTCAGTGGAAATGCAGGGAGGCTTTTTAAAGGTACCGCCTGATGTAAATACTGAAGCTTATGGATGTAATGCAGAATCTCTGAATCTCTTGCACTGACACTGGATGTTTGTTTTCTTAACGTTCAAGCTGATTGCTTAAAAACTCATCAATGATGAGTAATGGGATGGTGTGCCAAAACTTGAGGAAATGAGCGCTAGTGGCATCCCTCCATCTACTTCAGGACGTCTTTGGCTACGAAGTACCACACCTGAAAAGTTTCTACACCAACGCAGGCAGCATGAGGAACAATTGCAAGATTAGCTCAAAGCTTTGACCCAGTCCTAGAGATTTGATATTGGCATAAGTGAAACCTGGTGGGATGAATATTGTGATTGGAGTGCCCTGTTGGATAGTTACAGGCTCTTCAGGAGAGATAGGGCAGAAGAGGTTGGGGTGGGGAGGGTGGCATTGTTTATAATGGAAGAGATAGAATCTGTGGAGCACACAGTTGTCAGTGGCACATTCAAGAAGCGTTTGGACAGTGTTCTCAGGCATATGGTACGACACTTGAGGTGTCCTGTGCTGAGCCAGGAGTTGGACTCAATGATCCTGATGGGTCCCTTCCAACTCGGCATATTCTGTGATTCTCTGAGCTTTTCCATACACTGTCCATGGTACTGCAGTTGCAGACATTTCCCTTCTGCAGCTGTAGTGAGGCTGAGAGTGTGTTGGGATAAAAGTGATTTAGTATTGAAGTTAGACTGGGTTGTATGTATGTGGGGGGTGATTGTGGGTGTTTTTATTCCAGTCTCCCTTGTAAAGTTTTTCTTGTTTGTCTTTCAGGTTAGGTACTTGTGTCCAAAGCCCCAGGAACAAGCAGCAGCCTTGTATTTGGTTAAATGTTTGTTTCTGTAGTTGTGTCTATGTAAAAAGCAGGAGAAACATACTTTATTTATGTTGGCTAAAAATCACAATTTTGATAACCAGAATAATTTTTTCAATTTATAACTGCAACTACAGTATGATTTATTTTATGGCAGAATTTAATCTAAGACTTTTAGGTAGCTTCCATGGGATGATCGGGACTATGAATAGAGCTGATAAAATTAGGTGTTGAGCACGTTATGGTGTTTTGTATCTTCTGCTGAGTCTCTTGGGAGTATGAAGGAAAAACTGGTTCTAGCAATTATCTTCATATTTGCATTGTACTGACAGATAATGTCCTCTGCAGTAGTTATTCTAGATTTTGCAGGTATTCTTTCTCAAGCTTGGGGATTTTGTTTGGGTAATTAGAAAAGTGTTTTTAAACTAACCCATTGTTATGTTAGTATTGCTCTTAGATGAAATCTGAAGGTCACATAATTTTTCAGCGCATTAGCACTTGTATTTCCTTTAAAAACTAAGCACTGGACAGTAATTCTTACTCTTTTGACTCTTAAGACTTGTGAAGGTTTAATGGCACTTGCAAAGTTAAGCTAATTAGGGATTGATGAACGAATACATGTGTTTATAGATCTTTATAGAATGCTGTAAAGGAAGCATTTGAGAGAGCTTTTTGTGAGTCTAATGCTATATTTTGGTTCTTTGTCAGTCAGAGAAGTTTAGCAGGTGTAATGTAAATAATCATACACTAATTCTGGCCTGGAGCAATGTGAAGGTACTTCATTCCTTTATGCTGACCTTTTCTCTCCATGGGTAGTAACTTGGTTGTAGGCAAACTGTGGGGTTCCGTGGGTGCTGCATACCTGGGCTGAGAGGTGTAGTGAGTAATTTACATGTGTGTTGTGGTGTAGAAATGGTACTCTGTAATTTAATGTACAGCTTGCTAGCTCTTCCCTCCCCCTGCAGCAGTCTGGGGAGGAGAACTGGAGGCACAAAAGACCACGTGTTGAGATCAGTATTTACTGGAAACAGCAATGAGATAAGATATGGGACAGTGACAGCAACAGCACAAATGTCAGAGGGTGCAAGAAAGAGGGGAATGATTCACAAGTGATTGCTCATTCTGGGAAACCCCTGACAATCCCCGACTGTTCTCTCTGCCGTACATGACCCAGAAGGGATGGACTCTCCTATCCCTGGAAAATGGTATAGAATAACCTCTGTCATAGCAGTGCCCCCTCCTGACTACTGTAGAAATTAACCCTGTCCTGGCTGGAACCAGGACAGTGTGGTCACCACCAACTTTGAGCTGGATCTAGGTACCGGCTGGAAGGTCACAGTTCTAAAACATTCAGTGGCTACTGGAGAAGTAGTGCTCTGCAAACAAAATGTTGGCATTCTAAGAGCAGATATGATGAAGGACAAGCTCTTCCTCCAAGTATATGATTTATTTTCCCTTTCATGTCTTGGAACTGTTGAACATACCAAGATGTTTTCTGTTGTGGGTTGTTTGTTTCCGTCCTATATAACTTACCTGTGAATTACATCTGTATTTTAACTGCTGCTAGGTATATTGAAAATAAAACTTAAACAATATTGCCTTTTTCTAAAAATGCAAGTGTAACATTTGTAACAAATGTAAGCTTTTTTGAAAAATAGTGTGGAAGGCTATTCCACATATTGAACATATATATGTTCAATTCTACATCATAGTCCTTTTGTAGATAATTAGTATTAGAAAACTATTCTGAAAGACAAAATGGCTTTTAAAGGTTGATGAAAGTTGAGAAGCAGATCCTGTATGTTTTGTGGAGAGCAGTAAAATAAACTTTTCAGTTCAGGCTTTTGTAAGTTAATTTTTTTTCTGTGCAAAGTTCACAGTGATAATAAATTCTAGCAGTACGCTGCTGCAGTTGTGCCTAAAATGTATGCTGCTGCAGTTGTGCCTAAAATACTTGGCATTGTTTACATACCTGTATGTAATGAATTTTGCCACCTATACCCCAAATTTGTGTTGATATGTGAGAGAAGAGTAAATGGGAGATTTGTAAACACATTTAAATAGGAAGCAGATGTAGTTGAGATGTTCAGCAATGATAATGCTGCCTATTACAGACACTGTGTAATGGCTGTATAATAGATACTTCAGGGATTTTTTGATTCCTTTTAAACTGCTTATTTTGCTTATTTTACTGCTCAGTTATAATATGCTGAAGGCTCTGTTTTTTTCCTTTACCTCGTCTGAAAAGACTCTGCTATAGTGGATCACTTCCAGTGTGTATGTTCCAAGAGTATAGTAGAAGTTCTCTTCTACACCTCCCATCCCCCAAGTGTAGCTACTGGCTTTCTCTTCAGTGCTGTAGTTGATTTTAATCTATTTACTTTTCCAAATAACATTTCTCCTTTTGCTCTTCAGTGAGAATAACAAGGTAAATTACTATTAATTCTTATGCACGCTCTAAGATAAATTTATCATCCTTAATGATGATGAAAATTTGGGACAGTAGCTTTGGATCAAGTGCTGAATACAAGTTATAAATAGGACCTTTAATATATCAGCCAGCAATTACTGAATTTTTAAAGTGTCAGACTTTGTTATCCTGTTCCCCTGTCCAAGAAGAGGGCTGCAGAAGTAGCATTTTATTAGATGCAGAGATTGTGTCTTGCATTATACCAATATTCTAGTTCATTATATGTGTCGGTTTAATAAAAGATGCAATCTCAGCCTACAAATGTTGTGGCTTCTTTGGAGTAGGATGAATGTAGGAGTGTTTGCAAGGCACAAGGATATGGTTTCTTCATCCTTGGCAGTTTCAGGACTCTGCTGTGGTGTGCACTGCTAGGAGGACACAAGTTTTCTTTCCCTTCATGTTCACTTGCATCCTTTCTTGTGGCTGTCCTTGATGCCTGTCCTGCTTAAGGAAAACTGCTGTGGCCACATGCTTTGTCTTTAGTACCTCTGTGTTCAGGTGCAGCAAAGTGACTTGTGACTTCATATCGAATATCTTAGTTCTGCATAGTGATGTGCTATTGTATATGCTATGAATTTAATCTAGAGGGAATATTCTGTGTGCATATATCTTATACTTATCCATGTTTTTCAAGGTCTAAAAATCTCTGTGATTATTAATGCCTCTTTAAAAGTGTTCAGAACAATTTTTAATCTTTCATAAAAATTATTTTCATATGAAAGTTGGAAAATTAAACTGTGGAGTTTTTATTGAAAGGTGGTTACTAGGAACCTAGTTCTTTACCTTGAAATTCCCTGTGTAGGAGAAATAATGTAAATTCTGTGTGTGGTCAGTTTGGAGCTCTTGCCTTCCAGAGAAAGCAGCTAACCTGGCAGCTGTTGTAATCTGTTACCCTAAGGAATGGGGCAGTGGGAAGCATGTCCTTGCCACTGACTGACGTCGGCATGCTTTCCTCCTCCTGGGAGAGGATGTTACTTTTCTCTTACTCTATAAGTGGATTTCTTCTCTGCTCTACCTACTCCACCCAACAAGCGTTTCCTTCCACAAGGTCAGGGAATTGAGTTGCTGATGTTCCAGCAGTAGCAGGAATGCTTCATCCCTTTCCAAAGTTTTGCTGTTTATATAAGAGGTGGGAATTTATCTGACTGACATTCTAGTGTAAATTCTGGAACAGGGATGTAGCTGAAACCTGTATACATAACCAGATATTAATAAACAGAATGGAAACAAAATGGCAGAACACCACAAAACCAAAGGTGCTGTTTATTCACCCTGACTGTTCACTGTTAACTATCTACAGCCATAGTAATGCTTTATAGGCAGTCTGAGCTACCAGCATTTTTCCTTGTGCATCATGTTATCAACGTAAACTCTTGATAATATCTGATTTATCTATCTGTATGCACAATACTGATCACAAGCCTCTTCTGTTACAGCAGGTAAGGATGAAACGCTGACCTCTTCCAAAGACAAATGTCCTGTCTTAAAGCAGATAAAATTCTATCATTTTATTAAGTCAGATGAGCAAAAGATACTGTATGTAGTCTTACAGTCTCTACAGATTACTTTATCCTCTCTTCGTTACTGTATGGATCTGGCCCTTATGCAGATGGGTATTAAAAGAATCTGGAATGTGTAACCTGTTCCTTGTCAGGAAGCAGATAACCTGGGTACCATATCCCTTAATAATATGATACTCCCCTGCTCCCTCTCCCAAGTCCTCAGGAAAAATGTTGAGAAATCTTTGTATAACTCAGGGAGTAAATCTAATGCTTAGTGGTGACTTTCATTTTGAAAGTGGACATTTGCTGGTAGGGACAGGGGAAATCACTCCACTCTCATGTAGGAACAGTAATGTGGGTTTTCAGGTTGTTCTTTAAAATACTTAATTGCTATTCCGCATCTTGCAGATGAAGACTAAACCACGCTGTAAAGTTTCTATTATAGGTTCGGAATCACACTCTAGCCCACACAAAAGCAGCAGTGCAATATGACCCATTGTTTTATTTTCTTATTTCCGCACACACATTTCAGATGGAGCTTCTATGTCTTTAAGACTAATTTTGAAAGACTTTTTCTTATCAAATTTGACTGTGTGCTTAACTGTTTTCCTAACATATATTGCATGTCAAATACAGCCAGTGCTGTCTGTCCTGTAGTCAGTACCCACAGTAAGCATAAATGTAAAAAGCACACATTTGTATTTCATTCTGGCTCATTATTTACTTGGCCTCCTGATGCCAAGACCCTAGAAATTCTGAACAGCAAAACAGACTGAGTGGGTTGTTTTTCTTGTAGAATGCAACTGCTGGGCTGATTTAGGTTTATTTGTGTATTATTTTTTCAAATACCTTGATTAGTGAGGGTATATGGCTATTTATTACAGCTATATATTTTCCCTTTTAAAATTAGATTTGCTAATTATTTTCCTCCAAACTCAGAATGTCAGCTGGTTTTTAGAGAATCAGTTTTTAGGATGTGTGGGTAATACTGTGTGTCCAAGACTCAAATATCATAAAGCTTACAAGTGGAATGTGTTAATGAAAAGAGAGTGATACTGTCAGAAAAGTAGTCAGAAATGGTTGAGCTCTGAAAACCAAAGCACAAGAGTCAATAACAGCACATCTCAAACATGTGTTCATAGCAAAGGAAAATAATGTTATTTTGCAGCTCACAGGATTCTTTATGCCAGTCTGGGCACACTGAACAAATCTGTCCTGAGTAGCTATTGTACTTGGCCCAGGTTGCTGAAATAATAAGGGGAACTCAGGGTGTAGTCACATCTTGGTTCTGACTCGCCTCAGTTTAGGAATTACCAATCCTAAACTGATGTGTATGATAGATTGATTATATAGCTGCTTTTAGTGTGAGGCTTATTTGGAAGCTATTGTTCATTCAAATTGCTGTTTGGTACTAATGACTTTCTGAATAAAACACCAGATACTTTTTGTTAGTTAAGGAAGTCGCTGCAGCTTGTAACTTTATTTCTTGGTGGCCTGCTTTGAGACATTTTTGTGTGGGTTCAGCTTCTCTGTAAAAAATGGTAGGAAGGCCTTCCTGAGCGTGTAAAGTTCGGTTTCATGACCACAGTCTTCAAAGAGAAAGGATTGTTCTTCTGAGAGACTTATGGTGGATTGCAATACTGATCAAGAAAACAAGGATGTTCTTTCTGTATTTAGTATTCTGGACCTTGAGGCTTCTCTAGAATCTCTATCCCTGACATTTTATCTGGAGAGGACTGTGAAGCTTTTGGCACTGTTCAGCCCTGAGGACTTTTGGTGATTATCACTGTGCTGGCCATGCAGAGTCTGGGACTGTAACAGACCACAATAAACAGCTTTTTAGTTGTCCCTGAGAATAATGTGTAGCCAGTATAGGTGTACAGTCCAAACAACTCTTTCTGAGACTCACATCTCTGGCCCCAAACAAAAAATGTTTGCACTGTTACTGGTGCAAGACAACTCTCTACTTGTGTTTCTCCCCATAGTGGGAAAAAGGGCAGTAATAATCAAGCCAAGGATTTTGAGAGAAAGCTGTAGCTTTTTAAGGAAGTCATGATGGCATACTAAGATTTTTTTATCCCCGCTTGCTTTTTTTTATGCTTCCACAATCTTATAACCATATTAGGTTGAATGGTGTGAAGCCTTAATGTGGTAAATTACCTTTCACAAAGGCAAGGATCTCAGCTTCTGTGGAAGGCTACAAAGCAAACTCATTCAGCTTATTTTGTAGAAAGGCAAGAAATATTTCACAAGTGCTTTCAGATTTTACTGAAATCTAAACAATCAGCCTCCTAAGTCTATTTTCATTGGTCTCTAATACAATTAAGGAATGAGTTGTAGATTTTCCAGGAATGGAACATACTTGCCAATATATTCTGAAAGCTGACACTGAATATAAGGGACGTGACGCTTAACAATGGTATGAGTTTTCTGTTGTAGTTTCAAACATTGATTGTTTCAATAGCAACCTAATCCATAGATAATACTATGTTCTTACAAGTTTTCCTTTGCTCTTGAAGTCTTGTGCAGTCCTATTTCAGGAAAAATCCATGGTGTTTTCTTGTGAGGTGGTGTTACTACAGTCATCTCAGCTTTGTTAGCACCAGCCCTCTGAATTCTGCTTTTGCAAGACGGGTTCTGTACACATAATGTATGATGTCTCCTTTATGTCTAGTGCAATGGTTGAGTATAATGGATCTTGTTTAGAAATGGGTGATTCTTCTGTAAAACAAACTGTGCTCAAACTGCGAAACTGGACTTACATAGCCTCTTTTTTGTGTCCTTGCACATTTTACACGTAGCGGTACCTGTAGTTCTTTGCAACTCCGAGCTCTGTGTATTATGCTGTTCTTTTCCAGAATTTACTTCTGTTGCTCTTTAGGTTAAAACTGCCCTCTTGACTGTTGAAAGCCATTTGCTAATGAGAAGTAACAGTACCAGTGTTAAAAACAGAAGAGAGTCCTTCTAATTAGGCAGTATGAGAAGGCTGTGTAATTTACTGACTGTAGATGTGTTGCTTCTTTTTTCTTCAAATGTTTAAGATTTCAATTGTGGCTGGCCGTACAGATATGTATGAATTTGTAGTATATTAGGAGGTACTTGGATCTGGTTATTTAAGATATTGCTGTGCCAAGAAAAATTTTATTTATAGTAACAAGCAAACCAATAATAAATAGTATGATCACAAGCAGCTTGTTCCAAGTGATACTAGCAGTAGGTGAGTGTGTTAGTCTCTGCTGTGAATGCTAAAGTTTTGGAGCTGGGTTATAACTTACTTTTTTTTTTGTGTAATGGTGTTCAAGTGATGCTATGGAAACATGTCTGTACTCTCACTTTGAGTAGATGAAGCCAATCTTGATGTAACTAATGTCTTCCTCAAATTTTTATCAGTTCCTAGAGTCTAGAAAAGCATGCTTATGGACAGTATCTCAGTGCTATGGGTAAATGTTTCTCCATCATAATACCAGTATTGCTGGACACAGAAATGCTTTTTGCTTATAATGTCTTTTAAAGTTTTGTAAATGAAAGCACTGTGATCCAGCAGTGAATCCTGAGACTGTCAGGTGGTACCTGTAGCCTGAAAATAAAAGTGGTGCAGCTGCAATTCTGTGCATGTAGTGTGAGGGTTACCTGGCTGATTCAGCAGCTTGTAACATTAAATTAGATGCTCATAGGTTTTGTTGATCAGAATTGGGGAATACATCTCAGCAGTTCAGCATAATTTCCTCATGTACTTCTACAAAGAGCTGTGAAATTTCATGGTATATCTGTTGCCTGTTACCAGACTAACTTTTGGTAACCATCCTCAGGACTCCTTATGAAGTTATGGTGGGAGAGCTTTTCTCAATTTAAGTTAAACATGAAAATCTTTATATTTTCCTTATCTTTTCTGTGTGAAGTACAGGCTCAACAGGTTAAGAACTGGGTTCCTCCCCAGCTGCCTGATCAACATGTGTCACTGGCAAGATGCTGTAAAAGTAAACTTGCAAATAAGTTATACACTTGTAGAGACAAACCCAGTCAAACTCTTAAGCAAAATGGCTTAAAAATAAATATGAACTAGAATTTATAGCTCTTTTACATAAAAAGTTTAAGAGATTTATTCTTCATTCACCTCACTGCAGTTTGTTTCAAAATAGATCAAACATTACTTATGTTTGATTTTATAAATTTTTACTCCTTATTTGTAGCAAGTAGAACTTGTATTGAAAAATTATTGGATGAAGAATGAATATGCAGGTATGGAGGGAGAAACTTCTGCCAACTTTTCAGGCCATGTGTACTAACACATTGGAGCTTTTACAAGTATAAATTAAGGCAAAAAATCAGAGTTCTAGAGTATGGGTTAATATATTCATTAATATATTCAAAGATCTTTGTAATACTTAGTGATTGGGAATGTCAATTCACATGTCAGCATTCTGTAACTGATTGCTGACTGTCATTCTCTTTCCTAAACTACGTATCTTTCTTGAAAATTCAAAATGCAACTTCATTAACTTTGGCTTGATGCTCCTAAAGAGAAAATTCTGGCATTGTTCTTCCTGTGCTGAATCAGGAACACAGTCAGGGGATCTGTTTGACTTTTTTTTTCCCCCCCCTTTCTTTCTTTTCTAAATGAGCTATAGACCACAGCATATTAAAAAAAATGTGAGTTACATGAAGAGAAATTGCTGCTGAGTTACCTGATTTAAAAAAAAAACCCAAACTCTTCCTCTTGGTTTGACAATATATAATCAGAGTCACTAAAAGGAAAAATACTTGGTTTAGACTTGGAAATACTTTAAGTGGTATAGTGCAAAAAGGCTGATAGTCTGTTAGAAGCTGTTGTTGCTCCAGCAGTTTTCCTTGAGTTCTGTCCTATGTAGAGGAATGAAAGCAGCTGACTATTGCCCCTACACAATATCTCTAGGTCCAGAAATATAAAGTATTTAATAGTTTTTAAATAAGTAATTTTACTGTCTCTGCTTTATTCTTGACCTTTTCAAGAATGGCTTGTATGAGCATCACTGGTTGGGCTTTGATCATATCATCATTTCTTACTGTCTTGTGGTCTTCCTCCGTTAGAGCCAAGAGGTCTAGTTAGCAGCCATGTGCTGATGCTGCTGCTCATAGGGCTGACCTAGGTGTGGAAGCTTTGTCTTGAGTGAGAAAAGTGTGATTCCTGTTAGCTTGCCAGGGGAGCAGTTGCAGCTTTGTAGGAGAGGGATCTCTGGAGTTTTCTTCATTGTTTTTTGACTCCAGTTAAAGATTGCAGATTTTATTATATACTTATTAGGCTGCTTTTCCCTTAATTTTTTTTTTTTTTCTTTTGAGGTCTTTTTAGAAACTTTCAGGAGTGAGACATGCTTCTGGCTGATACTGTTTCTGTCCTATTCAGACTACTCTGATTATCACATTTGGTACTTTAAAAGACTTGTGAAGGCTTTATTGCTTCATGGCATTGAGTAGGACACTGAGTTGTGACGTATAAAGCTACTGTCTGGAGAATCAGATGAAGATTTGGATTCTTTGTAAAATCCACATAATTTCAGAGTGAAATGATTTTTTTTTTCCCTAGGTTAATGTTAAACATAAAGTGCAAACTGCTAGAGGAGGCACTGGCATAGGTGCTTCACAGTTTGTGACCAGGGAAATGATGCAGTAATAGTTTGTGTTTCAGTAGTGTAAGACAGCATTTTTAATGTAGTACTCTATGTGACTGTTGACTTGTCAATCAGTGTGTCATGCAGAATACTTTATGCCAGTCTTCTAATTTCTGGCATCAGCTGCCAGTGCGTTTCAAGAGGCAATCATGGGCACTGAGAAGTGCACAGACTTTAACAGAGTTTTTATTCTTTTGAGCTCAGTGTTTTGCAGTATTACTTGATTAGCAGAAGCACTCAAGCTGGAATCATTACTCATCCAGAACCTATAGGTGAGCTGTATAAGGCTTTCTTTCTCTGTCTTAAACTTCTTTCAGTGCTTTTCTCCCCTTCCAACCCAACTAAAAAGTCTTTTTGCTTTCATGGATTATGGAAAAACATGAGAAACTTAATACTGTTGTTGCTAAGAAATCAGTAATTAGGCTGATACTTTGTTCATGTTTGCTCTTTAAAATGACTTGAAAGTTGCAGAATAACCCTGTTGCTCTGTAAAGGTCAAGTTATTTGAAAATATTGGACAACTGCATGAGTTGAAGCCTAATAAAAACATTTTAATTGAGACGGCAGAGAGGAAACAAATAAACATTAAGTACTCTGTTATCCATTTTTTGAAGGTTGTTTTAAGCAAATTTTTAATGCATACATAAAGAACTTTGAGAATTACTTAAAATGTCTTCTGTCTCAGATTTTCTGGTGTCTTAGTTTGCTTTCCTGATTTCAAGGATGCTATGGAAGGGAACTGAAGAGTAGTAACTAACCCTGGCTGGATCTCCCATACCCTAGATCTGAAGTGTATTCAGCTGTGTTATTAAGCTTCAAAGTGAGTAATTCTTAGTTTTATTCATGTCTTGGTAACAAGGTAAAAAGGTTACTTCATGCGTTGATTTATACTCTTTCTAGTCAAGAAAAGCATCTCAAACAGTCTGTGAAATTAAGAACGATGTTCAAGGGGGCTCTTGACTAGAGGCAAGGCATGTGGGGTGGTGAATTCCCCCACTTATGCATAAACAGAAAATTTACTACTTGCCATGTGTCTTGTGGGAGATAATAAGTGGCTGCTACAATTTTCCTGGGTTTTTTTATCACTTAATATTGCTGTGACAACTCAGCAGTTCATAAGGAGGTTGAAAGAGTTTGGAAGGTTCCTGGTACACTTAGCTGGTTGAGAAAAGAAGCCATAACCTTTGATCATGCTGACTTTGCTTTTATATCTAGTTTTCTGCAAGTCATTTTGGTAATTCTTTTTGGCTAAAGGAATATATGCGTGTCTTTATAATGCATGGTGCTACAAATAAGAATGCACATCTCTTTGGTGTGATCAGCTTCTATCTCCCTTTTCTGTGCTTCTTCCCCCCTGCCCCTAGCAGATCTAACTTTCCAAGTATTATTCCCAAGATAATTTCACAAGTGTGTGTTATGTACTGGATGCTGTTCCCCCAAGAGTAAAAGTGCTGCATGCTAACAATTGAAGATCGTAAAATTTTTGTAAAAAATCCGAAGAGAAAAATTTCATTTATAGTGTGCCTTCACTCTGATGACAAGTTAGTTTCTTTAGTTATGCTTTGTGTAGTAGTACTGTTTATGTACCTGCTTCTTCAGGACCAAATAAGAGATAATTCTTTTGCTGTAGAAGAAGACATTTATCTAATGGATACTTAAATCTCTGGATATGTTTGCAGGAGTTTTAACTCAATATTCTTTTTCCTTCATTTGGGTAACATAAATATCAGGAATTAATTAGAAAATTGTTTACAGGATTTTTTGCACTGAAACTGTCATAATTTTAAGGAGTACAGCTGGATAGGAAGGCTAGGACTTCTAAAGATGCTGCAGTGGTCTTGTTCATGCTGCACTGTGAAAATGCAAATCAGGAGTTTTTTATAATGTAAAAACTGAGCTGTCCTTGAATGCAAGTTAAAAAATCATATGCTTCATTCTGAGCATACTGCATTGATGGTGTTCTGTGCCAGATTGCTCTTCAGTGATGGTATGACTTTCAGATCAGACCAGTTGGAATATTAAGTCTGTGTGAACTAATGCAGATGGAGCAACAGGTGAAAAATAAGTCCTACAGGAAAATTATCCAGAAGGTGATGGCTGCAGGCAGGGTTATGCAAATGAGTTATATTCAAATACAGTCTTACAGCCTCAAGTGGGCTGATTTTTCCTGTGTGTGTAAGAATTTCTGGGTCATTGCTCTTTAAAAGGCAATGGAGCTCTTCAAACCTGAGCTATTCGTTCTAATTGGATCTGAGAATATTTGCCATTATTATTAAGTATGCAATCTAATACAAGCTAGAACAAGAAACTTTCATTATAGAATGGCACCTGCTGTGAAGGAAGAAATGGACTGATAAAAACTCTAATCCCTGGAAGTCTGGAACAAGTGCTAGTTTTTGCCATCTTTTGGGTGAAGGTATCCTGCAGAAATGTGAATAGCCAGAATGACACCAGGAGATCAAATGAAAATGGGAGATGGTGAGAGTCCTACCTAGGATACAGGCAGAGAGCTGAGCTGTCATGGGAGATGGAAGAATATCCTGAATGGGAGTGCAGAGGTGGGAAGGGGTATTGTTGATGTGGTGACTTGGGGCAGTTTATTGAATTTTTTGCATTATGAATTTTGGAGTTTAAGTTCTAAAGTGATCTGTAGATCAGGTATATGAGTATGTAGCACCTTAATAGGGACTAGATAGAACACAACATTGTGGAAAAATTGAACAATGGTGCGCTGATGAGTAGATACCCCTGCTGCAAGGTGAGTGTTTCATGCTAGACTGCTGTGTGAGCATCATAAGGATGCTCCATTCCCCAAACAGCCTGTGTAATAGCCACCTGTGGTTGCTGTGTGGTTGGCAAGATGGTCTATCTAGATCATGTTTCTGACAGTGACTGGTAGCAGGTGCGCTGAAGAAAAAGTATGACAAATGGAGTAGTACCCTTTTTCCCAGTTATGGGAGATTTAGGGAATTCATAATAGTTCAGATGGAACATATTTCAGATTTAATGGAGAAGACAGAATGTTGTTTTGTTTTTTTATTTTTTTTTGTTTGGTTGGTTTTTTTTAAGTTTACATGTTATGGTCTCTGCAACATCCTTTGACAACAATTTGTGATATATGATTTGCTATATACAAATGTGTACAGGTATAACTAGTTTGTTTCACTCACTGCTTGAGCATCTGCTTTGTCTGGAGGAAGTAACCGTGCTAGAATATGTGTACCAATATTACATGGTCTCTGTGTGTGTGACAGAGACTTCTAAAATAGGTAAACTAATAACTGTATAGCCCATTTCTAATTCGTTACCCAAACGCTTTAGACATATCATGTCTGTATATAGTGATGTTGTAAGTACAAAAAAGAAATGGGGGCATGCAGAAAGTAAAAAAAAAAAAAAAAAAAAATCCTAGATCTGCATGTGAACGAATGTGGGAAATTAATTTTTACAATTAGAGAGCAATACTATGCTTTTAATTTCACTGAGTGAGATGACCTACATGCTGGGATAGTGATGTCTTGTATAATTATGTCCAGAGCTTTAGGAACTTGTGGATGAATTTGTCAGAATCTTATTTGGTCATTTTTCTTTCTGAATAAAATATGTCTTGATTCCATTCATGACTTGTAAGAAAGTAAGCTATCTGAGTAAATAGTATCTTACTTGGCATTCTTGTGTCACTAATAGTGTGTTATGCATCAGTGTTCTGGGTGCTGTAAGAATAAGCCAATAATAGTCAATTCTTGGTTCAGTTTAAATAGAGAAAAATATCTTTTTGAGGTCCATAACTTCTTTTTCTTTACCACATAACTTGTCTTGAGATAGTTTGTGTTCATGCTGGGTTTATAAAGAGTGATTAGTTCCCTTTTCATTTAGCAGGTGGCATCTGACTATTTTTGTTATTAGCCATTGCCTTGAAGGCATTAGGTAGAAACTTCTGTAGTGATTTCTTTGGTTGAGTTTTGCCTTTTTGCTGAATGTGCTGTTTGAGCAGTTGCTACTTCTAGGTGCTTGTTTCTGTGTTTTCCCAGTACTGGAGCAAGCTTCTGTATGACTGTGTGACGAAGGAGATAGAGGATTGATTTAGTTAACTATCTTTGCATGGTCATATTTATGTTTTGGTCTTTCGGTTCAAGTGATGGTACAACTGCTTATGCTGGCAGAATTTAAAGTCTGAGACCATGAGTGTGAGCTCCCTAGGCATCTATAGGGAGACACAAAGCAGAGGAGTTTCTAGAGGCTTCAGTTTTGACCTCTGAGCTAAATAATGTGGGGATAATCCTAGCCAGAGTAACAGTGTTTTTAGAAATATTGAGATGACTGCCTGATTCCTGGTCATACTGTCCAAACATTTGGGACTTTGTCAGTGTCTAAACTTTTCTTAGATGTTGTTTGTACTGTGATCAAAATGTAGCTGCAGATCAGAACAGAGTAATAAACATTATCCCAAAAAGAAGATGTAGGGGAAATGGACTTTGTAGTTACTGGTCATGATTTTACAATCAGTAATATATTTTGCTTTAAATGTTCAGCACAGTCAGGAAATAGAAGTAGGAAGTGAACTTTCTGTTGGTCTCAAATGAAAATTAACTTGGATGAATTCAGGAGCCTGCTTACTTGCTACTGAAGTGTCTTTGTTCCCAGTCAGTAACAGAGCCATAAAACTCAGAAAAGCATAGCCCCTTTTCAGCACTCCTGCTGTCTCATATGTCAGTGTTGCTAACCAGGTGATTGTAAAATATCGTTGTATTTTGCTGTGAGTGAAGGGCTGGTGCAAGAAAGGGACCACTCTTCTTGTGTAGGGCTCAAAAAAATGACAGCCAAGTACAGGATATCAAATGAAAGAGATGGAAAATTCTGTGGCAGTTTCACAGATTTCTTCTGAATTGTGTGGATTACTTCATAAAAACATCTAGTCTTGTGTCTTTTATGTGGATTTGGGATGTGCATATGTGAACTTTCTGCCATGTGGGTTATCAACTAACTCACCTAATCTCCCTCAGTTCTGTGTCCTTAAACCAGTGAAAATGTTATTTTCTTTGTAGCATGCCTATGAAATGTTTTAGTGTAAATCCTCCAGTGGTCACTGCAATGCAATGAAGTAATAGCCTTTCTTACTTTCAGAGTCTGAAGAAGATGGGTTTTGTTTTCCTTTCAGCAGTCACTAGTGGGAGCAGGTAGTCCAAATGTGCCTCAGCCACTGTGCCCCCATGCTGGCCAGGAGAGTGCTGTGCGGACAGAGCTGATTCCAGGAAGGGATAACCCATTATAACTGCTGTCTTTCTCATTCCAGCTTGTATGTGGGATCAACACAGATGTGAAGTGTAGAAAGGGAAGTGATCCTTCAGCACAGGGGGAGCAGGGGTCTTGGCAGGGGGGCTGCCTTCCTAGTAGTGTTATGCAGGCAAGCATCTATGTACATTGAGGTTTTGAGACTTCTCATAGCTGATGAGTTTCAAAAGATACAAGACCTTGAAAAAAAAGTTGGTTTCTGTTTGTGTAAGTTTAATGAGTCCTTACTAAAGGTTCACTGCATAGACTCCGACCTGTTTCACTTCAAGTGTCAGGTATGTTTGAACTTTAAGTGAAACATTAGCTAATGCATGTCTGTATTTTTTCCTTCAAGAGGCCCTAAGTCTCCAAATACTTTCTGGGATGTGAGTCTTTATTGAGGATTTTCATGACTAGATTTTGAGAACTTTTGTCTGGGACACTTGCTTGTATTTTCTTAAAGCAAGTAGCAAGGCTGGATTCAGTCCATTGTGTGAGAAGAAGAATGTGTCTGTATTCCCTGGAGCTAGCTGCCCTCCTGGAGGAGAACTTAAGCTTTAAGGGATATGTTTACTAAAGTGAGCTGCTACCAAATGTAGATGTTCTCATGTCCTCTGTGGAGAGATGCAGAGTGTGTGTCAAATCTCAAACTGCTGAGAAACTTGAGGAAAAGGAATACATAACAAGCTATTTTTCCCCTGCTTTCCCTGCCTTGCCCTCCCTTTTTTTATGATGCTTTTTAAAATTAAATAGGGAAGATAAACTGCTGGAAGTTAAACCTTCTCCCCTCAAGTGAAAAAGGGAAAGGCAAACATCTGCATCCTAAATGGACTGAAATTGCTAGGTATATTAGGAGTTGTGTTTAGGTGAGTACCCTCAAACAATAGGATCACTTTTTCCCCAACTGCAAAATCTGGAGGGTTTCATTGGGAGTAACAATTGTTTGGTGAAGCTGATTAGACACAGCTGTCATCTGCTAAGTAAGCACTTTAAAAAGTTAATAAAAAGTTCTCCTTTTTTCCTATTCTGTATGTGTTTAGAAAAGAACTTACTAGTCGGTTTAGTAGAAGGGATAAAGCTCACAACTTCATGTTTCTGTAGTTGGGGTATTACCTGTTACAAAATCACTACACCTAAAACATACTGCTGGACATTTGCGCCATCCCTGTATGAATGTTTTGGCATAGTGTCCTGTAAACAGGATGTGGAACTCTTGGAGCCATGTTTGACTGCAGTTGTTGGAGTTTTGGAAATGGATGTACAAATTCTAGCTGCTTGTGAAGCATGTGTACACCTGCACAGCCTTCCTCCTTTTCTTCTCCTGAGACACTATTAATTTAATCTCTGAATTTGATCCCAAAGACCGAATACTCTGGGTTAAGTACAACATGTAATACTGCCTTTTGTTTTTTGCTATCACTGCATTACTTTTCCCATGCTGTTAATCTGTAATTGTTTGGAATAGCCTTAGAACTAACTAGTTGCTCTGTGTTTCTTGGAAGTGCATGAACTATATGCATTATTAATGCCTTAATGTGCATGTATTCCAATTTTGAAAAAGCAAGCACTGTTCTGATGCAGATTTCAGACACCAACCCTGGTATATAAACCCTTCTGAAATGGAGACACTTCAGTGGAGAATCTCTAAATGGGATGCTTGAATGGTCTGTGGCCAAGTAAATAAATATTTCCTCAGTTTCAAGAAACATGGCACACAGCTGCTCCTTACTCCTTGTTGTAAAATAACGGGCCATTTGCTGACTGAAGGAAGCTATTGACATTATTGCTAGCAGCTGCTGAACTCTTAGTGTTAACTTAAACAGCTCATAAATGTTAATTATGTTGCAGTTTTGTTAGAGCTCATCTGCATATCCCAGAGGCACTAGCTAATATGTCATGCTTTTTTTCCACATGAACTGATGACATTTCTTAGTGGCGATTCCAAATAGAAACTTCCTAAGTTAAGTTCAGTAATTTTACTGTAGTGGTGAAAATTTCTTCAAAACTGGTCTTTTAACCACAGTTTTACTAGCACTAGTATAGCTTTGCTTAGATGTGTTTTGGTAGGCTCAGAGCTGCTGAGCAGGTGGTGGAATGAGTATGGAGTAGTAGAAGGGAATATGCTGGGTGCTTACTGACCTGTTGCTGGGACATCTGTGACAAAGTCAAAGTGAAACTGAAGAAAATCTGTTGAGTTTATCCCATACTTTGGTTTAAAGTCACTTTCATATTGTTATAGTTTTGCTGCTATACAGGTGTGAAAAGTTTACAGGCTACTGTAAAAATGTGCATTATCTGCATAATAACCACTTAAATGGTGTTCTGGGGCCTTTTAACAGTCCCTCCCACTCTTTAGCCAGTGGGGATGTATTCTTAAAAACAAGATAAAGCTCCTAAACAAACTACTCCTTCCTTCAGGTCAGATTCTGGTAGTGTTCTTTGTATAAAATGCTGGCAAAATTCCAGAACCTGGTCTTGAGACTGTCAAAATGATTGTGAAAATGCCTGAATGAAAGCATAGATAATGAAATGAAAGCTGTTGTATTATCATTGAAGTTTAACTTTTTGGTTTTAGTCATTCTGACTGTCAGAAAGAGGACAGTGTTGCTGCTACTGCATGCTATACAGAGAAATCATGCTTACAGCATCTAAAAGCTGTTCTCTCATCCTTACTTTTTTGTGGTCATCCACTGGAACCCTTTCTCTCAAGGGCAAGTGGTGTATGTTTACCAGAACAGCACTTTGTGCTTAGAGGATACACTCCCTACCAAACTAGTTGGAATTGCAGGTAGTCTGGGCTTCTAATATCAGCCTGTGATTACAGGTTAACCTAATGACAATGCAGCTATTCCCATACAAAGCTGTATGCTCTCTACTGTGTATTTGGATGGTGCTTTGGTTGCATGCATGTGTGCTTTCCCTCTAAGGGGTTCTTTCCTGGCTGCTTGTAGAGGAATTTCTGTCCCTGAAGTGGTGTGCAGAGAGGGACTGATGCTAACTGGATCCTATCTTGTATGGTAGGGGGCATCCCAACTTCAGCTGGAACCTCTTGGGCTTTATAAGATAGACTTCATGCAAGGAAGTATGATATGGGGTGAGGAAGATGAAAATACAACCAGTTATTTGGGTTTTGGAGGGGGGTGGTTAAAGTATCAAATCAATGCTACGTAAGGCTAACGTCAGACCATACTGAAATCTCTGAGCAAGGGTTTGATTTCAAAACATTCAGTCGTATTACTTCAAAGGACAGAATTAAATGTCACTCTTCTTCAAGTAGGTGGATGTGAGAATTGGTTTCTGGATTTGCTACTAAAAGCCTGGAGAAATATTGGATAGTCCACAATGTAGTAGTAGCTTTTGGTTAGAAATGAAACAGAAAACTTTTTGGGAAAGTAAAGGGAGACTCCAGATTGTGGTTCAATTAGAATTCAATTACTGATGTTTTGGGAAAAAGATAATTGCAAAAAGAATTCTGGATTTTAAAATAACTTTAGAGCTCACTTATTTCTAAAGAAGTGATATAGCTCATTAGAGCTAATATGACCATCCAAGTATCAATTCTGCTCACATCTTTTCAGTATTTTTCACTGAGGATTTTTTTTTCTTTTTTTTTCATTTTATTTTTCTTCTGAATGTCCACCTAAAAATTGTACTGTTGCCCTTGAATTCTGCCCCATCTACATGCATGTGTCATGCAGCAGATGGGGACAGCTTGCTGAGATTAGGGTACAATTTCACATATCCAGAGTGATACTTAACCAATTTGGGTATTTTCTTCTTTATTTATCTCAGTGGTGACTCCAAGTGTCTTGTTTTGAGTCTGAAAGTAAATTTCCCATGCTTCATCCTTAAACTGATGGAGTAGAAGCATACTCAAATGACTGAATTCAGGAAATGAGTTAAGAAAATGGTGACTTGAATATTGGTCTTCTTCAAAATTCTGCTCCATAAATACCTTATTGTGGTAGCACTCTAAGTTACAACTTGAGTTTTTTCAAGCACATTGCATATATTTTGGCTTTGCTGTGAATTGAGTGCTGAGGAAAAGCATAATTGATTTGAATGAAAGTTTGACACATATAGAAAGATGTGCACTTGAAAAATCTTGGCTAATGAACTAGTCCTAAGACTGATCTTAGACATCACTCTCTGGACCAAAAAATGAGATAGACAAAAGAAACAAATTGTCCGGAGTAAGCGGCTTTCCTTGTTTTTGTTTATTAATTCTGTAACATGCTCAGGTCTGAATGGTTGACCTAAATGTTACTGCAGATCTCATTGTTCCATGTCTCTGAGCAAAGGAATAAATTGATCCCAAACATTTTAAGTCCTGCATTCAAGGATTTGGTTTTGGATTGTAAAGGACTTCAAGAGAGCAGTAGTTAAAGGAGCTGGTGGAACAACAGCAATGTATGGTGTACACTGATTTCTTTGCAATCTACATTTTGACACTCAGGCTAGTGAACTGCCAAAGTGCTTGTCTGTCCAAGTGGGGAGGGTGCATCACCAGTACCATCTTTGTATTATTTGTGAGGCTCATACGTAGGAAAAAACAATCAAGTTTATTAAGCAAAAGCTTGTGTGTTAGTAGGTAACTTGTGTGGAGAGAAGAAAAGTGATGAAGAACTGAAATGTCAAAAGTTATGAAAGAAAAGTTGTCAACAGCATTAATAATTTCTCCTTTTTTTTCCTCTCTTGCAGACCTTCAAGTGCTGACCTTCTTGGTCTATTAAGTTATTATAAACTTTTGCTGCTCTGCGAACATATAAAGATGTCTCGCAGCCCTGACGCTAAGGAAGACCCTGTGGAATGCCCTCTTTGCATGGAGCCTCTGGAAATTGATGACATCAATTTCTTCCCTTGCACCTGTGGCTACCAAATTTGTCGTTTCTGTTGGCATCGTATTCGCACTGATGAGAATGGACTTTGTCCTGCTTGCAGAAAGGTAAATCCCTGGAACAGCGGCTTGTCTTGCATATATCTCAAGGCTCTTGCATTGTGTTGGTACCAAAGACATCCTTTTCCTTAAGGAAAACAATCGTCTAGTCATGACCTAGATCAAGGGTGAGGCATTAGATGTTTCAGATTCTGTCTGCATATTTGTTGAAGCTGTTATGAAGAAGCTAGTCTTGGTTTATTAAATTCAGAACCAAATTGATAGGGGAAACTGTAGATCAGAACCAAGGCATGCTGATACTGAGAGAACTCCAAAAATAAAAATCCTTTGAGTTGGGATGTTTATGCATTAACAAAGTCTTTTGAGGAAGAACAGTGACGATTCTAGCATCAGGGGTTTGCTGAGAGCTATGGTTCAGCTAAACTGACAGAGCTGAGAAGCAAGTTTGTAAAGCACCTGCTTATTTTGTTTGTGGCACTGGAGCTTTTAATCCATATTTTAGTGGACACTAAGTTTTAGTGGACACTAAGTATATAAAACCTGTGGAATAATATCCAGTGGTGCCGAACTTTAAAGCATTTCAAAACCTAGACTAAATCTGTTTGTCTAGTATTCTAATCTTGTTGCCAAATGCTTGAAGGTGGTACTTAATATTCTCCCTGTGTCTGGCTGATAGTTTGGTTGGACACAACTGTAGACCTCAGCTTCATTGAGTTGCCTGTTATTTCCTTTGAATTATTTTATTTCTCCTTCTGGTATTTTGCTTAAACTCATTATTTCCTTATCTTCAGTGTTTAATAAAATTCTTTCTCAGTATCTTCTTGTCTTTAATGACTTCCCTTGATTGTAACTTTCTTACCTGACCTTTATCTTCTTGTAATTGCAGCTACCTATGTCTTCTCATTTTCCTACTATTTAATCATTATCCTGTCCTTAGTTTATGCCTGTCTTGTCTTCCTGTCTCATGTTATAGCTTCCTTTTCAGACACCAAGTAATCTTACTTGGTCTCACTGTCTCTGTTCACTGTCACAGTATTTTATAAGCACTTTCAGTCATATTTTCTTGCTGCTCTTTTGGGCTTTGGCTACTCTAGAGCTATTCATGCTTACCTGTGTTTGGATGCTTCTGCAAGCCCGAAAGCTATTCCAAACAGCAATGTTTGTTAAAAAATTCTGCAAATTTTCTGCAGTATTTGAGCTCTGTGTTTTACGAGGAAGAACCACGTCATCAGCCAAATCATTCTCCACTTGGGATACCTGCTGTAAATGACACATGCTGTATAGTAATTTCCTATAGTACAAGAAAATTTCTACTCTTCTGATACAGCATGAGATTTCTGGGATTTCCTTGTCTAAGTCGCTTTGTTTTCCTGGATTTATTACACTACTTTTTGCTTGTTATTGGAAGTTTGTGAAATGTATTTGAAGAATCACAGAAGCAGTGTGCTATTCGCTGCCTTTGGGTATCTGAATTCTTTGAAATATGGATACTGGCACAGCTGAACTCTTACATGTGGAGTACTCTGCCCTCTGATTGGATGTGCAAATGTTTTGCCTAATTGGATACAGTTTGCTCAGAAAAGCTGTTTCATGAGGAAAGCTCGAATGAGTGCTGCAGTTGGAATGAAACCTACCAGCCATTCATGGAGGGAAAGGACACCTCTCCTTTCATAACAGATGAGGATTATGGTCTTGGTATTTTCTTCATCCGTGGACTGCAAGATATTCTTGAGCTGATTTAGAGCTGTATCACTGGATTGTAAGAGGTTGCCATGAAGAAGGCTGGATGAGGAGGACCTTTCTTCTGTGGCATGGACGAAGACATTGTGATGCAAAAACCCCCACCAGGATCCTGGGAATAAATCATCTTGAGCTACAGAGTTGCAGCATTAAATAAGTGAAGAAGCCATCTTTCAAAGTGTACTAGACAGAAGGAACCAGGTATGTATATTTGTGTTCAGTCCCTGTCTATGCATAGTAAAGCTTCTGGGGAAAGATCTGAGCAGTTTTCTGTTATATTGATTGTGGCCACTTAAAATGAAGTGCAGAACATGAAAAAGCAATAAAATTTTAGCAGGAAGGTTTATAGTGGGTACAATGGTTTCAACATATATGTCATTTTTATAATGAGTGCACCAGTGCAGGATACTTACTGCAAAATGGACTGTGAATAAACATATATTAAAACAAGGATGAGTATGTTACTCAAAATTACATAATAGAAATCTGCTATTTGTGCCAATGTTATTGAATGCTGTGTGACTTACCCAGTATTTGAGCACTAATCTATAGAGAGAGAGGAGCACTGAACAAGTCCCCTGTCCAGGGATTGTGGTTGAAGGGTTTTGGGGAGATGTTGGAGAAGTCTGTAATGAAATAGCTTGGCAAAATGCTTTGGTGGCGCCTGTGCCATTAGTTTGGTAGATCTTAACTGTGCCTTCCATATATACCATTATCTTCCTAAGCGTCTTTTAATTCACTTCAAACTGAGAAGTTGTTAGCTTGTGGTTTCTTCTACCAAGGAGAGAGTGCTTCTGCATGTTTGAACTGTTTTATAGCTTAACATCTGCATGTGCAGAATACGTTCATGTGGTTGTAATCAATTAATTTAGTCTGTCTTAAGTTTTGTCCGCTGAATTACAGTAGTACACGAACATTTGCTTTAGCAAGGTGCTAGTATGAATTAAACTTAGATTCTGGTTGGAAACTGGTACTTCTTAGTGTTAACATATTAAAAACTTTCTAAACTTTGTCCAAATCTTCTAAAATAGACTCAGAGAATAGTCTGTTTCTAGAGGAATAGAAATTGTTTCTATTTGTTTCTATTTATTGAAAAAATATCTACTTTTAAAAAAAATGGAACTGTCTTGCTTTGAGTTCCTGATGCCCTTTGGAATTGTAGGTGTAGCCAAGGTAAGGTAGTTGTAGGTGTAAGGTAGTAAGCAAGGCTTCCTGTTTTTTCCAGTTAATTGATTTCTTAACTGTGAGTGAAATAGATGCTGACTAATCAAATTAGAAGGAATACATGCTATCTTCAAAAGAGATTTCTGTAGCCAAAAGCTGGTTTGCAGGTCAGCAGACTTGCTGGTTCTGGTTGTAATGCCAGTGATTTTTATCTTTGCAGTGATATTTCTGTTTTCTTTTCTGTGAAATTCAGCAGTCTAGGTACTGTTTGTCATGTGAATAATACATACTATTTCAATTGCTTAATTAGGGCACATCACTCTCAGACCTTAGTGTCAGTTCCTGCACTTTTAAAATCCAACAACAAAAATGCCTACCTTGTTCATGTTTCTTAATTATTTTGCTCTTCCACAAAATAATATAACTTGATACACAGTTGTTCTTCTGGTGTGGCTTTGACTTTTTCTCCAGTTCCTTGACTTGGCAACCTTTATTTCTCCTAGCACCTTGTGTTAGAGAGGGAGAGAAATAGTATACTGCTACATGTATGATCAAGAAATGAACATGCTTTAAACATGTTTTTGTCCATGTTTCTCCTACTACTTCTGTGAAAAGGAACACTTGGTCTTAATGCAGTCTCCAACTGTCAGTATGTCTTCCTATTCCTATTCCTGCTTTTAATCCCACACAGAATAGTTTAGTGCTACAATTGATATTTTGAAATAGATAGGAAATTGCTTTTTTTTTAATGTAAGCATGATGGTGTATATTGTGCATACTGTTGACTTTCTTTGTATTTCTTGTTTCAGGACCTACTTGGTAGCAAGACAATAAATGGAGAATGTTGGTACATCCATTATGTGGAAGGAATGTGACCCACCTGGGAATGACAAAGTGCTTGATAAATCACAGCTCACCATTCAACAATTGGGAAATAGGGAAAAAAGTCTGAAAGAAAACAAACCTTAAATAACAAGACAAAATCAGTCAGGAAGACTGAGGATTCATCAAGGGCCATCTCTGATTAGAGAAACAAGACTTCAAAAGAGACATTCAAACTTTTGCTGAAGTCCTTGTAGGGACTGCCTTGCACTTAGTGTAAAGAAAATTTGGTCCTTTTCCATGATGGCACGCATTTTGGGGAACCTCAATGGTTTTTGCTGAAAAGCATTGGTATAACTTAAGTGAAAGGTGTTAGCTAAATGTAGTGAATCAGTGATGTTGATATCTCCTAATGTCTTGCATCTGAAAATACATCAATGCTGATAACACTTGAAGTAGCTGCTTCATTTGGATTTCAAATCCTCTATCAGCTAAGGCATTAGAGATAGTATGTTCAGCAAGTACCTTGTTTAAAAAACAGTAACATGTCAGTAGCATTGCCACTTTAGTTGTTGCAAGACCTGGGAGCTTCTCATATGTGTAGTCCTCTCTCTGCTTCTGATTTGTAGGGTTAGACATCATAGGCAACATACTAAATGGTGCTGTGAGATATACCAGCTGTCAATCCACCTTGCTTGGCTTTCAGAGACATGTTCCAGCAGTCTTCAGTGCATGCACCTGTTTGTAGTTGAACCATCATGCAAGTTAATGAACTTCAGCACTGTGGGAAGCAATGACTCTGAAGATGAAATAATTTATTTTCCTATTTGTAGACTGACTTTGTCCTTATTTGAAAGGAAAATGATTTGTAATATGAACTTTTTTGTATTAGTTTCTGAAATGTTTATGCTGTGCTTATTTGCCTTTCACCCTCTTTAAATGGCAATTTCTCCTAATTTGTTATCATGCCATGCACGATATATAGATAGGAAAATCATCTACCCCTCAATTGTGCTTGAGTTACTCTTGGGATTCAAGAGGTGCATGCAGATTTATTTACAGGTCCTGTAAATCAGGATAGCAAACTAGTCCTATTCCTTGGAAGAATTATATGCATGTCATATGAGCGATATACATACAAAATGTGTATAATACAGCTCTACAGTATCTAGTGAGAACTTTGGAAGATTCTGTTGCTCAAGCAAGTATGGTTTATTCATGGTGGCAAACCAACTACTGCTGCTACTTAATGATTGAAATTCTTATTCAGCTAGTCTCAAACTTTCTGCTGAGATGGAGACATTTCTCTTCCCCTGATTCTGAAGCTGCTGCCTAGCTGTGTTCCTACTAGGAGTTTTTATGCTTTCCTGTAGAAATAAAAACTACTAGTTGGACATATAAGTATTCTGTTCAGGGTTATGCTTGAGCTACCCAGGTTGTTTCCTGACTAATGTTCAGGACCTGCAGCAGCAAATAGCTGTACAGAGAAGAAATATCCTGCCTAACTTGCTACTCGCTTCAGAATGTGCTCTGAATGTGGCTATACTTGGCAGGAAAGAAGCTGATGAATTTTGGCACTGTTTGCAGTAGTTTTCTTGGACCTTCAGGAACCTTTCTGAACCTAGTGAAAACTATGAATGCATTTCTTGTGCAGTACCAGTGAGCAGCACTCTCGAAAGCCTTGCCATGCATAGTCAGGGATGTGGAGAAGAAATTAATCTTTGAAAGAATGGATTGTGGATATGATATGATATCACTTGATGTAGGGCAAGCCATATTTTTGGAACTTTATCTATGTTATACTGGTGCAATTTTCTTCCCATTCCTATCTTAATCAGTTATAACTGAGTTAACTCACTCTGTCCTCTGTCTTTCTTTTCTGTAAAAACACAGCATTCTTTAGTTTACGTGATTGACTAATACAGATTTTGAGAAGCCCATTAAGTGTAAAATTATTCTGCATCTCAGAGATCCTCATATGTTGATGTGTTAAAACACAAGATATTAATTGGTTAAACCTAATCTCAAATGACCTTACTAGTGAGTCATTGGTGTTCAGCAAGTACAGTCTGAAATCTATATAAAATATCCAGTGTTAACTCTGAGTGACATATCTTTTTGGGAAATGTTATGGTTTTGACTGTTCTTCAAGGGTAACTTGACTCCTTACTATGTTTTCGTGTTAAGGACACCTTTGGCTACTGCTGAAGTATCTTACAAATTTAAATTCCTTTGTGATACTAAAACATGTTCCAGAGGACTTGATGTTTGACTGTGAGATGCCATCTGCTCAAGTCAACTGTAGCATAATGATGCTGAACTTTAAACTGAAAAATACATCTTGGTTTGTTTGGGGATGTACTCAGAAGACTGTCAGGTCTAAGCACTTGATGGCTCTGAGTAACATCATGCAACTACGAGGAAGATGTGCTTTTAACATAAACATTTTTTAATCTGCTGTAGATTTTTCTCAGGTTATTTAGTGTGACAGCTAGTTGTACTCGTGTCGTTAACTCAGGACAAATACTTGCACACTGAAATCTTTGCTTATGGTAGTGCAAGCAAAGACCTTAGCTGAACATACTGTTGAGCTTAGCTTCTTTGTCTTAAGTCTTTGTCTTAATTCACATCTGCCATACTCTTCTCATTTTTTACTTCTTGTTTAGAAACTCTTCTTTTTGTTTGAGATATATTTTGTGTACTTGCTTTTGTGCTTAGCATTGCTTTTTGTGTACAGTGTGAAACCTTACTTTTTGGTCTGAAAAAACTGGGACAGGTAAGAAATGTGGGACTGCTTTGAGGAGTAATCTGGGGCAGAGTCTGCAAGACCAGGCCAAATTAGTGCCTTTATAGCATTGAATAAAGCGGTCTTTCTAGGTAACTCTGAGGACATTTGTACTTCTGTTGTATATTTTTGAGATTAAAATATACAGTATTATGTCTGTGTTTGAGGAATTAATTGTAGGGAGGGAGAGACCAAATTTCAAACTGGTACATAAGCATGGCAAGAATACTGTTAAGTCACTGTGCATTAATTGTGTTGAAATCTGTCTCTTCATTAGAAATTAACCGTGTAAAAATTTGAGCAGTTTAACGGTGTTACTGTCTTGAACTTAGTGGACCACTGAAACTACATTTATATTTTAATTTCTTACCTCAGTCTTGAATACATTTAAGTACCCAAATTTGTATCAGACAATAAATACAAAGTGCATGCTTTCACCCTGCTTACTAAGCTTCGTTAGTGAAATTATAACGGGATGTGTTGGCTGTCATGTTGCAGCTGCTTATAATGTTACCAAATTGACTAGGTATCTGGGTTAGAATGTGGCTGTTGCCCAAATCAATATTATGTCTTTAAATAGGAGAATTCCATGAAAATGTGCAATCCCTTTCCCAAGGGATTGAATATGCCTCTATAATGTGGGTGGCCTTAACAATCAAATCAGTGTAATAGAGTAAAGAAATTTTTTAATGAAAACGTGGTAATTAATGGTTCTCAAATGTGTTGTTTCTTATATGTATTGGTTTTAATGCTGTTTGTTATGTTTAGCCATATCCAGAAGATCCAGCAGTGTACAAACCACTCTCCCAGGAAGAGCTGCAGAGGATAAAAAATGAAAAGAAACAGAAACAAAATGAGAGGAAACAGAAGATATCAGAGAATCGCAAACATTTGGCCAGTGTACGGGTTGTACAGAAGAACCTTGTCTTCGTGGTAGGGCTCTCTCAGCGCCTAGCAGATCCAGAGGTGAGCAGTTCACACTTGCAGATCTTGCTCTTAACTTGCTGCCATGAAACATTGGAATACCCTTGTGTCTCCCTGAAGGGTACAAAATGAAGCCATGTTGAAAAGGTTCACTGCCATGAGGCCCTCTCTTCTTAAGGGAACTTAGCTTCCTCCTCCAAAATAACCTCAATAAATGTTTGTCTCTGTTTCAGGGAGTATCGATGCGCTGTGATTTTTTTTTTTTTTTTTTTTTTTGTTTGGGGGTAATGTTGCTCTCTGTATTTGTGTAATAAAATGGTAGCTTGGTTTTTAGCTAAAAATAAGCATAAGGACTTTTTAGGTACTCATTTTTCTGGGTTGGATCTGCTGGCACTATACAGCTAGATCATGAATCACCAGTTCCAAAATGGGAACTTGGTTGGATTAAAAGAACTGATATATAGTATCACACAAACCTGTAGGGACAGATGAAAAAAGCGCTTGGAAGTATACACTAGGAAGGAGCATAAGGATGATGTCCTTAAGAAGCTGTGGGGGAAAAATCAATATGAGGAAGACCCCAGAAAGAGTTGGTTTGCTATTCTGCATCATCAAAAATAAGGTTTTCATTTGAGAAAATTGATTGTGTTTGAAGTGTTTTATTTACTTCCATCATCAGTCATAGCTGCAGGTGGCCAATGGAATAAATGTTAATGAGTAAAAGTATCTTGAATTAGAATATGGAGGAAAATGTACTACAGGATAAGATAGATGTCTTCAAAATTATGGTGCCAGATTAAATTCAGTTTATCAGACTAAATTATCTAGAGAGCTCTCAAACAGAAGTGGCTCTTTCTGAGGTCTCAGAGTATGGTCTGTACTTTGGTAGACTGGTAAAGAACAAATGTAAAAAGCTGCTTTTAGTGAAGGAGGAAAAAATGGAAGAGAAGAGAAAAAATCAAGTTGTAACTGATCTGGTGTATAACACTTCAGTATGTACTGAAATATAGCAGCAAGTATTTGCAAGCAACTGTCAGCACTGGCTTGGGGCTATTTATCATTGAAAAATGCAGTATGAATTTGTTATTGAAATTTGGTTTCTTTGACCAGATGGAGGATTTGTAATTAAGAGAAATAGTGGTAAATACAGTTGATTTTTAAATTTTTTTTTAAACCTCAGATAATTCTACACTGAATACTTGAAGTAGCTAGGACTGGGTTTATTGGATGGATGGGGATGTGTTGTATTAGGTGTTTTGGTAGCAGTATTCTCAATGACATAGCAGAAAATAATGGGTGCTTATTGAATATTGCATATAGCACAAGATGACTTGAGCTCCAAGAAACCAAGCCTGAGAGAGATGAGCTAAAAAAGTATACAATATATTCAAGTTTTCTACTTAAGCAGACAAAACTCTTTCATAAATTGAGATTATTTGGAATGGGAGCTTGGCTGCTATGTGCTGTTTCTGGAAATAGATCTGTGGATCATAATGAGGTACAGGTGGATGCTCTTCTGTTGACATGCTCTTAGGAAACTTGTGAAGGCTATGCTGTCATATTGTACCAGGAATGTTATCTGCAATATGCTTGAGTAAAAGGGAAGTTTCTTTAGGATTATCACCCTTTTCTGAAAGGATGCCTGGAGGGTGGATGTAGTATGCTTTGAGAGGAGTCAGTCATGTGAAGAGCGGTCAGAGGAGACCAGTGAATGACTGGTTGTCTATACAACGTGCCCTGTAGTTCTTTGGGCTGTTCCATGTGTGGTGCTGTTAGTTCTTGAAGATATTGATGCTTGCTTGGGAAGGGAGAGGTGGTAGTTTAGTTCTCGGATCAGTACACTTTAACTGCGCTATCCAGTGTGAATGTGAAGATGGAGCAGGGGAAACAAATCTTCCTTTATAACCTCTCAGATAATTGTCTAGAACTAGAAATGCCCTTATTTTGTCTCGCTTCAGTCTGAGTAGTCAGTACTTTTGCACTTTCTTCCATCAGAGAAATGGAAAAAAAAAAAGGCTTTTGGTGTAAATGTGTCAGATAGTTCATTGGCACACAGGTAGCAGTTATTCAGCAGAGTTGTTTAATATGCTGTTGATGTTCTTGCTTTGCACAGGGTGCCTAAATGATGTGTTAGTATTAACTGATTCCAGAAAGGACAAGATGGGTATTTTTTTTCCTTTACAGATGTGATAGTCACTCACTCATTTTGGCATGATGTTGATTCTGAAGTGTTTTTTCTTGTCCCTAGAAATTTTCCTATATTGTCATCCTCTGCGTAGTCTGGTCTTTGGAAAACTTGAGACCATCTTGAGCTAATTGGTTTACTCCCTTTTTCTTTGGAGTGTGGGGCAAGGCAGTCAGGATTTAGCATTTTGTAGCTAGCAATTAATATAGCTGGGTGCAAGTCTAAGGTGTATGGTTATGTGGAAACTAGAATAAATGTGATTTTTATTTTTTAAAACAAACTATAAAATAGATATATACAGGGACTTTTTATGCTGAATGGGCTATATTTTGCCAGTGTGAGGTTTGGGTAATCAGAGTACTGAAAGGATTTTTTAAAAAACAACATAAAATGTAGGATATTTGTCATTAAAATACTGCAGTGACAACATACTTTGTTTTGCAAGTAACTATGTTTTTATGTGGGAAAACAAATCTAAATCTATGTGCTCTTCTTTGTAGGAGAGACCTGTTTTTCATTAGTTAAAGGTTTTAGCTGCACAGTTTCACAGAAGAATAAGTACACCTCTGTAGGAATTAGAAGTATACCACTTAAACTTTCTTTTCTTGCAGGTTTTGAAACGACCAGAATATTTTGGGAAGTTTGGTAAAATACATAAAGTTGTCATTAATAACAGCACATCATATGCAGGCTCACAAGTAAGTCAGAGGGCTTTGTAATTTTTTAGTTTTAATTCCTTTAGAGAATACATGTGTGCAGAGTGAATCTAGGGCTCCCTATTTCTGATTAAGCAATAGGCAAGAGTGTAAAAAAAAAAAAAAAGGCATTGCAAGAATCAAATTACTGTTAACTTAGAGGCATTTTCCAACAATACTCTGGAAGCTGGATGCAGAATGCAACATAGAAAGTTGGGAGACAGGATGAGAAACTTTAAAGCAGCAGCAATATGGCATTTAGTCACAAATCTGCATTTTGGGGATAAAATGCCTTTTAAGTGTTTTTACAACATTCATGCAACATACTGATGCATTTCTTCTTTTCTTCATTCTTTATGCATCACATATGAGTTTTATGACTTCTGCCTTTTTTGTCAGTTTCTTGTTAAAAACGTTGAGCCCTGAATATACCAGTTTATGAAGTGAGAGGCTAAGAAGGTGACTCAATGATCAGATCTGTCTGGGGAAAGAAAAATAACAAGTAAATGGTGTATGTTCCTTTCCTAGGGTCCAAGTGCCAGTGCATACGTAACCTACATCCGGTCAGAAGATGCCCTCAGAGCCATACAGTGCGTCAATAATGTGGTGGTAGATGGCAGAACACTTAAGGTGGTAATATTTTTATGTTTTCGTGTGTATGTTTGAGAACAGTAGGATCAGGGCATAGCATACAACTTTGTGTGTATGGGGTATGCTTGTATTGCTGAACAAGAATGTCTAGTGCATTGGCTTTTGACTTCTTTTCCTGGTACTAATCTCAAAGTGGGAGTTCAGTGAGCATCCAGCAGGCAGTGTTTTGGTAGGTTAGCAGGTAACTTCTTAAAACAAAGTTTGAGACAAAGATATGTACCTCCTCCCCATCCTCACAGTGGCTTTTTTGTTGTATAGCATAATAGTATAGTGTGAAAACTCACTGTTTGCTTTTACAGAACATTTCTGCAGTCCATACACCACACCTCTCAAAAGCTCGCTGGAAAATTGATTTTTTTTTTTTCCTTTTGGTGTCTGTGTAAACAGGTGTTCAGGCTAATTTGGCCAAATTGGTGGCTATAGAAAATCTAGTTAACATTTGTTTCCTGACCCTGCTACTTGTCTCCTTATGATCATGCAAATATTTACTGAGGCTCTTATTTTGGCGTTTATTTAGATTGGATGAAAATAAAAATACATCCTAATTATCTAATCCTCAAGAATATACAGATTTCTTACAAATGAACTTTTTATTCCATCTGCATCAAAAATGCATTATGATGGAATTTCAAATCTTGAGGTGACTTATTTTTTAAATATAACTTTTTTTATCTTATATGGTTAAAGGCATTCTTAACCTCCAGTACTTAATTCTTCTTTTTTTTTCCGTTCAGGCATCATTAGGTACAACAAAATATTGCAGTTATTTTCTAAAAAATATGCAGTGTCCAAAACCAGACTGCATGTATCTACATGAGCTAGGTGATGAAGCGGCCAGTTTCACAAAAGAAGAAATGCAGGTAAGTGTAGTGAATGGGAAACACTTGAAATGTGGCATGTATGTTTTACTGTCTGTGATTTAGTCTATTGTGTGTAATGTGTTTGCTGAATGTTATGGCAGCACTGAATTTTGAACTCCAAGAGGTGCTCAACCAGTGGGATATTGCAAAGAACAGGTAGTTCAGTTTTTTCATTGCATGCTGTTTTTAAAGTCTGAAGTCAGGTAAGCATTCATGAGGCAAAAAGATGGAGATTAAACTCTTAGCCAAGAATTTAAATAACCTGAGCTAACTACTTGCCCTTTTTTCATACTAATGTAAGGTAATGTTATTTTAGATCTCTATGAAAGAAGCTACTGCAAATATGGGTTTTCATGTAAAATTGGTGTATGTGAACAGTTATCATGGATTGACTCTTGTGCTGTGATTGACCATGCTGTCTGAATCCCAGTAACCCTTTTAGCCTATGAAGTGTTTAGAAACCATTGGCAAATAAAACATTGAGGGTAACTATAGTAGCACATAAAAAGACAATGCTGGGAATTTTTTTACTATCTCAACATCAAAATACTTATTGTCTAGGGTAGGGAACCAAGTATATGGGTAGCTTTACTGTCTCAAGTGCAGTGCATTCTGAGGTCTTTTGGGTCTGCCTCCGTCCTTCTACATGAGGTATGGTAAAGCTTTTAAACTCAGTCTCAAGTATGCCAGCCTTGCATCCACACTGTAGTCCTTGAATGTGGTCTCTCCATGAAGCAGAGAGTCTCCACCCCTAGTGCCAGCACAAATATTGTTCTAGTAGAATTTTTGATGTGTTAGGCTGATGTAAGCTGGAGACTAAGGAAGAATGTCCATATCTATTAAATAGTTTCCACAAATTATTTCTGAGGATTTTAGCAGATAATTGCAATAGAAAGAAAATTCGAGGACAAGTTGCAAACCAGGCCACCTTCTCTGTTTGTTTCCGTGTATTTTTCTCACCACTTAGATCTGTTTCGGATACATGTTTGAGGGTATGTTCCGTCTGGTGTTAGTTTTTTATAGAGCTGTCAGCCACGAATTTATTTAATCCATTTTGAGCCTGTTGATACTGCCAACCCTTTAGTCTTTTGTGGCAGCAAGCCCCAGAAATTCACCAGTTGTTTTGTAAAGTGCTTTCTTTTCCCTGTGTTAAACTGCTCTCTAGTTAGTTTTGTCAAGTGTCCCTTAATCTTAGCTTTGTAGTGCTTGCTGAAAGCAAAACCCCTTATTCACCTTATTCATTGCCTTTGTAATGTGGCAAAACTTGATGTAGTCTCACCCACCTTTCTCTCCAAATCATAGTTTCTGGGCTTTAAAACTTATTTTTAATGCAGTTGCTCCATTTCTGTGATAGTTTCTGTTGCTCTTCTCTGTATTTTCTAGCTGTGTCCTCCTTGAGATGCATGATGTGAAGGAAGGCTAGTTTAGTTTCTCAGTTCTCAGCGTCTTGTAGTGTGATATGTGCTTTTTTTTCATTTTGTTTTAGTTTATTTGAAGTGGCCTTTTTAATGATGCCCAGCACATCTTTTGAAGCTAGTGCATAATCAACTAACACTTTCAGAGGTCTGTTGCCAGTAACCTCAGCATTTTTTTTCTGAGCTGTAGCAGCCAGTTCACAGATCAGTAGAGGGTTACTGTCATCTGGACTGCTTTTCCCTTCTGTGTCATCTGACATGTCCCTGGTGAAACTGATTTGCCACCGTTTGCTTTGTGATTCTTCTGGAGCTCTTCATTATCAACATGGCAGTTTATTACCCAAAAAGCTTGATGTTGTCAGCAAAGAACTTGCTTTTCAGTCCTTTCTCCTGCATGCTGATAGTGTTGTATAGAACTGATGCCAGTCATCAGTCCTCATTGCTTGCTTGTATGTCCTAAGAGTTCTACCTTTGAACCAGCTTCAATTCACACAGGAACCTTTCTTCTATTCCATGGCAGATTAGTAAATAACTGGTGTGAAACCTTACCAAATACGTCTTTTAATATTTTGTGGATCCTCTTTATTTATGCTTACTGACTCTCTAAAGAATTCATGTTAGTGAGGCAGGGTTTCCCTTTAAAATATATATTCAGATTCAATCCCACTGGCTTGTGTTTATCCATAAACTTCTGTTTTAAAAAATTATTATTATTACTTTGTAACCTTTGAAAGGATGGAGGTTTACTTAGCAGCCTGTAGTTCACAGAATCTGTTCTACAGCCCTTATTGTGGGAGTCAGTGCAAACTGTCAGTCCTCTGGCCTGGCTGCTACTTAAAGTTGATAAGCTACATACCTTGGTCAGGATTTAATTTTCATGTATGAGTTTTTTCAGAAGTGTTGAGTGGATTTTACTTCATCTGTGTGGCTTACATGAATCTCCCTTCCCTGTTCCTTGTTATATTGCTCAAACTTTTTAAAAATTTCTTATTGCTTTCTTAAAAGTAATTGGAAAGGACACAACTAAGTACATTGTTCTTTCAGTGTGCCAGCTTTCCTGCATTTGGGTTAGTGTCAGTGAATTTCCAGGTCCATTTAAAGAGATTGAATGTTCATTGTTGCAGGCTTTGACTATGTATTTAAAAAAAAAGTCAATGGATGAATTTGTATGCTAGGTTAAATAATTAATAGAGCTAAATATTGTAGCAAACTAAAAAGAATTGGTAGAACTCCAGGAAGTGTCTGGAAGTGAAGTTGGGAATTGTAGGTTAGTTGGAGTTGCTAAGTTTGGCCTCTGGGTTGTCTGTTATAAATAAAACAAAATTACTGCAAGCTCCTTGCAGTATTTAATGCAGATTTTAATCTTGTTTCTTTCTTGCATTTATGTGGCAAGTATGAAGTTAAGACTGACCTCTCATGTACCTGGCCATGATATTCAGTCTTTTTTCACTGAAGCAAGTTGAGAGATCCAGAGAGGTTTCTTCTTACTCAGCTGCTTAATGTTTGCAGTGCAAATCTGTGCATCATCCTAGTTGCTGTAGTCATAGTTGGATGGTGAAAGAAGCTTTTCCAGGGTGCAGAATATCTCAAAGTTTGTGTTTAGGTGAGCCATACTGTAGAACCACACTTTTTCCTACTAGAGGTAACAGCGTGGGTGTAGGCCCTGACAAAGCGGGTAAGATGATGCATGCACCGGCTGTTTCAACCCTTTCTGAGAGTTGTAGAAGTTGGCTACATAAGGGCATGTTCAGAATCAAACATTAATGGAGAACTGGACAATTAAGTAGCAAAAGAATGGAGGTATTGATAGTGCTTAACTTGAAGTGTTCCAGTGAGATCTGCAGTTGGCCTTCTAAAGGAACCCATAAAGGAATATATAGTTTATCAGCAGTACTATTTTTTGTATTTTGTCAAATATTCATGCTTATTTTTTTAAGAAAAAACATGTTATACTTTAATTTTTCTATGGGTGTATGTCCAAATTGCCTATGGACTAATTCCAACAAAATATTAAGGAATTCAGTAATGTAAAAAAAAAAAAGTTGAGGTTTAGGTGTACAAGTAGTGTGAGACCTTTTAAATCAATACTGTAGATGTAATAGATAATAACTTCTGTCTTTCAGACTTAAGATTCAGAAGACCTGACCATAAATCTTGGCACTTGTTTCCTTTGCTAGAGGACATCTTCTAGTATTTGGAAACTAGATGAAAGCTATTGACAATTTCAAATTCACTGTTTTATTTTGCATCTTGCATCATAACAATACCTAACTTTCAAGTAATAATTGATAGGTTGGAGTGTCATAACCTACAAAAACCATGAATGCTCATCTTGAATTTTAGATGTTACTTTAAATATTGGAGATAGAAGTAGATCTTGCTGGTTTTGTTTTATATATTAAGCCACAGAATGTTACCTGCAAGCTAGACTGAAAAATATTCTCTTCCTTCACTTGTCAGATTGTAGTATTCTGGAGTTGGATTGGACCTCCTCAATTTCTGAAAGCAAGAAGTTATCAATTGATTCAATTAGCTGAAAGAGTATTTCACTTCTTCACTTACTAAAAATGATTTACCAGTTATTGCTTAGAATATACTGCTTGTCATGTCACACACTTCAGCTGTTTTATTAAGCCACTATAAAATTACTTTCATTTTGGAAGAAGTTTTTGTTTAAAAGGAACTCTTTGTTCCTTCCCATCTTCTGAAAAGCTCAATATGGTTGATACATGAAACACAGACTGCCTTGGCGATGTAGCTTTTTGTAATTTCTGTGGTCTGTTTGTTAAGGTCTTGATTAGAATGGAGGAGCAAGTTCTCATAAGGTTGTAGGTGTTTTTCTGCTTTAGAAGTCTCAAACTTATAAATTGGTAGGTACATCCAAGTGATTTCTAGGCAAGCTTTAGAGCTGTTGAGATCACATCTGTGCTGAGAGTGAGAAGCACTGTTTTGAGTTTGAACGGAGTGACCTGATGAGTTGTAAAGGCTAAATTACTAAGCTTTGGGACATATTATATATATATAGGCATATTATTTATACTTGGGTATATTATATATTAAAAAAATTATAACTATAGAAATACATATTTAACCAGTATTCATTCATTGTGAGTTTCTCTTTCCTTAGGCGGGTAAGCACCAGGAATATGAACAGAAACTACTGCAAGAATTATACAAACTAAACCCCAACTTCCTCCAGTTATCTACGGGTACAGTTGACAAGAACAAGAACAAAGTGACAGCACTGCAGAGGTATGATGTGTAATTACTGATGCTGCACTGCCTGGTTAGGCTTTCTGGTTATTCCAAGGAAAACTTTTATTCCTGTTTGATTCCCCAAGTTGCCTACTCTTTTAAGTACCTATTACATTATAAAATCTGACAGGTTTTCTCTGTGGAGAGACATATTGTTGTTTAGGAATGGTGTTCTCCAGTTTAGTGTTCCCACTGAAGCCATTCCAAACCACACACCACTTGCTCACTCCTCCCCATTGCCCTCCCCTACACCAGAGTGGAGGGTAGAATTGGAGACACAGAAGGTCAAGATCACAACAATTTCCTGGAAACAGCAATGAGATAAGAAAACAAACAGTAACAGCAACAATACAGATGACAGAGAGTACAAGAAAGAAGTGAATGGTTCACAAGTGATTGCTCACCTTATGGAAACTCCCATCACTCCCTCTGCCATGCTATGCTGACCCATAAGAGAACTGTTCCCCAGGCCCTAGAAAATGACCTAAGGTGGTATGGAATTGATGCTTCTGTGTCCTCGACATGCCCCTTCCTGGCTACTGCAAAAATTTAACCCTGTCCTGGCTGGAACCAGGACAAGTACACAACTTTGTTTTAAAACAAAGTGAGTGTATGTCTTCGAAAAGAAATGTGTTTCTGCATTTGGATCAATAGTTCAGAACAAGATATTCTTACTCTGAAAGAAGACTTTGTATTTTATATTTACAAACCAAATGTATTTGTTAAAGACCAGATGCCTACTGTCTTGGTATGGTGTCATTATGAATGCAGTCTGTATTCTAATTTCTGAGATACCTTATAATCTTGATATGCTTTTTTACAGTGTGATTTATAGTGTAGTCCACATATTTTTTTTACTGCGTTGTAATTACAGATATCAACTTGCAGTTCCAGTTTTATCATGGCTTGCTAAAATAATCTTCTGTTGAAACAGTTTTAGTAAGTTGTGAAAAGATTTCTGTCCATATGAGTATATATTCACCCAAAGATAAATTAAAGACTGAGGTTACCAGTCCTTAATTATTCATTCAAATGGCATATTTAAGATAAAGAAATAAAAACTGCTGACAATTTCTTCCACTCCTTTTTGTAGGAGTTTGATGAAGAAGATGGGGAGAGTGGAATGTGAAACTTAGACTGCACTTCATACGTACCTTGGCCTTGTATTCAGGGTTTGTGTTGTGTGCTAGTTTATGCACTACTGGATTTTTCAGGCAATAGTTTGTCAGTGCACTGTTTGCACAGCTTGCACAGTGCACTTGCTTGCACAGCAGTCTAAACAAGAAAGTGGGTATTGTATTAAAATACTACCACTGGATCTTGAATAGGCAGAATACACTTATGAGAACTGGTATTCCAGCTGGTGTACTGGGACTATTTAATTTCTGGAGGTAGTGTCATATGCACTTTGACTGCAAGTGCTCAGGGCTTCTAGAGGGATCTTCTTTCTTCAGGACAGTGCTGCTTCTTATTTCTCAGGCACTGGTTCAATATTGACTTCGAAGGTAAAGTACAGCAAGCAAAACAAATACACCACTTCTTGAATTTGGGTATTGATTATTTTATGTTTGAAATCTGAACTAATGTTAATTTGAAACCTAGTTAGATCCCAGAAAAACAAATTATACCAACGTGGGACAAATGCGCTATCTAAAACTACAGCAAACTTTTAAGCCTTTAGGAAGCAATTAAGAGTTGGAGCTTGGCCAGTCTGTGGTGCTAACATTCAGCACTTATGGAAAAATGGGATGTTTCTCTAAAGGCAACAAATGGTAATTTCTGGAAGTAATTTCTCTTGTCAGTTGAACAGCATCATCACAACATGGACACTGTTCTTTGCTAATGCCTAGGTACCACCTTTAGGGTTGCAAAGTGAATTTCTTGCAGCTGGGATTTTGACATGTTTCTTCAAGACCCGTCTCAGTACAAAATGTAGCTGGAGCACTGGTGAATGCACATTGTTCTTTCACAGTTTCTACCCAACTGGGTTCTCATTTTTGTAGGATTCATTGATATGATACTCATAATTATAGCAGTTTATCAGAGCCTCTGACAAATCTGTACTTGTTCTTGTGTTTCTGGGGTGCAGGATTTCTGTTTCATTATGGAATTGAACAGAAGTTGAGTTCTAAGTAGTGGATGCTTAATTATAAATATCCAATAGTAGAAAACAGTTTGTTAAACTTGGAAAAATGTTTTCCTACAATTGATCTAATTTGAAAGGTCCTATTTGCAGACCTTTCTGTTCCTGCTGAAGACAGCTGGTAAAATCCCCTAGGGCCACTTTGTCTACTCATCTCTTAGTATGTTACTTGATAGTCATGGTGACTGTGTTCTCTTAAAATTGGAGGTATATTCCACATTTAAAACAGATCAAGCTTTTTTATTCTCCTGATGACATTTTTCTGAAGAACTGAAATTAATGTTTTCTTGTGCTACAAAAACCCATTATTAAACATGTGCTGATCTTTAGGAGAACAGCCCTTCAGAGATACACGGCCGAAACTTAACCAAAACAAAAAGACCCTCCCCCCCAATTGAGACAAATCAATTTGTCTCTTTCCCTTTTTCCTTGGATGCAAAACTGACTTTTAACTGGCATTTTAAAGTTAGTTTTAGTATAGAGATGTCTTTTTACTGCAGTGAACATAAATTTGGATATTTAAAATAACTCTGTTAATGGATTGACAGTTGTGATATATCTGGATTACAGTTCATTTTTGTACAAGTGAGAATATTAAATGATAGACATTCTACTGCTGCTGCTGTCTCCTCATTCCCTGATGTTCTATATCTCATCAGCTCGCTAATTTACTCCAAATGTGTGCAAAGCCAAGATGAGATCTGTAAATCAGGTCAGGATTCTCATCTATATACATATTGTATAGGTAATTGGGAAAAGATGGATACAGAATAGCAAATCTTAAAATACTGAGGTTTGAGGGGACCTATTACTGATTTTATATGATTAGAAGTAGGAAATGTTTGTGTTGCTATGAGCAGTTACCAAAATTTCCAGATTCTGACTGTGAAATTAGTAAATTGACCTAAAGATGTAGAGTAAATGTTGGACCATGGAATAGGAACATACTAATGTAGGGGAGCATCAGGAGGAATATACATGTTAAAAATTTTTCTTTGTGAAAGCGGCTTCCTAAGAGGACTTGGACACTAAAACCAGCTCCTAATAGAAGCAAGTGAAAAGCTACAGTTAACATAAAAGAACTTGAGAACACAAAAGCAGGTCTTTTATAATAAGATTGCAGGGTTAGCAGACAACACTGTCTTTGAATCCATTTGGTTATAGACTATATTCCATTTTGCTTACATTTGTACGTAATGTAACTATTTACAGCTGAAACTTGGGCTTTGAGTCCTCTCTTGAACTTTTTTCAGTTCTAATGGGTACTCTAAAATGAAATCTAATGTTACTTTATAAAAGGGAAGTAATTATGGCTTTAAACTGGAAATGAATGGAGCAGTAACTTGAACAGTGTGTCTGGCTGATCTCATGGTCTGTTAGAAAAGCTGTGGACTCTTGTGTAGGTGTAAAACATAAAACTTCATCTGTTGTGGCCAGGCTTGGTAGGGCCTGGAATATAAAGCATATATTAAAAAAAGAGAATTACTTAGCTTGTGACTTACAGAACTTAAAAATAGTTATGAGCTAAAGCAAGTAATTCTAAATGAGGTATGCAAAGGTCTGGACACTTGAACTGTTGATGGCATTTTTCATTTTTATTTACATTTTTTTCCTCTCCCCCAAATGGACAAATTTGTACTTTAGCATTGGCAAAGCAGCTATCTATTCAACTAAGAAAACAGATTTCCTTCTGGCTTTCTTTCTACCCTACGTACCCCATTAATTATTTTTTTAAGTCATCACCATTTAAAATCTGAAAAATAATATCCAGATAAATCTATTCTCATGGATTGTCTGGCACAAGGATTAATTTCCCCAGTGTTTACATTTTTTAAAACACTTTCTTCATAACTTGAACTCTTCTATTTTTTTTTTTTTTTATTTTACTCTTGCCTTTTTCCAGACCCAACAGTAATAACAAAGATGCCTGGCCATCATTACAGAGTTCAAGTAAATCAGCCAACGGTTTAACAATGGAACACAGGAAAACGCCTCCTATATTAGAAAATGGCACAGACCCAGAGCACATGACTCCAGATGGTGCAGACTCAGATTTCGGGTAATTGCACTGCCTTTTATACTTCAGACAGCTTGCTTTCTCTCTCACTGATTGGTGTGGAGGGAATGATTCTTCAGTCTCTCTGGTTGGAGAGCTGGATTCAAATCCTGATCAGGTCACAAAAAACTGGGCTTAGCATAGCCCATGTTAAAAAGACTGATTGGCAGACTGTGCAGGAGAACCCTAACATGAAGTTAGTAAGTGAATTACAGGTAGGGGCTGAGTGGAACAGAATAACCAGGGGATCAACAGCTTGTACAGCTGCACAGTCCCAGTCACAGTTGAGCCCTTCCTTTTTTTCTATACAGAAACTTCCACAAAAACAGCATGCTATTTGCTGTACATCAAGAGTCTTGTCACTTGGAAAAGCTTCAGTAGAGGGAAGTTAAATGTTAGGGCTAAAATATCTGTTATTTTCTTCTAGTGATGTGTTCTAGAGACACAACTCCAGAGGAAAGGGTTCCCCAATTACCACTTGAAGGGACAACAGGGCAGCAGATTCAACTGAGGCTTCTTTGTGTATAGGAAGTAATTAATCTGCTTACAATAACCTCTTATTGCCAGCCAACATTTTTTTCTTTTTTGATGCCCTTCTTGAATAGAACTGGTGTCCTCTTCTACCTTATGTATCACTTGCAGTTCCAGTTTTAGTCTGTAGTAGTGCTGGTTTGTTTTTTATGGTCCCCTTTAGGTAATACACATTTGGCTCATTCAGAGGTTGAATTGGAAAAAAAGCAAGGTAAACCCTAATATTTCAAGCAGTGGTGTTGCTGATTAAGTAGCCAATCTTAATTTTAAATCAATATTGAACCCATGCATTAAAATGGAGAGTGTTGCTGAAAGTGGTACCTTCTTGTACTAAGGTAAATAGCTAAATAGCAGTCCCATTGAGGAGCCTGTGAATTGCATCTCAGTAGTGATGTGCAATTCTCTTTTTTTCTTCCTGAAAATAATGTATTAAATGTAAATAAAAATATTGTAGTCAATAAATTTTGTTCATTCCTGAGGGGTGGAAGTCTGTCTTGCAAATAAAGGCTCCTTAGGCAGGTTCAAGTATAATAAACATTTTCATCATTCAGATTGTCAGTAAAAGTTGTCTTACTCATAGCTTTTTTAACTGCAGTATTGTGACTGCTAGCTGTAGGGAAAGAACTTGACTGGAGTATCAGCTCTGCAATCAGAATTGATTGTGTAATGAAGAGTCTACAGCAAACTTCTGTGCTTATAGGTATTTAAAATTGCTAACCAAAAGCAGGTTGTTTCAAATGGAAGAGCTTTACTCATGCTATGGGATCACTAAGTAGAGAGTATTTGTAAATCTTCACTGGAGTAATGCAGTGGTTTTTCTTTTATAGTCATAAATATTTCAGCTTAATTTATCTGTTTGAGATACTGACCCAATCAGTGCTCTTTTTTTACAAAAAAATTATTGGTGATTACTCTTACACAGTTTCTTTTAGAATGGAGAGGTAATTCTGCTGGGTTTCGATTAGTCATTTTGGGGTGAGGGAAAGAATTATCAGTGGAAGCCATCTTATGAATTGTTGACCTTAATATATGGCTGTATGCAGTAATTAAACTTTGCAGCAGCAAGGGCTGTTTGAAAACAAAGTGTATCTAGAATCTGAAGTCTGCACCCAGGTAAAAGAAACTGTTACATATATTTTTCCTGTGCTAACATCATAACTGTAATTTGACTTGCATCACGTTGGGGCCTCTTAATGGAACTGAAATTCATGTTCTTCTGGTGCTTGTTTGTAGAATCTGTGTATTGCCCTGTGCAGCTTGATGCTTGTGCATCTTTTCTCATGGGTAGATGAAAATGATAGTACCTTGAAGTTGTAAAGCAAGGATTTTTGTGTGAACTTCAATAATACCATTTCATCAGTGTGGTATTTAGCTTAATTACGGTAACTCACAGATGCCCCATAAGAATCTTGGATCCTGAGATGTGCCATTTCAGCCAAGTCACAATAATTTGTAGTGAATGGCTTTCTGAGGTGGCTTTCTGCTGTATCTTATATTATCCTTATTTTTGGCAGTTTTTTGTGCTATGCTTTTTTCCCCTTCTGTCATCTCAAACCCCAATTCTTTTTTAACTTGGGACTCTGCTAGTTAAAATCTTAAAGGCTGGAGGGAAGCTTAAAAACTTGCCACCAAGACTAAGTCGTTAATTTAATGTTTTATCTCTCCCAGATTTATTTAGGATTTGTATGGAAACTGAAAACTTGTGTATTTGGAAAGCAGATCTTTTCAAGTTTCTTTACAGGAGTATCGTAGATGGAACTGACTGTTACGAAATACTGCTGTAGTACAGAGCTCTGGCTTTTTGTATTGTATAGAGTAGCTATGAACATGTTCAAAACTTGTCTTTCGTTCCTAAAGGCGGTCAGCAAGCAGAGTGGACGGAGGGTGGTGAAAAGAAGTATTACAGTATATGACAAAAGATTGGAGTGCTTATGATTAAAAAAGCAGTCTCATAAAAAATAAGTGGACCTCCTTCCTTCCTAATTCCTACTTCTTAATTTTGCTTTGTTTTTATTTTTAAGACTTGTCTTCCACTGCAGAAGCAAATGTTGATTTTTCATTATGTTAACTACTTGAGTGTCTTACTGTCTTTTTCCCTTCCACTTTTGCAGCCCTATCGATAAACCTTCAGATTCCCTCAGTATAGGAAATGGTGACAGCTCTCAGCAGGTAAGGTACAAAGATAAGTGCTCTGAAAGTAATGTGGGTTTGAGTACAACTTGCAGTTGGAGAAGCAAGTATTTTCTGAAGTGTATCATAATTGGGCATTGGAATGGGTTGTCCCAGGAGGTGCTGGAGTCTCCCGCTCTGGAGGCGTTTAAGAAAAGACTGGGTGTGGCACTTGGTTCCATGGTCTAGTTGACAAGGTGGTGTTCAGTCATAGGTTGGACTCAAATGATTTCAAAGGTCATTTTCCACCCTAGTTTCTTCTTCTTCTGTGATAATTTTAAACAAAATTTTAAAATGCTATTGCTAAGTTGATTTTTTTGTTTGACCTAGTGCTGAGCTGCATCTTAACAAACCCAATTGTGGCCAAAAGTTTTGAGGAAATTTTTTATCTGAGTTAGTGAATATTTTATATATAAACTCATGTCCTGATTTTTCTCTTTCTCTCTTGCCTGTAGATAACAAACAGTGACACGCCTTCACCACCACCTGGTTTAACAAAACCCAATCCAGTTATACCCATCAGTTCATCTAATCACAGTGCACGGTCTCCTTTTGAAGGGGCTGTAACAGAATCACAGTCACTCTTCTCTGACAACTTCCGGCACCCTAACCCCATCCCTAGTGGGCTTCCTCCATTCCCCAGCTCTCCACAGACTTCAAGTGACTGGCCCACAGCACCAGAACCACAGAGCCTCTTCACATCAGGTACATCCACAGTTTACATGGCTGGGTATTGCTTGCTTTTGCAGTTGCTTAAAACTTGTACGGAGTTGTACAGGGCTTAAAACTCTGTAGAACCTAAAAGTCTAGGACTTATTCCATACTGTGTTTTCCTCCCTTAAAAATGGCAAAATGATTTGTCACTTAACTGCAGATGAATTGCACTGACCTAAGGATTTCTTCTTAAAGAAACTTTACACAGCTTTCAAGCTGCATGGCTGAATTATGAGAGTACTTTTTTAGTTTTTCTTAGCAAGATGCATAGGATGTCACATGTATACTGTAATATTTAGTGTTACAGGTTTTATTGAGAGTGGGGAAAATACAGGCTATCAGTATATATTGGTGTGCTAATCTGTAGTTCTAATATCAGAAGCCGTTCCGTAGAATTCAGAATTTTCTTTAGTATCCTGCACAGTTATCTGAAGGTACCTAACCTTTCTGAGATCAGATTCTATAAATTCAGGCAAGTTATGTTTAATTTCATCATCTGAAAGATAACTGTATTTTCCAGGGACTTTCCTATGAAATACCATGTCTCATGCATGAAACATCGTTTTAGTTGCAATGATACAGTCTTGGGAGTGGTTAACAGTATTAAGAGCTCACAAATTATAAGTCTGAGGGAATTGTTAGAAAATTAAATGAAACAATACCAGTAAAAAATGGAATGCAAATAATATTATGACAGAGTTGGTTTACATAGTGATTAGTCATCTTCTGATGTTTATCTTGCTCCTGGATATCATAATTTTGTTTGTAAACAATACTTATTACCAAGGAAATTACTTGCTGCTAAGGTACTTGATGCAGCAATTTTGTGAGGACTATGTAGCAGTGAGAGACAATTTCCAGGTAGTAGAGTTCATAGTTAATATAAAGTGTATGGTTGCTGTTTAAATAAGAATGCAAAGGACAAGTTGGTCTAGCGACTCTTTATCGTCATGGATTTTAGAGTGAAAACAGAAGCATAGATTTCTTCTCCGAGAGGATACTGAACCTTCTTAGAGTGGCAGACCAGGTCCCTACCAGCAGAGGGAGTTAATGTTGCAGGTGATGCTACCCTGTACTTAGCAGCTTGCTTGACCACAATTTTGAGGAAAAATACTGTGAAAATAGACCCAGTATTCACTGAACCTGAACAAGAAATGTAATGCTATCACGAAAAGAAGTAGTCATTGAAAATTAAGACAAATTCTGATAACATTTTTTGCAGCACTGCCTCAAAGTATTTAACAATATCCTGTAATGCAGTTCCCTTTATTTTATCATTGTGTCTCCTCCAGAATTTGGCTTACTTCTCTTCATAATGTTAGAAAGTATGGGATTTTTGGAGTTTTATTTTTTTGTTTTGAACCACTCCTGTGAGGTCCTTTCTTTTGAGAGGGAACGTCTCACTTACCTTTCTTGCACAGCATTAATAGTGAAAGCAAAATACTGAACTGAGGAACAACCTGATTTAAACTCTACTTGTTCACACTTCCATGAAGTAATGTGGGATAAAGAAGGTTCTAAGCAAGTGTTTGTTGGTCTCTTTCTACTTGGGGTTATTCTTGAAAATACTTACTGGATAAGGTTTTTCTGTAGTTCAAGAAGAGAACAATTCTGCAGTAAAAATGTTATTTGCTAGTTCTAGCACTTCCCCTTTAGTAGAAATCTATGACAGTTTGTTCTCAAAATGGCATTCTAAGCTGATGAGTAAGGTGTCTTCGGTGAACATACAAAGTAGTATTGTATGGAAGATAATAGACTGCAGTCAGATACACAGGCTGAATTTTTTTAATGGATAAATAATTTCTAATTCTCATTCTAAATCCTATTCTCTTCTTCTCCGACAGAAACTATACCAGTATCCTCCTCCACAGACTGGCAAGCAGCTTTTGGGTTTGGTTCCTCCAAACAGCAAGAGGACGACTTAGGGTTTGATCCCTTTGACATCACCCGCAAAGCCTTAGCAGACCTGATTGAGAAGGAACTGTCAGTCCAAGACCAACCTTCCCTTTCGCCCACGTCTCTTCAGAATCCTACCCCACACACTACAACTGCCAAAGGGCCAGGTTCTGGATTCCTGCATCCTGCTGCACCCACAAATGCCAACTCTCTCAGTAGCACCTTTCCAGTCATGCCACAGAGGTTTCCACAGTTTCAACAGCATCGAGCAGTTTACAACTCCTTCAGTTTTCCAGGCCAAGCAGCGCGCTATCCTTGGATGGCCTTCCCACGCAATAGCATCATGCACTTGAACCACACAGCAAATCCCACCTCAAATAGTAATTTCTTGGACTTGAATCTCCCACCACAACACAGCACAGGTCTGGGAGGGATCCCTATATCAGGTAGGTGAATAGGGACAGGGGTGAATATGACTTAATTCATGCTCTCAGCTTCTCTGAGTCAAAACAGGAAAAGGGAAATAGCCAGCAACAAGCAGTAGACTATTAATCTCTTGACTGTCATACGAGGTTTATGAATGGAGGGAGGAATATTGTTTTAAGTAGGTCCTTTCCATTAAAAAAAAGTAACTGGATATTTAGCCTTGTAAATATTGAGCTTTATAAGGAAGGTGGAGTATTATGTGCCCGCTTAATTTTGTGCCGAAGTATATTGGTATTTTGGTTCTTCACTCTTGCCAGACTGGCTTTACTTAAGAATAGGCCCTGGAAGTGCATTGTGACTTTCATGTCGGCATGCTGGTGTTGACCAGAGTTCTTAAAGTCATGCAAGAAATTGTAGTGATGGTAATTTGTGCCAGATGTCCCTGCTGAGTTTTTCCCTCTTGCGCATAACCGAATGGCTGCACAATAAAACATTCAGTGCTGTTCATTGCTGTACTTCAGATGGCCTTAATATTATGTTAATCTTCACTGAATGGGTGCTTGCAGTGTGTGTAAGAGGATTCATCCTGATTCTGAGGGTTGTGATGTTGGAGAAAAATAAATGTGCAGTCAGGCCAGTTCAGGCTGCCCTGAGTGGATAAATAGGCTCTTGCATCAAATATTACAATTACGGAGCTAATTGTAACAATAATTGTCTTGATTAAAAATTCATTACTGTGGTTTAAAGCCCTTCCATACTTGCAGTTTAGCTTGTCCCAAACAGATATTCTTCTTGTTACAGGGGAAAAAATTGTATTACATGTATAACGAACTGCAGGTAGAAAGTCTCTGTTAGCTCTTTGTAGCCTTTGAAGTGGAGAAAACTGCCTCTTGAGATGTTGCCAGCATTATTTTCTTTTCATGGGTTTTAGAAGTACTAGCTTTACTATAAGAAAGTGACCTAGAAAAAGTTGGTGGTTTTTGGTGCTGTAGTACAAGAGCTGATTTTGGCTGTTACTTTCCTGTACTTTGTCCTCTTTGAAGGCTTGTTGCAGCTACAGTACTGCTGTAGGGTCTTCAGGCTGAGTCAAGTATAAACATGGTCCAGACTACAAATGCAAGTAGTTCAAAACTCTTTATACTGGTAATAGTAGTGTTTACCCTAAAATGACTGATACTGGTTGCACTAAAAAAAAAAAAGTTGTTTCTGGCATGGAGTAAAAAAGTACAGCATCCACAGCTGCATTGTTGCTCACTTTCCCCTAAACTACATAGAACTTTCAGAAAAACAGGAAGATACTGCTTTTCAACTCTACCACTCAATCTACTTTGAGGGGTCAGTAACAAGACTCTTATGGACTGGGGGACCAGAAAAATCCTTTAGTGTTGAAAAATATGTTCATAGAGATTGATTCTAGGTTTGCAAAAGCATTGCATTATTTTAATTGTAGTTAACAGTTTGAAAGCAGAACTTTTTGTGTTTGTAGAAGACTTGTAGATCTCTTGTTCAGCTTCTGAAGAGCAGGTTGTGTGGTGCTGGCTGATGCACAGCCCAGGCCATACACTTCCCCCATGTGTTTTAAGGTAGCAGAATTGATATTTGTCCTTTTTTTTTTATGCAACTGCTAGAACCAATTAATCTAAAAATATTTTTGGCAAACACCATTCTAAAACCAGAATAAACATCTGCTGTAGTAACTATGGAAAGTTCCTTTGAGTTGATTTTAATCTCTTGCTACGGAAAACGTTGTTAGTTGACTGGCTGACAATTAGATAGCAGTTGCTGTACTGCAAACACTTCTCAGCTGATCTACATGTCAGCTTTGATATATTTTGAAAAAAAGAATCATTTGCACAATGATAGATTACTTCTTTTTCTCTTTTTGCTGCCAGAAATCAGCTGAAGTCTCAGTTCTGGTTTAATTTGCTGGGTTCTGGGTTTGTATTATTTGTATTTATTTTAGTGGTCTAACTGCCTCAGAAGTACAAATAATTTTAAAGTCAGGAGATGACCTCATAACTTTTTTTTTGTGTGCTGACTTAATAGTTTCCAATTTATTGATTTTTTTTTTTTTTTGGTTGTTTAATCTGCATCTAGAGGACAGGTCTCTCAATGAATCCCTTTTATATTCTGTTAGAAAAAATATTTCCTGTTGTTTGTTTGCTTTTTATCTATCAGTAGCAAGTATATAATTACAGAATTTTCCTAGTTTCCTCACGTAATTTACGTATACAGCTATCTAGTGTGGTTGGGGAAAGAAAGTAGTGTCCAAGTACCGAGAGCTCTCGTGTAAAGGACTATTTACAGTAATTTGTAACATACCCTAGCTGACCTGCTAGAAAGGCAGTGCGCATCATAATAGCTGTTTAGAAGCATGGAGCAGTTAGTTGTAGTACACCTGAAGCTCCTTTTTCTTGGCTCTTTTGTTACTCCATATTAGGGTATTTTAGTAAATACTATCAACTTGGCTGGTTCAGCTATAACAGGAAAGGAAACCAAGTGCAGGTGAAACTTAACACTCTCTTGTAGCAGGGACCCTCTACTGCTGTGAAAGTCACATGTTTCGTAAGGTCTTTGATCACAGTTTTTTACAGGATTATAAATTCCTAAAGTAGCTAATACTGGACTAGTTATTGGTTAAAAAAAACAAAAAAACAGGGTGAGAACAGGCACATTAGTCTGTGTCTGCCTGTTTTATTTAATCAACCCTTTTGAACCTTTTTATTTATGTCAAAACAAGCAGATTTAATAATTTCTATAAATTCATGTGTTAGTATAGTATTTTCTAGGCTTTCTAAATTTGAGTTGATTTCACTAAGTGTATTTGTGGTATGGAAGCTTGTATGAAGAAAATGGTGTCTTTTAAACTGCTGCTGTTTCTGCTTTAGGCATTATTCACATGAATTTGAGATGCTCATGTGTGACATGTTAAATGTAATTTCCTGAAGCTACCTTTTGTTTATTTGAGAATCAGAGCTGTGTTGTATTCATAACCCCACGGCTGCAGGCAGGGCTGTTCTGTGATGTGTACCCAATTGAAACACAGGCACTACGTATTTTTTTTTTTTTAATTAAAATCTCATTTAAAGGTAATTTCTTTATGGAATTCGGTTGCCTATTTCTCAGAGGAAGTAATATTTATTAACTAATTCTGTGGTTTCCAGTGAAATGACATAATGACACATGATTGACTTCATAGATTTATTATGCATGTACTTGAAGTGTGTCATATTCATCAGGCATATATTCATCCCCAACCCATATTTAAATGGATTTTTTGACTGATTGATTCCCAAATAAGGGGTTTTTTCCTTCCCCCACCGTATGGTTTTGCAAACTGTAACAGATGCTACATGTTGTCATTTTCAGGGACAATTTAAGCTTATTGCTGCTCTCTGGAGTGGGATTGATTAGATGGTTTACTGTGTAATTGTAACTGTGCTTCAGGAGAACAGTTCAGTGGCTTCTTCATGGACAGTGTGATTGTTGCTACAAGCAGTCTTGCCCTAGATTGTATGCAAGCTATCCTAAGAATATTGGCCATCAGCTATGCTTTGTTCTGCAGATAATGCCCAAGGGAAAGATTGATTTACCAACAGCAGCATGGGTGGCTGTGTGCCTTTATTTTTATGTTACTACAGGATAACAGGAAACTCTTTGTAATTTGGTAGCTAATACACTATCATCTTTGCTACCTACTGCCTGTGGTCTGTTCAAAAATAATAGGTATAGCATGAGATCACAGAGTAAGGTAGGATTCACATTAACAGTGTGTTTTGAGACAAATGCTCGTGAACCAAGATGTATGCATATTAATAATCTGAAAATAGAAATACATAGTTTTGTTTCTTGAATTTATTGAGTGGTTGGTAGTCATTGATTTTGTTAGATGGAAGTATAGTAACAAACTCACAGTTAAAAGTATTAGGACAAAGTTTTAAATGGTTAGTCCACTTTCCCCATCAGTTCTATGCAGGATGAAATAATTGACATTTTGAAACACTGGCTATTACTTAATTTATTAATTTCATAATTATCCTGAATGTGAAAGTTAATTGTAAGCTCACTATATTTGATAATAATGAGGTACTTCAAACTCTTCCAAGACTACTCCTACACAATAACATGTATATATTCTTCTCAAATCATTGAAACCCCTGAGTTGGAAGGGACCCACAAGGATCATCAAGTCCAATTTCTAACTCTGCACAGGGCAGCCTAAAAATTAAATCATATATCTCAAAGCATTGTCCAAATGCTTCTTGAACAGAGGCGATTTATGTATGTAATACATATATTAAAAACCTAAGTAGAAGAAATAGTCAAGTGGACACAGAAACCATAAAGAATTAAACCCTATTTAGGATAGGAGGGAAAATGTTCTACTCTTTGTATTTGAAGATAACCATTGTAAAGTTTATCAAGATATTTTAAGCATGCAGCTGACTGATATGGAAATTGCCATAGGTTTCTGTGAGCTCTTCCTGAAATTTCAAAACATGGGGGGAGTTGAATGTCATAAGTCTGTGTAATAGAATGTAATGAAGAGTCAAAATTTTACTCTCTTAAGACCTTTTAGTTTTGATGATGTGGCTTATATCTGTTGAATATGTACATCCTTATTGATGGTATTATGTATATTTTAAGATGAGACAATAAATGGGAAGATAGCTCTATTAATTTTGGGTGTCCCCGCAGCAGTGTCTGTGGAAGTGGTGTTGCATTCCTTATCCAGACGTAGATTCGCATGTGTGTTTTTGTGTCGTGGCTGCCTTTAGGATTTTGTGAAGCAGTAGCTGGTAGCAGAGAGGACAAAGCAGTGACAGTTTTATTAGAAGGCCCAACATCTTCCCACTTATTTTAAGTCCTGAGCTCTTCCACTTCTAAACAATTTATGGTGTTGCGTCTGCTCCTGCTTTAAATTTTCTGGCCTTTATGCTCCCAGACATTGAACTTGTCTTGAAATCAAATCCTTTCTTGCCTAATGCTACCTTTTGGGCAAGATTTTAGTAAAACAAGGGAAGATCCGTACATGTTGGTTGTGGTCATATTATTTAGGGACTTTATTTACAAAGAAGGATGAGATACCAGAACAAGGATTAACATGCTTTCTCTTTAATACTGAGATTCCTTGTCTGACTTGATATTTTCCCATAACATAACTGCATTTCCGTTTGAGACACACATTTTTTATTTGGTCTTTGTCTTTTTGGCTTTTTCTGCTCTCCCTGGGTTGTTTCTATCTCCTGAAAACAAAAAACCAAACACATAGCCCTATGCCTTGTTTTATACAATCTTGGAAGGAAACAAAGAGAATTTGTAGCAGTTGACATTTTTCTGTGGTCTCAGGATAATAATTTAATGGGGAGGTTGGGTGTGTTCTGCTACTGTGCCTTTTTAAAAGAAGATTTGGGCCATGTGGTGTGGCTGTTGAATTCAGCGTGCTGTAAAAATTAAAATTCCCTAAGTGCTGTGTAAAAAATGCATTTAATCCCATACCCTAGCAACAAGCAATGTGGCTTAAACAGTGGTGCCTCACTTCCCTTTATTTGGATGCCATGGTCAAACATTTTCCTGTACTTTTCCTCTTGACCTGACAATATACCTGGAAGTTTTAATGCCTGTTTTAAGTATTGGTTTCCTTACTCTTAACAGTTAGAGAGGCATTAGTCCGTTAATTATCTTTCCTAATCTTTTAAAGAAGACTGCTTGCTCACTTGATATGGTCTTCCTTGATATTTAGCTTTCCAACAGCAGCTGGGCAGATAGCATGGCAACTGAATGTCATATTTCTCTGCCCTCTGGTTATATCTATAGCTGCCTGTAGCCGAAGTCTTTGTCTGATTAGATTTAAATACTGAAAAGAGGAAATCCTGTGAACATCTTGGCTGATACAACTAATAGTTGTAGGTGCCACAAACGGCATTTCCAAAGACTTGTATCTTTTCCAGAGTGCAGAGCAGCTCCTCTCAGAAGTGGATGTGTTGCCCTGATAACAAGGTTGCTCCTCATTTGAAACTCATCAGTCCTTATGCTCACAGCACCCCGTTTTTGACATGGAGGTTCTTAGTCCTCCATCCTTCCTCTTCAGGAGATGATTTGTGCCTGTGGGTATCCCCACCTTCAAATTAATTCTCCTTTTATTTCCCATCATAACTAATTTTCTATTTCACTGGTGAAGAGGAAGTGTTTGGCACAATATGGAACTAATCTATTTGGAAAATAAACTTTTGGCTTGCTCATTTCTGTTTCTCTGGAGGAGTTTGGTGGGTTTTTTTATGTACCCAGGTTTAAGCTAAATAAAATTGAAGCAAGATTTCAGGTTAGTTTCCAAAATACTAAATTGGTGTCAAGATTGAAATATCCTGTGGATATTCCTTTTCTTAGCTCTGGTGTCTTGTCCCTTAACTCCCATACACTTCCTACATTTACTATGAAGGCCTGGCTTCCTTGGTGTAATTTTGTCATGATCTCTGAGAGAACTCCATCCACAGCGCCTGTTCTCTAAGTCCTGCAACTTCTCTGTTTCAAAACCTCATCTCACACACCCACCCTTCCTTCCAGTGCCTTTTCGGTGCTAATACTGCAACTGTTTTCTAAATCCTGTGGAATTTTTTTCCTATGATTATATAGGTGATACTGTTTTAAATAAGGCTTGATACATAAATATCTGTCTTCATCTCTCTAGCTTGGTTTTAAGCTCTTAGAAACTTTTAAAAATCTTTGATGGCAAGATTTTTAGGCATGACAATAAAAGACAGGCATCCTGCTTTTTTTGGGTAGCAAGATGCCTATTTTTAAATGTGTAATTTTGTTTTGGAAGAGGAATATGTATGTGACAAAAGAAAAAGTAGGAAAAAAATCCTCCAACTTGGCTGCAATGTATCAGAGGAATGACTAATCACATTGACTCTACTACATGTGAAATAAACATGGGGTTGGCTGAAATAGGTGGCCTGAGTAGCTGAACCAATTTGCATTCTGGACGATCAGTCCTGACAGCTTTTTTTGCTAAGTTTCCAGAAAAAGGGAGAAACCAAGCAGACAGGAAGTATTTCACATCAAATTTCATGACTGTTTGTGTCTGTAGTAATGTCACCAAAGGAGCTTCAGCTACACTAAATGTTGGATTTTTCCTGTGTTTTAGGAATGGAGGACTGCATTTATTGTTAATAGAACCTCTTTAGGACTGATTCATCAAAATTTAGCAAGGTTTTCCTGGTAACTGGTAAGATCTTGGGATGGCCCCGCAGTAGTGTAAGAGGCAGTTCTGTTGTGTTACGTAGAGTGTCTCTTTCCTCCAGCAGGCAGATGCTTAGCCTTGGGATGCTGTATTCTCTTAGATGCTTTTCTGAAGTCACTTCAAACTATGCAGTAAGTCACTGGCATGAGTTAAAAGGTGCAGCTGTCCTAGTGATGTTAAAAACATGGCATTTTCCTTTTAAAGACTGGAAATGAGTGCACTTGGCACTGCCACCTCTGTGTCTAACAAAAGACTGTTCCTTGGCATGGACCTGAAACTTCGTCTCTTTCTAAGTCCATTTAACAAAATACCAATAATGACTGGTGCATTTCAGCAAAAAGTACTGATAATTCATAGGCTTTCTGCATAAACTTTTTTTCAAGTGCACCAGCTTGAAAAACAACTGAGAGAGCAAACATAATCTCTTTTAAAATTGTGTTGGGGGAGGAGCATAAATGAATCCTGAAGGAATAGCAGCAACCGAAAGAGCAGCTCTGCAAATAGTGTTCCTTCTCCCAGTACTGCCAAATCACATATGAGGGAAAAAAAATGTTTTTTCCCCAGCCTTTGCCATCTCTTGGTTTCTTCTACACAGCCTCGTTTGAACTTCATCTTGTCCTCACAGGATTTACTTTAAAAAATACATCTATTTAAAAAATAGGTCGCTTCTATTAGAAGACAGCATCTAGTAATCAGAATGAATTTTATGTCATGGAAGGTGAAAGCTTGGCTTACTTGCAGTTATATAATTTTCCCACAAAGTTATTGAAATAATCTACAAATATATATCAGCCTTAATTCATTTGTCAGAGTATGCTTTCACTGTACTAATGCTGGTCTCGTGGCCTGAAGTCAGAGGGTTGGTTGATTGGTTGGATATTCCTGGAATCCAGAATCTCTGTAACAAGATAGGCTCCTACTAATTGTTACTATAGCTTTGAAGATCTGATTTTTTTTTTATTTGCTATTGCATTGCCCATAGGGCAAATTTCTAATATTTTGTTTTTATTTATGCATATATCTATCCACGTACCCACAAGTACATTTGTACCTGGGGGCTTTTAATTTGAAGTCAAAGTTTGTTTGTTCTATTGAGAGACTGGCTAACCTGGTGAGATTGATCCCTGATGCATGATGTGAGGGGAAGCAGTTGAGGTTAAAATGAACTTGTATTTCTCAGATGAATGGAATTGCATGCTTTCTGAGCTTTTTAATCAAACTGTTCTGTATGTAGAATTCAAGTATCTATTTCAGTTGTTTCAGTATCTTAAGTCTGTGTGTGCTTAGTTTAGATTTATGGTAATATTAAAGATTATCAGCACCAAAGCTTATTTTCTCATGGAGTCAGCAACAAAAAATAGTGAGATTCTCTGAAAACATTTTGTAGGAAGTGAAGCATGTTTTTCAAAGCAACTTAGAATCTCAGTTTGAAATTTACTTATAGATTAAAATTGTGTCACTGGCTGCCATAATTATGGTTTGGTCTCTTGAGCTGTGGTAAGTGTAAGCCAATCACAAGAACTCTCCAGAATACTTGATGTAAAATTGCTTTTCTCTATCCTAATAAAATTCCAACACTGCACATGCAAGCAAATATGAGTCTTCTTATTGTCCCCATACTAACATTGTAGAAGGGATTTCCCCTGAAAATAAATGACATTTTCTGATTCGTGACACTTATGTCAGATTATCATCAAAAAGGAAATTTATTTAGAAAATCTTCTTTTCCCCTTTTAAGTGTATACTTTAGAATTAATATATTCTGCTATATTAGGCTAACTAGCAAGTTAAGTTGCAGTTGGATTTGACATTGAAGAATAGTGTGCTTCTGTTTACATGGCTGTCTCTTTTAAATTGATTGGAATTACTATAACCATGGAAATCAATATGGAATAGAGATAAAATGTACTTTCTTTTCATTATTTTAAAACTGAGGATAGACTGGTGTCTCTTGTCTACCGAAGCAAATTTTGTAGGTATGTGTATGTACATCTTTTGTTTCCCCACCTCTTAGAGCTCATGAGTGTAAGACTTTAATTTGAAATTCACACTGTGAAATGACACTTAGAAAGCTGAGGTTTGTGAATTGTTGATTTGTTCTCCATGTATAGACAATGTTTGTGAGGCTTTTAAAAGTTCCCTGCAAACAGCTTTACTTTCTAGTGCTTCTATCACTTGACATCTCCCTAATATGACGAAGTGGCTACTTGTGTTCCTGACAGGCAGCACTGCTGTTTGAATGTGGGCAGTTTCCATCTTCTCTAATATGCCAGTGACATTCTTAGGCCTCTGTGAATGGATGAAATTTCATTGTTTGGTTTAAGCATTGTAGGATTACTAGAAATAGTAGATATAGAGAGTCAGTGAGGTCTGAGAGAGAAATCCTTCAGGTCATAGGAGTTTAAATGGGATTTTATTCATGGTTAAAAAGATTCCATGAGCAAACTAGTTTATTACTCATACTAAAGTGAAACAGGTGTATGGTTCTTATCATAACTGTTTTGTTGATGTTTACGCATACAACCTTTGGATGAATGGCTTTTGAGTTTATCTAATGTGGTGGTCATAATTTCTTTTTTGGATGTGACAAATTGTCCTTTCCTTCTCTTTCCCCCTCAAAGAGAAGTACTGGACAACTGTTTTCAAAACAGAAATACCAATAGTGGAAAGTTATTCTGAGATCAAAACAGAGACGCCTCAGTCACTTCTCAGAATAGATCAACAGGCTGTTTCAGGGAAAACAAGTATGATCTGTGCCATCTGTGAACAAGGTGGAGACTGGGACCAGCGATGTCACTTGAAAGAGTATGCTTCACTGGTGGCCCCATTTGTTTCTAATTGAGTTGAAAGACTCTTGGTGAACTCCTTCTTGTAGTCTTTCCAGTTCTCTTTTTTTTTTGTCTCTCATTTTTCTTTGGCTTCAAAATTTATTGTACAGTGTCCTTAAAGATTTCACAAGGGCCATTCTACAGGCAGGTTGTTGAAATAGCTATTCTGTTACTAAATACATTTCGATAGTCTCTTTGCTTCTTTTGTTGCCATTCTTTGCAGTCAGATATGTGGCATTGTGTAGAAGTTTTATTTTTTTTCTCATATGATGATTTTCCTCTGATTTTATTTTGCTTATTTGAAGCTTTTCTGTAGTTGACATACTGTTATGTGTCTTGGTCACACACATGACATACTTGATGGGTTCTTTAAATAAATATTTGCAACCTAGATTTGCAGGACTGTTTGCTTTTTGGTGGGACTAGAATATTGAAGATTCATGCATAAAGTTATTTAATGATTTTACTCAATTAGCATGAAATTAGGCTTTTGTAATGGCTTGGAGTATAATTTTGGTCAGAGCAAAGAAATGCACTTGCTTTACACTTAATGTAACAATCTTGTGATCTTTCCTATTGGTCATATTTACTTAAGCATGTGCTGGGTCAATTTTGCTTTGGATTTTACTGTAGGCTTGTATCAGAATTGGGACAATAATTTGAAATGGTCTAGTCACTGTAGAATATTCATTTTAGTGGGCTTGTCTCACACCAAGAAAACTGGAAGTTGTGCTGTCCCATCAGTAAAAAATATAGAGTGTGTCAATGTCACCAAAGTGACACAGCCAAATTTGAAACACCTTTGGTCTTCATTGCAGCGTCATTGTTAGAATTTTGAAAGTCACAGAACAGCCCGTGTCAGTGCAGCAGATGCTTGTGCAAGCATCCACAAAAGTACTGATTATGTACAACAGAACAGTATTCTGGCTTGGCCATTAATCCTCATCACTGCCTCTCCCCCAAATACGCTGCTTTGCCTGATTTGAAGAAATAGCGTTAAGGCACTGGAGGTAGAGAATGAGGTAAAACTGCTGGACTGTCTGGTAGGATGTGATAATGGGGCAATGATTTTATTTAGAAATTCATTTAATGGCTATTTTTATACAAATTAATGTTCAGGCTTCTCAGTTGTATTCTTTTTAAGTTAACTTCAAATACTTTTTATTCAGATTGGATGGACAAGTTGCATTTGTGATGAAGTATTTTTTTCTTTTGTTTTCTCATTCTAAGATGGTGGTTGACTTCGTAAATTTTACATATAAATACTTTTGTCTCACATTGACATACCACCTCAGACACAGGAAAATTTCAGTGCTAGAACTGTGGGATCTGTTCACCCTTGTAAACAAAAGTTCCCACTAGACCAGACAGGATTATGAAATGCACATCAAGGGAAGACCAGTGTTCAGGGTGTGTATTTGAGACTGTTTTTCATGTGAGTAGTGGTGCTTTCATTGATGCTTCACCAGGTTATTCTCTCTTTTGGAGACAAAGCTACGGCATGAGGGGAGGAATCTCATATTTATCTTGGTTTATAAAATATTTTCTTTGCAGTCATCTAGGTTTTACCTTGTTTTCTGCTGTGTTTTCCCAGTATGGGTACGCATGCTTCTTTAAGCCTTTTAAGATTAGGCTATGGAAGGAGACAACATTTCCACTGCCTGAGAGAGGGAAACACCGTTGGATTGGTTCTGACACCCGTAGGTTGTAATGTCCAACTGAGAAGTCTGCTAACAGTCAGAAAATTACTCTTTCCAACCAGTTACATTTAGAAGCAGGGAAAGGTAATAGGCAAATGCCCTTTTTAATAGATCTGTATTAACTGAATGCCTTTCTCATTTTTAACTATGGTCCTAGCTTCATCATGAAGCATAGATTTACTTAACAGGAAGAACAAACTAGCTGAAGGATGAGTAGTGATTTCTTCAGTTGGTAGAAGTATCTTTTGTTTCTGGCGTGGATTTGCATTTTCACTTAGGCTGTTTAAACTTGCCAGACTCCAGCACAGACATGCTGATTTAGTTGTTCAGTTTGGGTGTTGGTGTGGTATCTGGAGACTGCTCACGTTCTGTCTGGGTGCTTTGTCTATCTGGTGTCCAGTAACTGAGGCCTTGGAGAGTGGTGCAGGGAGTGTTGAAGAGCATTACATTCTCTCTTGATCCCATCTACTTCAGCACCTTAATGCATTTTAATCCTTTAACAGATCCCATATTACAAAAGATAATTTAATTGTGTCATTTTTTTCTTACAGGCTGAGAAAGCTTAGATCTTATTTGGTCAGGGGGTTGGATTTGGTTTGGTTGGTTAGGGTTTTTTTGTTTTGGTTTCTTTTTGTTGGGTTTTTTTTTTTTAGCTCTATGCAATTATTAGCCAGGTTGGAAAACGTTGTTACAGACACCTGAGTAATATGGTGCTTGGGCTTTTTTGTGTCAAGGGACAATGTTTTTGTCCTAGCTTGCCTTGCAGCCCCACAAACACACCTGTTTGGGAAAGACAATAAATTTTTTTCATTCTCTGTTTTGTCACTTTTGTACCCAGGAGCACAAGATTTTATTAAAGTAACTTTCTTATAGCTAGCAAACAATAAAGTTTTGGTAGATACTAAATTCTTTTAGGCCTTTCATCTCTTGACTTTGGTGAATCCAAGTAGATTTTATACAGACTGTTAAGATAAAGAGCAGTCTCCCTCAGTTTATTTCCTGTTGCTCTGTGTTGCAGAGGGTACACAGCAGTGGTGCACTATGCCTGCCTCAGACATCAGTGTCTCTTCACCAGAAAGTGCCGGCCTGTTCCATGAGAGTTTTGTATCTAAACACTTGCTACCTTTCTTGACCCTTATGTGTGCTGTATTATGTCTTTTTTAAATGGAGAAAAACACGACAAAAACGTACATACTTTCTTAGCCCAAGGTCATTCTTAGCCCTATGACATTTATTTTCCTATCCTGTTCCTTATAACATCCTGCAGGCTTTGTCTTCATTAGACTTCCTTGATGACATGTTGCAGGTGTGTAGTTTACTACACATTTATTTTCTTACACAAGAGTGTTGTGGGTTAGTAAAGTCTGTGATGGAGACCCTTGCAGGTCCCTAGCTCACAGGTATTGAGATGAGTATGTTTGCTCATGCATGGACTCAGTAAGCATTTTTTGTGCTTTTTGCATTGTAGTAGAAGTGAATAATTAAACAGAGCTATGTTTCTTTGCACAAACTCTTTAAAGCATCAGTGAGGAAAAAAAGTGGAAACTAATGGTGTACAGTGCAGAATTTGTTGCAGTTATTTCTGTAATCATGAGCTGGCTACTTTTGTTCCAAAAAGTTAATTTAGAACTTGGCTCAAATGGGCTTATGGATGTTCAAGAGGATTGTGAACAAATATCTCTTGAGGACATTTTCTACTAATACTTTTAAAAATTTTAATTTATTATTTTTAACCTTGGGATTGCAGGTTTCAATGAAAAATGTATGGCACAGAATTCTTTAAAAGCATTTATTTTGTGCTTTAGTACTGCGAAGGAAAAAGCAGAAGCTGTGAAAGGACAGGATTTCAATAAGTAGGTTTTTTTTGTTTGGTTTTGGGGTTTTTTCCTCCCCCCTCTCTAGTTATAAAAAGGTAATTGCTTGAGACATCACTTTTTTTCTGAACATTCAGCTTTACAAAGACTGCCAGGGCAGGTTTTGATAGCAATTGAGACTGCTTTCTTTACTCTCCAACATAAAGTTGCAAGTAAGTGATATTCTCAGGAAGACTTAAATGTCTTCTGTTGTTGAAGAAGTAGCAGTATTGTGAAAGTATCTCTTTATAACAATTGTGATTGACATCAAAGTCCTTTCTTCAATCAGGATAGGCAGAGATGTTTTAAAAAAAAAAAAAGTTGTACTGTAGGTATTTGTCAAAAAGACAACCCTGTGCCAACGTACTGCCTAACACTTCCTTTCCAAATATAACTGACCACAAGTTAATAAAGTGTCACTTCCTGTAGTGGATGATAAATAACGGAATGCTCATGTCTAGTTTGTCCTGCTTTGAGATGCTTGAAGCAAGAGATGGATCAGAGAACCGGATAGGCTGTTCTAGATAGCACCGTGTAACTTTTGTGTTGAGGGACCATTTGCTGTAGTGCTAATATCCACATTATCCTGTTGTCCTTTATCTTAGTACGTCTTGAAACTTCTAGGCAAATAGTTGAGACTTGACTGCTTTGGTGTCCACCTGGTTTGCTTCTTACCAAAATTTTGAGGATATTGCTGTGTCGGGAGTTATTCTGAAAGGTCTCTAAAGAATTTTCACTACTGTTCTTCAACTGCAAGAGGAAATTTCACTCCCTCCAACTTCATTACCATTTCCTTCGGAACAACATCTATGGGGCTGTGAATGAGCAAGCTATAACAAAACAAAAGACTTCTGTGATTTTCCTCAACCTCCCTGGTTTCTCACATTCAGTTTCTATTGCAAAGCCCTACCTAGCCTTTCTTCATTTTGATATACGTCAAACAAAGCAACCCTTTTGAGCCTGCTGCCCATTAATAAAGCAGCTGAATTGCAACAGAGATATTCTCATCAAGTACCTGGTAGACTTTCCCCTGTTAGTAATAGAGGGAGAGCCACTGTGTCCTTGATTATTCGAGTCTCTGAACCAAAATGGGGAAATATATATTGGGGGAGGAGTTAAATCTTTCTCCCATTCCCTTGCACTTTGTATAAAACCTGCCAGCTCCTCTGAGTAATTGATCAATCATGGAAACATTGACCCTAGTTTTTGGACAGGGAAAGTATTAAATGCTTAGCTTAAAAAGTAAAAGCAAAATCCCATACCCCACCAAAGAAGGACATCTGTTTCTAACTTCAGCTTTTTATTTTTTTATCTTTCATTTTTTTTGTTGGTAAATCTCCCAGACAACAGCAGTTCTGTAGAGAGTTTAAATATGAAGGAATGGCAGGACGGGCTAAGGGCACTTCTACCGAACATTAACATCAACTTTGGTGGACTGCCCAATGCTTCTTCCCCCTCCAACGCCAACCACAGTGTACCAACGTCCAACACTGCCACCACCGACAGCCTGAATTGGGACAGCCCTGGCAGCTGGATGGACCCCGCAATCATCACAGGTAACCGTTTCTCACTCCTTCAGCTCCACTGGCAAACCATCAGATGGGTATTTGGCACAAACTGATTTACATCGGAAAAAAAAAAATTAAAAAAAAAAAAAAAAAGAAGTCAGTATGCGGTGGTCTCTTCCAGCTTCCATCCACAAAACCTCAAGGGTCCAGGAATTTTTGTGGAATCTCTAGGTATAACAGAGCGTCACTTAGGCCTTTGCAATGCATGCCCGGGACATTTGCAGGCAGTCAGGTGGATCAGCACTTTCCTGTAGGGTCAATTTATAGGTGTCCCTTCTTGCTGGATGGCATGTCCGGTATGTGCGTCGCTGGTCCTGAGGCACTGAAGGCAAGCACTGGACTTTGTTATTTAAAAAGGGACGTACTCCACTTGTTTATAAAGCTCTTTTTTATAAGGCTGTCTGATTGTGTTTCCCTGTTAGAGAGGCTGAAGCATGATTCAAGTAGGGCAGAGTAAAAGGTGAAGCATGTAGTGTACTGGCAGTTTGGTGTGGTTAGGTCACATTGACAGGGAGGCAGTTCTTGAGCAGGATGTTTGACAGAAAAATGTGTGTTTTATGAAGAAATGCTCTGAGGGTGAACTTTCTCCTGTCTGGATTTAATGTTAAATGTTTCCGCGGGCAGGGCACTTATATGTAATAATGTAAAATGCATTTTCTGTACAAACTAATCATGTTTTTCATTGTTGCTTTTTGCTAGGTTAAATTGACCTCCTTCGTGGTCATTTATTGCTTCTCCTCTGACTTGCCTGTATCCCTGTTTTTTTCTTCTTTTCTTAGGTATCCCAGCGTCAACAGGAAACAGTTTAGACACCCTTCAAGATGACAATCCTCCACATTGGCTAAAATCTCTTCAGGCCCTCACAGAGGTGGACGGCCCCAGTGCAGCACCATCACAGACGCACCACAGTAACCCCTTCGGCACACAGATCCCTCTGCACAGAGCCAGTTGGAATCCCTACTCTCCTCCTTCAAACCCCACCAGCTTCCATTCCCCACCTCCAGGCTTTCAGACAGCCTTCAGACCCCCCAGTAAAACCCCCACAGATCTACTACAGAGCTCAGCGCTGGATCGTCATTAGGAAAGGAGGAAAAAGAAAAAAGAAAAATAAGACCCAAAACGTTAGAAATGCAGGAAGTGTCCCACCCTGATTCCTCCCCATGCCCACCTACTGTTCCTTGTCATATCTTTCTTTCTGAAGAATCCAGTTCCTGATCAAACTTCCCCCCCAAATGCAATGCCATCACAGGGTCATGACCATTCTTTTTGTTAAATTTCTGCAGAACTAGTGTTTGAAATACACTGTTTGAAATACTTTTAACCATTCTAAGAAAAAAAAAAAAAAAGAGAGAGAGAAATCAAAATGCAGTCTCACTCAATGCTTAAGGAGAATATTACTGTCTTACGTCTTTTGCACATGAGTATTTCTGCCTAGTGGAAAAGTGTCAATCTGCAGTAGGGGAAAAACTGCAATGCAGAATCAAATGCAAGAACATGAAAAAGGTATTTAATTTAAATGAAATTACTGAACATGTGGGGCAAGCAGTGGCCCAGCATTTATTTTGCATTCAGTGTGGCACTACACAGGGAAATTGCTATGTTGGGGTTGTTTTTTTTTTTGTTTTTGAGCAGGGGATTTTATTGCATCGGTCAGAGTTTGACATGAAGTGTGTTGAAAGACAAAACACAGCTATGAGTAACTGGCATGTTGCTAAAGAGTGATTTAAAGAGGGGAGAATAAGATTTTTCTTTAATTTTGGCTTTAGATTTCGAGTAAACTTTAATGTTTTAAAAGTATTCACAGATTTAATACCTAGTGTATACATAATATAATTATAAGCAGCTGAAACACGAGTGATATTTACTTCAGTCTTTCTGTCTCCTCTATCAGTCTCTCTTTCTTTTTTTTTTTTTTTTTACGAAAAGATTCACCTGATTAGGGCACTCTGGGATAGCACTGCATTGGGGCCACATGATCACCATCAGGAGCAACCTCTGACCTCCTCTGCCTGCAGCTTTTACTTAACCCTGTAGTTTCTGGACGTTTGTGCAGTATTGAAAAGACAGGAAAAAAGAAACAGATAAATAAACATGGTTATAACCTGACGCTAAAACTAAAACCAAGAAAATGTACCTCTTTCTTCAGAATTAAAACTAAAATCTTAAATAAAACAGAAAACTTGATGATGACTTCATGTTTGCTTTTTGGTTTTTTTAACATTGGATTTGTAATTACTGCATCTGGTAAAAACCATATGCAATTGCATGTTTGGGGTTTTCTTCTTATTCATCTAAACCACAACTACTTTATCATTGGAAATACTGCTTTGTATGGTAACTTCTGTATTGAAGGGTGAAAAAAGCATAACACTTTAAATCTTTCAGAGGGATTTTGTTGTCTTTACTCATGGCAATAGCTAGAGGCTGTCAGTCAAACTGTTACTGGTGGTATCCTTTTAAATCAGAAGCATGAAAATCTTGTTTATATTTTCTGAATTAAATGCCACAGCGGTCGGGGTAGATAGTATGCAGTAATATGCCTGAAAATACACCAGAGACTTTGTTACAACTCCCTGTGTTAGTCAGCAACCTTCCATAAAGTTGTAAAATATTGTCACTCCACAGCAGGGGATGAAGAACTCTTCATGTAAAGAAGGCCTCCAGTAAGCTTTTATACTTCCAAGCAGACATATTTAAAACCTGCAACCTTGTGGTTGGGCTGCTGATTGATGTAGCTTATGAGGGTGGCAGAGAGCCTGAAATTCTAAAGATGCCTGTGCAGAAGGGTCTCTCACCTGGTGTGAGCTGTATAGTTCAGGCTGACAGCCTGATGAAAATATTTGCTGCTGGTAGGGGCAAGGAAGGGAATTTCCACTGATGAACTGTGAACACCTAAATGGCGATGTGGTGGTGGGGGAACTGGCTTTCAGGAAGTGGGAACAAATCCTGAATCAATCACTGGACAGAGAAGCCAAGTCTTGAATCTGCACAGTGTTTCTAAATATCCTGTTATGCAGAACATCACCTGGTGACTGTTTTTGCTCTTCTCTCGCCTGCTTTGCCATTTTAGTGCTGTATTTATTACTCTCTGTAGTATGGGCCTGTGTGTACTATTTCTGAACTGGCAGCATTGCTGCAGATGAGTCGTGTGCCCTGGGAATGTGTACTTGGGGGAATGTGCACATTTGATGCCAATGCTCCCCAAAAAGAAAATTATATTTTTGTCACCCAGTCATCCCCCGTAACTGCTGGTGGTGGAAAGAGAAGTGCTGCAGGCTGGAATGGCCTCATCTGTAGCAGTGCCTAGTGGTGCCCCTGAACTGGGGGTGCAGCCCAGCAGGAGCTGTCTGCTGGAGGTGATGGTGAAGATATAAATGATCTTTGGTTTGGGGTTTTTTTGTGTCTCCTTCCCCAGTTGCTAGATGTTTTTCCACCTTTAGCATTCTGTTATAGAAGGGTGCCCTTCCTGACCCTGAAAATTAGCAAGCCTCCCAAAGCACCTCTAACTGCTTTCTATGTACCACAGCAATTCCTGAAGCTGCTGCCTTTCTACAGTTTTTCACTTGTCCCTTTGTTGCAGTTTAGGAGGTGCTTTGGCAGCCCCATGCCCACGGTCTGCTGCTGCTAAAAACCAGGCTTTAGCTGCTTGGGGAGACGCTCACTCCCTGCTGCCATGCAGCAGCTTGTGCGGTTGGCCCTACCAACAAACCCTTAGCCTTCAGAAAAAAGTTTGCAATGAGAATGACTTGTTTTCCTTATGGTGCTGCTTTCCCAAGAAAGATTTCTTGGTAGGTAACATCAGCATTCCAGCAGTAACGTATATCAGTGATCAGACTGATGTGTGTTGGGTGCAGCTTCTGTCACTTTTAGCCTAGTTTTGTGTACTATCTGATGTGGATTCCTGCATCCCCTCAGCTGGGAACCAGCATGGTATTTCACTTTGTTCAGCTGTGTGAAACTCAACTGGTTTTTTTCTCCTAAAGTTTTGCGTTTATTTGGTTTGGTTGTAGGGGGAAAAATTGGGGTGGTACCGGTGCTCGAGCCATCG
>JACBWW010000005.1:9780448-9861790 GCA_020086605.1 Lanius collurio | reverse complement strand
GAGGAGGGGAAAGGTGGGGATTTGGGGCTTTTTTGTTGTTTGGATTTTTTTTAAATTAATTGATGGAGTTTTCCTGTGACAAGGAATTCTGTACAGGAACATTTATTGAAAAGAACATGATGTGATGACAGTAGTGCATGGTGTGTTGTTCTTACATTGTACAGATGCTTGCAGCTCTTTCATGCATTAAGCAAAGAACAGTGCTTGACTGAAAGGCTGGTGACCAAGGACTTAGCAACACATTTGGTAGATGATGTCTGGTGAAGATAGAGGATGGGCCAGACTCTTCTTCCAAAATATGTTTGGGTGTGGGTTGAGGGAAGGAAGGGAATTGTTAGCCATGACAATGTTGGTAGAAGAAGCTGTGTGGCATTTTCAACAAATCTACAATTCGGTTGCAGTAATTGAGTAATTAATAGTAAGGATTCCTGCCCTGTGGCTTCCCCCCCCCCCCCACCTTTTTTATATTTTAACAAGAGAATGATGTTTTTCTAGATTACAGCGAGAAATAAAATCATACCTTCTGGCTGAGGTGAAGAGCCATTGTATGCATTCCTTTTCCTTTAATAACTTTCATTTCCTACTTGAAAATCAAGTGTCAGCAGGTATGTACCAATGTAAATGCAGTGTCTTGACAGACCTGTTTTGGTCATACTTAAAATAGAAAAAGTGTAAAAAGAAGAAATAAAAAAAAAAAAAAGCTAAACAGGGAAAAAGATGTTAAATGTTGAAATATTAAAGCCACTTTCAGCTGGCATGTGCTCAGCATGTCCCGGGTTGTTGTGAAGTTCAGTGCTCCTCCTGTTGAGAAAGCAGAGCCCTGGACTCCCTGTGCCTGGCACCAGGAGTCAGGTCTCAGCCGCTACCAGGTTTTGACCCAGCCTGATGACTTGAGCAGCAGTTACTGGGAATGAAGAAAGGTCTGGTTATCTGCTGAGCTGATCCCAGGTGAATTCACCCTCTGGCACCCCCCTGCCTTCTGCAGTGACCCTGCTGGAGCAGGCATTTCACCAGTGCTGACCACAACCGACTGGGTCAAACTGGACCTTAGCTGTCCCTGTTCAGGGACTTCCTGACCTCTGAACTTTTGTTTTTCTTCTCCTTCATTACAGACTCTGTTGTCCATCACGTTTTTTTCTCTGAGGTGCTGATTTAATAATAAACATCGGAGGTTTTGGATTTTAGGGGAGATGGGGAATGAGTTTGGCTTTGTGTTTTTGTTTGCTCTGTTTTAGTTTGGGTTTTTATAGTTTGGTAGAGCTGATCATGCTGCTGTGGAGATTTTTGGCTTTCTTCTGGTGGGAGGGAAAGGGTCATGCATCAGTTGCCATCTTTATGATTGCAAGGGAATTTAGAAAAATACACTGGAAAAGCTTGTGAAACCTGGGTGCTTATTGTTCATCCCTCTCCTCAGAACAGGTGGAAGTTGCTTTAGTTGCAAAGGAGCTTGGCACTGGTGTTGGTCTCTAGCACACATAAATCCAGTGCATGGCAGGTGTTGTATTGTCTGGGTCTGATTCCCTCTGGGGAAAGCTGTTGTGCTGAAATAAAAACTCACTACTCAGAACTGAGGTGTGTCAAGAAACTGAGAGGTGGCAGGCACAGTTCTTAAAGGGTTGGGGGATTGGAGTTGTTGCTGGTGACTTCAAGGGCTTGTGGGTACTTCTAACTTCTTGAGGGGGATGAACTGTCCTCCAGTTCAGCTCTCGGTGACATGAGTTTTCAGTGGGGTCAGAATATGTACTGTAAAGCGGTGTTTGGCATGAATCTGTGCTTTGAGTGATTCTTGCTTTACATCTTCAGCAGCACGTGGCTGCATGGTCAGCTGTGGAAGTGCTTTCCACTTCACCGGTGTATGGTCATCTGTTCGAGCTGAATACTGATGCAGGAACAGTAAGAGCTTGTGCTCCTTCCTCTTTGCCCAAATTTCAGCATCTTTTTTCTTACTTTGGGATGTTCCACTGATACTCATGCCTAAAGATTCTTAGCTTTTTCATATATTTGTAGCTTTGCAGATTTTGAAGATATAGTTGTGTGGTGGCCGATTGACCTGTGGTACAAGAGACAGACAGAAGTTTGGTAAGACAGTCTCCGGTGCCAAAGACTCTGGTAATTAAATGACTTACTGGTGAGGGAAAGGAGCCTCTCCCAGGGTGTCTTGTTTGGTTATGGTAATATACCCCAGTTAATGCTTCCCGGTTTGCTCCTGGTGTTTGCCACACTGCTGTACTTAAGCTCAAGCTGTCACATGTTCAGGGTCATTTGCCTCTAGAACCCTTCTCAAGTTGTAGCAATAAACTGTTTTCTGTGGAACTCTAAACAAGGACCATTCTCAACTCCTTGGCGTTGGTTTAATATTACTGAAGCCATCCTGCCTCTGTGTGCTCAGGCATGTGACCCACAGAGCCCTACGGGGCTCAGTAATAAGTGGCACCCCACATGAGGCACCATTTAATACTGTCCCTGCTCAGCTCCGTGGGGTCCTGTGTGTCCCCACAGAAGCACAGGTGGGTTCAGCATTATAGTCGGTAGCAAAGAGACGAGAAGGGCATTTGGGTGCGTTCCAGCAGGAGGAGCATTTATTGCTGCTACACCGTTGAAGGTTGCAGAGGCAAATACAAACCTGAGCCCCAAACTCACGGTTTTGTCTGGGGGCAGGAGAAAGGCGGGACTTGGGAACTTGGACCGGTGAAACGACAAGGGGTAGAGGCCAACAGCCAACCGGGGAATCCAAACTGGGATAGATTAACATAACAGAACAATGCATCCTGGGAGAAGCCTTTTTGGTCACCCTAACGTAAGTGGTTCTCGTGGTACTTGGGACTTGCCTTACTGAAAACTCTCTGTCCCTTCTAATGTATGTTCACTGGCCACCATATAGTTGTATGGTTTCTACTACTTTTCCTGCCCTTTATCACCTTTTAGAATAATAAGCTAAACCTTTCTAACACATTCTTGAAATTCTGTTTACTCTTATTCTTAAAAAGAGAATGTCTGACAAGGACATTGTGTTTTCCACCAGAACTTAAGAGATATAAAAAGAAATAGGGCAAAGAAGCCCCTGGACCAACTCCAAGGGGCTAACCTAAGGGTGGGTTACTGGGGCGATTGATCTTGTACTGGATGTACCTGCTAAATATACTAATCAATTAACCTTATAAAAATTGTAGAAATCCTTTATCAGAGGTGTGCATATAGCCATATCTGTGCACCTGAAAGCTTTCATTAAAGAATTGCTTCTTACCTTACAATCTTAAAATTGTTTGAAAGGTTTTGTCTTTTGATTCCAGGCAGTAATAGGAAGGAGCTGTTGAGTTCTCTTAATAGTGGTGACCATAAACAAAGCTTCTGAAGAGTAAAAAGGTGAAGTATCATAACAGTTTTGGGCTGCAGCGTAAGAAAAGGCATAGCCTCAGCATGCTGTGATCTACATGCAAGAGTACTGTTAGGTGAGCAAGATCTTCATCTTCCCTTCATTCTGGACTTTGCCTTTTTTGCCCTAAAAATACTTCTGTTACGTTTTTGTGGCAAAATGAAGGCTCTTGAGATGGAAATCACCATACAGAGTTATTGCCACATAAATTCAGGGAGCTAGAGTGACTTGTGGGGATGGCAGACTCCAAATTGCTGCATTGTGGAGGTTTGAGGTGAATTGGGTGACCTGCCAGCTACCGATTTGTTACTGGTTTTACTGATGAAAAGCAGTGGTCTGGGGTGGTCTGATGCAGTGACTTAGGTGTGGAAGTAATTTGAAAACAGGTGGTGTCACTGGAGAGGAAAACAATACAGAAAAGTCCTTTTTAATCTAAAATCCATGGGAGAGTGATCTGCCTGACATCTGATGGTCAGGAGGTTCCATCTCCTGCAACACAGATGAGTCTTTCAGTGGGATACAGGCATCACATAGTTACTGTTGTCTCCTGAGAAATCTTGCTGGATTGCGTTCTTTTTCCCAGTCCTCAGTTAAAAAAGTGACAAGTCATGTGTCTGTTTGAGGTGCATGAAGAGAGAATGGGACTTGCTCAGCTCTCTCCTCTTCCTACCAGCACTTAAATGTTACTCCAGAAAGCCTGTACTGCCAGAAGGTGGCCATTCTTTTCAAGCTCACAATGAATATCTTTTTTAGAGTTTCATGACTTTAGCATTTAGATGTTACAAGTCCCAGCATTAATCTCGGCCAGATCTCCAGAGGGTCTGAGACCTCTTCTGCCAGTGCTAACAGTCACAGGAGGCTGGTACACCGACCTTCACTGGAGTATTTAAAGTTGTGACCAAAACTTATTCAGCTCTTTCAAAATAGGCATGCAAGCTAAGGTTTATAGTGTGAAGTCTGAAGCTTAAAATCCTATTTAAAATAGCACCAACTGAAGGTGCTTTGTTCAGACACTCAGCAGAAAGCTACTGCTTGTGAGGTTTGCCTGGGACAGAATGGGGAGTAAGCTGGCCTTGCAGCTATCTCCATCCCTCTTCAGATGGTTTCCTTCAGTTCCAAGGTCCACCTCTCTGTAGGATATTGCATGTGTATAATTTAAATTAAAAAAAACCAAAAGGTGATATATGTGGTTAAGTGGATGGTGGCTCCAACAGGAACCTCTGAGTAACATGGTAAGAATGCATGAGATTATAGCCTAAGAGGTTTGCTTCTTCCAGTTTACAAATTATTTAAAGCTCCTCTATAGTTGCCTTCCTTCTCCTTCCTCCTTTCGTAAATAAATGCAAACTGAGCTTCTTGTTGCCTTCCTGAGTTGAAGCTTCACACTTTAACTCAGCTCTTTGCTATGCTGGGAAACTTGTAGTAGAGCTGATCTTCCTGCCTTTAACCCTTCTTTCTTCTGTTGGTTGTCCTGCTACTTGAGATGGCTTTTGAGGAAGACCTGGCTGTGCACTCTTCCTTGCTGGAGAAATTTGGCTAAGGCAATGTTTTGGGATCAAATAGTTTTGCTAGGAAGCTGAGCTTTGCATATATTCAGGAAAAAAAAAAAGTCAGGAAAGTGTTACTCCAAGGAAACTTTTCAATTTTGTCAAGTAAATAATTTTTAAAATATCAGTTGTATAAAATGCTTGTTTCAAGTTGACAGTGTTCTCTGTGTGAAAAACTGTCAGTTTTTTATTGAAAATGGTAACTTTTTGTCATGACACTTAAAAATCAGCACTTTCTGGACATGTTTGGCAGAAGATTTTTATATGTAAAATGTGCATCATTTCGGTTTGTAGTGAAAGCAGGTGTCAATCTCTAATATTATGTAGCAAAAAAGCACACTTTCAGTTTTAAAGCCTCACTCAGATCCAAGGAACAACAAACTCAGTCCCAAATGTATTTTTTGAATAAAAATCTCTTTGGAGTGAGAGAAAATTGCAGTGAGGGTTTTTGGATTCATTAAAACATAAAAAGGGAGAAGAACAGAGAAAGAAATGGACAGGAAAAGTCTCATTCCCATCCTATTCAATGTTTCTTCTGTTTTTTTTTCTGGATTGTGTCTCTTAACAAGACAACTCCTCCTGAACAAGAAATTGGGCAGCACTGTTGCCAGGGCAGATCCTGGGCTGTATTCCCAGCCACGAACCCTATTTCAGTGCAGCAGAAGTGGAAGCATAGTCCATGGGTATGACACCAATGTACTCATGAGAGCCCAGAACATCTATAACACTGTGTCCAAATTCACAGCTTTTCCATGAGAAGTCTGGGCAGTCTTGTGAGCAGCTGGGAGGGTAAGAGCAGCTTACCTTGAAGCAGGATTATTCCCCTCTCTGTGCATTAGACTTGGCTGGAAAAAGAGGGAGGAGAAGGTAAGGTTAGGATGTCAGCTGAAGGGAAGCTCAGAGCAGGTCTTGTTTTTCCTGTCCGTTCTAAGGCATCAGTTGCCTTAAGAGAACGAAAGATTTTTTCTTCCTTCTTGTACAGTTGCTGGTAAATGGCCACTGTCAGCATCATCATTTTTCCAGGGATCTGTAAAAGTTTTACCACCTGCTTTCTCCCCCTTTAAAGCCAGCCCCCCACGCAGACTTGCCACAGCTTTTCCATAGGTCGTGTGAAAAAAATTACATAGGAGGTGAAATTGGAATAGAGTCCTTTATTATTATTAGAAATGGAAAAAACAGTGTCCCTAGCCCTCATTCCAGGGAAAAGTGGCAGTGGTATCAACATCTACTATCAAACCTTTTCTTATCACAAGGAGGTGCTGCCCTGCATCTTTTTAAGGCTTCTTTCCTTGAAATGTGATGCAAATGTTGACAGAAACTGACTGAAACTCCCAGCCTTTGTAGCAGGATTGTTGAGTATTGATCGTTTAGATCCTTGAGCAAACAGGACGTGCTGGGGGTGCCCGTTCTTATTCCCAGCCCCATGCATGCAACAGTTCTTGGGGCTGCCAGCACCTCCTGACTAACACCACAGTGCCTCCCGAGATATCAACAGCATCTCTGTGTAGACGTGATGCCACATTACTCAACAAGCCCCGTGTGCCCAGAGTGCCTCGGGCATGCTGCTGAGGCATGGCTCTGTCCTGGGGTGCAAATGGGTGAGGTGTCCTGAAGCTGCCTGGCCAGGCTCTGCATATGCTGCCTGGAACATGCCCCTGGACTTCCACCCAGGAAATGCTGGACAGAAATATGGAGTCACTGCTTTCTGAATGCAACTGATGGCACTTAGGTTAGCTCTTTGAGTCTTGTTGTGGGTCCTGATATATGTGATTTGAATTTCTAATGCTGGAGATAAGGGATTAAAAACCCCCAAAGGTTTGTTGGGTTTTTTTGGTTTGTTTTTTGGTGGTTTGTCGGTTGGTTGGGTTTTTTTTTTTAGAGGGCTCTTGTTTTGTTTGTTTGTTTTCAGATGTGCTAGGTTCTTTGTATTAAAGATAAATTCATGTTTTCCCCATTGACTGGCTAGCTTTGCATGCTTGTCAATACATCTCCCAAGTCTAAGACTGTCTGTATAGAAGTGGGAGGATATGGTGAGTTCTGAATGCCGACAAAAAAACCCTTTAAGTCTCCATCTATATTCAAGTGCAATTAATTGTAAGTGCTTCCAGATACCTAATCTAATTCTTTGTTCCTGGTAACTGTTTTCACTTTCAGCCTTTAAAAGAGCCCTAAACAGAAAATCAGACTGATGTTCAAAACCTGAAAGTCTGCAAACAGACTTTAGGTTAAAGTGGGGTTGCTCAGACTTGGCTTTATGCAAAAATAATCAATTAAGAAGCTTATAATCCAGAAACTCCAGTTTGAAATGTGCACTGCTGGACAGGGGAGGGAAATAAAAGGATTATATAAAAAATAGTCTTTCAGCATGAAATGTCATTTGTTCTCCATTTGAAAACCCAGGTACAGTAATTGGCTCTTCTGAAATTCTTTCTTCCTGAGGTCAAGGAGTTGATAGCGTTAAAAGAAAAAAATAAAAATAAAAAGGAAGACAAGCTGAATGGCAGTTTAAATTCTCAGAGCGGCCTCCCAAACTCGCTGAAGGCCTCGTGTAGCTCCACGGCTCTGCAGCAGCGGGGCAGCAGCAGGTCCCTGTGCGGGTGGGCCAGCGGCAGCGCGCTGCGGGGCAGGGGGCCGGGCCAGCCGGGGGCCGCGCCGGGCCAGCCTGGGACCGGGCCGGGCAGCAGCGGCCGGGGCACGGCCTCAGCCCCGGGGCGCCATCTGCCCAGGGGCAGCTTCGGCTGCTGGTCAGGGCTGCTGGGAAAGGCAAGCGGGAGAGGGCACGGTAAGGGCGCTGCAGCCCACCCCCGCCATGCTGAGGCAGGGCAGAGGGGAGCCCTGGGCCTCTGGCTTCCCTCCCCCTTGAAAAAGAGCAGGTGCGAGGGTTGCCCTGCTGGTAGGTGCTAGGTGGGGAGCACGTAAGAGGGTGAAGCAAGGGTTTGACTGCCCAAGCGATGCGAGCTTTTTTACAGCTGGCTGCTCCTGCCTCCGGGTAGTCATGGAGCAGCTCTTGCCCTTGTGTGAGGAGCTTGGGGGGACGGTGGCAGCGGCAGGGGGAGGTGCTGAGGTACCTTTGGAAAGCCAGGTTATTGCAGCCTGCGAATGCCCCTGGGAACACAGAGCTGGAAAGGGCCGAGAGGTGGTAATCGCGCCGGTGGTAGTGTTTGAGTCTTCCAAAAGCATTCCTGCCCCCCTCGGGGGTGGAGGGGTCACGCTTCCGTCCTCTGACTTTCCTTCTGTGCTGCTGCCTGCAGGGTGGTGAGAGAGAGATGCCCATGCAGATGCTTTCTTTGCGGTCTGGCTTTTATTTACTCACACCCCTGGAAAGATCTGGCATGTTTGTATCCTGAGGCAACTTAGGATGTCACCTAGTGATTTTTACTCCCTTCCTCTGCTCCCAGAGGAAAGGGGCCTGGCGTTTTTTCAGCCCTGCATAAAAGAGTTGCACCACCTAGGGAAGAGCAGGCCCGTGGGGAGAGGTGTGACTGGTGCCTGCTGAAGACTGAGATGCTCTCTCTTGCTTTCATGGTTTGTTTGTTTTTTGTTTGTTTGTTTGGGTTTTTTTCCCTTGTCCTGGTGCACTTCTGATAATGACTTAGGCTCTTGATTAAAGGTGCATTCCTAGGCTGCACGGTCCCTAAGTGTTACTTAATCCCTTGCCCAGGATACAGAAGAGGTCCTGCTGGACTGTAGTGTAGGCCAGGAAAACTGGGCAGTGCTGCTGCAGAGATGATACTCTGTGAATGAGGTCCTGGCATCTCTGCTTGTCCAGTCCTGCTCCCCACCATGACTTTTCTCCCAGTTTTTTCCAGAGGAGAATGCTTCTTTCCATCCCTGCCCTGGGCTGTGTGCAGGCAGTTGCACTGAACTTAGCCTCAAAAAAGGGATTTTCTTATCAACCATCTTCCATATATTGTCAGTTCCCTTCTTCCTCTGGTAATGGGGAGCTTTGTATAAATCACCAAGCTAACAGAATCGTAGAATAATTTGGGTTGGAAGTGACCTCTGGAGGTTGTGTATCCCTCACTGCAATGAGCAGGGACACCTTCAACTAGATCAGGTTGCTCGGAGTTCCATCCAGTCTGACCTTGAATATTTTCAGAGATGAGACATCTACAGCCTCTCTGGGCAACCTGTTCCAGTGTTTTACCACCCTCATTATACAAACCATCTTCCTTATATTCATTCTTAGTCAACTCTCCTTCACTTGAAAATAATTGCCCCTTGTCCTGTCATAATGGGCCCTGTTAAAAAGCTTATACCCATCTTTCTTGTAGGGTCCCATCAAGTACTGGAAGGCTGCTGTAAGAGCTTCCTGGAGCCACCTTCTCTGCAGCCTGAATGCCAGCTTGCAGCCTTTCTCATAGAAGAAGTACTCCAGCCCTCTGATCATCTTTGTGGCCTCCTCTGGGCCTTACTCACACAGGTCTGCATCTTTCTTACTTTGGGAACTCCACAGCTGATGCAGCAGTGCAGGCAGGGTCTGAGCAGAGAGACAGAATCCCCTCCCTCACCCTGCTGTCCAGCTGCTTTGGAAGCAGCCCAGGATACAATTGGTTTTCTGAGCTGTGAGTTCACATTGCTGGGTCATGTCCAGCCCCTCACCCACCAGAACCCTCAAGTCTTTTTCAGCAGGGCTGCTCTTGATCCCTTCATCCCCTAGCCTGTGTTGATACTGGGGATTGTCCTGATCCCAGTGCGGCACCTCGTACTTGGTTTTGTTTAACCTCATGAGGGTTCCATGGTCCCATTTCTTGAGCTTGTCCAGGTGCCTCTGTATGGCATCCCATTCCTCAGGCATGTAACAGGAGCAACCCCTCTGCAATCAGCAGCAGCATCCCCACTGCTAGAAACACCTTCCAAAGTCAAATATACCTTGGCTTTGGAGCAGTAGTTTAACTTTTTTTATACTTGATAGTTTCAGATGTGTGAGCAGGAAGGTTGTGAAAGAGCACAGGTGGGTCACAAGTGCCCCGAGTGGGCGCAACCCGCGTGGCTCAGCACATGGCAGCAGCGACACTCCTTCAGCTCCCGCAGCTGCTCCTCACTCCTGCGAAACCCACCCCACCACTCCCACACCACCTCCATACTCACCCCCCGCGGCTCTTCCTCGCCCTGTCCCGCCAGCAGCACACGGCGAAGGAGACGGACAGTGCCAGGATGACGGCTCCGCTCAGCAGCGAGGCGGCCACCGCGATGCGGGACCCGGTGTCCGAGGGCTGCGGGGCGGCTGCGGGCAAGGGGCGGGGGCGGTGAGCAGGGCCGGGGAAGGGGAACCCCCCCTTTTCTCCCAGCCGCCATTCCCCTTGCAGGTCACCCCAAAGTGATGTTACAGAGAGTGTTTATTAATAGCCCTTAAAAAAGATAATGGTGAACGTGGGTGATGCCTTGCCGGTGGACACACCAGAAAGTTAATGGAAAAAACTCCATATTAACACGTCGTATTTTCTTCAGATAATTAATATAAAATAATAACAAGGAGCTGATAACATAAAGCATTTGATGTGTCTTGCACAAAGCATAAGGGTAAGTAGAAATTAAGCCCCGACCCCCCCTAAAAAAAAAAGAAAAAGGTTAAACAGGAAAAAATAGAAAAAAATTAAAATGTAATAAAGTTAAAAAGGGAGAAAAGTTAACAAGGAAAAAGGGAAAAAAGTTTAAAAGCATAAAAAAGGTAGAAAGTAAAAAAGTTGAAAAATGTAAAAAAGAAAACATTTAAAAGGGAAAAAGAAAACAGCTGAAAAGAGAAAAAAAAATTAATAAGTATTAAGGAGGGCCACTTTCAGCTGGCACGTGCTCAGCATGTCCCGGGTTGTTGTGAAGTTCAGTGCTCCTCCTGTTGAGAAAGCAGAGCCCTGGATTCCCTGTGCCTGGCACCAGGAGTCAGGTCTCAGCCGCTACCAGGTTTTGACCCAGCCTGATGACTTGAGCAGCAGTTACTGGGAATGAAGAAAGGTCTGGTTGTCTGCTGAGCTGATCCCAGGTGAATTCACCCTCTGGCACCCCCCTGCCTTCTGCAGTGACCCTGCTGGAGCAGGCATTTCACCAGTGCTGACCACAACAGACTGGGTCAAACTGGACCTTAGCTGTCCCTGTTCGGGGTGGCCGGGTCACCCCACCTCCTGCTGCCCTCGCTGGCTTGGTCAGAGTGAGGCAGCCCCCGTGTGAGGGCCGGTGGCTGCACGTCCCCACCCGAGTGTATGCAGTGGGCGCGGGGGCACGGTCCCGCCCGAGGGCTCCTTACCCTGGCACTGGGGTGGGGGGTGGCTCCAGGACGAAGTACTCTCCTGGCGGAGGCAGGCGAGCCTCTTGCTGCCCACCAGCTGGTATCCCTCCTGGCACCAGTACACGAGCACCGAGCCCAAGGAGACGCCTGAGCCTCCTTCCACGTAGTAGTATCCATAGCGTGGTGGGGGGAGAGCTGTGCATGGCACTGGGGGAGAAGGGGACATGTTAAGCATAGGTGGTGACAAAGGCCCCCCCCCAGCTTTTGAAAATGCTGCCAGGCCCTGTGTTAGTCCTGCGGGACCTGCAAGTCTCTGGGATTTTTTATTGGGGTTTTTTTTGTGTGTGTTTTTTTTTGCATAGTCCAAAGGAAATACATTAGAAACTCTAGCAGCTTTATTTGGAAAATAATTTTTTCAGTTGCAGACTCTCCAGTGTGAGCAGCTACTGAGCAGCAGAAGTGAGACTGGAAAGGTAGAGGCTGGGAAGAGTATGCAGAGAGCAATTTTTAGGCGGGAAAAGAAGAGAAGGTTTTTTCATAAGACAGTATTCTAGGAGAATATTGTTGGTTGGAACTCAAAGAAATACTACTCTCTGCTAGAGAGAGGTGCTTTTTTTTCATCCCAGCCTTTAATTTTTTAACTAGTTTGTTGTGCAGCTGTTCAGACCTACTTAGTTATTCTGCTTAGACCATCTCTTCTGCATTGCACTAATACCTAGAGAGAGCCAAAAGTGAGATGGGCTCCAAAAAGAATACCAGTCTGACTGGGTGATTGCCAAAACCCCCCCTGGGTATTCTCCTGCAAGGCCAAGAAAATGTGGTTACAGGTATCATGGCTACCAATATCCTAAATTAAAGGAAAATGCTCTGATCAACTCTAATTTAATCAAGCTTAAAACCTGCAGGCAGAAATGGGCTTTATCTAGCTTAGGGGGAACTTTTGTAGGGAATTCCAAGTGGAATAGTAAAGCTAATGTGTGAGAGAGGTCTGGTTTCCCTCTGCTTTTACTGAGGTGGTGAAGGCTTCTACTCTAGTGGGGCTGATAAGAGACACGTCAGGTTGAGTAAGATCATACTTTCTCTAATTTCAGCAGTGCTGTTAACGAGTGGTGCAGATGTCTATGAGTTAATTCAGCGATGCCAGGGAGGCTGCTGAATGCCTGGATTGGATCTCTTGTATGCTTACATTGTTCAGCACTGGCTGCCAGGACCTTCCCCAACAGTCACCATGATTTGGAGTATGACATGGGCTCTCTGAGCTGCTGCCCAGCCCTGGAGGTGTGGTCACCCCCCAGCAGCCCTTAGGCCATGTACCACTCGCTGGGGAATGGCATGTGCTTTGCCCTGGAAAGTGGATTAAAGAAAAATAATCACCCTCAGCATGTGGAGATTATTTGTGCTGTAAAAAAAAAAAAAAAAAAAAAAAAAAATTCTCCATTTCTTCCCAAGGGTCCCATCTCAGCCTCTAGGGATGTGTTCAGTGCACCCATACCCTGAGCAGACAGCTGGTCCATCATCACAGACATAGTTGTTAACACGAAGGAGGACTTTACTCTCAAAGGAAAACATCAACTGTTGAGTTTCCTCCCTGTGCCGCCTGACTGCTTCTGATGTGACACATCTCTCCCATATCACAGAAGCTGCTGTGGCCACCACACAAAGCCTTGTGGCCCCTACGCATGCCCTTGGAGTGCCGCTGTGCCCGACGAGAGAAGCACCATCGTGCCTTCATCACCGCGTCCCTGCGCCCTTCCCCCTGTGTGCCTGCACCGCGGGGCCCCAGGCAGCCCGCAGAGGGAGAGGCGGGAGATCGCTTATTTAAGTACCTGAGGTGTTGCTCTGCACATCGGTCCCGTTGGCAACGTCTCTGGGCAGCCCCTTTCTGACGTGTCCTGCACCGAGTGAGGCGGTCCCGGGCCCAGCAGCATCACTCCAAGCAAAGCTCAGGCAGCTCCAGGGCAGCAGGCAAAGGACGATGCATTTCCCGATCCTTTGTCCCGTCATGTTTTGGGAAACACGGCACCATTGGGCTCCTGGCCGCCCCGAATGCCTGCGGTTTCCCTTTGCGTCTGAGCAGGAGTCAGCTGGGCTCTTAGTGCATTAAGCCCTGAGCAGCAAAGCTAGCAGCCGCTCTTCCCCTGGGGCTTGCCTCTCCTCCGCGTCGGCACAAGCCCTGAGTCCCTGCTCCTAGCACTGCCAGCCGTGCTCTGGCCACTCGGCTCCAGAGCCCCGCGGAGAAAGAAAACGGGTGTGGGAAAGGGAGTGAGAAACAGCAAACCCGTAGGATCCATCTTTTACAGCCCTCTCCTGCAGGGACTGGCTGTTAACCTCTTTCCAGGTGCTGGAGCTGCACATCAGGAACACTCCTCCGCCTCCTCCTCCTCCTGTACCTGCCAAAATCCATGCTCGAGCTCACTGCTGAGACTCTTGAGCTGCAGACCCTGCTGTGCTCGTCTCTTCCTGCCAGAACATAGGGCTGGTTTTCTGTCGACAGCAGTGGATATGGGATATGAGCCACGAGAATCAAAAGGGTTTCATAGCAGCAATTCTGCCAGCTTTGCCACTGTGGGAACTGCAGAGAGATCTGGTTTTCCTTTTCCTTTTCTCTGCTTGGCATTTCTCTACTGTCATTTCAGACTCTGATATTTTATGATGTTTTAAAGCTGGAGGGGCTGTAGTAGCAACCAGCTCTTGCCTCCTAGAATGTAGGTTGCTCCTACCTACCCCTACTTGCCTGATCACTTGTGTACACCCATGAAGAGAAAAGATGCTTCACATTGCCTGAGTGCTTGAGAGCAAGATGTTTTGGAGCAGGCAATGCCTTTGTACCAAGGCTCTCCCCAGAAGACAGTACATCAGCTGACTTTAGGGTGACTTTTGGAGCGTCCCCTGCTGTGGCTGTCCTCTCCTGTCCTTGCACCCCCTGGAGCTCCCCTGCGGGTCTCCTTTGCCCCTCCTGTACTGCATCCTTGGCTGTCCTGGGCCAGCCTAGGACCTACTGCAGGTATGAGGATTAGAGGTTGTTATTCACTAGTAGCATTGGCACAAATACAGCTTTGCAGGGAGATGGGTCAGTTTTTGTTCATTTCTCTTTTTATACCTGTGGCCTTTAGCTGTAGCCAGTGTACTTGGCTGCCTGTGGCTGCCCCAGTGGGTTCTGAGGGGGGGAAGTGTTACCTTGGATGTGTGAGCAGCTTCTATTTCTAAAACCCAACGGTGGTCTTACCATCTTAGTGTGCTTTATTGTAGTGCATAAAGGAGAAATAAAAATGTCAGACAGGATCAAGCTCTTGTCACATCCCATCCCAACATGAGGATGCAGACGAGGGTGTCTGCAGAGTGGAAGGGAGTTGTGGGGCCAGGCAGTGGCTGGATCTCGCTTGTCTTCCTCCCCAACACTGGGACCTGCCCTTGCCCACTCTGGTCTTGCTGTACTTGTAGAGAGTTTTCTTGTCACCTCCATGGGACTTGGGAATGCCTTAATCCTGACCTGTTTGTCCATCCATCTCTCAGATAGTCCTTTGTTTGGTTTCGGTTGGGCTGGTACTTCTGGGCTTCTCTCCAAGGGATTTACTTGATTTCAAAATAAACCTGTTTCAACCTCTCATGACTCATAATGATCTGGCTCAGAAACTACTTTAATTTCTTCGCTTTTCTGGTTAATCCTTCTTAAACAGTGACCTTTGCTTGGCTCCCCCTGGAGAGCAGACCAAGGAGGTATGTTCCTCCCTGGCTCAGTGAATACTGGTGGTTTCTTGGGGGGTTTTGTTTTTTTCTTTTTTTCTTTTGTCCATCTGACTGCAGGGATTTTGCAATGTGCAAATGTGGGATTTGCTTGTGCAATGAAAGTAACAGCTTTGAGGCAGGCTGGGCTGTGTGACAGTGTAACACTGATGGTCGAGGACCTTGAGGCATGCCTTGGGTGCAAATCCTGTTATCTCCTGGCAGCCAGGAGCTGGAGTGCAGGCAGCTCCCTGGGCTCTGGGAATACACCAGTCCAATTGGACAGGACCAGCCCTGAAGTGGTCCCTCTGTTGAGCCTGAGCCTGGAATCTGTGTACCTTCTCCTGCTGGAGCTTATGAGCTGGTCCCTCTGCTGCCAGTGGCTGGAGGACAGTGGGAAGAGCCTAAGGCAGTGTCCCTCCCTGCTGCTGGATGTGTCCCGATGCTAAATAGCTGGGGACTAAGCACATGCCAAAAGCATGGCCTTCAGCACGGGGTTGGCAGTAATAAGCCTTGTCATGCGTGTGCCAGGGAATGAACAGGCTCAGAAAAAAACCCCGTGACACAATAACCACTCTTGTGCTCAAAATGCTGAGTAGATGACATGGATTAACCCTTTGCTAATGCTCTTAAGAGCTAGTCCTGGGGCTGAGGAAGATAAAGGGGCTTATTATTAGAAAATCAATATCCTGCTGGAGTGGGATTTCAATGCTGTTCCCAGTTCCTGCTTTCCAGAGGCAGGCATCTGCATCAAGCGGGAGAGCTGGGCACCAGACTATTCCTGCAGGGAGTGACCCTGGTCTCGGGAGAGGAGCCTGTTCATGCACCAGGTCAGCAAGCCCTGTCCTTGTGAGGAAGGCTAAGAGGAAGATGGAGCTAGTGGGGAAGCTGTTATGGCCACGAGACTGCTGCTGTCCTAGCTCTATGGTCTTGGCTGGGGTTATTCACCTTTCCTGTATGTTCCCTGTGGGCGATGTCCTTCAGGGCCAGCTTCTCCATCACAGCAGCCTGCAAGGCAAAGCTCATCTGGTGGTTTTCAAAGTTAATTCAAATGTCTCTTGCATTTGCACCCAGATCTCCCTGCAGGCTGATGGGGCTGCACTGAAGGGGTAAAGCTTTCCTTGAGGCACAGTGGCATTTCCCCCTACCTTCTCTTGTGCCCCTTTGTACCGTTTAAATATCCCCTCTGCTGCAGTGCCCCTCTCACACACTCCCACTACTGAACTCTGAGCTACAGAGAAGTTGTGGATGCCCAGAGAAATTGTGAATGCTCCATCCCAGGAAGTGTTCCAGGCCAGGTTTGAAGCAGCCAGGTCTAGTGAAAGGTCTTCCTGTCCATGGCAGGGGGCTTGGAACTAGATGACCCTTAAGGTCTCTTCCAACTCAAACTACTCTGTGATTCAATGAACACGCAGGTAGTAATTTCAAGCCAGTGACCATGGGTGATCCTCTTTGCTTGCAGAAGGTTTTGCAGGCAGAAGGACATAGAGGTGTTTTGTAACTAAATTAGTAATTGCAAGTCACTTGCTTAGCTCTCTTGCTAGTCCATCCTTTGTGCAAACCAACCAGGGCTGTTGGGGTTTTTTTTTTTTCACAAAGTCTCTAAGACATGTCTCTTCTATACTGCACTGCTTTTATTTCATAGCCATGAGTTCCTTTTAGACACACCTTTATTCAACTCTTGTAGCTGGGATTCAGTGCCACAGGTCTGTGCGAGCACTGTGGATGAACCTGCCCTCTCAGCAAGGGCTCAGCAAATCTGCACCTCCCCGGGTTACCTGTGCGCAGCCCCACATGGAGAGATGCCTCTCCTTCAGTTTTTGACATCTTCATCTGTGCCAATCACTCTCAGTTGGTTCATAATTTGGGAAAGAATATGGTGCTAATAACACCAAGGTTGTGGGTTCAATCCCTACATGGGCCATTTACGTAAATTTGGACTTAATGCTGCTTGTGGGTCTGTTCTAATTCAGAATATTCTGTGAATCTGTAAATCTATCCCACTTGGGACTCCCAATTTCAAGGTGCTCCAGAAGTTTTAGAAGTACCCACTGAAAGCAAAGGGAGCCCCTGTATCATTGCCTGCATTGCAGATGCTTAAAATCAGAGGGAGGACTTTCAGGCACCAAACCTGCCTGTAGCCACTGGTAGTGGATAAATCTGCCAGCATGCTCAGATTTATCACCACACAGATTTTTTAGGGATGGCATGAGGCAAGCACTTGCCACATCATATTAACCAGCAGGGCCTTGGAAGTTGCCATGCTGGTGCCACCCCAGCTGCAGTTAGGCAATCTAAAGAGTGAGGGAAACTCCTTGACTGAGGAGGCACAATCAGGGACAGTTTAGGTTTGCATCTCAGGGTGACATTACAGGTTGATTCATTATGAAACATGTCCTGGAGAAAGAATTAGAGGGAGGAATGTAGCATAAGAGAGAAAAATGGCCCTCTTAGGAGAGTCAGAATACATATGGTCCTGCCATTCCCTGGGGGAACAGGAGACTTGGGATCAAGCCTGAGTATTTGCACTTTGTCTCCTGTGTTGCCAAGCTTTTCCTTGATTAGCTGCTTTTAACAGATAGTCTCCACATGTTTATGCCCCTGAGGGACATAAACTGAGCCAGCTTTTATTGTCACGAGCAGCTGGCCAGGTCATTTGACTGATAGCAAGAGATATGCCAGGCACACAAGTCTAAAGGCAATCTGTATTTATTTTTTTCTTTTCTTTCCTAAAGCATTATGAATAACTTGAAAAGGGTATACCTTCCCATTTATACTTAAAAGTCATTTGTACAATGAGTAGGCTGTCATCAATAATCAGTAGTTCACAACATTGCTGTTCAAACATGTGTTTTTGGTAATTGAATAACTCCTTGTTCTGAAAAACCTCACAATTTAGTAATTTATTGCTAATCCTGTTATATATACTTAAATATGCACATAAATGTGCATATATACTTTATGTATACAAATATTTGCATGTACACAGAGACTTCCTACTATTCTTGCTTATTTCAAAAGGCAGGATATTCCAGGCTGGGGCACTTCACATGGACCACATAAATTTCTACTTTGACATGTACATTGTGCTGTTTCATAACCTTCATCTAGATTCCAGATTATTAACCTTCTGTTGGCCAGAGGCTGGTATTTTTAAACTCTTCATTCCTAACAGGCCTACTCTAATGTTCAGGCTTTTGGCTATGTAGGATTTATTTCTTGTGTTTTTCATTAAAATCTACAAACTCTCGGTACTCTAAAAAGTGCATTTTTTGCACTGCAGGATTTCCCAGGAGGGCAAACTGGTTTTCCTCCCAGATTTTCTTGAGAAAAAGGATTGTTGTTGTTGTTGTTATTATTTTGTTCTTCTCATTCTGTTCACTAAATTCTATTAGTGTGGGCAGTTTCACATGCTAGTCTAGATGACAGAGGTGTTGTTATGCACCCATGCCTTTGGGATGTTACACCAGTTTATACAACTTGTTTATGAAGCCCTGGTTACTGAATACCTGCATCTAATCTGAAAACAAGGTTATGGCAGGACTGAGGAGTCATTGAACAGATGCTGGGCTGAAATTAGGAGGTAGGAGCCTTTTTTTAATGGGAGATCGCATAAAAATTTACTGGGAAGATAGACTAGCCCCAGAGCAATATTGTGCCGTGTCTAGAACTACATGATCTTTAAGGTCCCTTCCAACCCAACCCATTCTAGGAGTCTATGATTCTGTGATCTTCCAGGTCTCTTCTAATGCAAACCATCCCGTGGTTCAATGATTTTGATGTCTCTGAATTTATTTGTCCAGCAGGTCACTCATAGTGTTTAGGGCGATGTTGTCCTATCTGTAATGCAGTCCTGGCCTCAAGAGAAGATCAGTAGAAGGAGTAGGGACTGGGATTTGTTTCAGTTCCACTGCATCCTTTGTGGAAACCAGATGTTGCCAATGGCTGGTCACTAAGTGTAGGTGATAACATGCCCCTCTCTGAAGGAGTTTTTGCAACTGGTCTGGGAAGCTCACTGCCTTAGGAAGCCATTAAATTAAATAGAATTTAATCTAAGTAGGGGAGGGGTGGTGTGTCTGGAATAGTTTGATGGAGCATTAACACCATTTGCTACTTGTTAAGGTAACTATGCTTTGGGCCATCTGATGGTCATGAGCTAGGATCCTTAGCTGCAAGAGGATAATCAGATGACATGAAGTCATCTTTTTTCAGTCTTATGTCTTCCATACCTCTCTGGTGTCTTGTTCTGATGACTTGCGTGAAAGGAGTAGCCGCTGCCTGAGCATTCCAGCAGTCACACACACCTGCCCCCACCCAAGACTATCACAGCTGAGACCCGAAGTCGTTGCACAGTGAGCAGCTCCATGGGCCAATGGGTGACCCTTTCCTCACTCACACACACACACACAGAGACATGCTCTCAGGTGCACTTCCTCCTCATTCAGGCTCAACCATAGGTTTCCTACAACAGAGTCTCAGGCATCAGAATTTATAAAAATAAAGAATTTAACAAAATGGTACAGCAGCAGGTCAGCTTGAGCTGAATGTCTTCAGAGAGGGACCATGAACAAAGAAATCCCGAGGCAATTACATGCTTAAGATTGCACACCTGCCCTTCATGTGCTCTTAATGCACTCTTTTAGTCCAATGGTGATTTTTGGTCTGTGTCTTCCAATATCTTATTGGATTCTTTCTCTGTCTCCATGCAGGCAGGCCATTGCCTAATTTTATTGAGTTGATGGTTGTAGCGTCCTTGTCTTCTGTTTTGCATTTCTTGTGCACCTGTTCTCTGGAAGAACACAGGAAACTAAAATAGTGTTAGACTCAGGATAAATATTACAACTAAAGCATCAGTGTATTATCAATATTCTTCTCATACTAAAGACAAAACACAGCACTGTTCCGGTTACTAGGAAAATTAACTGTTTTTCAGCCAAAAGCATATGTCAGTGAAAGTCCACGGCTTGTGGCCCAAGGCTTCTGTAAATCTAGCTACTCATGCTAAGCAAGTAAAGCTAAGCAAACAGCATTCTAAATCACACAGTATTATAACTATGACTCATTCTATTTAAAACTTACTTAAGCTAAACAACTAATACATCTCAACACTTGATTGTGTGTTGCTGCCATAAATAAATTCACAGTGAAATCTTCATTCTTTTCAGGCTGTAATAGGAGTACCCTCCACAATGACAATGTTTGTACCTAAGCCAAAATACACAGTCATTTACATATGAAATACGTGAAACTATCTAATAATTGAATTTTCCAAAGGTGATGACAAAGATGTTTTAACAGGCCCAACCCACACAAAAAAATGCAAGTTGCTCTTGAAACGGTAATGAAGCAACAATTTCCAAGGCTGTGCAGGATGCCTGATATCCTCCAGCATCCTTACCTATGGATGAAGTTTTTTCTGTCATCAGTTACTGATTCTCTCATCCCAGGGAAGGGCTGCTTTCCAGTTTGATTTGAATGCCGGTCCTCTAATCAGCTGGAGAAAAGGAGTCACTTATATAAGCCAAAGAAAAGGAAATGCTTCTGCAATACAGCTCACATGAATAGCTAGGACTGAGCGCTGTTTGGCTCCTGAAATCCAGCTTCTGCATCTTCTCACCCTGTTTCTTTAGGGTGGTTTTGACTGGAAGGAGTGGGAATTTGGGAGGCTTTCCTCTTCTGACTGGTTCTTGCTCAAGGCAGTCGGTGAAGGCAAGTGGAAGGCATGACCCCCTCCTCAGACAAAGATCTCAACGGGCTAGATAACCCCAGCTTTGTGGTGAGTCTACTCTCTGAAGGGTAATTCTTGCATAAGCAGGTGCAAGCCCTGTGAAAAGAGAAGAAAGGGAAAGCCGGGTGCTCGGGCTGCTGCAATAATTCTGGTGTGTGCTTAACTTCTGTCTTGGCTCTTATTGACAAGAATCTTATTGACAGGAATGATTTCCTCACTACAGCCTCTGCTGTGGCTGCAGACTCAGCATACTTTCTACTCTGGCACTCTTTTAACTTCTTTACTCTCCATTATTTCTAAAATGATAATGTAGACGAATGGCAGTGCAAGTGTTTCTGTACTGAAAAGCAAGTGAGCTTCTGGCCGTGTTCCTGGGTAAAGCATTTTATGTGTTAATTAGAAAAAATATCATAAAAATTTAGCCTAGTGAGTACTGTGTTTCTTTGTCTTCTGGACCTATTTTCAGTGAGGTGAATTGTCAGAAAGGTGGGTGAAGAAGGGATTTGGGTGTCAGCTGTGGAGGGCACCCTGAAGAATTATAGCAGTGTAGTAAAAGCTGTAAATGATGTACCAGTGTGGGGGTGTGGGGTGCACTGAGAATACTGCTAGCTATAACAGCCATGGGGCAAGGTCCTGGGGCATGGAAGCCCCTTTCCTATCCCACAGCAGGGGTCACCTCCATTAGAAACTTTGCTTATTTCCTGTCAGCAGGTGTGAAGGAGTGGGGTCCTGCAACCTGTGTTGCCTTGGAGGAGGCATTTAACCTTCTAGTGTACAAGTCCCACATTTCTTGGGTAGCCCTGGGTGAGCTTGATATGTGTAGTGGAGGTGCTGTGCCAGCTGTGGGCAGAACCTCAGGGAAGTGCTCAGAGCCAGAGTTTTCTTTCCTTATTTTTAACAGGCTCTCCATTTTGACTTGCTCTGCCATAATACATATTAGTCTTGTGAATTGTTATGGTTTGATTCACTCTAAAGAAGGTAGAAGACAAAGGTCTTTTTACCTGTAGTTCAAGCAGTTCAGTTCCTGGCTGCTGTCCTGATGCACTTATTTAAGATGCAATTGAGGGCCCTCGTGCTGTGTCTGGAGCCTGAGGCACATGGAGGGTGTACTGGTCCCCTGGATTCATGGGGGCAGCTGGGCTGAGAACCCCCAACAGTGGTTTCCCTTCCCCGCTCCAGACTTCTGCTTTGTCCTTGTGACAGCATCTCAGCATCACAGGCTGGCTAAGGTTGGAATGCAACTCTGGAGGTCACCTTCTCCAAACCCCCTGTTCAAGCAGGGTTGCCCACAGCCAGCTGCCTAGGACTGTGTCTAGACTGTTTTTAATAGCTCTAAGGATGGAGAATCCACAACCTCTCTAAGCAACCTGTGTAGTTCTTGGTCACTCTCACAGCAAAAGAATGTTTTCTGATTTTAAGATGATACCTCCTGCATTTTAGTTTGAGTCTATGTCTCATCCTGTTGTCTCTACTCCATTCTTTTCCTGCTGAGCCCTGCTTGCTCCCCTCCAGCTCCTGGGTAGGGTCAGGCCCTCATGTGATGATCATGCGGGGATGTTACTGGCACAGGCTCTGCCTGGCTGGAATATGCCTCCTGGTTAATACAGGGAAAATTGCAATGAAAAGAAAGGAGCTTACTGCTGTCTGCCTAGCTTAGTAGCATTTGTCTACCCATGGTGTTATTCAGGAGTAGTTGTCCCCAAATAACTCCATGCATGGACAGTCTTAAGTACCCTGCTGTACATTTGTTAATCCATGGCTCAGGCTCTCTTGTTCTGAAATGAAAATGTCTGCACAGGGAGTTATTAAGGAGCACCTTTTGCTCTTGAAGTTCATGCCCAAGTTCAGTTTGAATTAACTCTGCTGTCAGCTATCCATTTTGAAGTATTTGTAATGCTCCCAGTTTGCCTAGGCTGGATAAATACATCACGTCGTCAAAGAGGCTTCTCCACCCTAGGTATCCCATTGCAGAGTCTCAGGCTTTAAATTGATTAGTTTATTTCAGTGGTACTGCAGATGAAACAGCTTGAACTGGGTGCCTCTGGGGAGGGACCTTGAACAAAGAAATTCATGAGGAATCATACCCTTACAACCTGAGTTTACCACCCCTCACACAACAAATCAGATCAATAACAATATTAGGGTCTGGGATCTTAGGGATTACAAGGCCTATTTTCAGCAGTGTGATCTAAAATGGGACTTTGGATGCTCAGCCAAGAGAATGGAAACCTGGAGGCATCAGGCAAATGAATTTGGTATTAATCTGCCACACCTGCAACATTTAGAATAGAATGCAACATTAATTTTATATCCCTGGTCCCTGACCACAGCACTACCTGTTTGCCTCCATCAGTAGGTAGGCCAGGAGTGTTTCTGCAGACACTTTGCTATGTTGGGCATTTTGGTGTCTTCATGTTCCTGCAGGACTTGGTGGATGAAAAAACAAAAAGAAGTTTGGAGCAGGCAAACTGGTTAAGCTTCTCCAGACAGCAGGTTTCTGTCCCTGCCTAACAGAGCAAGGCATGTCAGCCCAGAAAAGCTCTCTGCTGCCAGCATGCTGAGGACTTGCTGGTTTGGAGATGGGTTGATGAAACAAATGCTTTGGGATCTTAATTAGCTTTTGCATCTGGCTCTAAGTGTTGTGGTTTCCCAGGCAGCCTCTCTCCACCCCACACGTGTGAGTGTGTGTGTGCACAGGGGTCGGGGTGGGCTGGAAGGAGGAGTGAGCAACCAGGAGCATTTTCTTAACTTGAAAGCTGTTGCAAATGAAGCAAAGCCCTACTTTGCTTTCCTTGGTAAAACGCACCTTTATATAAATAAGCTCCACAAGGCATACAGCTCCCTGGGAAGCCCTGGGGCTTCTGGCTGCCTGGGAAGAGACCCGAGCCTTCCTGGGTAGCAATTTCAGTCAGCTCCTTTGGCATGGATGCTGGGATTTCCCATCTACTGGTGTCTCTGTGTTTCACCCAATTCCTCTGTAGGAGCAGGGTTTTCTAATAAGACAAAAGTCTTTATCAAGGTGGAACACTGGTAAGAGTGAGCATAAGGAGATTGGAGAGAGAAGACCAAGGAAATGAAATATAAAATGTGCTTCTACTCAGTAATTAATAGCAGCCAGGTGTTTCAGCATATTTGATCAAAAATGCTGTTTGGGTGGAACTGCTGGGAGGGACAGAGACCAGAGGACAGTGCAGCTTTCACTGATGAACCCACTGCACAATCTTCCTTTCTTTTCTGGTTGCAGTTTCTTCATCCTTAGCTAGATTTTAATGATACTAATACACTTCATCCAGATGTCCCTTTGAGATTGAGACACCCTCTACTGTTTCTTGAGGCCTAGACACACTAGTGCATACAAAATTTTTCCATATGTGTTTTGTGCCTCTATTTTAATTCCTCCTCCGTAGTATTTTTTTTTTTTTTTTATTGTTGAAAGCTACATAGGAGGTCTTCCTGCCAGACATGGAGCGTGGCTGCAAGAGAGGCGGCTGCTGGATGTCTGTAGGGCCAGGCTGTGGCTAACAAAGTGTTTCTCCTGTTGTCCAGGGTGAAAATGGGAGCCACCGCTGTTCCTCACCAGCTTGTGCTGCCTGGGTCCCAGAGGAAGGTGGGGGTTCTGGCCCCAGTGGGATCAAGCTTGGCTACACTGTCACAGATGTGCCTCCCTGGTATCTGTGCATCCTGCTGGGTATTCAGGTGAGATGGGGAAGAAGGTGGAGGCTGGGAGTGGGTGAAAGTTACATGGCTGTTCACCCAGTTAATTGGAGTGAAACCTGAATTTGGGAGTGCTTTACCTTCACTGGGCTTGACTGGAGCTGTGAGGCTGGATCTCAGTGAGCTCAAGTCCTTTGGTCCTCATCCTGAGCACTGACTGTTGTCATTGTGCCCACAGCTACACTGCACCCTTTGAAGTGCAAATGGTCAGGCAGAGTCCGGGGGGCAGGTGTCATACAGTCAATAGGAACATGTTGGGCACCTCGGCTGAAGGTAGCCAAACGCTTCTGAACTTCTGCCTTCCTATGGCAACAAAAACTCAGCAGAAGGGCACACACTGTTCTGGCTGGTGTCTGTGCCCAGGTGTGTTAAATGACCCAGTGCCACCAATGCCATGCCCAGGTAGGGAGCCTGGGGGAAAAGAGACCTCAGAGCCATTAAGATAATAAAGGACTGTGATTGGAGGCTGGTAGAATTTTGTACTTTGTTTCCTTAAATGGAAATTTAGAGTGCATTAACCCAACATATCTGCATCATAATTATAATAAAACATGCTTCTACTGAATACAGTGAGTTTCTGAGTGCTACCGGTTCCACCACTGCAGTCTTGTGCACCAAAGTGAGAGTGACCAAAAAAGGTTAATAATTAAAACAAAAAGAAGTTTAAAAAATTATTTTCAGATTTAGTCATTAACTACAGGTCATTGTAGAAATATGTCTGTGACTCTTCTGACGAATACAAGGCCCAATTCTTCCATCCTTTGGCACTTACTTTTTATGGTTATCCATAATTGCGCTGTGAAAAAAGCTACTGATGGCAAAGAACATGTAGCTCCAACTTCCCAACTTTTTATGTCATCCTCTGTGGTGCAAATAAGATGGACTGAAATATTTACATTCAGTTTGCCTGATTGCTCTCTCCCTGTATCTTGAGATGTCCCCAGCTTCCTGGAAAAATATGTCCAACAGCTTTGTCTGCAGGTGCTGGGGATAAACTGGTTGTGCCTGACAGTGGCCTGCGAAGTCCAGAGCACTACAATTGGTCTTTGGACATGTAAAGGAGGAGACATTTCAGTGGGTGCATTGCAATTCTTGTGGTGCTTTGGAACAGCCCCTAACAGAGTATTAAAGCTGTCAAAAAAAGAAGAGAGAGAATGGGTAATACCAGTATAACCCAAGCACAAATCTGTGAGTTCTCTCAACAACATGGTAATAACATGGAGCCAGTTCTGTGTCCTTCTTCACCCAGTCTTTCTCTGTGGCTCCTAGCACTTCTTCACAGCCATGGGAGGTCTTGTAGCCATCCCGCTGATCCTGTCCAAAGGGCTTTGCCTCCAGCATGATCTACTGACCCAGAGCCACCTGATCAGCACCATCTTCTTTGTCTCAGGAATTTGCACCCTGCTGCAAGTCCTCTTTGGAGTCAGGTAGGCCAAATGCAAGAAGTGGGAATGTGAGCAATTACTGTGTGCTAGGCCACCACCTTGTTGTAGAGCTTATCAGTGACAGTTGTTTGTTACCCCTGGGCCGTCAGGGCCCATGCCAAAGCACCATGAAACTGCTGAGAGCTTTGCAGGGCTACCTTGCTGAATTTTGCATCTCCTGATACTTCATATACCTTTTCTTGGGGCTTTAAGGAATCCTCAAAATAATAGAGCATTGCAACATGTAGTAAAAAGTACCTGCTTGCTTCTTACTCCAGGGATCCTCCAGATGAGGCAGGAGCCTTCTGATTTGGACCCAAGGTCAAGAGAACACAGATTCTACCAGAAACTCTAGGGGAGGGGATAATAAGAAGAAATTGAAGACCACCTGCCACCACTTTGCTGACCTTGAAAAATTTCTTCTGTTCCTCTTGTCATAACTCTGGGCTTCCTCTCTCCTTCAACAGGCTGTTTTTAACTCCAGTATGGTGGGAATCTGTGTTTGTTGCTTTAAAGACAAAAATTACACATTCTTTGGCTTCTGAATCTGAGGGACTCTGGTTAAAACTTCTGCCATCCTATCACTGGTGAACTGTCATCTCCATAAAATATTTTTACTCCTCCTGCTTCATTCACTACTGAAACTTTTCTATCTCTCTTTGTCTTAAGAAGTGTCTGTAGACAAACTTCCTGGAGGGTCATCCCCTTCTACATTGTTACAGGATTAGTGGTGGAAGGAGGGGCACCCTGACCACAAAAACCAGATTCTTCAGCTAAATTCAGGCTGGGGCGCATGATCATTGCTGGTGGTGCAAATCAGGAGTTCTACATTCTCTCAGGCACCCTCCAAAAGCCTCGGTGAATTCCAAAGAGCTGTGATGTGCCCTGCTCTCTGTTAGCTGAGGGTGAAAGAGTAGCAGGGAGTCTCTCTCTCCCGTGGCTGAGTAGCTAATTGAGGTACAACAGATCAAATTAAATGGTAAAGAGTTGTTCCCATGGGATAAACCTGAATGGCTTTTGCCGTGCTGAGGGTGCAATTACCTCATTGCTGACGCCAGCTGTAAGGCATGAGGATATTCATGAAGCAATAGCCAAGGGAAAAGCTGACCCACTGCAACCTGCAGCTCAGCCATGGTACACAGCATGAAAAAGCAGCAATGGGTCCCAGTCAGCCACCCAAGACACTATCAGAGGCTTCTGAGGGGAGACACAGGTCACTTGCCCTTACGGTGAGCCCTACTTAGTAAATGCTTGGACATTATGTACTGATTACCCAAACATAATATTGCCTTCCCTAATTCTGCAGCTTTCCCTCTTGCAAACCCCACAGAAAAGAGTTCAGTGTGCCCCATAAGCATCACCTTGGCACCTCATTTTCCTCTGAGCCGTGTCAACACTGAGCCCACCTATGCCAACACTGGATGTGAAATAGCTTGAGGACCAACACAGCAGGAACTACAAATCTATTCTTAGATTCTAAGTCATGACCCTGAGCCTTCTCTGTTTCTTTTTGTTGTTTCTTGTGCCTTGCCCAGCAAAATTGTTTCAAAGCTTTGACAGTGCTTCAGTTGTGCATGACTGATATAAATATTTGTTTTAGGTGACAAGAGACATGGTGCTACGCCATCTCTTGTTTTCAAGAACAGTAGAAATGCCTCTGTTTCAGGGAAAGCTGTGAAAAATCACTCACGTGAATTGTGAATTGCTCTCCCATGGCTTTTCTGAAGGGGTACCATGAGAGCTCCTGGCACAAGGAGAGGTTGCTTTGGGGGATTCCTCCTAGGGGTGCTTCCTAAAGGGAGGAAACAGAGGCACCTTGGAGGTTTCCCTTGGCTGTTTCAGGACTGCTGTGCCAGCCCTCAGGCAGCTTAGGATTTTTCAAGCACGCTAGAGGAATGGTTAAAAAAACTTGCACTGCAATGGGGGCTTAATTGTGTGGGGCTTTGAGGAGCCAGTCAGGCCTTTTAGGTCTCTGTCTTCCTTTCTTTGTGCATGGAAAAAGAAGAGGCTGGGGTAGCTCAAAGAAGCATTGCTCTGCTGTATAAATCTCTGCATGAAACCAGTGCTGAACTCCTCTGCAGATGCAAGCCCCTTGCCAGCCTGAGGGATTCCCAGAGGGAGAGATACTCTTAAGCCAGGAGACATGTGGTGTGGGGGGAGAGCCATGGTCTCACCCAGTCAGTGCCCATAGACCTCTCCATGCAGGTTTCCTTTCTAGTTTCAGTGGAAATGCAGAAGAGGAATTGGCATTAAAACCCGGTGTACTAAAAGCCAAGTCACATTTTCTGTCACCCTCAGACAGGATCATTGTGACATGGAAAGTAGTGAGTGCATGTCCTTTGTGTTCATGAGCAGTTTGTGAAGAAATTGAGACAGCCAAAGGGGACAGAGGAAGCAACTGGATATTGGCAAGACTGATGATGAGCTTTTCTTCAGTGTCTCACCATCTTTCTTCCTTGGTCTTTTTCCCTCCTCCAGATTTTTTCTTTGTTTTTTCTACTCTGTGCAGGTATGTGGTCTCATTGGCCATTAGGAGGACTACTTTTTCCTTAACAAAGGGTAGCAGAGTTGGACTGTAGCACCGATGTGCCCCTCTTTTGCTGGTGTTTGAACCTCAGCTCTTCCTCCATGTCATTGCTCTTGCATGCAATGGGCAGTAATTCCTATCCATTGTCAGTGATGGTGACCTGCCACAACATTTCAAAAGATACTGTCAGAGGCCATAGGCAGACTGATTTTTACATTTATTTTGCTTTCCTTTCTCTCACCCATATGGAGCTGAACTTCTGTCATTCTCACTTGTCATTTTTCCCCTCTGCTTTCCTTCCAGGCTGCCTATTATTCAAGGAGGGACTTTCACATTCTTGACCCCCACCTTGGCAATGCTGTCTCTACCCACTTGGAAGTGTCCTGCCTGGACACAGAATGCCACCCTGGTCAATGCCTCTTCACCAGAATTCATCCAGATCTGGCAGACACGGATGCGAGAGGTACCTGCTGTGGATCAGGGCTGTTTGCTTTCAGTAAAGTGCCTGACTGTGTCATGACCACCACAGCTGGAGAAACTTCTATTGCCAATAAACCTTGGCCCTCATGCTGTTGCAGCTTCCTAAGCATCTATTCTCTATCAAAAAAGCTGCTGAACAGGGGACATGCAGACTTCCTCCTGTGATTTATGGTCCCTGCAAAGTCTCCACTGGTCTGGTCAGGTCAGATCCCTTCTGCATAAAGCATGGTTAGCCTTGAAGAAGCAAAGGAGGGAAAGGAAAGAACTCTGTCTAAGCACAGGAAACCTAGTTAAAAAAAAAAAAAAAAAGCAAGGCAAAACCTACTGTAAATATTAAGGAAAAGGGCATTTTTAGGTAATCAGAAGGGCGGAGGAAAGATCAGGGGTCTCACTGCCTTATTCTACATTGATTGCCTTTATCAATGCAAGTAACTAAATTTGCCTCTGTTGATCCATTTGTGGGTGTGCTTTCCAAACCACTTGGAAAGTGTTGAAAGCTCACCAAGGATTTGCTGTGAAGCACAGGCTGCTCTCTACTGATATACATAAATCTATCACAAGGGCACTGCTGACATCTCCTTTCATTCACCTAGCCCCTGTGTTTCTCTTCCTTTTGGAGCTGGGGGAAGGAAGGTGCTCAGCACCACAGATGTCCCACCCTGGGCTTATCACCAAATCTGAGAAGGCAGAGAGCAGCCTCACCCCTTGCTGAAGCTGACACTGACAGTGAGCAGCATTTCAGAATGTAATTGCTGGCTCCTTGACAGTGATTGTAAAACACAGGGAAGTTCAGGGTGATAAATGTGTTCCCGGAGTGAAAGGGAAAATAAAGAGGCTGTAATGAGTCACTTGCCCCACCAGTGTGCTGAAGAGACCCAAGCCCTTCCCAAAAGGGACATCAGTAGACACCATGGCCCTGCTCCTGTTTTTGGGGCAAGAGGTTTTCCACTGTCTTGGAGGAGCAGGCAGGAGAGAGCAGGGCAGGTGATGCATGCTTGGGTGGCCCAAGAGGACAGGGAGGAGGTGATCTCTGGAACAAAATTAGCCCTGGTGAGGACTAAATCCATCAGCCAAAGGGGGAGTTGCTGTGCTGCTGCTTTGGTGGTTCTTCCCACCTGTAATTCTCAGCCAGGTTTTACTGTTGTCAGCAGGAGGTCTCTATGTCAGTCTGTCACTGGAGCCTGAGCCTGGCTCTCATGCTGGATTTGCACTAGCATGAAGAAAAGGCTCAACAGCTGGAGCTCCTTCCAACCTCTGCTTTCATCCTCCATTTTCCTAGGTGCAAGGAACTATCATTGTAGCTTCTTGCTTTCAAATCTTCGTTGGATTTTCTGGCCTGATCGGATTTCTGATGAGGTTCATCGGCCCCCTGACGATTGCCCCCACCATCACCTTGGTTGCACTACCTCTGTTTGAGTCAGCTGGAGATATGGCTGGGCAGCACTGGGGCATAGCATTCATGTAAGTCTCACATCTCTGTGGGAACACTGAGAGTACCCAAATCGCCTGCCTCTAAACCAAGTGTCACTGTCTGTAGCAGAACTCCTCTGGGTTCAAGGTTTATTTGTTGAGCACTGACATGTGCAAGGCAGCCATGTGGCATAGTCATTCTCCTCCAACCCCCAGAAGGCTAAAGCCCTCAGCAACAAAGCAAGACCCAAAAATGAGTTAAAAACCCTGATTTTTGTGAAAATCAGTTCATAGGTCAGTAGAGATACAAGCCTTTCCTGTGTGTGTGCAGTCTCTGTCACAGTTGTCTGTACACACCCATTATTTAAGTTGAAAAGACATTCCTAAAATGAAAAAGTTGAGCACTCAGAGTTAGGTATTCTGTGTTGAAATAGCTGCTGCTATATATGTCTTCACATGAGTGGGGGGAGTTGTTCTCTCCAGAGAGGGCCTGGGGGGCTCTGGGAAGGTCTATTTGCACATGTAGCTTTGCAGCGGTGAGTGCTCTTGCAGGGACATTTGTGTGCCTGCCCTTGTGCGCGAATTTAGACTGCAGCAGAATTGGTATTTCAGAAATTAATTAAAAAAGGAGAAATGCCACTGTGGGGTTGCCTTGCAGACTTGGCACCTTCAGCTCCCTAATGTAGACTTCAGCATGGGATAGCATGCAACAGGAGTAGGCTGTTGACTTCTCTGTAGGATCCCAATATTTCCTGGTGCTGGTCCTGGAGACTTGAGACACAGGCTTGACTGTAGCCCTTGGAAGACAGCACATTGTTGGGAGGACATGCTCCAGTATGCTTCTCCCCTTGTCTCTTCCCTGCACCTGCCCTCCCAGACCCCAAAAGCCACCTCTCTTTTCCACCCCCAGTTCCTCACCTATCTGGTCTCTTCCCCCAGCAACCTATAAAATTCCAAACCCTGCTCAAAACTTAGCTGTCTTTCCACCATTGTTTCTCCCATCATATCCCTGGCTTGTTGTTCTGTTCTCCAGCTCTGGTGATTTGTCCTAACCCCTTTGCTTAGCTAGTGTGAATTTGCCTCTTCAAACTGTATGTCCTTGCCTGGACTATCTCCTTTCTCTGCTGCTCTTCTCCAGCCACTAGCTCCTAAGCTCAGACTCACACTTGACTCTTTGCCCAACTGTGCCACTCCATTAATGGGGTGCCAGTCCTTCAGCCTGTGTCCCTACTCTCAGCCCAAGTCACCTTTTCTGTCCTGTCCTTTTGTGTCCCGTCTTCTACCCATGATAATCCAAATCCTTTCTTTCCTGACTCAGACACCTTAGCCCCAGCCTGATCATTGTGCTTTGAGCCGTCCCAGATGTGTCCTCTTTTGCTGCCTTCTCCCTACTCTGTGGATGTCATTAGTGAAAGAGGGAGAGCAGGGATGGAGAAAGAGGAAGACAGGAGCCCTGTGGTCTCAGGCCTGTGTTCAGCCCCACCACATTCCAGAGTTCTTGTGATGGAAGATCCCCATTGTTGCCACAAGAAACTTCTCTAGTGTGTGGTGATTTACTGAACATACAGTTAATCACTGGGCAAGGCCTGGACATACTCAGAAGGCTCAGAATCTTTATGGTCTGCAAATGTGAAAGCCTGAGGTGTTTCTGTGACTGCTTGGGACCTGGAGTCATTGTTGCAGACTGAGCATACCTGAGCAGATTTTTGTGAGAAACATCAATATCCTTTGCCCCAAAGAACAAGTTCTACTAAATCTGAAATTTCTGCTCCAGGTCATAGGGAGACCGTGTTACTGCTCAAGGCAAAATGACCTTTTCCATGCAGGCTATATGCTATGTCTATTTTCCGAACATCAATCTTTGAAATAGGTTTGATATATATTTTTCCAAAAATATTTGGCCTGAGGCAGATGTTTCCCATGGAATTTTTCATCCTGAATGGGTAAAGTTAGGTAGAACTATAAGCAACTGAAAATAGAGTTTGTTACTAGAATGTGTCAGGCAGGCAACCTGAATAATAAGCAGTGATACCTCCCTGAGACAAATGAGGGTTCTGCAGTGAGCTGTAAGGCTGCTGAGCACCTTTGTTCAAGCAAATGCACAAAATGTGTGCTCACACAGTCTGCCTGGGCTCTGCAGCATTGGAAACCACGAATGGGAACCAGTTCCTCCTCAGACTTTCTGCCTCCAGCCATCCAGTGCTTTGAATTCTGATGGATAGATAACCTCTGGCTGTATGTTGTGGAGTATCTTTGCAGAGAACTGAGGATAGCATTTTCTTTGCACTGTTGGAATTCTGCCTGTCCCTGAATATTGCACCTACAGTTCACCTTTTCACACGTGGAAAACTACCAGTGCACCATCAGTGCACTTCATCAGGTGCAATTGGTTTCTCACCAAATCCTATCCAGTTGAATTCACTCAACGTACAAAATTTAGACTTGTTATAAAATAATGAGGAGCCCTTCAGAGGCCTGGCTAACACAGCAGATGTCCATGGTCTTCTACCAGCTCAGCAACTGAAGTGGGATGTCCAGTCCCTGCCCTCTCTCCATATATGGTAGCCTCCAGCTTCATCTGGTTGGCCTTTCTGGGTGAAAGGCATGGGGGACAGGCTGTGAGTGCTCCCTGATGTGCTGCTGTTCACAGATGTGCCCTACACAAAGGATGGGAGAGGAGCTGCACCTGCAGTTACTTCCACCAGCACGAGCCCCAAGTGCTGCTGGGGGCACACGGGAGCACCCTTGCCTTGGAGGGCCCCTCCATCATGCAGCCCTCGCCGACACAGGGCCATTCTCTCCCCTTCTCAGCTGGCTGGGAGGGCTCTGTGGGCACCACGTACAGCCCCACAGTCCCACCATGTTTTTCTCTTTTGAAACAGGGATTTGCATAGCCAAACCAAATCCTCTTCTTTTGCTCTTTGCCACAGGATCTTTTTGCCCCTTGAAAAGCAGCATAGGTAAACCTAAAATCAGGAAACAATAAATCTTGTATTTCTAGTATATCTGAATTACACAGGCAGGACCTGAACCTTGCATGTCTCTCAGGTCTTTCTTTTACTTAGGAGTCATTTTCAACCTTTCTGCAACTGTGTCATACTCACTGATGCACTCCTGGGGGTGTCAGTCTTGAAATAATAAGGAGAAAAGAGATAATTGCAAATGTGCAGGAGCTATGAGTAGATTATGATGGAAAATTCATTCCACCTCTGGCTTGGTGAGGTGGGGAGCCTCCCTCTGCTGCTGAGAGCCTGTTTTTATGGGTCTTCTGGGTTCCTGGGTTCTTGGGTAGCAGGCCTTCACTTAATGTGGGGACAGGTGGGCAGCTGGCCACCCACTTTGTTTATGCATGTATATGTGTATTTTCCCTCTTTCTAGGACTATTTTTTTCATAGTTCTGTTCTCTCAGTACCTGAAAAATGTCACTGTGCTACTGCCATCTTACCAGAGAGGCAAGAAGTTCCACTTCTCTCCAGTCTACCTCTTCCAGATCTTCCCGGTATGTCAGGGTTCCTGGATACCAGGGGATTGTGACGGGGGACTGGCCTCACCCACCCCGGGCTGCCTGGGCTCTTTCCACTCGTGTCCAGACGAGTTAGCACTTCCCAGCCGAGCCTGGGTGGCAAGAGGCAGAGGGGAAAAGGTTCCCCATGGCCCTGATCATTGGGAGGGAGGGAGAGAAGAAGGGAGGGCCACCAGGAGCCCCTGCTGCCTCCTTTGCTTCCATTCCGTGTGCAGAGAAAAGGGCCGGGCAGGGAGACACTTTGCCAACCCCAGCCGTGCTGAAGATGCAGCCTTACCCTAACCAGACCCCACTGGTGCTTGTGATGGGCAGGTGCTGCTGGGGCTCTCCCTGAGCTGGCTGCTCTGCTACGCGCTGACAGTGACCAGCGTCCTCCCTGCTGCCCCCACTGCCTACGGCCACCTGGCCCGGACAGACACCCGTGGGGACGTTCTGTCACAGGCTCCCTGGTTTCGGCTGCCTTACCCAGGTACCACTGCCTCCCCTTCCCCATCCTGCCTGCTCCTGCTTGCACCTCCACTTATGACTTACCAGGGGGAGATGAAATGTCAAAAATCAGGCAAACACCCACGGGCATTCCTGCTGTTCCTCTTCTCCCGCGGCAGATTCAGGGCAAATGTGCCGCGCACACCTGAGCCGAGCTCTTTACTTGCAGGCCAGTGGGGAACGCCAACGGTGAGCCTGGCCGGGATCTTTGGCATCTTAGCCGGGGTGATTTCCTCCATGCTGGAGTCCGTGGGTGATTACTACGCCTGTGCCCGCCTGTGCGGGGCCCCGCCGCCGCCCAAGCACGCCATCAGCCGCGGGATCGGGATGGAGGGCATCGGCTGCCTCCTGGCTGGGGCCTGGGGCACGGGCAGCGGCACCACGTCCTACAGCGAGAACGTGGGGGCCCTGGGCATCACCAAGGTGAGCCTCGCTGCACCAGGTGGCTGTGGTGGTGTGTACAGGACAGTGGTGCACGTGAGTGTGTGCTGGGCCTGAGAGCGATCTCAGCCCACCTCCGGAAAGGCACGCGGGAAAACTGCCCTGGCACACTGGTGACCAGCTCAACAGCACTATGAATGACTTAACAGAGGTGGGCAATGCTTCCCTTTCTCTGCATCTGGTCTGCATAGGGAATTAGTGCACTCACTCGTGGCACCTGGCCTAGGTGAGGTTGAAGAGAGCATGCTACATCTGAGCTAACCTGGGGAGAGGGAGAGAAGAGAAAGTGAAAGGGAGAATATTTAATAGGGCTTCAAATTCCACAACTTTTATAACCCAAGAGTGTCAATCGTGAAAGATAGACTATTTATTTGGGGTTATAAAACATAGCAAAGGTTTGCGTTTTTATGTCTCTATAAAGTTTTGGGAGTCCCTCGAGTATATTAATTGCTCTTCTAAGGGAGAGAAATTTCCAGAGATAAGCTTGAAAATCAGATCATAGATTTTCACTAAGCTTTGTAGCCAGAGGATAGGCTGATAGACATCTAGCTGCTAACTGGACAACATTTTCAAATCATTGCCAAATAAGCAATGTCATGCCAGAAGAGCTGTGAGTCAGTAAATAAATGTAGAATTTAACTTACAGCTTCCAGTCTATAATGTTGCTTATTTCACTAGATTTTATAAATCTCACTCACAGTAAACATTTTTCTCAGATTGTGGTGTTAGTGTCTGACTGAGGTGGCTGCCGCAAGCACCAAGGACTGTCTGGATGTCTGCATGGAGTCCAGTTTAGCCTGTCACCACTTGTGCCTTGTCACTAGGAAGTCTGTGTATACTAACCATCTACCTGAGCCAAGTCTTTCCTGACTTGTGATGCACTGTGTTTATGGGATGCTGCCCAGATTCATAATTACCAGATTATAGGACATGTATTCTCACAATGTACACTAAGTCCTCCAGGTGGACATGCCATCCTTGCTGATTCAGGAGAGATATTTCCCTTGGATCCCACCTCTGCTCACTCTGTCCACACTTAAAAGAGCTGAACATGAATGTAATCTCAGTCAATTTAAATCAGTGTGAACACTCTGGTTGGGACATATGGGGGTGCTGAGAGCACAAGGCAGATTTAATTTCCTTTTTATGTGGGAAACATGTTTTTCTGTAACAAATGGAAACACAAGGGACTTGTTTCCTCTACTTAAACAGAGATGTCCAGCACCACCTGAGGAGTCTTTGGAGATCTCAGATACAAACAGGGCCTGACAGATAAGTCAAGGAGAAGCTGCTAGAAGCTGCCAAGATGCAACATCTTACATGGCACTTGGCAGCAATATTTAAACTGCTTGATCAAGCCCAGTATGCCAGTACTGAGCACTCCTTTCCAAGAAAAGGAGGATTTTAAAGAGAGATAAAGGCCTCGGAATTGCCACATATTGTGGAGAACCCTGCAGATTCTTCAACCTTAAGAAAGAGAACTGATTTTATTGTTTTCCTGACATAGTTGAAACAAACTCTAAACTAGTGGCTTTAGCACAATATGGTCACAGTTCTATCACTGGATTAGGTCTTTTGCCTTTAAAGCCAACTCCATATATATGGTAAGTCAACATTTCAGCAAACTGAGAATCTGAATCCTTGTTCTAATCCTGGAACAAATAGATCTGTTGGCTTTTATTAATTAACATTTAGATGGTAATAGTGTCCCAAGGTTTTAAGCCAAAGAATATAAAAAGCCCACCTGAAGGCAATGCATGATTTTGAAATTCCACACCAAATCTTAATTTATCTTTCACAATCAAGAAAGACTTAAAATATTTTAAAGGGACATGTTTAAGAAATACTTTAAAAGAGACACTACTAGTTAACTGAGAATGTTTTTGTTGAAAGCATTCACAAGAAGCCTGTCCTGTAATTAGACATTCTTCAGATATTTAAAAGGAGGGATTAAAATATTTAATTGAATTATAAAATGTTTGCAGAGGATTACAGAGTTTCCTTGACACAAATATTGTAAGTTTAGCATGATTGTTTAGGCAGTCCAAGTTTTGGTGTGAGCAAGGCCTATCTTGAATTGAAAGTTTAACAAATATTCCTGCTTTTCTTTTCACTTTCCACATAAATGTCTCTTTCAACCCTTTGTTTGGCAGATACTCTTTTTCTTTCCTAATCATATATGAAACAGTTACATATAGGTAATGGATCTGAATGAAGGGCATGGCTTGGTGCTTCATCCCATCTTTGTTGTAGTGCTCAACCAAGAAAAGGCCACCCTGCCTCTTTCTAGGAGAAAAAAATGATGAAAAAAATGGTTTTACTGGAGACAGATGGATAATGAGATAGGGACAGACCAAGAGACTTCCTTACTTCTTATTTCTTGACCATAGAAAGGATCTATCAGATCCCAGAGCTCAGGACGGATCAGCCATCCAGCTCTGGTCTCCAAAATCTTGGTCTCCAAGGAATGGAGGGGTAATTGTAGGACACCTCATTGAAGGCCACTTTTAGATGACAATCCAAACCCTGGTGGAAGGATTGTCCAGTGAATTGAGTGGGAGGTTGCAGTGCCAGGCTTGTATATATGCCAAGATATTTCTAGGCTAGAGCAAGAACAAGCAAGAACAAGTGGGGATTACTGTGCTTTTAATTTAACTTTTTAATTTCAGTTTAATAGCAAACTGCTGAAGTCCTGTCAGCAATAAGAGAGAGGATAACACTGAGTAAATAGGTATGGTGCTCTCAGAGTGCCTTTCATTGTAAATATTTGTGGTGCACAAATACTGATGCTTCCCATTCAGTGTCAGCATTCCAGCTCACCAGCAGCTGCATCCAAACCTGTTCCTGAACATGCCATGGAGTGCTAGGGCCAGAACTGCAACCCTGCCTGACAGGTTGGCACTGGAGCCTGCCACCCCTCACCTTTCTCTGTTGGTTGGTGCATGACTGCTTCCTCTTCCTCTTGCCCCAGGTAGGGAGTCGAATGGTGATCATTGCTGGTGCCTGTGCCATGCTCCTGAGCGGCATCTTTGGGAAAGTTGGGGCAATGCTTGCCAGCATTCCCATCCCTGTGATTGGAGGCATGTTCCTTGTGATGTTCGGAGTTATCGCGGCAGTGGGGATTTCCAATTTACAGGTAACAGCTGTGTGAGCACTGTTTCATCCCTGCTGAGGGGGACTTCATTTCATTGAAACAGAGAATATGCTGAGTCAAACTCCTGGCCCTGAGCAGACACCCCAAGAGTCACACCATGTGCCCAAGAACATTGTTCAAACACTTCTTGAACTCTGTCAGGCTGGTGCTGTGACCACTTTCCTGGGGAGCCTGTTCCACTGCCAAACCACCCTCTGGGTGAAAAGTTTTTTCCTAATATCCAACCTAAGCCTCCCCTGACTCAGCTTCATGGTGTTTGCTGTCACAGGTCATGAGAGTGAAGAGATCAGTACTTGCCCCTCCTCTTCCCCTCATGAGGAGGTTGCAGACTGCAGTGAGGTCTCTCCTCAGTTTCTTCCAGGGCAAGTGACCTCAGCCTCTCCTCATACAGCTTCCCCTCGAGGCCCTTCACCATCCTTGTGGCCCTCTTTTGGACACTCTCTAATAGCTTTATATCTTATATGTGGTGCCCAAAACTGCACACAGGACCTGCAGTTTCAAGTCTTACCAGACTGTGTCAGCCATAACCACAATGCAGCAAATGTAAACACTTATGTTGGCAATTCCTCAGATAAAGATAAGGGGCTGTACCCAGAGGTGCTAAATCACAGAGGGCTCCCTGGTTAGGGCAGGGCTGGCTGGCACTGGGGACTGCAGGATCATAAGTGCCCCAGCACCACCTGGGCTGGGTCCACTCCTGATTGCAGTGTTTGCCTCCCACCATGTCTCATGAACACAACAGTAATCCACAATTTTATACATGGTAATGTATGAAATTTCTCTGTGCAGTACACAGATATGAACTCCTCAAGAAATATCTTTATCTTTGGATTTTCTGTATTTGCTGGCCTCACAATTCCCAACTGGGCAAGCAAAAATAGTACGCTGCTGGAAACAGGTAAGAAGTGATATCAGAAGCATTTTGTGTAGTATAAAACTTAAGGAAAGGCTGATCCAGAGAAGTCTTTTTAAATAATTTTTCCTGATAAAACACTGAAACCTGTGCTTTGACTGTTTGTCTCTTTCTGTGAGGGCTGTTTTTGTCTTTTGCTCTGGTGCACAGCTCTGGGGCAGAAATCGCTGCTTTTGGTCAGTGACTGTACCTCAGCAGATTCTTCTTGGGCTAAGGATTGCAGAGCACTTCCTTGGGACACATTCCTGAGGTGGGGAAAGAGAGTACTCCAGGGCTGAATCTTGGTCAAGGTTCTTGATGAATGAGGCTTTCTTATGTGCTCCTACGCAATAAAATGCTGTACTTTCAAAACACAAGAGCGTACTCCTCTACTAAATTCCATCAAGTTCACTTCATTGAAATTTCCAGTTCTCCAACAGCTGGCTCTTCACTGTGTCTTGTGTGACTAATGTCTTCATCACAAAGGCCAGAGTGTCCTCTCTTAAAGTCTACATGGTGCACTGGGTGGGCTGATTAAAGAGCTGGGACCACAAACCACATGCTCTATAGATGCTCAGTGCCACTGGGCTTTGTTCATGGCCCTTAGCCCTCAAGGGGAAACATCACACCTGATGAATTTGTGGCGCAATCCCATGCTAAATATACTCGTATTTCTTTGGGAACTGAAGCTTTTGCTCCTATAGAAAACTGTTAGGTGTTATGTTGTGGAGGTACAGCATGTGTTTGGAGCAGAAGGTGGCTTTTTCTCAGACAGTGCTGTGATCTGCACTGTTAACAGGCGCTTAATGTATTTATGAGTCATCTCCTGCCCACTGTGGGCCTGTGAATAATCATATAGAATAAAACTGTAGGTCTGAAATTGGCTGTGAGATAATTTCCCTTCCACTGCCAAATCTTACTCTCTGCTTTGGGATTTGCAAGTCCAAGTAAGCATGCAGCTTGCAGCCTCTTGGCAGCGGGAATGTTGCTGATAAAACGTGTCTCCCTGCACCACTACCTAAAGCTTTATTTTTCTGCTAGGAATTATCCAGCTTGACCAAGTGATACTGGTGCTTCTCACCACTGGCATGTTTGTAGGTGGACTTCTGGGCTTTATCCTGGATAACACCATTCCAGGTAGGATTTGCTGAAATGAGCTGCTTGTTTATGCCTGTTGTAGGGTTTGTTCCCTGGTGTTTTTTGTCTTCATGACTCCTGTTCTATGGATAGGAGTAGTGCTAGCAACCATGAAACACCATGTGACTGCACTCCTCCCAGAGAGGGGTGAGGAACAGGAGACATCACTGAAATGGTCTCTGGCTGGAAAACAGCAGCTTATTAAAAATTAAATAATTTGTCAGGAATAACCCAGGCTGAGGAAAAGGTTTATTTGACAAATATGTCTTTCTGGGAAAAAGCCAGCCTAGAACCATGTTACTAGTTAAAAGGAGAGAGGAAAGCAGCTATAAGAAGTGGAAGGAGCCAACATGTGCCTCCCTAGGGGAGCTGCTAAAACTGAAGCTGAACTAAAGCCACAGCAGTGGAAACCAGTAGGAAGGGCTGGTGACCAAAGACAGACCACCTGCAGCTGGCCCTCACAGGTAGCAAAGAGCCTTGGATTTTCATTGAGCATGGGGAGGGAGAGCATAAGAATAGGAGAGGGAACCCTCCTTTCTGCTACAGAAAAAGAGCAGGAAGGAAGGACACTGTTAACCAAATTCTGTTACTGTCTGAGGCTTCTTGGAAAGCCAATCTCCCTGTGGCTCATAAATTTTCATGCAGCTTTCAGTCTTCAGCTCCTCTCGGCAGAATTTACAGGTGTGCTCACTCCCTTTCCTGAGAGGGACTTTGCTGCCACAGCAGTTACAGGCACTTAGGAATTCCTTTGGCTAGGGTAAATACCTGTGACTGACTAGTAATTGCAAGCTAAATGCACTCTGAAGTGCCTGGGCAGTTAACATCCAGCCTTGCTTTCCCAGCACTGTATGTGAACCTCCCCTTTGAACAGTTCTTGGATGCTCCACAGCAGGTGAAAACTTGTGTTGGTATACATGATTCCCAGGGAAAGCAGTGGAGAAGACTGCTTATCTGGAAGCTGTTGCAGGAAAAGGAGTATTGTCTGGAAGCTCATTAGTTACTATTTGTAAAGATCTTTGGAGCTAGAAGGGATTTGTACTTTGTTCTGTGTCTGCTGGGATCTGAGCAGTGGGTGTGAGGCACACAAGGCAGCCCTATGCTCAAACACCTACTGTCCTAAACACAACAATCTCCCTTTTGATGTTGCAGGAACGCAGGAGGAGCGGGGGCTCCTGGCATGGAAGCAAAGCCACGAGGGAGGGACGGAGAGCTCTCAGCTTGTTTCCAAGGTCTATGATCTTCCCTTTGGCATAGGCACCAAATACTGCAATGTCTCTTGGTTTCGCTATCTCCCTGCTTGCCCCAAAAGACTTTCTCCTGACAAGAGAATGGATGAACTGAAGGCTGTTGGACAGAAAAACAGTGTTAAAGCAAGCTTAGAAAGAAACTCTGAGATTGGTGTTGATACAAGGATATAAGCACCTGGCCTGCAAGTGAACTCATCTCAGAAGCAGAAGTCTGAAACTGTGTCTGCAGCCTCCATCATCTGAGCATGAGCTGGCAGCTGTTAGAGGGGGGAACAGGAGAAGGATAATGTCCTCCTCTTCCCAGCTCTGCCCACTGTACCACCGGTGACCTTGAGAAAGTCAATTTTTCTTTTCCTGCCTGCCCACTTCTAGGAAGAGCCTAATCTCTCTTCAGGGAACACCAAAGCCCAAGAAATGCCTAGGAAAGATGTTCTGTTTCCTTCCTTGCACTGACCCTTGGACACCCTAAGGAGCAGCTGTTCAGCTGAAACAGAGGGCTTCCTGTCCCCTGAGCTGGCAGCTCAAGGAGCCAATGGAGAAGGCATCCCTGATGTGGGCCCTGTGCCACTCTCAGGCATCCCTTGGATTGAGGTTAATCCCCAGTACCTTAAAGCATTACTCACATTACGGCAACACTCACCTCTCACCTTGTGTTTTATACCTCATCCTGGCCAAGGGGAAGGAGCAGGCACCTCTAGGTCATGATTCATCTCATTCCATATTCCCATAATTTAGTCAGCCAAATTAATGTTGTTGTAAGAGAGGCATTTCAAGTTAATGGGATGGATTTTTTTTCTGAACCTGTCTCTTCTGCCTTAGACCACAAAAGGACTCTAGAGACCTTACTTAGGTTCTTGTCCTAACAGAAAAACCCAGCTTCCCTGAAATGTATCCCACCTGGAGTTCTGGGAGGAGTCTCAGGTGAGCTAGTTTCCTGTAGGGCACCCAACCCTACAAAGATGAAGGAATTCTCATCAAATGTAAAGGAGAAAACACTTCTCACAATCTTACGCATCCCTATGCTACTGCTGTGTCCTGTGTACCCTTGCTGTACCTGTTTGGTCTGGTGGGGTGACAAGCACTCCTCTGGAAAACAGGTGTGCAGATTATTGCTCCTATTCCCTCTTAGCAGAAACAGCCTCAATCTGTATGCCACATGTAGTGTGATCACACGTGGTCCTGGTTTCTGGTGGTGTGTTGTAACATTGCTGTAGCATAAGCTTGTGTTTCCTTCATTGAGATTTATACTTCTTTTTTTGTAAGTATAATAAATAAAATGTACACTGTAATGGTATCTCTCAGGGTGGTTGTTGTAGTGAGTGGCAGGTGGTATTCAAGGAACCACAGAGTAATTTAGGTTGGAAGGGACCTCTGGAGGTCATCTGGGCCAGCCCCTGGTCAGAGATGGTCCTGTTAGGCCAGGTTGCAGAGAACTGTGTCCCTCTGAGCTGTGGATGGAGAGCCATGGCTTTTTTGGGGCAGCCTCTTCCAGGTCTGCCCACCCCCATGGTGTAAAGTGTTTTTCCTTGTGTCTAACTGGAATTCCTAATGCTTCACCTCTTGTCTGTTGCCTCTTGTCCTTTCACTGTTCTTCTCTGAGAAGAATTTAACTCTGCTGTTCTGTATCCTCCATTGGACAACTGAAGGCCAAGATACGATGGCCCTTTTGCTGTCTTGTCTCAAGATAGAACAAAACTGGTGGGTTTCTATGACAGACACATTGCACCCTTAGTTCTTTGGTCCCATACCACAGCTGTAGTGGTAGGTGGCTTGTTCATTGGTAAGGGATATACTGAGGTTTTTGCTTTGTGTGGGAATGAAGCCTGAATAGATCAGTTGTGTGTTTGGATCTTAAAGGAAGAAACATTATGGTATAAATATTTTGGTGTTACAGGCAGATTGGAATGCCTCTATTGATGATTGTGGCTGTTACGTCTTTGAGAGAAAAACAAAAAATTATTTGTAGTTGAAGTATATCTGACCCTGCCTCCACCATCAAAGATTTTAGATAGGACCAGTCCCAGGCATCTCAGCTACGGTATCTTCATCATCCCCAACCTTGACTATGTCTCTAAATCCATTTAGAGCCAGCCTATGCTCCCAGGCTTCTCATACAAGTCACACCAATAGCTCCATGGAGACTACAGCCATATCCTTTCCCTACTCCTCATAAGACATGTTAGGATGCTGGCAAGTGCCAGAGGTTTACATTTGCTTTAGCTCTGTTAAAAAAAAAAAATGGCACAGATTTACTATAGAAAATAATCTAGAACTGGCTTTTTGTTCCCCACTCCAAGGCTGGAGAACATTGCTCATCTGTTACGCTGTCACCTTGCACTCCCAGCCTGCTGTGTGTCACCATCTCGTATTTGGCTTGCAAGGCCCCTAGAGTGGAGCTGGGCATGACTTTACAGATCCTGGCATGAGGGGTCTCAGTTCCCAGAGGAAGCTTCTTGCCCAACACATCCTATGGCTCTGGAGGCACAGACAGCTGTGGGGGGAGGCATGCTGGTCTGGGGCAGCTGTGTCTGCTGTTGCTAAGGCTTAGAAGGCAGATTTTCCAAAGTTGTTTACATCCCTGTGTCCATCTCAGGCTCCTAAATGCCCTTTAAAATTCCCCCTTTGATATGTTATCTATTTATTAAATATCCTTTTATTTGCCTCAGGGGAACAATTCCAAATTTTAAAATTATATAGGCAGGGGTTAGACTGCAGGGCCACCACTTCTCCCAGCTGCATGTGGCCACTTGAGATTTGGAAACAGCTTTGGCTTTGCTCTGCAGCAACACAGTTTCTGTTTACTTGCTACTTAATGAGAAAATGAAAATCAGAGGATCCTCAAGCATAAAACTGAACACTTGAGGGCTATTCCAGATTGCTTGGAGGACAGCCAGCTACCTGTGTGCAGCAAGACTTACTGAAGTCAGCCAGGTGTCGGTCACTCTGCTTATGGCTTCGCAGAGGCAGACAGCTAATTGGTAAGTCCAGATGTTCCAGCTGTTCTGGTGAGACATGGTGATGGGGATTTGCTTGTACCTAGGTGCACTGGCACTAGAACAGCTAATCAGAGGCTCATTTTCATACCTTTGTCACAAGAAGATGTGACCTGAGCACTAGAATTGCCTTTTGTAAGGCTCACTGTGCTGTAAAGTTAGAGGCCGGCAGCACAGCTGTCATGTACTGAGTCCTGTTCAGCTTGGTCTGCTCAAACCCCTACCATGGCTGCACTGTCCATGTGCATGGATGTGTCCATGTTTCCCACTGCTCCATCCATGCTGCCTTTCTGCCTCCAACCCCTTTCCACTGCACTGCCCCAGTAGCCTGCTAGCCTACATATTTCCAGATTTTTTCATGAAATATTTTCATCAGAACAACCACTGAGCACTGCTCAGTGTGGGACCTGTGCACACCTAACAGTCACATGCTCAGGAATTAAGGCTGCTTCCCTGCCAAGGCAGAGCAGACCTCAAACACACACCAGTGCAGAACAGCCATTGTCCATGTAAAGTTGGCTCTGCAGGAGAGGAAACCCTGTTCCTGTGGTACTTGCAGGCCTGCACTCTTGTGAACTATGATCATAGAGGAGGAACCAAAGTAACATGTTCTTCATCTTCTCCTTAATGTCATTACAATGCTTCTAGCCTCAAAGCAATGCCAGCACGTATAAATGAAGCACACTGGAAAGGCTGGGGAATGGTACGGCTGCACCCTGGAGAACTCTGAAGAGCTCTTAAACCCAAACAGGACCTCTGCACCCCCACTTTCAAACACAGCAGCCTGGCAAACATTCATCTGGGGGTGCTACCACAGCCTCAACCACGGAAAGAGCTCTGTAGTGTTTATTCTTCCCTTGTACTTCAGTACTCAGCTCCACGTGTTTTTGCCTGAATGTATCATGCTTTTATGCACCAAGGCAATGATGTGCCACAGTCCAGGCCTCTTGGATTCAGTCTAAAAGCTGACTGCTGAAGATAGATACCTAGGCATGCCAGCTCTAGTTTAGGTTTTAAAATAAAACTTCCATCCTTTCTGTTTGTGATGGCTGGTAGCATGACCTCAACATACCCACTATCAGAGCACAGTTTGTTCAAGTCTGCAGAGAGGCTTTAATGATAACTCAGAGATGTGAAGGACTTTATTCAATTTCACAGCACTTTTAATTCCAAGACACTATCTGAGCAGCACTATTCGTCCAAGAATTAGATGTGGAAGAGGAGCACAGGACTGATCACTCGAGTCCTATTCACAAAAGTAAATAATCCAAATGTATTACTGTGCCTGCACTTTTCTGGTTGACAAGGGAGTGGGTGCTCACTGCTGCTGTCTTCATAAGGAGACTGAAGAGCCTCATCCCGCTCTCTGTGAGGAAATCCCTCTTTCCTTGTCAGCCCAAGATGAAAAATTGCACCAGAAAAGTAATCACTGCCAGGAGGTGTTTTTTGCAGGTTGCAGTTTGAGATCTGCATCCTATGGGAGTGTGCAGACTGCCACTGGTCTGGCGTCTCTGCTGCTCTTCTCACAGCTTATGCTAGGCAAGGTCACTTAACTGTACATGACCTAGTTTCTTTGTGAAATGAGGCTAAACATTAAATAGCAATGGGTACAAACATTTATTAATAAATATCTAAGACTTTCAAAACCTTTGAAAAGTATAAATTACTCAACTGATATATCAAGAAGCAGTAATGAGGGAAGGAGAAGTCAATGGTAACAAACCAACACAGTTGTCTCCACATTCTGCTTAGAGAGGTAGCTCACTGAAAGAGGTGAAGCTTCCTCGTGTGCCTGGCAGTGCTTGACAAAACATTAGTGGAGATACTGTTTAGAAATCTTCATCATCGAAGGTCTCAGTGCACCGCAGCATCACAGTCTCATGATCATAGTGAAGATCTTCTTCCTGAAAGCCCCCCCAAAGTCAAGCAGGATTAGAAACCAGAGGAGTTCATTGAATTTCAAATACGCAGTGAGTTGGTCAAGAGTTGATGTGCCAGCAAATGCACCATGAGCCCTCCCTCCTCTCTGAATCAACCACCGGCACTTGATAAGTGCCTGAAGTACCTGATGAAGAATTTTCTGCCAGTTTCCTTCTAAAACCACAGGGCTCCACCCTGTGTCTATTTACATCATCTAGACAGCTGTTACTGACTGTGGTAGCAAGTATGTCACATAACAGGCTATGAAGGTATGGGAGCTTCCTCGAGGCCTTAACTTCTACCAACTTCAGGCTTTGCTCCACTTTTAGCAACAGAAGGAAACGGTCATCTCTTTCACCAGTTTACAGAGAGTAAGTGGCTCTTGAGAAATTGAAGTCTGGAAGGTAAAAGTGTTCGTGCCTGCAGTCCATCTAGGCTACCTTCTGCATCGATGCAAGACTCTTCAGTGAAATACTGCTTTTAAAAATAGACGCTGTTTAAAAATGTATTGCTTAAGGAGCACTAAATACCACTTGCTTGTCAAGTGACTCATCTAAAATCCATAATTTCAAAAGAAAGTGGGCCTTTGAAGACACAAAGGTGCTCAGCACTTTTTAGAAAAAAACCCCACTGGGTTTCATTGAGGTAAAACCTTTGGATCTCAGTCTAAATTAATTCTTTACTGCCTTTGCTGCTAAGCTTCTCTTATGATGTGACCTTAAGACAACAGCTCTTGAAAAATAACAAGATCGCTTAACTAAGCTCATGCTCAGAAATATTTATCATGTACCATAGCATGCTCCTGTTCTCGTTTTGGGGTCACTGCCCTTTTAAGAGTGCTCCCTTTCCTTGTCCAAATAATTTCCCCCCTCCTCTTGTGTGAGTTTACTGAAGCTTTTTATTCCAGTGGGGGGCATGCCTTTGGCAGCCTTGAGAGCCAGGAAGAGGAGCTGTGCTCAGTAGCTCTGTGACTATGAAACAGTGACCATCCACAATCCAACAGCAGTAGTTGTAGTTTGTACCTGGACAGTTAACCAGAAATGACAGAACATGGCACTGGCACAAATGACCAGCAATGAAATCCATCACCTCATCAGCTCTGCAGATTAAAGGAGACCATGGGCTGCCTTTTGTATTTCAGTCAGGGTGCACATCACATGCCTTACCTTGGTACTTACTGTACTTGCTACCCACCTCTGTATCTTCTACAAGGTGTGTGCACAGTGTCCTGGGACACTGCTTTATCCTTGGGAAATTTATCCCAGCACTGCCCAAACTCCTGTGCTTGCATAGCACCCACACAGGTACCATGTCAAGGGAAGGGGAATGGTCTGCAGAGGTTCAGTCATACCCATAAGGTAAGCAGGACGGGTTCCTTTCCCTGTCAAGTCCAGGAGTCTCTGATGCTCTGAGCAGCCCAATTTCTGGGATAAGGTGAGTAGCCTATACTGATCTCTCTGCTGCTGCCAGAGTTGGTGTGTTTCAAGCTAGCTGGAACATCTTCTATCCCTGCTCTGCAACCACTTTCATAACTGTCTCAATCTGTTTGCTTTGAGACGGATCCAAATTTCTGCTCTCAAAACAAAAAATATCTTGTCAGTCATATTTTCTTTTTTCTTTTTTTTTTGCCTCTTGGCAGCACTGTCTAAATGTGCTGTAGTGCACTCTAAATCAAAACAGATTGTGACCTTCACATTATCTAGGCTGGGTGATTTCTGCTCAAACTCCCTTTTTATTGTCTTATCACAGACAACTAAAAGTTCCTGTGTAAAACAAACGTGTGCAGCTTTTTATTTCCTTTTGGATCCACACAGTTCAGTCAACTGCCAATCTGCAGTACTTTGGGTTCTTTTGCTGCCTGTCTTCTCATCACTGCCATTCTCCTAGTCTTGTTTCAAATGTGCCTCTTTAAACCTTGAGAGAGGCACTACCTCTTCCCATACCACCTCATCTGGGAGCTGTGAGATGGACTTGGGCTCACATATAACAAGACAGCCCCAGGCAGAAGGACAAGATGAGACCATGCCAGGCCTGACACTCACAAAAGAAATTTAAAACCAGAAAATGCTATATCTTGCCTAAAGCTTTTCTTTCTTTCTAGACCTGCTCAGTTCGTGGTCATTTACATAAACACAAGAAGAGCTCTGCTCTTTCATAGAACATAGCTATTCATAGACCAAAGGGTGGTGTAGATCAGTGCCTGGTCTCTTTCAACAGTCAGCAGGCAAAGTTTAGAAAAAAGTGCAAGAATTGGGCACACAGTGTGCTCAGTTTTACAATAAATGCTCCTACATTATAGCAAACTGTGCTGTGAGGTCCTCCTGTACTGGAAACTGAATCTGGACCTTCAGATTTAGTAATTACCCATGAATTGACGATCCTGGAGTATAAATATGGTAATTTGTACATGCAGTATCTTTAATATGTTGTTTGTTAATTTTATTTAGTGCTTTCTAGTTCTTCTGGTATTAGACACAATGAGTAATCATTCTATGTACCAAATCCACACTATGTAGGAATAAAATGGTCTTGCAGTACCCCTCAGTCTTCTTTTGTAGGAAAGTCTTAACAGTTTCTATTTAATGCCTTTTCCTGTGCTTGCTGCCATTCTCTGCACCTCCTTTAGTGCTACTGTCTCCAAGATGGGGGAACCAAATGGCATGCAGCAGTCTCTATGTGATAGATTCAGTGGTGCAACACTAGTTTCTGCTTTGTTTTCTGTCACAACTACCCCTCACCACAAACCATCTATTTTCCTTCAAAGGAGCATCTGTTCAAGTACCAGAGACCAGGTAGGAGCTGGGAGCTAGGCAACAGAAACCAGCAAACCAGTGGCTGCTGTGGAGGTACCACTGACTCTAAACCAAACCAAGCCCGCTCTGCCTGAGGGGTATCTCCCTTTCGGTTCCTCACCCACAGGCAGGCTCTGAGCCGCCTCCTTCGCAAGGAGACAAGAAGGGGAGGATGAAAAGTGCAAGCACAAAGACTTCTGGCTCAGCAAACTTGCCACAGTAGGCTGAGGTTAAGAGGAAGCTCAGGAACTTATCATCAGCTCTTTCAAGAACATGAATATCCTGCTTCTAGGGCCTGCCAGTGGAGGGCTCAGGGCACAGAATCTGGCACCCAGACAAGCAGAAGGTGGTTCTACTGAGCTCAGAATGAAGCAGCTGGGGATTGATGGAGAACTGGAAAGTGAGCTTTACCTGCTCAGAAGAGATCACTCAAGCTTTTCCACACGGAACTTTCATCCAAATGATAATAATAATAAAAAAATTTAAATTCCTTATGTCATTTGCCATTTTGAATAATATTAAAAGCAGTATTCACTCACAGTTTGCCTCTGACAAAGGCAATCCTACTGGCCTTTTGGAATGACACATCTGAAATGATGAACCCCAAGTTCTTATTTGTTATCATTCTGGACAATATGATCAGAAGCATTGAATACAAAAATCCCTTTCTGACATTGCTCCTGAAATGCATTGCTCCTTCTTTAAGGAATCCTTTGGCAAGGCTTACCTGGCAAAACTGTGTATTAGCAAAGAAGAGGTGTTTTAGGAAGTCAGTGACCTGCTGATAGAGTCTCTGGTGATCCTCTGGATTTTCAGAAGTGCAGCTTGCAAATGCTGAACTGAAAATAGAATCAGATACTGTATTTAATTTCCTGTTCCCTTCTCCTTACTTTCTCTCCTCCATATTTTACTTATAAATTAAAAAAAAATCGAATTGTTTTTGAGATGGTTCTGATAAAAAAGAAAATAGCCAAGCAAGACAGGGAGGAGTGGTGATGGATGTATTGATGAGATATTGTTTGCCAAGTGCAAGGCAGATGTATAAGAACAAAGAACAGAAATACAAGCAACTGGTGTCACAACAAGGAGATCCGCTGATTCATGACAGCTACAGTAACACTGTTTTGGGGAAAAGTAAATATCCATTAAAACAGACAGCACCAATGGTTATTTGGGAGTGTACTTGGTAGGGTTGTTCAGAGGAACAGCTTTGACTTCTGTAAAGTTTTTGAGTGAATGCAGTAACTTGTGGTCATGTAATGACATGTTAGCTGTAACTGGCAGGTTTGTTCTCAGGTAACTGTGGCACAAAGCTAAGCTTTTCATTCTGGACCTCACCTCTGCATTCTTCCTGGGATTTTACAAAGTTCTGCCATCACACCTCTGTCCAGAGTTATAAGGTGCAGAACAACAGGCAAGGAAGAGAAAACAATAAAAGCTGACTATTGAAATACTAAGCTGATTTGGGACCTAAAACAGATTGTAAATATTATTGTAATATTCTGCTGTATTAAGAAATACTTAATCTTATTTTAAAAGCAAATGGAAATTATGACCTAAAAATATTATTTAATAAATAAATATTTGTTAAGCTTTTTCATCCATTCAAGTATATTCTGATTGACAGCCAAAACAACCTTATTTTAATTCATTTTATTCTGGAAGTGCAACCTGGAATGGTGGCAAAATGAAGAGAGTCACATTAAAGATCACTCTGAATGTTGAAAAGTAAGTGGAAAAGGGGATTAAAACCCCATAGATTAAAAACACTATTTGTAAAGAGAAACAATCCTAACAAAGACTAAGTAGAAAGAATACATAAAAGATGAATCACAATGTGATTTTCCTCTTGAGGAAAAAACCCTTTTATTTCTTTGGTCTACTGGGAAAACTCAAAGGCAGCGCCAGCTTTGTATCTGACATGTTCTCTTCCAGGTAACTTATCTTAACGGAAGACAAAAGAGGTGTTATTATTTAATGGGTCCTGTGTTTCTTTGGTGTTACTGTTCAGGTTAACCACACTTACACCTGATCACCTCCACGTGACTGAATTAGGGTACTTGAAAAAGACAAGGGAGAAAATGTTGACAAATTATAATTTCTGTCTCATTAAGTGAAAATACAGTTTACGATTAGCTGATTTATCCAGGAAATGCCTCTTGGTCCTGACAGGCCTGGTAAGTGACAGAGAGAAAAGGAAAACATTATGAGTATTGTAAATTGAAAAGACAGAAAGCTGTGCAGAGTGGCAAAGAAAATCAGAAGGACCCCAGTTATCCTGAAGTGATGGACTGCTCTTAATAAGTGATTCTTACTGATTCTGCTGTAAATGACCATTAGTCATTTCACTTTTTCACCTGAAAAGGAAGTATTATTGTAAGCACAATTGCTGGAGGCTGCTACTCTGACCATTTATTAAAAAAGAGAGCTGGGCTTTTGTCTTACTCCCTGGAGTACTTGCTGTGGAGTACTGAAGTGGGCTATTAAAGTATTGTTCTACCAAAAGAGGGGAGTTTGTAATTTACCTCTGGCTGGACATGCCCTGAGTCTTGCTTCTGTCAAGGAAACCAGCAGCAACATCAAACGCATCTTCAAACATCACCTAGCAGAGAAATCACTTCAGATGTCAACATATCCAGCCACCTAAAAGTTTTACCCAGGGCATAATTTTTAATAATGAAGTCTTTAAAAGCATGATATTCTTTCTTTACATTTAACAGGTATGTTTGCAGCTAGAGTAAACCAAGAGGTTTTGTGGAGACAGGAATAATGTGGAATAACTGTATTTCATGGCTAGAAACACAAGGTCAGTCCACTCCCTTAAGCCTGTGTTACAACCTCTAAGAATTAGACTTCACATTACATCTCCCAGAAAATCAGTAAAACCTATGAATTGTGTTGGTGCTTTAGAGACTTGACTGTGGACTGCTGCTTATGGCTGGAGATCTCAGCTGTACCAGCCAGTTTCTCCAAATTCCAGTTTACAAAGGAGTTTGGATGCTCCTTGTGCCAGACCACTGAACTCACTAAATGCAGCTCACACACTTTCTGTGCCAGAAAGTACCGTACATGGAACATTCCCATGACATTTCCTAAGGCAACGAGCAGGATGAGTTGTGTCCTGTGACTCAAAAAGAACTTGTCAATGCAATTTACTTATGTGCTAAAGGTAAACATCTGTCCCTTTCTTGCAGCTAATGAAATTACACATACCTCTTTGAGCAGCTAGTTCCTTCAGCAGTCAGTGCTCCAGGAACCATTTATAGACTTGGCTGTTCTTTAATCAATCTCTTATTAATAAATGCCCTGGTCTATTCAGTCACTGACTTATTGGCTCTGCAGAATTGCGTGGTACAGGCAGTCATTGGCCCTCCACAGCTGGAACTGGTCTAAAAATACTTTCTCTTTGCTACCAAGTGCTTTGATGAAGAAACCCCACCCAACCCAAAACACAGCAAGCCTTGGCAAACTAGGTATTCCTTCTGGATTTAGATCATCTGTGCTCTTTGGAGAGTTTGCAGAGCACAGTAACTATATAATTATTGTTCTTGCTTCCTGTCCCTGGAGCAAGGTATGAGCAAATTTAACTGTTACTAGGCACGGAAACTCCACAAGTCAGTGGAGACCAGCAGGATTACTACATTGCACTACTGTAGTTTGCTAGGTATCTTATCCTACCTTACTATCTTATCTTGCTAGGTATCTTACCAAGAGAAATTTTGGTGCAGACATTTACTCAAAGACTGCTTATTGTCTCCATGTATGCATTCATGAGGTCTTGAGAAAGCTTAGTTACAACTACTGTATGTTTGCAATCAAAAGCTGCAGAGCCAATTGGCTTCTGAAGGCTTGGCATTTCAGAGGCAGACTATGAATGTTGCTGAGCACTTACTTCCTCTGGCGTGCAGACTGAGGAACCACTGGCTTCCTCACTGTTACCTCCGCTGTCCCTCACACTACCTTCAGTGCAAGCAGGCTCTGGGAAAGCAGCCTTGGGATCCATGAGGAAATCTCTCTGGCTACAGTACTGCAAGATGCTGTCCCTGCTCTCTTCAGAAAGCTCTTGCCAGAGATGGGATATAGCTGTGGAGACCTCAGGAAGAGGCACCTCTCCAGTGCAAACAATTCCATGCTCTATCAGCAGGTCCACTGTGTGCTTATAAAAACACAGGTATCTGGAAGGAAAGGAAAGGGAGCATCTCTTAAGAGCAGGCTATGAGGCAGCCATCTACTGAAAATCAGCAGGACACTGGGGAGTGGCTCTGATCCATAACTACTTCACTGACTCTGCCTCCAAGACTTCATACAATTACTGAATGATGCCCAACACTGCTGAAGATTTCACCTACAAAAAGCAGGATCCAGCTTCAGCCTAAGCAGGACTGCCTCACAACAGAAGCTCCAGGCACTGCAGGTTGTACTGGTCGCACAGGCAAACCTCATTCTGGAATTTAATAATTTTTCAGTTACTTGCCTTTGTATCCTGAGCCTTTTGCACTGTAAGTCCCTTTTTATACATTTACTGGCATCACACTATGTTTTAAAGCCCTGGCTAAGGTCATATCCTGATGCACTAGGTACTGTACATGCAGACAGAAGGACCACTACCCTAGGTCTGGATGCTCTGATTTAAGCATGGATGCTCAATTTCCTGCATTTTACATCTAAGGAAACACATCCCTAGGACTGACTTCTATGCAGTCTGTAGTGAAACTGGTGGTGGAATGTAGGGCTCGTAATTTCAACCCAGTGGCTAAATCTCAGAACAAACCTGCTTCTTCTGTTAGCACTGTGTGGCACAGTGAATCAAGGATAATAACGCCTACTTCAGAAAGCAGCACTGAAGGTTATTTTACATTAATTAAATGCTTAGAGAGTCTCAGATGAAAATAAAAAGATCAAAGGAGTACAAACCAAGAGTTCTAAAAACAGCTGTCATTGTTACTATGTTTGGGCTCAAAATAATTCCTTGGAAGATGTACCAAATGAGCACATTTCCTGATTAGCTGAACAGTATTGCATGAGAAAGCAGCTCAAAAGAATTCATTCTTTTCTTTTTTATTTGTAAATATTTGCTCCAGCAAACCAATATTGAAAATATAATTTTGTAGGCAAGCATAAACCTGTTTAAACCCCAGTTTCCACACTCTGGAGTATTTTCCACCACTGCTGGAGACAAAATACCAAAACGGGAATAAGTGTTCTCATGTAAGGTATTGCACTCACTGAGGTTTCTGTATGTCCAGCTCCAAACAAAGGACCTGGAGTTTCTCAAGCAGAAGAACATGAATCACCACTAGACAGCTCTGTTAAAGAAATTAAGCTGGAAGCATGACTCAACTATTTCCTTCCCATATAGAAGGAAGCAACTACATCTTGCACTGGACAGAGTACTGTAAAGTCCTACCAGTGTAGCTCTTGCTGCTGGACATGGGAAAAAACCCCAGTCAGTTGAAGCTCAAAGCATTTCTGATGCTTCCCAAATAATGTGATTAAATGATCATCAAATGGCTGTTGCTTTTTTTTCTAAAGAGTCCCTTTCGTTTTATGCCTGTTATAAAAGGTAATTTTTTTGACAAGAATTAGTTATAAACCAAATGCAATCTGCCCTAGGACTATAGGGTAAGTGCCAGAGTCTACTCAGGCACTGGTCTACCTCATCAGTAAAGAACGTGAAAGTCAGGTGTTTATGGCTCTGTCGTGCAGTCTTTGATGAATCAGATTTTTCTAATCCTGAAAATCTTGGTTCAGCACATTTCAAGGTCTTCTAAACGACACCTTAACTACAGCCACCTCCAATTCTAACGGGAGCAAAAGCAGGAGCAGGAGTGGGAAGCTGGTGCCATCTGCTGGTCCAGCTGCACTCTCTTTTTGAGGAAAGACCCGACGATCCAAGGGCTTTTTAGAAATACACAGCAGTTCAAAGCAAAATAGAAGAAGGAAGTTTTTGGCTACGGCAGTGATGCCATGGAAGAGGATGCCAGCTGCAGCTCTGGATTCTCCTGCACTGCGTGTTCTTAACTCTGGAAAGGTTAGGGTCAAATTGACTGCTTGATGGGACAGAATAGATTACACATACGTCTATTTCTCGTATCTTTACAATCAAATAATTGTTTATCCTGTTGAAAATGCAGGATAGAACCTCTAAGTGCCTCCTAGTGTTGTCTGACAGGAAGGGAAAGAACATGGGAGCATAAAGTACTCAGTTTTAAGATATCAGTAACTGAAAAAAACCCAGTAATTTAACCATTACGACTTCTAACTAAAATACATGGACAAATGACATGAGAATGGTGGTCTTTGACTTTTAGGTCCTGCATCAGGCACTTAGGATCTAAAAGGGTTTACAGACTCACACTCACTAGCTCTAAGTGTAATACATGTGTAAGTATTTAGGTTCCCCTCCTCCCCAGTGTTGCAGACATTTTTGCAGAATGCCTTTTGGTATCTTCCAGACAACCTCTGTTCTGCAGCCCAGAGGCTGAGGACTACAAGCTCTTCCTCGGTTGAATCCAGCCTTACCCTACTCTGATCCCACTAAAAAAGTAATCCAAGCTGTCAGGAAATAAGGGTCTGTTTCTGGAAGGGGCAACAGTGTTCAAGCTCCTCATAACAATGCCATTAGAGGAAGGATGAGCATCACTGTGGGGAAAAGAATGTGCCTACCTCTGGTTCCTGCACCTCCCTGGAACACATACAGTTAGACTCCTGACAAGTTCATTTGGTGCAGCAATTCTTACCCTCCTAAAATCTAGCCCCATTGCTGGGATACAGTGGTAAAGCATGGCAACACAGGGACTGACAACAAGAAAGAAATTTTCTTCTTTTTCTTAAGGGGTGAAAAATCCTCAGGGATCTACCAAGGCCTGAAAAGACTGCTACAACACTGAGAGTCCATTCATGTCCAAGCTGTGGGGACTTAGGAAGTGATCAGCTTCATCACCAGTAGGGCCAAAGTTGCTGGCACAAAGCTTCTGCAAGGCAGGTGCAGGCTCCAGCAGGGCTGCAGGGACAGCAGTGCCTGGATGCAGTGACAATGCAAACCTGAAGGCAATGTGGGGTGCACCTACCGGTCAAATTCCGCTAGATCTGGGGATAAAGTGTCTGAAAACTGGATCAATTCTGGCTTCCCATATTCTTCCAGTGTTTGTTTTTCACATTCTTGAAGCAAATACCAGACAGCAGAGTCACTTTCACTCACATCTTCTGAGGCTGATGTAGTGCTGGAAAGAACACAGGGGAAAAAAGCCACGTGAACAACTTCTTAACTGGATTAATAAGGCCCTTGTCATGGTCACTCCAAAGCCCAGAGCCATTCTTCCCAAGCCAGCTTTTTCCTCCTTCTTTTGCTCTGCAGGCAATGAGAAATCCTTGCCAGAGATCAGCTATATAGAAGGGAAAGAAAATACAAGCACTGACTGGAAAATAGACCAACAACACGCTTAGAATGCTTGTGCACTCAATGGGATTACAGCAGTCCAGGTGAAACCTCTTTATCCTCTCCTCATGATGAAAAACCTCTGCTTGGAAATATAGTAGCAATGACAAAGTTCAGAGATGCTGGGATGGAAGCAAGGTAAAGTATTATCATCTTTTCTTGACTGGTATAAGCCCTTACCTGCAACTGCCGAACTGCCTCCTGACATACTCCTCCCTGATTTCTTCCAAACTGGATGGGCTCCCATCCTCCAGACTGCAGCTCGCTGTTGTCAGCAGAAAGGTGACTGTCACATCAGTGGCCCTTTTGGCTTCTCTCTCACCCTCAGCCCCAACCAAACAGAATACTGCCAACAACTTGTTCTTCACAAGCCAGAGCTTGTCATTAGGCAAAAATGATGTGAAAGAAACACCTGTCTCTACTACAACATAACTAGCACTACTGGGAGGTTATGAACACTGAGGAACTTAGAATCAATGCCTTCTTCCTAAAATTGATTTGACAGAACTGATGGTGAAAACAACCAGCAAATCAAAGTCTAGGCACGCATTAGTCAATGCAGTATTTTTTGATTACCTTACAATGAATAAATTGCATGTAAAAAACCCTGACATCCAACCTGTGATTCACAAGCAGTATGAATTTTGCATACATGCAAGTACATACAAGGGGAAGTTTGCTTCAAACTTCCCTTGGCAAGCCTCACCGCTTGTTACACCTTCAGTTTTGCTGTCAAACTATTCTTTCTACCTGTGACTCACTTTTATGGGTTATTCAAGGATGTGGGTTCAGATGAGGTTGTTAATTTTAAGCACTGAGACTTCTAATAGATGCAAATTACTGGAGGTGCAAGTCACATGAATAGCAATTTTTTTTCTAGCTGCCAGGACTTTGGACACTTGAAGGGACAAAAAAATATGTTCAAAGCCTCTGTCCTATCAGCCCCTAGTCCCGCTGCCAGCGGAGGCAGTGGCCAGCAGCACTGCACAGAAGGCACGTTGAGGGCGTGAAGCCCCGCAGCAGGAGCTGCCACCGGTGCAGGAGGTACCTGCTGACCAGTGTGACCGAGGTGTCACAGGCTGTAACAGAGCAGGGCCCGCCAAGCTGAAAGAAAAAAAACTATAGCATCTCTTTTAACAATTTATATCAGAGTGCACTCTTTACCAGAGAGTTCCACTTCCTACCCTAGGAAATCCTTTTAGCTAACACCCCAGTGTGCTGTTGTGCAGTGTAAGCTCTCGCAGGGCTGGGTGCTGGTGACAGCTGTGACTCACACTGTGCCGTACTGCCGAGGCCAGGAGGAGAACACAGCTCCTGCAGGCTCCGAGTGGGAGCCGAAGGATCCAGCCTGGGCACCCATGCCAGCCCCACACCTGCCAGGGTGAAGCTGCCAAGGGGACTCAGCCCGAACAGCCTGCTGCCATGGGACTGCAGGAATTGCTTATTTCCTTCCTTCACCTAGGCTGGGGAGGGGGCAGGAAAGACTGAGAGTCAGAGGGGCATTTCTGAGATGCAGTGCTTAGTGGATTGACAGACTTTTCACCATCCCTTGCTTTTTGCTACAACTAAAGCCACAGCTGGCTGCAATGCTTTAATGGGCTCAGCTGTGTACCTCTGTCTCTACGTAACAAATACATAAAAACCAAGTCCAAGCTCTTTGTCCAAGCAAATACTTGCATACAGTTACCTTTCATCTTCAGCAAAGAACACAAGGTTTGCTCCAGCTTCTGGATAGATGTCTTAGCCTTACGCAAAACCTGATACTAAACATAAGAAGAAAACAGAACTGATTGTTCTCTGCTCTAATTAGATTCATGTTTTAACATGCCTTTGTTGCTTTTTGCACTTTTCCTTCATTTTCACCTTCAGTAATTTCCATGTCTCTATGAAAACAACTGTGCTGTTTCACTAGCTACCCTTATACATATGAAAAAGAGAAAGAATTAACAGGAGAGTAAACTTCAATGGAGAATATAAATATTTGGGTATACATTATGCAATACATACACAAACACCCAGTCACACAGACATTTGCTACTTAACTCCGATCTTTTTTCATCAGCAAATGGTCTTGTTTGGATCGTTCTCTTCTTGGAGCACGTCCAGAAATACCATGCTGTGAAGTCTTGTTGGATGCCTACCAACTTAAGGCATAAGATTTTACTAATGATTTCCCATGAGACTTTTGCTAGGAGAAGCCTTTGCCATGTTCTACATTGCTCTAACCCAGATTACAGCAGTGTAAAACATGGCAAAGGCTTCTCCTAGCAAAAGTCTGGATTAACAGGATTAATTTCAGTGCCGCACATCATTCCTTCATCATCTATACCAAGTACAACTGAAAACACATGGCCAATGCATTTAAACATACAGATATCCAAAATATTTTAAGACTTATGTGCATGGTGAGACCATCTATGTCTACCTTGCAGAGCTTTCATGCTGGATATTTTAGCCAGGCACCAAGTGCTAGGATTACAAGCAACCTTCTGTATTTAGGCTTTTTAAGATATTAAACTTCCTTCACCCCCTAGAGTCATGCCAGGAGCACATGACACTATGAAAAAGCAATTTCAAGAATTGGCATGTGAACACAGTCCCCTTAGACCAGGCAAAGGAAGTAGTTGTTTAGTCTCGGCTTCTGAGATCACACAGACTTCAGGTTAACTTGTATCTCGCTCAGAACATGGCAATCTGAACTCTTACCTCAGCCTACATGAGAGCTAAGGGACTCAGCAGGCACAAGCCACATGTAGTGGTATTTAGCATATTCAGGGGACAATTCCTGTCCTAAACAACCATTACCCCCTCTATTTTACAAACCGAAAACCTGAAGGTAACCAATGAACTAAACAAATCAGTGGCAGAATTGAGAAAAGACTCCTGATGTTTACTCCTCTGCCTCAAGCATGTTAATTTCAGTCTTTTCAGTAGTATTTTAAGCAAATTTCATCTTTATACACAATTTTGCTTAAATAGTTTCTTCCTTTAGTAGAGACCAAGAAACAGTACTGGTGCTTCTTTTTTTCCTGAACTTATTTTTCCAGTGTCTTGAAGACAAAGTACACCTCCTAAAGCTGAATGAATTATTCCTTTCCCTCTAGCTCCTTCTGTCCCTAAACTCACTGTTCTGATTTCAGAACAAAATGCTGTGACATCAGCTTCCTCATGGGATCCCTTGATTTGTTTCTAAAATACTAAAAAAGAAAATGCAAAGCTATAAAAATGCTGCAAAAAGCCTGTAAGAAAAGCAGAGATAAGGCACATGATAAACCCAAGACCCAGAAACTACAAACTGGACAACTCGTTTACACTGAGTTGGCAGCTTTAAAGCGATCTGGGAAAGGTGCATATAGTGAAATTACACACATACTGGCACCCATAAGGATATCGTGATCCTCCTCATAGACTGATCTAAAGCTGGTTAAATTGGAACATACTCATGTATTATAGCAATGCATAGAGAAATAGTCACTGTTCCGCACCTTTGAGGCACAGTTGTCTGACTGGGATAAAACTGTTCCCGGCAAGCTGCTGAAGAGTCTTGCCAGAGAAACCCAGTGGTGTGCCTGTGGCAAGTGCTGCTTTGCCATGCAGTGTTCTACCTCTTGCAGGCGTGTCAGGGGATTGAGACTCACTTTGGCATGTGTCTTCCTACAGTCTCCAGCTGTGTCTGTTGAAAGCTGCAATGCAACATTTATTTTTACTGAACAAATATGTAAGCGAAGAGAAAGAAATCTTACAGCCTGCATAGTGGACAGACAAAAATAAAAAAACCAGGCTGACTGACAAGAGCTTATCTTTCTGCAGAAAATCACGGAGTTTGAAATACTCTCTTTCCCTGAGATACCTGCCTGTTAAGTACTTACTGAAACCTAATTCACCACTAACAATTAACAGCAACCGAGCTGAAGCCAGCCACCTATCTCCTGCACCCTTCCCTACAATGATTTGATGTTTCATTTCCATGGAATATCCAGGGCTTGGCTTCACAAAGCACTGAGACTCCTCTGCTCCCACCGATGTTGCTAAAGGATAGGCTTCTTCACAACACTGATTTTTTTTTTTTCCCAATAAACTGTGACATTGGTGTGAGCAACGATACCAGACATACACTTGCACGAGAGGGCCAGATCCAGGTCCAGCCGGGCCTGCTGCAGCTGCCTCGCCGGCCCTACACAGCCTGAGGCGCCCGCCTGGAAAACCCTTCCCGGCCTTCCACTGGATTAATGCCCACTGCCTCGCTACCGACCGCAAGCACAGCCTAGAGGTAAGAGTGCCCGCCCCGGCTGCTCCTTCTGAGGTCGGGAGGGACAGGCCGGCAGGGAGAAGCCGTGAGGGACCGCGCCAGGAGCCTCTGGTCTCGCTCGGTCTGTCTGTCAATCCATGCGCACCGCCCAGACCCCGCCCCGGACCCCGCCCCGGCCGCCGCCGCGCCTCTGCCGCCCGCGCCAAGCAATACGAGCCGCACGTGGCGCAGGGCCAATCGGGGCGCAGCCGGCTCCCGGCGGTGGCCAATCAGAAGGCGGGAAAAACGCGGGCCAACAGGCCAGCGGAGTGGGGAGCGGGGCAGGGAAGAGGTGGGCGGGCAAGGCACGCTGGGAGCTGAAGTCCTCCTGGCGCCGGGTCGCGCCATCCCCGCCCCGCCCCGCCCGTGGGCGGGCGGAGCCGGCAGCGCCGCGGGGCCCCCATGGCGGCGGCAACGGAGCGCACGGACGAGCTGGTGCGGGAGTATCTGCTCTTCCGCGGCTTCACCGCCGCCCTGAAGCAGCTGGACGCCGAGATCAAGGCGGACCGGGAGAAGGGTTTCCGGGTGAGCGGCGGCTGCGTCCCCGTTCCCGCCGGGTGCTGGGCGCGGGTGCCCCCCGGGGAGGACGAGCTCCCCGGGCGGGCCGCGGGCTCCTCTCCGCTCTCCAGGGACTGGGCGAGGGGAGCGGGCTTGGCGGTGGAGGGAGCTCTCGGGGCCCCCGTCCTTCCCCGGGAGAGCGGCCGCCCCGGCCCCACTTGGCGGGGCTGTGCCGGGCTGGCCGCGGGGGCCTGGCCGGCCGCACAGGCGGGACCCCCGCATCCCCGAGCCGCCCGGCCCGCCCTGCCGCCGTTTCTGGCGGGGGGCTTTAGCCGGTTGAAGGCGCCCCTCCCGCTCGGCTCCGAGCGGCGTCAGCGCAGGACAGGGAGCTCCATCCCTCGGCTGCCTTCCGAGCCAGGGGCTGCAGTTCCCAGCAGCCCGCCCACGCCGCTGGTTACCCTGGCCGGCTGTGGACCCTGCGTCCGACCTGTGACCCACCAGCGGATTCTCGACTTCGAGTCGCGAAGAACGGAGGAGAGCGCGTATTGAGAGGGCAGCGGCAGGAAGACATTTCTTTGCCTGCGTGTTTTCTCGGTCATGAGATTTTTATCCAGCGGATTTATAGCTCCGCTCTTTAGTTTGTATGTCTTGAGTACCAGCTGCCTGGAGTAACGTGTGGAAACTGGCACAGAATTTGCCAGTCTCAAAAATACAGTTTCAGGCCTTTGTGTGAGCTTCATATTCCTGTAGCAACAGTTTTGGGTGCCGAATGTAGTGCTTTGAACAGTCAGATTTTTCTTTGACCAGCAATGCAAGCGCTACTTTCATCATTAATAAAGCATGTTGCTTTTCTTTTTTAAAACACCAGCACTTTGCTAATGTTTAGCGGTCAGCAAAGAGCTGACTTAATTGGAATTATTGTCCAAGAAGGGTCTGCTGGCGTCACAAACTTCAGTTTTCTATATCTGCAGGAAGCCACGGAGATAAAAGTTGGGTATGTCCTAAGATACTAACTGTTGAGGGGAGAACAAACCACATACTAAACAACCTCAGTTCAGTTTTATACAGAATGCAGTTTTTTCTTTTTTTGATGCCTGTCTTGGTCATCAGAAACCACTGAACAAGAAGATCTATTTCCACACCACCGTTCTGCCTTATTCATATTGCAGAAATGATTTCCAAAGAGACATAATGATAAAAAAAATCCCGTTGTAAAATTTTATGCCTGCCTTGTTAGTAGATGATGCTATTAAAATCAAGGTAATTCAAAGATTGCAGTAAAATGGAACTGACTTCCTCTTTCTGTTGGCTAAATACAGGGTTTTTTTTTTCTTTTAGTCTAAAAATAATACCTTTTTTCTCAAGTGCTGCACTTGAGTTTTCAACATTTAATCACATTATTACTTTTATTATCAACTGACTTTTAAAAGAGGTGGAAAGCTTTGCTTATTTGCAAAAAACCCTATCACTTGGGTTCAACAAAATGCGATATTTCTGTCAAAGTCTGTTTGGCTACGTTCTATCATGTTCCTTTTCCCTTCATTTGAAAAGTGGTGCAGAGTGGAAGAATGCTAATACAAAATATAGAGTGTTTCCAGGATTAGAAAATAGCTAATGCATGAGGATTGTATTGTACTACTGATGCAGTTAAAGCTTCTCAGCACTAAGTTACAGAAAGTCTTGTGCCTCAAGAGCCCTCACGTGACTGAAGTCCTCCCTGTTTTGCCCTCTTTAGGTGGATAAGATAGTGGACCAGCTGCAGCAGTTTGTTCAGAGCTACGATCTGGCTGCCCTGCGGGATTACTGGAGTTATCTGGACCGACGCCTTTTCAGCCGTTTGGAGGATGTCTATCGGCCAACAGTGAACAAACTCAAAACCAGCTTATTCCGATATTACCTTGTCCACGCTATTCAGGTAGTATTTGATTGTTTGGCTTCTATTTTATAAAGATCTTGGTCTCTGAAACCAATAAACTACCCGTGTGAGCCTCTGACAGGCCTGCTGGATAAGGAACAAGCAATTCATATGTCATGATCAGGAGTGTAGTAAGGAGTTTGATGCAGACTCACATGACAAGCTTGTGTAGGGAAGCTCGGGCAAGAGGGAAACATGGTTTTCTGGGAGCAAGATATTCACACTCCCGTAAAGACAGATTCCCATCAGAAAGGGTAGCAGTACTGCTAGCTCAGTCCTGCTCAGTTAACTTGGATACTGGCAGAGAACTTGTGAACTGGAACAGGGAAGTGTGGGAGAGAAAATGGATGTCTTTTTGCTTGCTTTGAATAGAAAAGAAAATAATGAACTTAAAATGGAGCAGAGATTTTTTTTCTGTTAAAACCTTGGAAAGTCAATGGAGTATATTTTCCCCTTGATTCTTCCTTCTTGATTCCATTCCCTGATGGAAGGTCTTTAATGATGGATGTTGGTGGAGGAGTCAAAATCTAATGCATCTTTCTAGAAGTGTGTTTTTTTCATGTTTTGTTTTGCTATGTGCTTACCCTGAGGTGTGACAATCTTGTCTGAGTAATGTGTCAGATAGAAACCTTTTCAGGCTGCATCTGCTGTAAACTTGAGTAATTTGAATTATACTTTGGTCCTGTATAAGAATGCTCATGTCTCATTGTGCTGGCTTAACTGAAAATCAGTGTGTTTGGTTTGTCTCGGCCTTCAAACAGGATTGTCGTGACTAGAAAGAGGGTTGGATTAAGTGCATTTGTGAGCTTCTCCTAATGTATTTAGGATTCTTTTGTTTCCTGATGAATCTGTAACTAACCACTTGTTGTGTCAGATGGTGAAAGCAGTTGTTATTGTGTTCATAACAAAAAGCAAATGTTCCTAGACCCAGTCTGGTGGCATTAATGGAAGTGTGAGCCCTGCTCTTCTTCCTGTGTTTCAGAATGGCCGCAATGACAAGGCACAAGAGTTTTTCCTCAAGCAGGCCTCCGAGCTCCAGAACCAGGCAGAGTGGAAGGATTGGTTTGTCCTGCCCTTCCTCCCTGCTCCAGACTCCAACCCCACCTTTGCCACCTATTTCTCGCGCCAGTGGGCAGATACGTTCATCGTGTCACTGCACAACTTCCTGAGCGTCTTATTTCAGTGCATGCATATCCTTTTTAGCAACTAATGGTTAAATCTCTCTTGCTCTGGTGTTATACTGTTAACAGTCATGCCAAGAATATAGTACTACAGAAATTCCTGCTTTCAGGTGATTTTTTACAGCCAAGACTTAATAGAAAGCTGGTGTTTATCAGAAGATGTTGGAATAGTTATTGCTCAATTATCTGATGGTATGCTGTATTCCCTGGGCACAAACAATCGTGGTCATTGCTGATGCTGAATCATCCCGATGCTAGTGACTGGAGATCTTGCGCACATCTTGTTCTGAAATGCTCTTACCCTTTGCTTGACATAGTACAAACAGGCATACAACCTTGGGCCATAGTCCATGACTGTACTGGCATCTTCTCTTAGATCCTTCTTTGGGTACATTATGTTCACAATATTGCCTAGTTACAACTCATTATAATAGAGCAGTTGATTGTTGGCAGAAATAAGTGTTTTGCCCCACACTACAGAGTTCTGTCTTACTTGTTTGTTGATGGGCAGGCTTATGCTGCAGCTGGAAAACAGCTCGTCTTGAACTGTTTCTTCAGTGTACAGTAAAGCAGTAACAGAACCTGTCTTGTCCTCCACTTCTGGCTCTAAAAATAAATAATCTAAAAATCCTTGCAAAGTCCACATGAAATAGTTTGTGCAACAGCAAAATAAATAGTTGACTTAAGTAGTTAAGATGTTGCTAATCTTCTGGTCATGCACATACTTTTGGCTAATTGTATGGACTAGGTGGCTGTCTTTTTACAGATAAACGGCCAGTATGGAGTGCTGGCTTTTAGAATTAAGCCAGGTGCACACAAGTTACTGCCTTGATTTTCTTTAACATTGCTTACCAGTTCCAGTCATACTGAACTTCGAAGCCGAATGTCTCAGGAGCAGTCTCATACAAGAAGAAAATGAATCGTTGCGGCATAAGGTCAGAACTGAGATCACTTTTTAGCTGCTGACTGATGCTGTGAGTTTTGTAAAATTGGTTCCATCTGTTCGAGAACATTGTAACTGTTCAGTTTGGGGCAGTTACTCAAAGGCAGATTCTTTAAGTGTTGTGTTTTATTTTGATTTATCTTCCAATTGTCTCCAGCAAACTTAAGGTTGAGATCATATTGTGAAATGTGTGTTTAGGGTATTCCCATCCCTCTGCTGGAGGTGACTGTCTCCCCTCCCTGTGCTGTCTGACAGGAGACTGAACACTATACAAACTCCTTTTCTGTTACACTGCAAAGCCAAAACAAGGTGAAACTAGTGGCAGGTTAAGGGTATATGTCATAGAATTGTAGAATGGGTTGGGTTGGAAGGGATATACAGCTGATTTTGTGAATAGTATTCAGTCACTTCCAGGTTTTAGCTGATAGAGCAATAGAAGCAATAGAAGTGGGCAGTAAATTCTGACAAAGAGACAGAAACTGTTACTTCTGAAATGACCACTTCACCATGTTTGATGTGCACTTAAAGCAATTTAGACCAACTAATGGAAATGTGAATGTCTATTTCCCAGTTCTAGATCTTACAGGAAACCATAAGAAGGGCCGATTGGTTTAGAGAAAATATTGCCCAGCTCCATGTCTTGTGTTTGACAGTGTCATCAGCAGATACTTAGTAGAGGGTGTAACATGGGTCAGTCACTTCCGAGTATAACTTCCTATTAGATTTATGAAATCTGCAGTTTAAGAACTTTCTAAACTACAGATCACATGTGGATGATCACATACAAGTAGGAAGGCTTATTCATGGAAGCAGAACTTTAATTTCACTTCCTCAGATATACCAAATAAAAGCTCTTTCTGTATAAATACCTCGGTAAAGTTTGTGCTTTGCCTCCTGTGTTGCAAAACATTGTTGTATGTTGTGCTTTCTGTTTTTGCTGTTTTAATAGCTGTTCAACACTATCCTAAAAAATGAAGTAAAATGGAATAATTGATTTCAAAAAAGAGGCAATTTGGGGGGAAAAATCCCAAAGGTGTGTCACTGTACTGTATGGAGTTAGTGGATCAGTCAGACATTGACAGGAGGGTTCTGCAAAGATGGTCAGTGAATAGGGGCAGCAGGATAAGAAACAGAAATTCTTGAATCAGAGCTCTTTTATTTCCTCCAATTTTGTATTCTTTACTTTTAGTCAAATTAAAGCTATGGTTTGTGTTTTGCATGTTAGTTGATATCATTTGCAGTCTGGATAAGAGTTTTCTGGCAAATCAACAGAGGTAAAACTAGACTTTCCCTTCTAGAGGACTACTCAGGTCAGAGGAGGAACCAGCTACTTACAGAATACAGGTTTTAAAAAAAGATGTGAATAAATACTGAATTTTGTGCTACCTGAAATTAAATACTGATTCTGTTTTATGCCGCTGGAACAATGCAAATACATAAATAGCAAGGTAGATTTCTAAAGCTCATTTTTCTTCCTGTATTTTCTTTCCTTAAATACAAGATAAAAAGAAAAAGAATTATATCTGAAAAACTAATGTACAGAAACGCCTGAGGAACTCTTTGTGTGAATAAGAATCACAGGCAAAAACCATGTCTGTTCCAGAAAGCTGCATCCTGAGGTTCCTCTCTGCTGAAGAGAAAAAGGGACAGTTTTCTTTCTCCGTAATGTGGAGATAAATCTCATTGTCGTACTTGGGAAGGAGTTGCACAGGGTATGGACCTGGATTTCAGGGTGACCTGGTTTCACTGACCTTGGTGCACCCTGCCAGTTCACCAAACCCTTGGCTGTGGGAAGAAGATTACCTTCTAGGCTCTGTGCCTGCATTGCCCTAGCCTCAAACTCTCGTCACAGAGAGGGACTGGTAAGCTCTGCCCTGCCCAGCTCTTGTTTCCCAGCACCACTAATGTCCCCACAGCTACAGCCTGGGGAGAGGAGTGAAGGGTTTTAAGTAGGCTCCAGTTTCATGTGTATGAAGTAGCGATTGTTTTGACTAATTGAACTGATGTGGTGCTCAGCCGGTCAGAGCAACTTTTTTCCTTCCCCACCCTTCCAGGGCTGTTGAAATAAAAGGAGTAAACAACTTCAGTGAGTGGGAAGGAGGTGAATCTCAGTGACCCTGTGTTCACTTGGCTCTTTTCTCGTGTTGTAGCTGTTTGCTCTGCAGGCTGAATCCTCCCGCGTGAAGAAAGAGGAACTGGAGGTGGAACAATCGGTTATGCATCACAAGTTGCCGGCGTATGTGGCCAACATGGATCGACTAGGGGACTCTGAACTGTGAGTGTCTGCAGGAGAAGAGCTGGGGACAGGCTTTGCTGCTTTTGTTAGTTCAGAGAGGTTCCTGAAGGGTCATTTCCTTGTCCCCTGCCCTGGGAGTCAATGCTGAAAGACATCCAAGCAGAAATTATGGTGACCTAAGTAGGTTTAATGGGATTAATGATAGGCATCTCTCCCATTATTTGGGAGGTTCTTGCAAACCAATGAGAGCCCAAACACACATGGAAGTGATTCTACTCTGCTCTCAGCATTGCTCCAAGGTGTTCTGGGCATCTAGCATGTTAGCAGTACAGTACCCTGCAGTATTGCTCGAATGAAGCGGATTGTCTCTTGATTCCAATTAACTGAGTGTCTGAAGTGCCATAGGCGAGTGCCCTATGTTGTTTTGTAGGTACTGTTACTGTATGACCCAAAGGGATTCTTGTTACACAGGGATGTTTTCTTGCTTTTGCAAAGTCAAGGGAAAAGGAGTTTCCTTTCTGTGAGGCTCAGTTATGCACAGAATTCCCCGTGAACTTGCTGCAGTTAAAAGTGCATTTTATGGCTACATCTCTTGTATGCCTATCTCTGGAAATTATGCAGCATACATAGTGATCCAGCTTCTTTAATTGTTTTTTTTTTTTCTTCCAGTACAGTGTCAGGCAAAGCAGGTCTGTGTGTTTGGATTCACTGTGTTGCTGAGGCTTTTCTTTCTTTTAAAAGGATCTGAAAGCATATGTAGCTCAGCTGCAAGTTACTAATAACACTGTGGCTCAAGTTTCTCATGTGCTTCTTTTGCTTGTATTGGGACAGGAGTAGGATTGATAAAATGATCCTGTTGCTGGTGACAGAAGTTGTAGCAGGTACTACACACAAAATGTTTTAATCTAAAAGCTGTCTGATTCAATAGACTTAAGTGTCTGTTGAATTTATCTTGATAACTGCTCTGCAGTCTTTGCACAGGACAGGCTACAGAGTTTAGTTTATGATATGTTTTTTTTTTTAACTATGTGGAAAGCCCTGATGCTGTCTGCATGTATGGAGGAATGTGAAATGAGGGATGGGATAATTTATTCCTGTATTTATTTTTGTCCATTTGAATTAAAAAAACTTTCCTAAGAAGTGGTATTTCTTGTGTGTGCAACTTGTCTCTTAGTCAGTTCTGTTTGCTTATTTTCATGTCTGTGCTTAACCCAAAGCCCAGGTTTGCTAGAACAGTTCCATCCTTGAAGAGTTGATAGAGACAGTGTAGATAATTGTATTCCCCTTCCTCTTGCTGCCACTCTGTTCTCAGAGGAAGCTGTAGCAGAGTGAAGTCAGACAGTTATGTTCGGGGAAGCAGCTTCTTTTTTTGGCATTGTGGATAGAGAAGGGAAGTGTTTATAATCATAGAAATGGGATGTAGCTCTCTTATTTTCTTTGGCTCTGGATTTTGAAATATTGAGGGCCTATGCTGTAAAACTGTTGAACGTAACTTGCTGATTATCAGAGGGGGTCCAGTGAAACACTGGATGCTGAATGCCTCTCAAAGTAGGTATGTTTTATGTTTTGAATTGGGAATCCCATCTGAGTAAGTTCTACAGAAATCTGAATTCCCCTGCCTTTCCCTTAGGGTCTTTCTAAACAAACCAGATGAAGTGGAAAGAGTTTTAGTTGGCCCTACAGTGGATTCAGCCACAATTTGATCTCACTGTCTCAGTGGCATCTCTGAGAAGTGAGCTTTTGGTACAGTAACTATAATGAGCTGCTCCAGGTACTAACAGGATATTTTCAAATAGTTTTTAAATGCATAGTGGTGCACTGGCTTGGAAATGAACATCTGTTGTCCAGTGGTTCAAACAGCTGCCACTTCACTTAACTGGGTGGTCTTTGATCAGGTTGCCTTGCTACGCTTTCATACTCTCTTTGGTGGTGTTTTGTTTTTTCCATTAGGGATATGACCTGCAATCAGAGGAGTACAGCACATTCTCTTCAGTCCCGGGGAGGCTTTCTGTCCTCTTTTCTCTCCCAAAGTAAAAAGGGCCCTTCCAGACCAACCCATTCGAGTGGGGCTTCTCCAACGCAGGCTAGCAGTACGCTGCTAGGAAAGAAAGAACCTACAAATCACCAGGTAATTCTCAACTGAAAGTTGCTTAGTCTCCAAGGAGTTAACTTGCATCATGGCACTGCTCCAAGGTTTTGCTTGCACCTGAAACATTAAATGTCCTTTCCTGCCTTGCAAATGTATGCTGGGCCTGAATGCAGCACAAGAACAGCTACTGTTTTCTAAGAGCTTGTGGAACCTTTGCAGGTGCTTGGTTGCTTTGCTGCTTCTTTTGCTCTTTGTTCTGCAGCCTAGTACAAGCATAACTTTGCCCAATCAATTCCCTGCCTTCCAGAGTGCCAAAGGAAAAGAAGGAACAGTGAGCTGTAAGGACGGAAAGAGCCACTTCAGTGGTTTAGTGGCAGGCGAGTCCAGTTCCCTGCAGCAGCGGCAGAAGCGCCTGCAAGAGCATGGGAAAGAAAGGAAGGAACTGTTGTCGAAAGGGACCTTCCAGGTACTGGTCAGCACTGCAAGGCTTGGAAGCAGAAGGCTGGTATTTCTGTAAAACTATTTGGTGAAACAAGTGCCAGTGTTTCCTTTAAGCTTGGGAATTGCTAGACAGAAATAACTGTATCAAAGGTTAATGTCTGTAGTTAATCAACTCCTTCTACACTTGGTTTATTTCTGTGTCCCTGGAAGGTAATCAGTACTGGCATTTCAAATGGAAGAAGAGTTATCTTTTGTCTCCCATGTTTTTCAACAACCTGGTCCTGAGGCTTCATTAATGTTTCATTCACTTTTAATGGTTGCATTCAAATACCTTGTTAAAATCCCCGTTCCTCAGTGGTAATGAACTTGGCTCACTCATTCAACCAAAATGAGTTCTGTTCCTGTAGGTTCTTAGGCTGATTGATGCAGGCCCTGTGTGGGATGATCAAAACTAATGGAAAATTTTCCTGGATAGGAATGGAAGTTGCTTTCTTAGCAACATTTGCTTTTTAGAGTTGTTTGCACTTTATTGTTGCAGTTTGGCCTGGGGGTGTGCCCTGCTTTAAAAGCTAGTGAAACAATAAAACTGTGTCCTGGATTTAAACTGCTGAAGGTCAGCAGACTTCTGTTCACCTGTGTGTTGTGTGGTTTTCAGCAGCCATGTTGTCAAAAAATACAGAGCACAGGCAGCATCTCAGCCATTGTTATTTTGTCTGTATGAGACATTCTGCCTTGTGGAGAGACCATGCTGAGGGACTGTTGCCCATTGGCCAATGTGTGGCTGTTCTGTGTGTGAGAGTGCTGTTTAAGAGAGATCACTCTATCATTCAGCATTCAAGGCTTCGAGAGAACTTTTTTCTACATGGTTCCTCTAAAACACTTTCAGCATTGGTTGGAAAATTGCAAAGCCCAATTTCCCAGTAAGTTTCCTTTGACTTTTCTTTTTCTATGATGTTCCAGGTTAAGGCAGTGGTTTTGGGCTGTGTAAAGATTGGTTTTTGTGCTCTTGGGGAAGCTTGATAGTCTTTAACTTTCTCTTGTACTCAAAGCAGGGGAGCAAAAAAGGAAACTGAAAGGTGGCACTTTTTCTTTCACATGAGTGTCATTCACTGGTTGTTACCACCCCACATTAACTAGCAGAATAATTCTTGGATTTATTTCCCAATCTTTTCCAGCTCTGTGATTTCAGATGATTTGATTATGCAGTGCTTGATCCATTGGTCCCGATGTGAAGCTACTGTAAATTAGGCAAGCATGTGTTACAGAACAGGAATTCAAAACCATCAATACCAATATCATTTAGGGACACTTAGTTTTCAGAGGATGGTTTATCAAAAAAATGCTAGCAGATGATTTACGTCCTTATGTGCTGTATCTGCTTCTTGTTCAGCTTCTGGTGGCAAGAGAAGACTAAGCTGCTTCCAGATATTTTTGCCATGCAGATCTGGTGTCATCCGGATACTTTCACTTCCTAAAACTCCATTTGTTCTGCCTGCCCTGTCAGATTGGGTTTTAAGCTTTTGGACTCATGTGTCAGCTCTACTGTTGTCATCAGTCAGTTGGCTGCAGTGGTGGCTCCAGTATGCACATTCTAAATCTCTGGCAGATGAGGATAATCCATCCACTGGGGTTTGAGATCCAACAAGTTTTTGTGAAGGTTTGCTGAACTGCATAGTATACGGATTTAACTTACATTGCTGAAGGCAAGAATTCCTTGAAATATTTTGATTTACTTGTGAATCTGTGCTCTAATGGCATGTAAATGGGCCTCTGATATACCTCTGGCTGAAGTATGCCAGAAATGTCATGGTTCCTTTAATTCTTACAGGACAGTGTATAGCTGGGCACATGGAGGAGGATATAAGGGACTCAACAACTAAGCAGGTCATATTAAATAGTGCAATTGTGCAACACATGGTCCTTGTGCTCAGAAAGATCCCTGGCAGAAGGAGCATTGGGCTGACAATGCTTCTGTTTTGTTGCAGCTTGGTTTTTTTTTGTTTTTTTTTTTTTCTCCCAGCAGGCTGGGGTAGCTGAGGAGCTTGATATGGAGCTGCTTCCTTGTATTTCATACAGGATTTCTTCCTTCAGGGCCAAAGTGCTGAGAAGAAGACAGATACTAGCATAGCTGAGGCAGAACCATGCTCAGATCTGCATGCTGAGCAAACAGAGACTTCAGCCAAAGTTCCTGGCAGCAGTGCAGAGGCTGTGGGGGTTCGGCAGGAGCAGCCTTTCATCGTCCTGAGCCAGGAGGAGTATGGGGAGCACCATTCATCCATCATGTACTGCAGGTAATGCACTGGCAGAAGAGGGCTCTCTTGTAGGAGCCTCTGCAGAAGGATCAGCTGTGTCTGGCCTCTTTCTTCCAGCCTCTGTTCTGTCCAGCACGTTGGACGTGTGCTCTCAGTTGTAGGGCAGTCAAGCTGGTGTGACTGAAAATAGCATGTAGCTTGTGCAGTGAGAATGGACAGAGATTTTTGTGATTGAGCAATGCCAGCCAGGAGGAAACTCCCTTGGAATGGTATTGCTTAAGGGCATAATGCTTTACATCGGGAGCTTAGTGCACTTCATTGTGCTAGGTACTGTGAACAGGAAGTGGTGCAAAGAAGTTCTGATTCCTGCAAAAGGAACTGGTGTGTGGCCAGGAAAGGAAGGATTAGTGGATTGCATCTAAGAATTTGAGGGAGAAAAATATCCCATCAGTTTCATTCTACACACAGGGTTGATTGTTCTGGACGGAGGGTGGCCAGCTTGGACGTGGATGGGGTCATCAAAGTCTGGTCTTTTAACCCCATAATGCAAACTAAAGCTTCATCCATTTCTAAATCTCCATTGCTGTCCCTGGAATGGGCCACCAAGCGTGATCGGCTGGTGAGTAGTCTGCATGTGGAAGCACAGCAGATGGTTTGGGGCTGTGTTGCTACGTGTTGCATGTTCACTTCTAGACAGCTGCACTGTGGATAAGATTGGGGCAGCGGTTAGTTTCCACTTTTAGTGGAACACGGGGAACCAAAACCTCTAGGGTCTAAGAAAAACTAGAGTGGGGAGTGTATGCTTTGTATTGAGCAAGGAGTTCACCACCACTTGCCCTGAAACAGAAATTCCCAAGCTGCAGTGTGGGTACAGCTGCAGGATAGAAGTTGTTCTTTTGTGAGAAGTGCCTGTCTTCACGCAGATCATGCAGCAACTTGTAAAGACAGGCAGAGGCAACTGAGTAGAACAGCCTGTGGGAGGCCTGCAGCAGAGAGCTGTGGAGCTTTACTCATACCCTGAGCCAGCAGCAGAGAATGGGAAACAGAGTTGTGGGGATGGCATTTTACTTGTGCAAGTGTGAAAAAAGCTCCATGGCCGGTTTTAGACTAACATCTTAAGAGCTGAGGGTTTGCCTGTGCATAAAGAGCTTGGAGCTTGTTTAAATAACGTGGCAGTTTAAATGTTTCCTGTATCCCTTTTTCTCTAGTTCTGTTACTAGAGAGGAGCCTTAAATTATATGCATTCTTCTGAGTCCTAGAACTGTTGCTAGTGTTTCATGCCCTCCCTTGGCAGATACGGGGCTGTATGAGAAGGCTGGCCTGCAAATGAGGCATTTTTTGCATTTTGGCACTGACAATGTGTGGCTTGCTAACCCCAAAATGCCACCTGCAAAGAGCTGGTGCTACAGCTTGTCTCTTCTTTTGCTTTTAGAAAGCAAGTTGTTGTGCTTTGTTGTGATGATGTTTCTTCCGCTTTGTGGAATTTATTTCCTTCTTGCTCGTAGAAAGATTCTTCATTCTGAAATACACATGGGATTGATCAGCAAACTAGGCACTGAAGTGACAAAGATCTGACTTGCTAGATTTTTCTTTTATAATGCATCTCTCTATGATTTAAATTTTAATTGAAATTTTAACACCACTAATAAAGCATGTGTGAGCTCTTCTGGATGATTTCATCCTCCCGTGGGTGAAAGGAGTTGGCTTCCACTTGATTTTCTCTTTAGGACACAGTTAATAATCTTAAGTCTCTCTGTCCTTGGAGCCCTAGATAGTGAGACTCCATCTGTGTTTTGCATCCTATAATGTTGAGCTGTGATATAGGAAGTGTGTTTATGCCACCTTGGTGCCTATTAGATCTTTTTCTCACTGGAAAGCAGGGTTTTAACTCTGACTTCTGTGGCTCTGGGGTAGTCCTACTCAGTATGATTGCACAGAAAGACAGGATGTACCATAATGGAGTAATATTTAGTCTGAAAGGATAAATAGAAAAAAAATTACTAAGTCTTGGTGGTTGTTGGACAGCATCATTGTACTGTTCACTCACACTCTTTCCATCTCCTTGCTGGTTTCAAGCTGTTGCTTGGCAGTGGGGTCGGGACGGTTCGTCTTTATGACACAGAAGCAAAGAAGAATCTTTGTGAAATCAGCATTGATGAAGACATGCCCAGGTAACTCTGGAATACTGACTATTATATATAAATAAATGGTGTTGGTTTTAACAGTGAACATCTCAATGTTCCTGCTGCTTTTCTGCAACTGCAGGGCAATCCAGCCTTCATCTAGAGGGCAGTCCCTGCCCGAGCAGCGTAAAACTGCTCAGTTAAGTGGGAGACACTCAAAATATGTCTAAGCACATAAATCCTGCCCTCCTTTACAGTGCACCCTGTCTTGTGGGGTCTTAATGGGAGAGCCCCTAGTTGAGTGTTTTGCTTGAGGCAGCTGCAGGAGAGAGGTGATTTAGACCATGTGCCTGTGTTTCAGGATCCTCTCGCTTGCCTGCAGTCCAAGTGGTGCCTCCTTTGTCTGCTCTGCAGCAGCCCAGAGTCCTGTCTCCCACATTGACTTCTCAGTAATCAACTCTGGGGGCAGAAGTGTGAACCAAGTTCCTGGGAAGCTGCTACTGTGGGACACTAAGACGATGAAGCAGCAGGTACTTGCTGGGCTTCTTTTCCTTTCTCAGTCTGCTTGCTGAGAATGAGTACCTTCTGTTTCAATGTGTAGGAGCCCTCTTTCTAAATTATGCCAACTTTTTCAACACCCTTCTTTTTCCTTCTTCTTCCTTTCCCCTCTGTCACATTCAGGATAAAAAATAAATAATGTAAGTAGCTGCTGGATTGGGTGAAGGTTTTGTGTTTTATTGGTATGTTGGGTTTTTTCTGAGGAATTCTTCAGAACAGTCCATGGCCTTGTTTCTATCCTGGCTGCACAGTTTGTGACTGGAAGTATCCCAAGTGGATTGAATGATGCTTTGCTCAGGCTTTCTCCAGTTGAGCTATACTGAAGGGTTTTTGTTGCTGTTTCCCCTGCCTGTTTTTAAGTGAAGTGCTGTCCCTGACATGTAGGGGAAAGCAACGTACTCAATCTAATGCCTGCCAGAAGCTGGTTTTGCAACCTTGAGGCCATGGCCAAGAAAGTTATGGCTTGGCTGAGGTGAATTGCTAGTTTAGTGTCGCAGTAAAATGCTGCTGCCAGACCTTGAAGTCTGTAGTTATTAGAGGTGAAGGGCTCCAAATCAGAGTTCTTGTTACCAAATACTGCCTATTCTTTCTTCCTTCCCCTGGAGTTCAGCTCTTCAGCATCCCCAGCTCCATTTCTCAGCATTAATGCAAGTTTTCCCTTTCAGCTGCAGTTCTCCCTGGAGCCTGAGCCCATTGCTGTTAACTGCACAGCCTTCAACCATAATGGCAACTTGCTTGTCACCGGGGCTGCAGATGGGATTGTTCGTCTCTTTGGTATGGTGCAAAAGGACCTGGGGGTATTGGTTGATAGCCAGCTGTGAGGCCAGGTGGCCAAGACTGGCATCCACAAATAGTGTGGCCAGCAGGACAAGGGAAGTGATTGTCCCCGTGCACTTGGCACTGCTGAGGTTGTACCTCAAACAGCATGTTCAGTTTTGGGCCTCTCACTACAAGAAAGACATTGTGGGGCTGGAGCATGTCCAAAGAGCAAAACCGAAGCTGGTGAAGGGTCTGGAGCACGTGAGGAGCAGCTGCAGGAGCTGGGGTTCTTTAGCTTAGATAAAATGAGGCACAGGGGACACCTTAACTGCTTTCTACAACTACCTGAAAGGAGGTTGTGGCCAGGTGGGGGTCAGTCTCTTCTCCCAATTAACAAGGGATAGGACAAGAGGAAACAGCCTCAAGTTGCATGAGGGGAGGCTTAGATTGAAAATTAGGGAAACTGATCACCAAAGGGATTGTCAAGCACTGGAGCAGGCTGCCCAGGAAAGTACTGGAGTCACCATTCCTGGAAGTATTTAAAAGATGTTCTAGATGTAGCATTTAAGGGTGGGTATAGTTTCGTGGTGCACTTGGCAGTGCTAAAATAACAGTTGGGCTTGATTATCTTGGAGGTCTTTTCTAACTTGTGTGATTCTGTGAAACTGAGTAGTGAGGTGGCCGCTAGTCCTCAGCTGGCTTCCCCGGTTCCCTTCTGCCAGCAGGGAGGCAGCTGTGGGATAGGCTTGAAGACCAAGGTGGAAGCTATTGTCTCTCCTCCACAGGAGCTCTCAGGAGTGAATTGACATAGACTTTTTCTGGAGGACATTGGCTGGAGACCCTGGTAGTGCTGGATTTGTTGTTTCTCTCTTGCTGAAGAGGAGAGTTAATTTACCCTTAAGCTGTATGGTCTTGGGCTCTGTCAGGTAGCAGTACCACTAGAGGCTGAGTTGTGTGGAAAGCAATTAACGTGAGACCTCTCATTTAAATGCAAGGGCTTCACATCAGTCCTCCTTCTGTGAGCAATTTCTCCTTCACAGGTTTTTGTCATCTTCAGTCTGTCCTTGCAATAAAGGCAGTGCAGGCCTCTTACCTTTGAATGGGGAATCTGCTTCGGGCACAGGTGGAGGCTGCAGTCGGAGTCTTTGGGAGGACAGAGCTGTCAGCAGCTGGGAGGATGGGCAGGATTATGAAGGGACGAGTGCCAATGGTGCTTGGATGCAGAACGCTTGCAGTTGACAGAGAGCGTGTGAGCAGCCCTGTAAAGCTGAGTAGTTAGAATGATTTTTTGGCCAAAGTGAAAGCCATGTGTGGGAGTATAGGCACAGGGGTCTGGGACTGGATTGGGCTCCCCCAGACTGGTTTGGAGGGCTGTCACAGAGAGCTTGGGAACATAAAAAGCCTCCCTCTCTTCACCTCAGCTCTGTGTGAGTACAAGGAGTGTTCAGTGCTGGTTCTCCCCTCAGATATGCAGCAGCATGAGTGCGCCATGAGCTGGAAGGCACATGATGGGGAAGTCTACTCCGTCGAGTTCAGCTATGATGAGAACACAGTCTACAGCATAGGCGAGGATGGCAAGGTAGGCTATGGGTGACTTCCTACTGGTCAGCAGAGAGATTACTTCTGGAGTCTTCTCCATATGGTGGGGACAATCGTAAAAATATGCTCAGATTCTGGATGATCTCTGGGCTGCTAACTGTAATCCTTGGTGTGCAGTACCACCCTGCTCCATGCTATCTGCAGAGAGAGTGGCTGAAAAGTGTATTAATAGTTGTAGCGGTCTTGGACCTTGTGTGCAAGTCCTGCTGTTGGTGACATCCCCTTCCTAGATAGTCCATGTGAGGATGACCTTTCTCTGCCCCTGAGATCGCCACGTTTGAGACCTGGGATTCACAGGGAAGCAGATCCTTGAGCACTTTGCATAAATCTCCTTGTCTGCAGCTCCCTGTTGTTTGTAATAAACACTTTGTGTGTGCAGTTCCACAGCCTTCAGCAGTAGAGATGTGGCTCAGGGAGGGACCTGGCTGAGGAGTTAAGCAAGTTCTCACCAGAATACTGCATGCAATGTGGAAGGACATATAGACAGTAGTGCTTGTGGAAGGCAAGGCCTATCTTTGCCTGGATACTAGGCCCTCTTACAGCGTTTGCAACCTGTGTTTTATTAATATAGCCATTTAGATACACATGTCAGAATGCCCTCATAATGTTTGTGAGGAATACCTACTTGGCTTAAAAGCAAAAAAAGGTGACTCTACTTGCATTTCATTGTAGGCTTTTGTCATCTCTTTTTCTCATTCCAGTTTATTCAGTGGAATATCCACAAAATTGGCTTGAAGGTGTCTGAGTATGACCTTCCCAGGGAAGCTACAGGTCCTTTTATTCTGTCTGGGTACAGTGGCTACAAGCAAGTCCAGTTCCCACGAGGACGGCTTTTTGCTTTTGACTCTGAGGGCAATTACATGTTGACATGTTCTGCTACGGGGGGAGTAATTTTCAAGGTAAGTCTGAGAAGTGGTAGAAGAGTACTCTCAAGTATCCATACAAGCTTTTGTTAATGATGAGGGTGCAACATCAACCACTGGAAGTTTTTAAGCAGCACCTACTCATCTTCGCTCTGTGACAGCTGCTGCTCAGTTTCACACAGTGTGCACTTCAGCAGATTGTGGTGTACAGCAAGTGTTTAGGTCCTCTGTATGTAGCTGGAGTATATGTGCTCCTTCTTAAAGCTTAGTTTTTTGTCCCAAGTGCCTAGGTCCAAGTTTTAATTAATATATGGATGCATGCCAGTTCAATGCAAAATGTCTGATTGTTAACTGGTGCTCATCTTCAATTTGCTTTCTGTGCCTGCTGATTCTGTGTTAGACCCAGCCTGATTCTCTTCCCTTATTGTGTACCGAAATTAATGAAGGGTAAAGCTGAATAGTTCTGAGTGCCCAAATTTCTGTGCTTCACTAGCAAGTGTTACTGATCACATGCTCATGCTCTTGCAAAGCAGATTAGATGGAATTTTTACTTTCCATCTGGGGCAGTCAGAGCACCTGAACTAACATGAATTATAGCTTAGGCTTATGTGCTTCTCATCAGTGTGTGCTCTTAGCCTGCTTTGTTCAATTACTGCAATTCAGCAAAAAGCTGAGCTGTTGGAGAACACCTGCTTCTGTAGTGAGACTGGAAACTTCCTTTCACGTGTGTGCTACACACGTCTCAATATCTCTCTGATTTTCTGCTTACTTATGCATGCTGTTAGAGATTTGGAGTCTCTATCAGGCTTTGGCTTGTCTTGTCAGATGCATTGCCCTCACTGCAGAAACTTACCTCCTTAAAATCTTTCTTTTTAGTTAAACGGTGAGGAAAAGGTTCTGGAGAGCTGCCTTTCCCTGGGAGGACACCGAGCTCCTGTTGTCACAGTGGATTGGAGCACAGCCATGGACTGTGGGACTTGCCTCACTGCTTCTATGGATGGGAAAATTAAATTAACAACCTTACTGGCTCAAAAGTCTTAACCTGGACAGTACTGAAGGGAAAAAGAGCAATAGACTTGACAAAACCAGTGTTAACTCGCAGGAACAAACTGCATGGGAGAGAAGGCAAAGCAAAGTCCCTCTTCTCATTGTAGCTTTTGCCTCTTGATAAATACATTTGCCAAACCACTGTGCAACAAAATGCCAGTGTGGGACTGGATCAGTGGCAGCACTGGAAAATAAGTCTTCACTAATCCATTGAGGCAGCTGGACTTCCCTCTGTTAGGGAGTCTTGAGTAGCACGTGGCTAGAAGGCTGGGGTCATGTCAGGGTTCTGCAGAAGAAGGTGAGGCTGGAGGAAGCAAGCATGAGGCAGTACAGTGCATGACGATAAGATGATTCAAACTGGAAAGGCTGATGAGAAACCAGAGTATTCTTTGGGTATAACATTTGTTGTTATGATTTTGTTTGTTTGTTTGTTTTTATTTGGGTTTTCTTTTCCATAAAAAGAAAATACTCCCTTGCACTTGAGCTCTATGCTTTGTCGAGCAGTTGCTGCATAACATGGAGGGTGGCTGGGTCAGTGATGTGTCAAGTGTCCTGCATGCAAAAAAGGCCCTTGTGCTTTCATGAGTTCTTCCAGCACCACACCAGGGTGAACCAGACATCCAAAAACAAAAATAACTCTGTTTGTTTGGATGTATTGAGTTACCTTGCCATAGGTCTCTGCTACCTATGAGCAGAGATCCTGAGTCCGACTTTGAAATATTTGTGTTGGAGTTCAGAAGCTACATAATGCCTAGTAGCTACCTGATGGTGGATAGCAGGGAGGCCAGAACCAGTCTGGTCCTATATAGGGCTCTCTGTCACTGGAGCTGTCTCCCCCTAAGCCCCACAAAATCAGGGCAAGTGCTCTGCTCAGGTATTGCATAGTCTTTGAATGGACTAAGCAGATACATTTCATCTGCTCACACATTGCCACAGAGCTTTCTGCTGCTTCTGTCCCTGGCCTGTACTGGGAGTTTATGGTACTGTTGTTCCTTGGCAGAGCATAGACTGCTGGAAAATGAACAGCCATTCATGAGCCATATGGGTAGCCATACTCATAGGCAGTTGTTCAAGGGCAACACTGCTGGATACTGAAATCCTCACTACAGGCATATTCATGCTGCAGGTACCTATTGTCCATGCAGTATCTTGCCCCTGTTGACTACAGTCTCATCTGATACCCCCACCTTCCATTTCAAGGGCCTCCAAGATTAACAGGTCCCCTGGCAGATTGACATCTAAGTACAGGGTTTTCACCTCGGTGGGATGTGATGCTAATGGTGTGGCTGCTCTTCATGCCACTCTGAGGTAATGTCTCCTCAGATCCAGTGCCGACTTCGAACTGACTTCAGGAATTCTGAGAATTTAGAGAGCTCTCAAGTGGGAGCCTTTGTTGGCCTCTCAGAAGGCCAACAACGATTGCAGCTGTATTCCAAGCCCTGCAGGATCAACTACATTCCATAGGTGTTTTATAATTTAGAATTACAAAATTATAGAATGATCTGGGTTGGAAGAGATCTTAAAGCTCTTCTAGTTCCAGCTCCCTGCTATGGGCACAGACACCTTCCACTAGACCAGGTTGCCCAAAGCCCCATTCAACCCAGCCTTGAACACTACCAGGGATGGTACTTTCTTCCAGCTGTTATCTTCCAGCCCTCACCGAGGGTCAGTTGAGATTCGGGAGAGAGACCACTTTCAGGTTTGCTTCATAAGTAGGACTAAAAGCAAAACAAAAACTCCCAAAAGGGAAAGTATAAAAAACATTCTCTAGACCAAAGCTGCTATGCAAAATTATGCATTAGCACAACATCGATCCTGTGCCAGAAGCCTGGAGGGACGGAATGGAACATGTTTTGCTAGAACAATGGTCAACATGCTGTGTTCCTAGAGGAGCCTTTACTCCATGCTTTGCCCAGGCTCCCCTCTCTCCTCTGTTCCCGGCACGAGCCCCGACGCTCCGGCAGAGCGGTGCCACCGGGCACGGCCCGCCAGACAGCCCCGGGGCCCAGCGGCTGGCACGCCTCGTTCCAAACGTGCCGTCTGCTCCGCAGCTGCCTCAGAGCTGTTTGCTCCTTGACGGAATATCGAGGGATGCGCGGCCTCTCTCGCTGCCTGCCTTCTTGCATCGCCTCCCACCCCGCCTGATCAAACTCGGGGCTCTGTCGCGACTTGGGTTTTAGGGCGGCTCGGACTGCTTTTCCAGCTCCCCTCCACTCCGGTTGGGCGGGGAAGCAGCCTCGGCCTGACGGGCGGAAGCCGCCCCGGCGGCACCGCCCCGCACGGGAATGGCGGCGGGCGCGCGGCGGCGGCAGCTCCCGGCCTGGATGGGGGCGGCGGGGGACGGCCGGGCGGCGGGGCCGTGCCCCAGGGCCGGGGGG